>CM031596.1:120465446-120485446 GCA_018398815.1 Conus ventricosus | reverse complement strand
CTCTTCAACTGGGGGTCTGGTCCCTCACAGCAGCGTATTACACACCACTGGGGAACCTATCAGCCTCCCTTCATCAGCTGGGGGCCTGTTTTCTTTCACAGCAGCTGTATTACCGACGGGGGCGAGGCACATCCACCGTTCGATCTCCAGACGGCATCAGGACATCAGGGACTGTCCCAGTACATGATGCCAGGCCGTGCTCCCTACCCCCTATTCCCAAACCAGTCCAGGCTCTCTCCCACAAGGAACCTGGTGTCCCTCCGTTTCAGACCACACCTCCCACTTCTCAGTATACCCATTCTAACCACGTGGGCCACTGGAAGTCTGTCCCACCTAGCTTGCCAGCGAGCTTCCAGAAACCCAGTGGCACCTGTTGCCTCCCCATTACCGCCTGGTGGGGGTGTTTGAAGATACGTCCCAGAAGACTGGAGAGTACGCCCCTACCAACTGCTGAACATGGGTCACAGCTCCTGAACCAGTCCAGACTTCAGTAGTTTCAATTTACTACCACCCGATTATTGGACTGTCTAAATTAAAATGGGTGGAAAATATTTGTTGTTTGTAGTGTGTTGAGTGTTTTGTGTGTGTGGGGGGGGGGGGGGGGGGGTGCGCTCGCACTATGCGCACTTGCGTGCACGTGTTTTTGTTTGTATTGAGAAAAAAGTAAGGGTTTGGGTTTTGAACGTGACGGGGCGGGGGTTGGGAGCGGGAACGGGAGGGCGGAGGCAGAGAGAAATGAATCAGTAAGCTTGTTGTTTAATCATAATATTAAATGTATAGAGTATCCTCGTGAAATTTTATCAACGCATCAGGTAGTTCCTTGTTTCCTTTGTTGATGGTATTATATACAAAAAAATAATTCAAATGTCACTGGTGTATAAAATGGTTCATCGATATGATAACAGTAATGGTTTTTCATGTTGTTTCGAGAGAAAGAGAGTAAGAAAGATGAGAGGGCCGGGTGCATGTGTGTGGGCATGTGAGTGCGTTGTGTGTATGCGGGATGTGAACGCTAAGTGATGGCGCTACGCAGCTGATGGGCGCATCCACGTGCGGTGTCTGGTGTGTTATTGACACCGGGACCCTGGTATTAGGAAATGACAATGTGAAACTCTATTCTGTTTTTATTTTTTGTTCACGGCGGTGTGTTTTGTCACGGATGGTGTTATCGTTATTTCTTGCTGTGTTTTGTCGCATATTGTTGTAGAGCTATAAAATTATCATTATGACTTCTTTAAGGCAGCTGATTTTTTTTTCTTGCCTTTTTTTTTTTAATGTTCATTTTGTTTGTTGTTGTGTTGTCGTTGAAAAATTCATCTTCAACCAGGTGTTCCTGCTGTTCTGACTATTATTCTTCTCGTGTTTCTGTAGTGGTTGTGTAATTCCGATAGTGTGTATTTTGTAAATCTCTTTCTTGTTTAATGAATGACTGGTTGTCTAAATTCGGCTTGAAATAAATTGTTTTTAAAAACGTGTGTCATCTTTTTAAAACAAATTTCTGATGTTCCAACATTTTGTCCAATTCCGATAACTGTTTCCATTGTTTTCGTTTTTCAGAACTCGACTTGCCAATATAGTGCCTGATATTTAGTTTTCAATCATGGTTATAATACTATAAGAAGAGATCCAAAGACAAAAGCTTGAACTGGTTTAGTGGCCTTTATTCACAACTCGTTAATATAAAACAGATCATCGTTTGGATAAATATAACATTGATTGCATTATGGTTAGAAATCTTTGTGCATGGGTACCTAAACCGATTTTGTTAGATGCTTATATAGAAATCCTAACGAACGTATAGAATGGTTCGTTTCGTTTGGAACAATATGATGGAAGATGTCTCAATGCGTCGTCTGACATTTTAGTTTTAGGAGATTTTAAACTTTGATCTACTTAAAACACATGTACATGGAATGGGTTTATGAATTACAGAAGTGACACAGTAATTAACACACCGGACAAGAAAATATCCCCCCGAAAACACTATCTGACACATATACGCAACAAAAACCCATATAATATTATAGAAACATCAGTGGCCTCATATACGGTATCAGTGATACAACTCTTTCCAATTTGTCTAACATGGTCAATAAGGGGGTTTAAAATTCCAAGAAAGGTTCACTAATGTATATCTTCCGAAGCTTATTTAGAAAAATTCAATACTTAACCAATTTCTTGTCCGATTTGTGTTAACGCAAATTTTTCTGAGCGTTCTGTATCAGCACCCCATAATGGACCCTGGAGGGCACTGGGCTGCTTGGTATGTCATTATTCATCTATGTCTTTAAACAAACACCGTGCCATCGCGAACCTAAAACGTGTCAATACCAAGGGGTTAAGCCACGTGGTATAATGAAAAAATCGATAAGGACATTAATTTTCGAGATTTTCTATTGCAAACAAAATGGTTAAAGATGATAATGTTAAAAAAGCAAAGAAATAAGGGTAACGATATGAAAGTGCCGCCAAAAGAAATATTTTCAGTGACTTATTTCCCGGTAAAGGAAGATCAAATCGATCTGGAAAGCTATTAATGAGCTCCTCTGGTAAAACCTTGTCATCTAGTGCTCACTTCTGAGAGAACATTGTCTTGCTGAACTCCTTTCAATGATCCACTTCACAAACTGTTAGCTGAAACTAACGATCAAAGCTGACTGTTCATAAAGGACCAATGACCTACTGATCTAAAAAAGTAACTGTGTATCAAAAAACATAAAAATTCTAATCTTCAATCGAGTTTATTGGTATACATGATGGTTATAAGGAATTGTGTTCATTTAAATTCAGTCCAGTTTCGTGGTTTAGATGATATAGATGGGTAAAATTTTTGAGAAAATGCTGCTCCGAATCATAGCAGTGCATCTTTCATATATTTACAATCTTTCCATTTGATAATAAAGTTGTTATCACAATCCTACAAAGATGTAAAGTTTTACCTTTTTTAAAATCTGGTGTTCCCATTGATCCTTTCTAACTATGAGACCTATCTCTATCCTATCTATTCTACCTAAACCCCTTAAAAAACACATCAAATGTAACATCCACAAAATTTTCATGAAATATGATTTATTACATTCTAATCAAAGCGGATTTAGAGAAAAAACATTCTTTTCACAACCTTGCTCCAATAATTTAATTGGCAATGGCATTTAACATAAACAATGATTTCTTCTAGGAACAATCGCTCGCGGTCGACTTCGCTAAAGCTTTTGAACACTATAGATCACAATTTACTGTTAAGAAGATTAACCATTGTAATGGTTTATCCTCGCTATGAAGCTCTTAAACTCATTTCCTCATTTCTTAACTGTTAGGCGACAATTGTCTTCAAATATTCCGGTACTTCACTCTCTTATGCCAGTCAATTATGGCGGTCCCCAAGGGTCAGTCCTGGGGCACTATCTTTATTATCAGTTTTTATAAATGTCTTCCTTTACATTATCTTTCCCTGTGAGTTTTTGCTGATGACCAATACTCTCTTTAATAAAGGACAAAGATGCTGGACTCAGTATGTATCAAAAATTACTGAATGATCTCCAATAAACGTGCAAAGTGGACTACATGTATTTCTGATTATCAGGCTCTCCATCCTCAAAAGTCTTAATTTATGATAATACAACCAGACAAAAACGTTTCAAAATTATGAAAGCTGATTGTGTATAAATACGTATACAAGAAAAAGTCTTTGAAGAGTTAAATCACACAATTATTTGGCCTTACAGTGATATAATAACCTTTCATGGTCTATTCACAATTTCTGATTTTGTATATAGGTTATCTAAAAAAATTATGCTTGTTGAACCGAATCCAAGAATTTCCTTGATCATAACATACTAGAAAGTTATTATTTCTATGCATTGTACAACCAGATATTAACTATGACTCTACATGCTGGGAGTGTAGCCAGCAAAAATTGCTTAAAACCACTAGAAAGCATGTGACAGACGCGCTAATTATTGCTGGTACTCTGATATCTTCCCTCAGCTAGTGATTATAATGTTCTTAACATTCTACCTTTCGATCAAAAATGCTGCTTTAATAAAGCTGTCTTTATGCATTAAATTATTAATAATCTTGCGCCACCTTATCTTCATGGACAATTCCCATTAATCAAAATTCGAGCGCAAAAAATATCCTGTATACCCCTCGACCACGAACTGATCTTTTCATAGTCATCCCTTATTCTACTCTGGTAGTAAATTATGGAAAGAAATACCTACAATTTAAAAGCAGACAATTAGTTTAGGCCTTCGTTTAAAAAAAGGTATTTCAAATACCTCATTGACCAGTTGTAAATTATGTTCTCACTTTACGGTATATTCTCACAAGGTTGACTGTTCCTTTTGACACAAGCTAGTTGTAGCTGCTCATTACCTCCGTGGTACGGCTGGCTATAAAGCCATATGCATGGATTGAATTATGAAATGTTTATGTAGCTTATGTGATGGGTTTATGCATGTCTAGTTTTGTGGGGTGTGTGTGCTGTGTTGTGTGTGGTGTAGTGTGTGTGTGTGTGTGTTGTGTGTGTGTGTGTGTGTGCAATACGTTATTTTTTTATGAGATTGCTTACTATTTTCTAAAAAAAAAAAGAAAAAAAATGTTTTCTTATTGCTGTGTTTTAATTTTGTTCTAAATCGGGACGTATTATTTGTTCCTTTTGGTTTTTGTATTTTTGAGGCCATAGTGTAAAAAAAGCTTCTGCTTATAGATTCAACCTCATTAAAGATTTCGAGTTTTCGAGTTTTCGAGTTTCTCTCTCTCTCTCTCGCTCTCTTCTCTCTCTCTCTCTCCACTCTCTCTCTCTTTCTCTCCTCTCTCTCTCTCTCTCTCTTCTCTCTATCTCTATTCCCGTCGGCTTCCTTTGTTTGTTCCCCTCAATACTGTTTTAGCGGCACTGATTAAGTAGGACCACTTAAACTTGGGTTCATTTTGTCTTCCCGTTCGAAGGTCTTAGCCTGTTTAAGAAGCACACACATTGTCTTAATAGCAGCAATGGCTATGACACTGTCTGCGTTTTTATACTTGTCGGACGTAGGAAAAAACAAACAGACAAACTTTCCGTCCAATCTCTAATTAACGATTAGCGACCAGTGCCTTACCCGTTCACTCTATCTTACGGACCACTGTACTATGTACGGGACAGATAATTTCCTCAATGATGAACAGAGTTAGAATACAGAGCTGAAGTTCACAGACAAATAAATTACAGCGGATACAGCTGAGTAAACGTTCCATCGTAGTTCGTTTTTAGTCGACTCAATTAAGCCTGGTTTGTGTTTGATAACCACCCCTGTTCCCACACCTTTATTCCATCTCTGCAAGAGATGTATGTCACAATGACAACCAAAGGGGGTATTGACATGGGGAATAGTTGACAAAAAGAGAATGTGATAGTTACTTTCGATGATGCCTGCATGTTGCATCTTTGTGTCATACCACTGGTGTTACTAATAACATTGTTAATGAATCCCGCCCGAAGGAATTTGATGAAGAGGACGGGCCACCCACTTACTGAAATGGCAGTACACACTAATATCACGGCTTGCGAAACGTAGCGGGGAAAACGGGAAATAATCATGATTTACAAGAAGAAACACCCAAAGAAACGGTTTTTAAAGTTATATAATAGCTTTGAGTTAGACCGCATCTTGAATATGGCATTATAATTGTACCACACTTGAAAAGACAGTCCAATTAGCAAATCGAAGAGTACTGAGAAGAGCTACCTAAAATTTGCCCAAGAATTGTACTAACATGTCTTATACAGATAGATAAAATTACTTAAATTGCACTCTTTAAAAGGCAGGACGGTGTTAGAGGGATTTGATTGAAGTGTTCAAAATATTTTCACCCAGCAAAACGGACTCATTACAGTGGGACTTATTTTTTTGAGACTTGTTTAAAACAGATTAGAACAAGAATTCGGAAGGCAAAAATATTTGGTTAACGCGTTTTCATACTATAATTGGACCCCCCCCCCCCCCCCCCCCTCCCCCCCCCTGAGGAGATTCAAGTTCAGTAACAGAGTTATTGCGTAAACTGGACAGGTTTGCCAACTGCACTTAATTTAGCTAAAAATAACTAACGTTTTTAAGAATTGGCTGGTATATGAAGACTTGAAAATTTACAGTACAGTTTAGATGCTCCCTTGATGAATAATAAGGAAAATTTAATTGCATGCATTTTCAACCCTGTCATAAAAGTAAAATATCTCGAGGGGAACTTTGATAAAAGGCTTATGGCCTATGTATTGATTACGTCCTACACACTACTTCATACTTCTAATACTACAAAGGACCTTTCCAATTAGATGTTAATCCACAAAATTATCCTTCAAACCGCGTGACAGTCTGCTGCCAGGACTGATGTATTTTTACAAGCTTGACAGAAATCATGGATAGTTGACTGTAATAACCTCAGGAAGGCGTGAAATGTTTTCCAAAAACGCTAGCAGAGCTGTCAACGATGGAAATCGTGATGACTGGGATATAATCTTGATGGCGACCACATTTGTTCGTCACATCGATTTCAGTTACAGACTTCGTTTATGTGGCATCAGTTATCGGATCTTACTTATTACTGTACTTACTTACACACACCACTCACAAACCACACACCACACACACACACACAACACACACACACACACACACCCTCTAAGTCGCTCATGGCTGTCCATGACACCCTCAGTGAAGGTGAATAGCCCCACCCACAAGGGGGGCGAAAAGCAGCAGGCAATGGGTAGATTTCTGAAGTTAGGACAGCCAGTACCCTCCCCTTGAGCCTGGCTTCCGGACTGTGTCACTTGGGGATGGCACGCCACAGACAGTGCTGTTTGACGTCCTCACTTCTCCTGAGACACCATTAGGGCGGAGACTGATGGAGGGAGGGGGGGGGGGGGGGGGGTTGGGGTGGAGGGCGGGCCACTCGGTCAACTCTGGCAGTCTTGACTTTTTTTCTCTTTGTCTCGTCTGTCTGTCTGTCTATATGTCGGCATTGCTAGCTGGCTGGCTGGTGTTACCTGCCCGCTATTTCCTTGCCTGGTCTGTCTTTGTGTGTCTGTTTGTCTGTCTGTCTGTCTGGGTGTCACAGTCTCTCTCTCAGACGTATGTCTGTCTGCCTGCCTGTCCTCCTTCCTCTCTCTCTCTCTCTCTCTCTCTCTCCTCTCTCTCTCTCTCTCCATCTCTCTCTCTCTCTCTCTCTCTCTCTCTCTCTCGCTTTCATATCAGTTTGTCAGGAAATTCATATTATGCTCTCAGTGCTGTTACGTATAACCGGAAAACTCAAGATGCATTGCGTTTTGCTGTGGCTTTTTTCGTTCAATCTCTGAAAAGAATTGAAGCAGCAACATTTCTGAAGATGCCCTAGGTCTGTCAAACTTCAGCTTGCTATCCATTTGGCCTCTTGGTGTTTCATCACACCGAATATTGTCACTTTACTGTATTTAATACAAGGCCTTTTAAGGTGAGAAGGAAGTCGAGATATATTAATACATAAGGTTGTTTAATAATGCACACACCTTTCATGAGGGGGGGTACTGGATGATGATGATGATGATGATGATGATGATGAGGAGCGAGGGGATGAGGAGGAGGGAGGAGGTGGCAGGTGAAGGAGATGGAGGCGGAGCGCAGGACGGACGACGACAGACAGACGGACGACGACGGGTCGTCGCGACGACGACGACGACGACGACGACGTCGACTGATGACGACGATAGCGATGATACTGATAATAATTTCAGGATGCCCATTGATGATTCATATATATCCATGACGACGATTGACGATGACGAGACGATGTTAATGATGATGATGACGATGGTAATGATGATGATGGTGAAGTTGATGATGTTGGATGATGATGATGATGATGATGATGGTGATGATGATGTTGATGAGATGATGATGATGCCCGATGATCGACTTTCATAAGGGAAAACAGAGGGATTGGAGGCACAGGAACGAGAAAAGGTGTGGCGGAAAATTGAATTGAAAGATTACAATGAAAGATTGAAAAGACGAAAAAGAGAAGGATGAGGAAGCTGGAATCGAATTGCAAGGGAGAAGAAATTGAAAGCGGAGGAGAACGCAGAGGACATTCACAATGATAACGAATGGAGAAGCGGCATAATGTGAAAAGTGAAGAAAAAAAAGGGCATGAGTTTGAGATCCAGTATCAAGAGGAAAAACACTACAGAACCAAAAACAAATGGCCAGTTTTTATGGCATAATTTTCGGATTCTTCTGCATCACAACTCTTTGTCTTTGTAGTTTGTTTGTGCTTTTTTTTTTTATCGCCTGGTATGTTCTACGTCAGCTTGAAAGCGAAATAGGCATATTGAAAAAGAAGGCCCAAATACTCAAGAAATTGGAGATTTTATTTTAGTGAGAAAAGATAGGGAAATAAGTAAATCAAGCGAGAAAAACTAATTAAATCTATGTAGATGAATAAGTGAGGTTAGTAAGAAGGACAGAAATAAAAAGACAGAAAGAGAGAAAACAGAACAAACAAAGAATAGCTAATCAGAGGAATGAATGTCAGAGTTCAGAGATCAATTAAATAATGCAAATAATGACATGTACATGTTCATGCCTTCGACATCTGTTGTCTTATTTTTTCTTTATTTCTGTCCACACACACACACACACACAACACACACACACACACACACACACACACAACTCTTTTATATATATACATATTTATATATATATATAATTATATATATATATATTTATATTTTTATTTTTTGGTTTTTAGGGGGGGAAGAATTGGTACATATTCGACGAAAACTAACGCATATTGTTTTAATTAAATGCTAGCCATGAGTAGGAGAGCACCAAGTTTATATATTGCATTGTGTTGAGTCGTTTACCGATTTAGCATAGTGCTTATTGCATTGTATTTACCAGTTTTGTGTAAAATGATATCCGTAATGGCATTGAATGAATGTGCTACTTCTTCATTAATTGTTTCTTTTCTAAACACCGGGTCGACTGTGCTAAGGAGTACGGCATTGCCATAATAATCTAATAATAAGGTATAGATTTTAATATAGCGCTATTCTTGGTAATCAATAACTCAATTTGCGCTCAATCAACATCTCATTTACACATCGGGCTGCCTTCCTGGGTAGTGCCGACCGAAAGAAGTGCTGCCAGGATGGCGCTTTCATATCAGTCGTTCCGCTCGTCGTCCAGTCAGTCTCGGTCAATACGATCACTCTGTTTCCTTACTTCCTGCTTCTTTCCATTATCACACAGGGTGCTTGCTATGTGTAACGTGTCTTCCATACCATCGGGCCAAAACTGGTCCTCTCTTCCGAAAGTTGGTGATGGGATTTTTCGTGTATGCAAGATGTTATTGCGTGCGTTTCAAACAACGGAACCTCGGTTTATAGTATCATTCGAAGGACTGTATGGGACTATATCTTTTGTTTACGGACTCTCTCTGCCAGACATTATCGTTTAACTGATTAATCTGAGTTTGTTTATAGTTGTCCTTTTTATTGCAAAAGATTCTTCTCCTTTTCTTCTCACGTCTTCTTCGTGGTTATCTTTCTTCTTCTTCTTCTCTAATCTTTTCTTCTTCTTCTTCTTCTTCTCATCCGCCTCTAGCTCCTCCACCTCTCCTTCTTCTCCTCCTCCTTTACATCTCATCCTCCTTCTTTTTCTCCTTCTTTTCAGTCTTTCTTCTTTCTTCTCCTTCTTTTCTTCTTCTCTTTCTTCTTCTTCTTATTCTCCTTCCTTCTTCTTCTTCTTTCTTCTTATTCTTCTTCTTCTGCTTCTTCTTTTCCTTCTTCTTCGTCTTTCTTTCTTCTTCGTCTTCCTTCGTCTTCCTTCTGCATTCTTCTTCTTCTCCTCTCCTCTCCTCCTCATCCTCCCTCCTCCTTCTTCTCCTCCTCCTTTTCCTTTCTCATCCTCCTTCTGTTGCTTTCCTTTTCCTTCTTCTTCTCTTCTTCTTCTTTTCTTATTCTTCTTCTTCTTTGCATTCTTCTTCTTTATTCTTCTTCTAAGGACCTCTTACAAGACTGATGCGTGACAAAGCGTTCTTCAGCAGCGAAACTGTCTGATCTGGACTTATTGTTTGTGACGGTTGTTTTCTGGCACTTGTCAGGGAGAGGACCTGGTACTGCACCACGTGCCCCTCTGTCTGTTCTTATGGCGCTGGAGCAACGTGGTGAATGGACTAAGTTTGGCGTCTGAGTACGTTAATTTAGGACGGCGGTACCAGTTATTAAGTCCTCTCGCTTACCAACTGCCACCTATCGTTCAAAGAAGTGGCATGTGTACCTTATGGTAGGTGGAGGTGGTTATTTAATTTAGCAATCTGCCAGGGTTAAGAGCCTGGAGAATTTTAGTGGCATCATCTGGTCTGTTTCGATTGGGCTTGAGTGCCCTTAAAATTAGTATGTCTTTAGCTTCATGGTTCTAGAGCGCGTTGGGACTAATGCGCCGGTCCGAATCTGTTAAGTCATAGCCACGAGACCCTCTTTTTGAATTCGGTCAGCTTAGTTATTAATTCCTTTATCAATCAGCTTCAAATCATGCACAGTATGATCTCTAAAACTTAGCGGATGTGATGTAGCGTATACGAACTAGTTCCACTAGCAGTGACCCCCGCATTTATATAAAACTGGAAACTGAAACACGAGCCAGAAAAAAATATCATAGATTCTTGTTTGCTTTGAATGTCAACTAATAGGTTTTTAGCTAATGTATCAGCAAAATTGAATGCCGACTTGGCAGTCCACTACAAGTCAAATAAATCTGGATGTACCAACAGATTATGTTCAGAATGAAACAAAAGTATTTTCTGCCAGTGAGAATAATAAGATGGCTTGAACAAAACGGAGTCATAGCCCTTCGTAAATGTTTAATTCCTCATGCGAAACACAAATTGCCAAAGTTTATTATAGCGGTAGTTGTCATAGTTGAGTGTTCATATATTTCATTATAAATAGGTATCCATCCATCTATAATAAATGTTACAGTGTTAACTTTTGTAGAAACTTCGTGTTGACCTAAAAATGTTTTTGTGATGTTTTAATCATTAAATAAGAAGGAAGAAAAAAAAAACACGATTAGGAATTGCTCCGCAGCATAGCTGCTGAAATTCGATGGGTTAACGGTTTTTGCGCTACTTTCTGCACTCCACAAAGTTTTAGCAATGTCTTAAAGCTATTAAGAAGTTTTTCTTAGTGACACTTTTGATAATATTGCGGGCAAGCCTGAATCCTTCATTCGATCCTGATCAAGACTGTGGACGGGGAGGTGTATCAAAAATGGGATCCGTCTTGGCCTGCTATCCCTTTTTTGTTACAAAGTTGGTTTTTTAAAATAAAAGGAAAGAAAAAAAGGGGTTTAGCGTTTCTGCACAATGATGCTGGACATTACTGAGGAACCAGAGGCTGCTGGGTGAAAACACGAACCTCTTTAGCGGAAGGTAATGATGGGGTATTTCTGTAGCTCCTTTCCGGTTACCACTCAAAGCGCTTTGCATGACCAAACTGGCCCCGGTTTGCACTCTCGCCTCACTGGCTGGGACGCCTTCATTCTGGTCCTTCCGTTTTTGTCCCCACCCCACCCTCCTGCCCATGTCTTCGTCAACCGACACTACTCTCATGTCCTCAGGCCCCCAGGCAGCAAACGAGGCCTGACATCCGCACGCATGCACACATGTCACGGGGAGAAAAAAATACGTGTATTAGCATGTGAATAGGACAGGCCACAGAACAGCTCATTGATATTCTGATCTTTTGTATGTAGAATTTTATCTGCACAAGCAGCGGTGTGAATTAAACATATGAACAAAACATTGTGGAAAAATATTTTATAAAAAAGTATGCCACGTTGTGGGTGTGTGTGTGTGTGTGTGTGTGTGTGCTGTGTGTGTGTGTGCTGTGTGTGTGTGTGTGTACGTGCGTGCGTGCGTTGCGTGCGTGCGTGTGTGTGCGTGTCTGTGTCGTGTGTGTGTGTGTGTGTGTGTGTGTGTGTGTGTGTGTGTGTGTGTATGCTCAACGTATATTGACCAGTGGGTACGATTTTAAGTAGTTGAAGATGCACGAGCGGAAAGCGAAAAATGAAGATTACCGTTCCATGTTCTAGATGCGCTGCTTTTGTTTTTAAAGGTGACTATATACAACCAATGTGAAGAGGAGTAGAAGATGAGAGAGAGAGACAGAGAGAGAGAGATTCGGCATTGATCCAGGCTGTTTTGCTAGTCATTCTCTGTTCATCCTCGCCCTGAGTTCACATCATCTCTGTAATGATTGTCAGGGAAGAATGATACATTCGAGATGATGTGGGTGGCCAGCTGCCCCTAATTTACTTGGGAAAGTTGGTGGGGGGGGGGGGGATTATGTTAGGGGTGACTGTGTATAGAGTTTGTGTGATGAGTATTTAGGGAAAGCGGGAGATGAGGGAGTTTCTGAATGGGATGCGGACGGGAGTGAGGGGCCACCCCCATTGGTCAGATGCGTGGGAAGAGAGCGACGAGGTCTGCATGTTGCCATCAGGTACTGCGTAGTTTCTGCCTCATTGATTCATGATTGGCCGTCTGTCGACAAATCAAAACTCAGTGTTGCTTGTGTTCGTGTGTTGTGTCCTTCTTTTCCCCCATTAAATCTGAGCCACCTCTGGGGATCACAACCACTCCTGCTTCATTACCGATCCCCCGGCCACAGCCACAGCCCAGTCCGGCCCAATGCAGCTCACGGCCACTGCAATTCACGATGAGCAGTCAATATAAAGTCGTCAAGAGGCACCTCACGGAGGAGGATGTTGCACTGGCAAGCCGCCGAGTCACTTCGGTGGTGTTCAGTGGCGTCTGTCTCTGAGCCAGGAACTCACTACTAAGCCCCTACTGACGACATTGATTGCCTACGCGCAGAGACGGAGTGAGTGGAAACTCTCCCTTCGGAGGGTAACACACGTCTGTTCCAACGACAGCACCCCCTTGAATTGCCGACACCGATGACCCGGACAGAACGAAACAAAGGCCAGAGAGGTGGAGAGGACATCGATTACTGAGGTCACCACGAGAGTAGGGCATGAAGGGCGGCTCGTTATTTGTCGATGTGTGTTGTGTGTGGTGTGTGTGTGTGTGTTGTGTGTGTGTGTTTTCAAGTTACACATTACTGTGCCCTGGGCTGGGCCCGGTAGTCCGACGTTTCGATAGTCCGAACACATCGGTAGTCCGGACAACCCCATGTTCAGATGTTTCGTAATCCGACTCTGTTAAGAAAAAGTTGCTATAGTTCCGACATCCTCGATTCCGACAATTCGAACTCGTTTCGTATAATCCGACACACAACCCTAGGTTGTATAATTTCCCGTTAGTCTGACTTATTGAAAGTAAAATCTCTCGCTCTCTCTCTCTCTGCGCTCTCTCTCTCTCTCTCACATCTCTCTCTCTCTCTCTCTGGTATTGTCAACATTTAACCCCACTTCCTCTCCTCTGTCGCAAAAAGCTCAATGATGTCGTAAAATCGTGGAGTGTGAACTATTGGCACAAAATAAAACTTACACAACACAAGTTTCGTTGGTCCGACAAATTGACGGATTGTACGAAACGTTCGGAATCGTGATTTGTCGAACTCTATGGACCCAAACCCTGTGCTCTTCTATGTCTCTCAGTGACCCCAGGGATAAGATGACACTGACATCTTGACTGTTTGCTAAGCAAAAATTTCTCTGACGCGGGAAATTTGGGACGAAGGGTATTTTTTTTTATTGGGGTTCCATGTCCCAAATTTTCACGCATATTCCCCGCCATCATTTTTAACATTAAATCATGACTGTGAATTGAATATCAGCATAAAATGGGGGGATATCGCTTTCAGGACTATTTCTTTAAGATTGTTGCTATTTTCTACAAGAAAAGTGTTCTTTGATACATTTACATTGATGCTTTTGAATCTGTTTCAGTTACTCATTAACGTTTTTTGATAAGATATCTGTAAGTCAGCTAAAAGTAAACTCATCCAATTTTCGTTAACCGAACTATCGGTATAGTTCTGCTTTTAGGTTACCGGCCAGTTTTATTGTCCCTTATCAACAGCCCATTTATCTTTTGGTGCGTTTGCTTCAGATCAGAATTTTAAAAGTCTATGGATTCAATTATATAACCAAACTTCGTGGAAATCTGAATGTGCACTGGGAATGATATCTACTGGCATGCTGTAGCCGGATCAGTGACGCGTTTAGGATCGCAAACTGTGGAAATCTAGGGACTGCCACGAAGATAATTGAATACTTGAGGTAAAAACCAATTTAATCTTTGCCTGAAATTACTTCCCCTAGCAAATTTTAATTCACCTTTTAATTGAATTTATTCAAAAACTTTTAATACTGTTAAATTCTGTAATCACATTTTTCGATTATCTGTAAATGTTTGCACTTGCATGGTACATCAACATTTTTTTAGTATATAACACCATCTACCCTGTATTGGCATTTGTTCAAACTGAAATACACTGAAAATGATTGTCAGTTTTTTGACGACAATCACTTTCCCCGGCTGATACCTCAATTATTGTTGTCATCCACTCATGTGCTGACTTGAATGCGTGTGTTTCCTACATTCATTCCACCTTGGTCCGAGGTCTACTCTACTGCTTTCCCTTTTAATTACCATTTTTGTACATATCGAATCTTGGCATTTTGTGGCGATACCTAGTCCACTTTCTTTGGCATTGTGTTCCATTCCTCCTGACGAACGTTTGCTTGTGCGGTACCAAGTCTAGTTTTCCGTAATTAATTTTCTCCTTGATGGACCTTAATCAGGCAAGATCGACTTCTAGACTTAAACAAGTTTTAGTTTCTTCTTTCTATCATTTCTTTTCACTCTTTTTTTTTTCTTTCTTTTTCTTCTTTCTTTCTTTTCGTCTTTTGTTCTTCTTTTTTTCTTTCTTTTGTTTTATTCTTTTCTTTGTTTCTTCCTTCTTCTTCTCTTGCCTTACATCATCTTCCGTGGTCTCTCTTTTTCTCTCTACGAATTATTTTTGAGTTTTAGTTAGGATGATTTACCGTGGAATATTTGGTTTTAATATTTGGCGTATACTTGCCAAATGTTCGTTGGTCCAGTCAAACCATCTGATCAAAAACAAAACAAATCCCCCCACAAAACAAAACATAACATTAAACAAAACAAAAAAGAAAGAGAGAGAGACGCATATATTCAAAGGGGGAAAAATGCTTGTTCGTGAGCAGGGGGAGGGGGTTGAACGTGGTGGAAAATGGAGAGGGGTGGATAGAAATGAGGTGCGTGTGTGTGTGTTGTTTCTGCGTGTGTGCAGTGGGGAGGGGGGGGGGGGGGGGGGGGGGGGGGGGGGGGTCAGGAGCAGCGAAACAAACGACAAACAGAATTGATATTAAAACGGAAAAATATAATTAATACACCCATCCATAGTGTGAACAAGCAGACAATAATAAATTATTGACTGATTACACACGAACGAAAATTAGAGAGACAGAGAGACAGACAGATCTGCGGACAGAAAGACAAAGACAGAAACATATACAAAGAAAGACAAAGACACAAACACAGAGGAGAGAGAGTAGAGAGGAGAGAGAGAGAGAGAGGAGAGAGGAGCGAGAAGAGGAGAGAGAGGAGAGAGAGAGACGGCTTTGATGGAAAGCAGAAAGTCGATTCTCTTGCCATTCGGAAGTGTTTAACGCTTGGTCCAGGACAATGGGACTTCATGACGGCTCAGCGGGACCTTCGTTTTCAGCGCCTCGGTTACTTTCTCTCATGCTTCCAGTTTGCTTTCAATTTATTTCAGACGTCGCTTTTTTCAGGTCATTTGTATAGGCGAACATTCTTGTTCGAGATTTCTCTGTCTGCATTCCCCATTCGGTTTATTCTCTCTCTTCCTCTCTCTCTCTCTCTCTCTCTCTCTCTCTCTTCTCTCTCTCTCTCTCTCGCCTGAATATGTATTTCATGCATGTATGTACATACGTCTTATGTACTTATGTTCTTATTGTACCATTGAACATATTGCTTGTATGCATGTTTGTTTGATGTATGCAATGTATGTCTTTACGCACGGCAGGCAGGTTATGGATATATGGTTTGCGTATGGATTTATGCATGTATGTATGTATGTATGTTTGTATGTGCGTATGTATTATTGTATGTATGTATGTATGTATGTATGTATGTATGTTTGTATGTTATGTGCGATATATTTCGTATGTATGTATGTTTGTATGTATGTGGGGGGATGTATGTATGTATGTATGTTTGCAGGTATGTATGCATTGTATCTATTTGTCAGGTATGTTAAGTGTACACACACACAACCTCACAACACACACACACACACACACACACACACACGCGCGCGCGCGCGCGCGCGCGAGTTTGTGGTTGGTGGTACGTGCGTCCTTGCGTTGCGTGTGTGGTAGAACAAGATTCAAAACCACAATCTCACCCATGTGTGTTGTGTGTGGTGTGTGTGTGAGAGAGAGAGGAGAGAGAGTGGGAGAGAGAGGTCCAGAGGAGATCGATGAAGTGGAGAGAGAGAAGAGAGAGAGAGAGAATTATAAAAAGACAGGAGAACGCTTGACCGGGTCATTTATCTTTTGTATGAATGAATTCTAATTCCGTTGCCATACATTTGTCTAATTGGCTTTTTCTCGTTTTTCGGTTTCTTTGCGCTTTGCTTGTTTATTTTTGTTTTTCATTTAGCTTTGTCTTCTTTCCGGTTCTTTTTAAATTATATGGTCTTTTATTTCCATCTTCTGCTTTATCTTCTTCTTTTTTCTTTTCCTTTTTCTTTTTTTTTCGGTGATCTTCTTGTTTAGTTTTCTCTTAAAGTTTTTTGTTATATTTTATATGTCAATTTGTTTATCTGTTTATATTTTTGCCTCTTTTTCACTGAGGATATTTCTATTTCACGCCAACGTTGAATCGATACCGGGAGACAAAAAAGGTAATCAAACAGTGCTGGATTGATAAAAGTGTGCGCAAGAAAAAGAATGGTAAATTTATGCATGATAGTGTTCCTCTTTTGTTCCTTTTTTATCATCGTCTTCCTCATCGGCTCTAACATTCTTTTCTCTCTTTCTCTCTCTTTTTCTCTCTCTCTCTCTCTCTCTCTCTCTCTCTCTCTTTCCCTCCTCCATTTTGTTATGCGTTCTCTCCGCTTTCGGTTATGTGTCTTTTCCCTTCCCCTCCTTCTGTTACTCATTTCATCTTCTTACTTTTATCTTTCATACTCATTTTTCCATCAACTTTTCATTCCTCCCCCTTTCCCTCCTCTTGTGATGTCTTTTTAGTTTTGTTTATTTTGTTGCTCCTCTCTCTCTCTCTCTCTCTCTCTCTTCTCTCTCTCTCTCTCTCTCTCTCTTCTCTCTCTCTCTCTCTCGCTCTCTCTTCCGCTTCGTCCTTGGTTTTCGTCCCTTTTTTTCTTTTTTTTCTTTTTTTTTTTGTTGGATGATGATGTTGATGATGTTTAACTGTTGCAACATTGAAATGTAGACCTCTCAATCGACAAAGCGTGATCAGAAGTCCAGGTCAAATCATCTAGGTAAAGGTTAAGAGACTTTAAACTAGATAGATTGTTAGATAGATAGATAGATGATAGATAGATTAGATAGATAGATAGATAGATAGATATTCGGGATAAAATTTACTGTGTCTCGATTGTCTTAGGATCGCTTGGTCTTCGTTGTAGACGTCGTTTTCTAGTTGTTATCTCAGTTTTGGGGATGGGTTCTTCAACGAAACCTTCCAGCCTTGGTGATTATCGTCTCTCAAAACTATACATCTCTAAACTCCACGTTTCTCTGAAAACCTACCTGTAAGCTCTCTCTTCGTTATTTTAGGACGAGAATGCGTCAGACGAATCGATAAGGCGAATCAGTCTTCAAGTCTACTAATCGTTAAAAGTTTGTATCGACTTCGGTTGCCAGTTCAGTTTTACATTAGTTTTGATACCTGCTCTTGGATCTGTCGTTGATTCCGTAGATCCAGGGGATCGTAAGACGAACTGTCGTTGCCAGCCAGCCTGCAGTGTATACGCCATCTTCACTGGAATGCTTTTAGAAGGTACTGAAATTTTAGGGAGGTTGGTGATAGATCTTTGGTACTTCTTTAGTGGCCTGCGAGGGGTATGTGCGAGAGCGCTCGCGCGCGGCGTGAGCAGAGAGAGAGAGAGGAGAGAGAAGAGAGAGAGAGAGAGATGAGATAGTGACGGGCGACGAGATACGAGACGATTGTGTGAAGAGACGTGGAGAGAGAGGAGGAGAGTGTGTGTGTGTGTTGTGTGTTGTGTGTGTGTGTGTGTGTGTGTGTATGTGTGTGTGTGTGTGTGTGGTGGTCGTGTGCGTGCGTGCGTGCGTGCGTGTTGTTACGTGCGTGCGTGCGTGCGTGTGTGTTGTGCTGTGTGTTGTGTGTGTGTGTGCAGTGTCGTGTGGGGTGTGTCGTGCGTGCGTGCGTACGTACGTGCGTGTGTGGGTGTGTGTGTGTTGTGCGGCGCCGCGCGCGCGAGCGTGCGTGCGTGCGTGCGTGCGTGCGTGCGTGCGTGCGCGCGGTGTGTGTGTGTGTGTGTTTGTGTGTGTGTGGTGTGTGTGTGTGTGTGGGTGTGTGTGTGTGTATGGGATGGATGCGTTGTTGGTGGGCGGTGACCGATGCTGTTCCTGTTGTACTGCTGCTATCTGCTGCTTCACATTACACCACCGAAGGCTCACGTTCACCTAACGCTCTGGTATTTTCATTGTCGTTTGAGAAATTTGTTTGATTTCTGTCTCCATCTCGCTCCAGTGGGAATGAAACTATGTTCACGTTTATCTCTGCCAAGGAGAGAAATATGACTTCCGGATGGCACACATATGACTCTAACTAGTTTTTACTTCTATTCATCTGATCGCACAATTTAGTGAAAAGGCATAGTCTTTAGGAGATGATTGACGCGAATTGCAACCATCAATGTTCTCCTGTTACCCCAAGCGTCCAATCATAATTATTTCGAGTAGACAAGATTCTCTTCTCTCCTCTCTCTCTCTCTCTCTCTCTCTCTCTATCTCTCTCTCTCTCTCCTCTCTTTCTCTCTCTCTATTTTTTTTTCTTAAAAAAAACCTCATCTGTCACCTGGATACTTTTGTCCATTGTTTTTGTTAGATCTGCTTTCTTTTTTCTTTTTTTTCTTCTTTTTGATTGGAAGAGCGTACAACACTCTCATATTTTTACCTTGAAGGGCGCCAACACTAGTGCTACTATAACTTAAATATGGGCAATATGTGCTTCTGGATTTTGGTTTCCTGGGCTGATCTAAATCTGTAATTCTAGCAATCGAAAACAACCACGAGAGCTCTTGGTGCCTCAGGATGTATTTGTCAGGATCACGCTAACACCTGAACTAACTTGGGAGGGACAGACAGACTCGCAACAATATGTCCTACAATACCTAACTCCCCAACTTCTAAATAAGCAGTTCCAAAACACAGCTCAATGAATACAGTTCACACATGTATAATTTAATTCAATCCACGACACAGGGGTACTGAAAAATCTGCAATATTCCTCTTACTACCCCGACAATCACTTTCTATAAAACTCATACATTCTAACTCGGATACCAATTCGCACACAGAGGGCTGTCTCCCCAAACCCCCTGCATATTCCTTTCTTATATCAAGGTAAGGAAATTATTTAATGACTGACCCACTCCATCATAACACCTAACCTTATTCGGGTCAAATACCAATGTGCCAGCTGGTGCGATGCACGCTACATGCAATACAACCACCGACCGATAACACCTGGCTATTGGCCCAAACCGGACACTGTGAATCCGGACTTACTCAACAAATTCACTACTGGATTCATAACATAAGCCAGAGCAACCAGGGATTGGTATTCCAACACAATGGACAGACAAACACCAAATATAGAATGCCAGAACTACAATTTTTGTAGAACAGTGACAGACCAATCACCTGATATTGAATGCACAAAACTTACTACAATTCTGTAATGGTTCACACACT
>CM031596.1:120420818-120455818 GCA_018398815.1 Conus ventricosus | reverse complement strand
GTTTTGTTTCCACTGTAATGATTGGCGTCTTCGCCCTTCTCTCCTCCACACAGTTAAAAAAAATTTTAAATTGGTTTTTCTGCAGAGCACTGTGTATTCCCCTCCACCCTCCAGGCTTTCTTGGGTTCTTTTTTTCGTAAGGTTCGGTGTCGCCCACCCCCCCCCCCCCCCCTCCCCACCCCTCCAGGATTTCGTTTGTTCTTTCTGCAAGTTTTGTTTCCATGAGTTTAGTGTTCGCTCCCAACCACCCCCCCAGGCTTTCGTGTTCTGTCTATAACGTTCAGTGCCCCCCCCCCCCCCCCCCACACTCCCCCCTCGCCTTCTTCCGTAAGGTTTCGTGTCGTCAGCGTCTCTCTTGCCTTTCAAAGGGCTTCGTGTGCTAGCACTAAAACGTTAGGTGTCTCTTTCGCGTCCCACAGGGCTTCGTGTCTTATTTCTCTAAGGTGTGGTGTCTGCTTACCAAGGATGACGTCTTTCCCCCTCCCTCCCCACCTCCTGGGTTTCCTGTCCTCTTCCTGTTCGGTTCAGCGTCTCTCCTTCTCTCCCTCCTCCTATAATGTTCGGGTGTCTTGCCCCACACCCCCCTGACCCCCAGCGGACTTGTCCTTTGTATGAAGCTCAGGGTCTCTTACACCCAGTACGCCATCCCCACAGATTTTGGTGTCATCTTTCCTTAAGATTCGGTGCTCCATCCTCCAGGGTTTGTTGTCCTCTTTCTGTAACGTTCGATGTTTCTTCCACCCCCACCCCCGCTCCCCTCCCTGTATCGTCTTTTTTATAATGCAGGGTGTATCTTGCCCTTCACCATAATAACCACCATCCCCCTCACAGAGGATTGTGTTCTCTTGCCATAAGGTTCGGTGTCTATTCCTCGCCCCCCCCCCCCCCCCCCCCCCCGAACTTCTTGTCCTTCTGTAAGAGTCGGTGTTGTGTAAACTTACTCTTTAAGAGTCGGTGTCTCTACTCCCTACCCCCACCACCACCCAACACTGTTTTGTGTCCTTTCTTTTCAATGAGGCTTGGAGTCTCCCCCACCCAACCCCCAGGTTGCAAGACCTCTCTCTACAAAGGTTCGGCATCTCGACTCCAGAATTCCGTGTCCTACAATGGCCGGTGTCCGTTTTGCCACAATAAACTTGTCTTTTTTTTTCCTGAGGTTCTCTACCCCCCCCCCCCCCCCCCCCCCCCCTTCCGGAGTTTTGTGTCTTTCTATAAGACTCTGTCTCTCTCTTCCATCCACCAGATTTTGTATATTCTTACTATAAGGTTCGGTGTAAACCCCCTCTCCCGTCCCCCCCCCCCTCCCCCCATCCTCCCTCCTCTTGGGTTTCGAGATCTCTTTTTATAAAAGTTTGGCGTACCCCCTCCCAGGGTTTCGTGATGTCTTTCTTTGCAGTTTGACGTTTCTTTACCCCCCAAAGGATTTTGTGTCCTATTTCTATGATTATAGTGTCTTCTATCTGACTTTCTTTGTGCCACACCACCCTCCCTTCCCGCCCTCTTGCCCGGGGTTTCGTGTCTTGTATCGAAACGATTGCAGTGTCTCCACCCCACCCACACAGGGTTTTATATTCTCTTTCCTATTGGTTCGGGTTTCGGTTTTTTTCCCCTATAAGGTTGTCTGCCCTCCCCTTCCTCCCTTGCTCCCCCCTCGTCCACCTCGAGTTTTGAGTGTTTTCTGCAAAGACTCAGTGTCTGCCCTCCTCTCCTCCCCCCCCCCCCCCTCTCCCGTCCAGAGTTTCCTTTTTATACGAAGTTCGTTGTGCCTAGCATCCCCCCCCCCCCCTCCACACACACCCTCCTCCCCACCGGGATTCCCTGTTCTTTTTGTGAAAGATTTGTTTATCTCTCCCCTCCTCTACCCCCCCCCCCCCCCACACGCACACACTCCACACCCCACCAAAGCCAGGGTTTCGTGTCTTCCTGCGAAGCACGGTTTCTCTCCCTCCACCCTCCCCCACCTCTGGGTTTTCAGTCTTCCTTTGTGCCAAGTTCGGTATATTTCGATTCTTTTCTCTTATAAGGTTTGCTCTATTCCCCCCCCCCCCCCCCCCCCTCCACACACACAGGGTTTCGAGTCCTCTTTCTTTAAGATTCGCTGTCTCTCCTCCCGCCCCTGCATCTCGGGGTTTCAAGTCCTCTTTCTACAAGTCATTGTTGCTCAATCCCCACTAACCCCCCCCCCCCCCCCCCCCCCCTCCCCCGCTTCTTGGTTTCGTGTCAACGTTTTTACAAGGTTCGTGGTCTTTTCCGCCCTCCCCCCCCCCCCCCCTTTTTTATATTTTTTTTTTTAGAGTTGGTTGTTCTCTTTCTAGAACGTTCGCTACCTCTTTCCTCTGACAGGGTTTCGTGTCCTCTTCATATAACGTGCGATGTCTTCCATACCCCCACCCTCGTTCACAGAGTTTCGTATTCTTCTGTTTAGTGACCTCCCCCTCCCCGGCCCCCCCCCCCTCCTCCCCCAACCTCGTTCACATAGTTTGGTATTCTCCTTGTGTACGGGTCCAGGTTCTTCTCTTCTTTCCATGATTCATTTTCTCTCCTCTTTCACACAGTGTTAGTTTTTTTTTCTCCTGTCAGCGTGTTTTGTTTTCACTAGTTTACAGTTTTCTCACAGGATTTGCTGTCATTTGAATAAAGGTTAGTGTCGTCCTTTCAGGTTTACTGTTCTCCTTTTACTGGCTTTAGTGTCGCCCTTCCATATGGGCTAGCATCTCCTTTCAGAGGTTTTGTGTCCTTTCATATAGTGGAGAGTCCTCTTTTCATAGAAATTGCCTTCTAGCGTTTGCACGGATTGGTGTCGTCCTTGTATGTTTTTTTGTGTCTTCTCTGCGATTTACGTTCATATAGTTCGGTGTTTTCTTTTTGTTGAATTTAGTGTTCTGTTCTCATACAGTTTATGTTCATCCAAGGGTACTGTCTTTGTTGAATACAGTTTAGTGTCTTCTTTCCGTAGTGTTTAGTGTCCTTTGTATTGTGTAGTGTCTTCTTTTCATAGGGGTCTGGATCCTCCTTTCGTGTGGGTAAATGCCTTCTTTTTTTTAAAGAGTTTATGGTCTCTGTAGTTACAGTTGATTGTCCTCTCACACTACCTTTTCACGTTTTTCTCCCTCAGGGTGCAGTGTCCTCTGTCATCACGTGCAGTATCTTTTTTTGTAGGGCTGGTGTCTTACTTGAGTGCGATCTAGTGCAATCTTCTTTTAAATCTTTTAGTTTTTTTTAATGGCTGTTCTGTGTGGATTCATGGGGTTCAATTCATGGGATTTAGAATGTTGTTCTTTCTCATTGTTTAATATTTTGTTTTTCATAGGTTTCAGTGTTAAGAAGGTGGTGTGTGTGTGTGTGTGTGTGTGTGTGTGTGTGTGTGTGTGCGCGCGTGCGTGCGTGTGTGTGTGCTTCCCGTCTGCTGCAGAGAGAAGAACCGGACAGCCGTGCGAAGATAGTGCTGGCGGTGAGTGGAGAGGGATTTCCGACAGGAGCCTGGATCGGGGTACGTTTGACGAACACAGCAGAAATATTGTATAGAAACGCATGGGTAAATAGAATGGGAATTTTGATTGACCCTCAGCGTTTGCTTTTTTCCCATGGTGTTTTTTGTTTTTGTTTTTTGTACAGGCTTTTGCCATCCTATATTTCATCAAATGAACCTTTTATTTGGCAAAGAGGGTGACAAAAGTTGTAATGGACAGTGATGTTATGTTCTCCTCTCACCCACCTTCCCATTGCGCCTTTCTCCAATAAACACATAAAGGCACACATATACACGTGCACATGCATGCGCAACTCTCTCTCTCTCTCTCTCTCTCTCTCTCTCTCTCTCTCCTCTCTCTCTCTCTCTCCTCTCTCTCTCTCTCTCTCCTCCCTTTCTACCACTCCCTCTCCCCCTCTCCCTCTCTCTTGCCCCGCTCTCACACACACACATAATCACACATACTCGCACATGCTCACACGCACTTGCTCTCTTTAACTCTCGCATATGCGCACACACATGCACGCACGCACGCGCGCACACACACGCACGCACGCACGCACGCACGCACGCACAGAGCAGGCCACAAAATGTCTCATAATTTCACTTTTTTTGTAAATGATGATACTGCCGATGATCTGCTGCAGTTCTGTTGTAGTCCGTTTTGTTCATAGCGACCCTTTTACTTATAGTGTTTAAAATGGAAAACGTGTACGTTTTGATATGGAAGTTGGTGAAATACTTTCAATATTGTTCACATGATATATCTTGTTAACCAAAGTATTGTCTTACAGCCAGAGAATAGGAAAAGAAAACTTAATAGAATCGCAACCGAGTTGCTTGAGTGGATAACAGATTTACACAGGTGTTGAAAGAAAACACTAACGTTTCTGTCAACAGGAGCAAGAACTCCTGCTTCATTGGCTGCGGAGAGGGTGAACAGGACACGTGAATTCAGCGAATCATAAGCTTCCCCAGCGCATCGTACAAAGCGGTTTTCATAGCACCTGATTCTTGGTCTCCCCCCCCCCCCTCCCCCCCCCCCCCCCCCCCCAGGACTCCGTGTCTCTTTCAGTCATAGGATTCAGTCACTTAGTTAACATGTTTAGTGTCCCCTTCATTCAAAGTGCTTTTTTATCTTTTGATGTTACAAGCTTTTGTGTAATCTTTCCAAAGGTTACCGCCCCCTTCATTCACAAGTGTGTGTGTGTCGTATTTCTTGAGGTTTAGAATTGTCCTTTCTATAGAGTCTTTCTTTCATATGACCAGCATGTGTGCTCTGGGTTCTTATGTCGGTCTTCTGTGGATCAAGGATACATCACACAGGGTACCAGAGGGAGCATTTTCTGGAAGGGCGTGAAAGAGTGACTCGAAGCTTCGCAGCGTGTTATATGATTCAGTGATCTGGAACACGGACGCGTGTTTTCAGATAAACTGGGTCAAGCTGCAGTGATGTTGAATGTTTTGGTCTTCCCGAAGTGTTCCCTTGTGCGCACCTGGTACCTCCTGTTTTGAGTATCCATAAATCCACAGAAAGATCGTCATGATAATCACGAGTCAACATGTGGATCCTTCCATACGTTTTAATGTCCGTCTTTCATAGGGTGCCGTTTGACAAACAGTAAGCAGTGTTCTCCGTTCTAAGGATTTAGTATCATCTAGTTTAGCGTTCTTTCATGGTTGTTTTTGAGGGATTGGTGTCTTTTTATATTGTTTTGTGTCCTCATTTCACAGGCGTTGGCTCCCTCCGGGGGGTTGCGACCTTGTCGTGGTCGGAGGGCTTGCGCGGTCCAGTGATCCCTTAGGCTTTGCTGGCGGGGCATCAATACTCGGAGATAGGCTGGTTTTTTCAAACTGCTTCAAGGTCCGAGAAGCCAAGATGTTGTCTGGCCTAAGCGTAACGTGGTAAGGAGTTGATGCCCCTGGTAGGGCTTCCCATGTCAGATAGGCTAAGGGTGAGGATCCTGACTAAGAGTAACCCGCCTTTCTCCTTTTCTTGTTTTCTGCCTCCCTTATTTGGCCCTTTTCTATCTTCGTCTCCCCTTCAAGTCTTCTTTTCCACACTCCTTTTCTCTCTGTGGTCTCCTTAAGATCCGCCGCGTTTGCCGTGCGGTGCGACCTGTGTCGGAGGGGGATGAGATCCTGGTGATTGAGAGGGCCAGCGCTCTCAACACATCACTTTGGCTCGGACCTCTCCTAGACAGGGAGTACACTTTGGCCCGGGTGTACTAATCGGCTCCCCTTCTTGGGGCTGGGTCAAGACAGGCAGTTTCCCTGCTGGCCAAGTAAACCCCTGCAGTGCTCAGCTCTCTGTTCCCGGGAGTTGAGCATGATCAGGGGGGATAGGGTTGGTGGTTTGTGTTTGTCTTATGTCTCTCCCGAAGCCTGGAAGGGGTCAAGACATTGGTTTCTTGGCCCTGGCCCCTTAGTTGGACTCCAAGGTGGGTGGGTAAGGGAGGGATGAAACACAAACTAAATATGGCTTTTTCAAAAACAATCCCCCCAAAAAAGAAGAGGAAGGCAGCATCCCCTATTTCAGGGGATTTCGATTCTGACAGCGATTCGGATATGGAGGTACGACAGAAGACAGGTTTCTGGCTTCCTGGCTCGTGATGGAAGGGACGGAGCAGGAAAGACCCCTTTCAGCTCTTAGCCCTTTTGCTATCCAAAAGGGATTTCAAGGTATAGCAGGTGACTCTCGGTCCATCAAGAGGTTGAGGAATGGCTCGTTTCTTATTCAATGTAGATCACACAAAAAATCTGAACAGCTGCTGAAGGCAACAAAACTAGTGGACAGGTAGATCAAGGTGACTCCCCACAAACAGTTGAATTCGTCGAAAGGTGTGATACGCTGCCGCGATTTATCAGGTGTCTCGGAGGCAGATCAAAACGGAGCTGGCGTCCCAGGGTGTGACGGAGGTGCGCAGGGTGACAGTAAAGAAAGGTGCAGAGAGAGTGGCCACCAACACCCTCTTTCTGACATTCTGTAACCCTGTGCTGCCTCCGGTCATCAAAGTTGGTTACCTGAATGTTCATGTTCAGCTGTATGTGCCGTCCCTGTTGAGGTGCTTCAGATGCCAGAAGTTTGGCCATGTCAGAGACCGCTGTACTGGGCAAGAGGTGTGCGGTGTTTGCTGCAAGGCGACCCATGATGGGCCGTGTAAAGATCCGGCACATTGTGCTAACTGCGGTGGCAACCATCCCTCCTCTTCAAGAAACTGTCCTCTTTGGATTCAAGAATCCGCAATCCAAAGAATAAAAACTGAAAAGATCTCGTTTTTTGAAGCCCGGAAACAGGTTGTGGGCAATCAGACGCCGACAGCTTCTTCCTATGCTTAGGCCGTAAAGAAAGTTCCCACAGTTCCTACTCGGTCAGTCTGCTGCCAGACTGATGAATTCATGTTTTCGAAAACATTGCAAGGACGAACTGTTAATTCTGGTGGTAGCAGGTCCACCACCTCCCAACCCAAAGTGAATGCCCCTGGTGAGGCAAAAAATCCGCCACCCCTCAGACTGCCCAGCAGTCTACAACATCTGCTGCTGGGCAGATTAAAAAACCAGCACCCCTACCTCGAACTCCTCTGCCCAGTGCCCGTGCGGGCAAGGGAGTTCAATCCAGTGTGGAGATGAGGAAGAAGCCTCCACCGTCTCCCAAATCCAGACCTTCTTCACCTGTTGGCAAGTCTGCCAGCAGGTCTGTAGACCAACACAGTCCAGTGAAACTAAATAATAAATTCTCTCCATTGGACGCAGACGTTGAGGAGGAGATGACCTGATCTCTCTCCTTTTTGCCCTCTGCACCATGGATAATACAATATTCCATTGGAATATCCGTGGACTAATTCCAACTTTGAGGAGCTGCAACTTCTGTGTCAATCTATAAAACCTTCCGTCGTGGCTCTTCAGGAAACTCAAATTCAAAGCCAGAAGACCTTTACTCTTTCTGGCTTTAATATTCTTTCAAAACCTGCACAACCATCCACGTTGGGACTGTCGGGCGGTGTTGCCCTTCTCCTACACAAAAACTTTGTTGTATAGTCCTGTCGCTCTGTCTACCTCCCTTCAGGCTGTAGCTGCGAGAGTCACTCTCCACAAGACTGTGACAATCTGTTCCCTTTATCTCCCACCTTCTGTTCCGGTTTGTCGTCAGGACCTTGTCAGTCTGATAGGAGAACTTCCTCGACCTTTTTTTGCTGTTGGGTGACTTAAACGGTCACAATCCTCCTTGGGGTAGTGTCAGTTCATCATCCAGAGGTCTGCTTCTTGAGGATGTCCTTTCTGACTTTGATTTGTGCTGTCTGAACGATGGAGCTCCAACTTACCTCCACTCTTCCACAGGTTCACTTTCGTGTTTAGATTTGTCGATTTGTGACCCCTCGCTGGTCCTGGACTATGAGTGGTCTGTCCATGATGATCTGCACGGAAGTGACTATTTCCCTGTTCTTTTACAGCCCATATTAACTGAAACTGCCTCTGTCTCTCAACATCTCAATTATAAGAAAGCAAACTGGGATCTATTTGCAACCACTATTTCAAAAGAATTCCAGGACACTGATTTTTTTCAGAGTCCAGACCCAGCAGAATCTCTGACTAACACTGTGATCAACTGTGCTAAAACCTGTATTCCAGTGTCTTCCGACAAACTCCAAATGCCAAAAACACCCTGGTTCAATTCAGACTGCCAACAAATTCAAAAGTTCGCAAACGGGCTCAGCGTCAGGTATACCAACGACCTTCAGGTCCCAACGCTCGAGCCCATCAGAAACTCCGTGCGAAATCGAGACACACTTTCAAAATCAGTAAACGTCAGTCCTGGAGAAACTTCTGCTCCAGGCTGACATCTAAAACTTCTAAGAAAAAAGTTTGGAACATCATTAGAAAAATCAAAGGGAAGAACACCAACCCCTCCATTCATCACTTGAAACTTGCTGATGCTCTGATCACTGACAAACAAGCTGTTGCCAATCTGTTGGCCTCCACCATCCAACAGAACTCATCTTCAAATAAATCTGCAGCCTTTTTAAGAAACAAAGAGATTAGAGAGAAATCTTCATACATTTTCACATCAGACAACTCTGAAACCTATAATCTTCCTTTTTCAATCGTTGAACTCAAATTAGCTTTACAAACCTGCACTGATTCTGCCCCTGGTCTGGATGAAATTCATTATCAGGTTGTGAAACATTTTCCAGAAAGCTGTCTCCAGACTCTTCTCCAAGTCTATAACCATATCTGGACCACAGGGTCCTTTCCGCCCTCCTGGCAGAAAGCCCTGATCATTCCCATTCCAAAGCCTGGAAAGGACCTTACCAACCCTTCCAACTATCGCCCAATCGCTCTGACCAGCTGCCTCTGTAAGCTGATGGAAAAGATGGTCAACTCCCGTCTGATGTGGAAGCTGGAAACCGATGGTCTTTTGGCCAGTGAACAGTGCGGTTTCCGGAAGTACCACTCGACGGTTGACCATCTAATCCGTCTGGAAACCACCGTCCGCAATGCCTTTAACAAGCAGCATGTGGTCGCTATCTTTTTCGACCTCGAAAAGGCGTACGACACCACGTGGAAAGCAGGAGTCCTCATGGACCTGCACAGACTTGGTTTTCGGGGTCACCTGCCTCTGTTCATTCAGAACTTTTTAGCCGATCGACAGTTCCAGGTGCGTGTTGGCACCACACTCTCTGACATCCATGGGCAGGAGTTGGGGGTTCCTCAGGGGAGCATCCTTTCTCCCGCCCTTTTCAGCATTAAAATAAATGACATTGTCCAATCGGTAAGCCTGGGCACCGAGTCCTCTCTGTTTGTTGATGACTTTGCGCTGTATGCAGTTGGAGCTTCTTACGCCAGTGTACAGCGTCGACTCCAACTTTGTGTCAACAGAATCCAACAGTGGGCCGAGGAAAACGGGTTTACCTTCTCCCGTACCAAAACTCAGTCAATTCATTTCCACAATTTTCGTCGATTCTTTGCTGATCCTGAAATTCGTCTGGACAAGTCCACCATTCCAGTTGTAAAAGAAGCCAAATTCCTGGGAGTTATTTTTGACCAAAAACTCAACTTTCTCATGCCACATCAAAAACCTCAAAACTTCTTGCCAGAAAGCTCTGAATATTCTGCGAATCGTAGCGCACACCGACTGGGGCGCTGATAAGAAAACTCTGCTGCACCTCTACAGAGCCTTGGTCCGTTCCAAACTGGACTAACGGTTGTGCTGTGTACGGCTCTGCAAGACCCTCTTACCTCAAACTCTTGGACCCTATCCACCATCAAGGGCTTCGTCTCTGTCTTGGAGCATTCCGCACCACCCCTGTGTACAGCCTGTATGCAGAGGCAGGTGAACCCTCACTGTCCAACCGCAGGCTGAAAATGTCTTTGAATTATTATATCCGACTGTTCTCGGAACCAGAAAACCCTGCCTATGACTGTGTCTTTGACCCTCCGTTTCAAAGTAAGTTTGAAAACAACCCGAAATATATTCCGCCGTTTGGTCTTCGTATGCAGCCTCACGTGCGGAATGCAGGTCTAGACCTAGGAGTAGTATCCGATTTCTCCAAGTTTCCGGATCAACCTCCGTGGACCTTTTTCACACCAGAGATTCGTTTTGATCTTGCAGCTTTTCGCAAGAGTCTACCAGCTCTCTGGCGTACAAGGCATTGTATGCTGACCTCTGTTCCAAATTCCCATCCGGTCAAAAAGTTTTCACTGACGGTTCCAAGTCTGAAGATGGAGGGGCCTGTGCAGCCTACTGCCCTGGGCTCCTTCTCAATACTGTTGGAACATATTCATTCAGATGCTTCTGTCTATTCTAACTGAACTTACCGCTCTGGTTTTGGCTTTGAAGATAATCTCGCATTCTTCGAAGAGGGACTTTCTGGTTCTGTCGGATTCGCTATCAGCTTTGGAGGCTATAGCTGGCCGCAACCTTCAGCATCCAGAACTTTTACATTTTTTCGAACTTTTTAGCACGTTGAAGGCGGACGGTTACAACATTACTCTTGCTTGGGTTCGTGGTCATGTTGGAATCGGCGGGAACGAAATGGTTGATCGTTTAGCCAAGAACGCCACAAGAGAGAAACTGTGCAAGAAAAGAAAAGAAACACCCGAAGGTGCTGGGGAGGACCCAGAGAAGCACTGTCTTCACCTGCCTTTAGAGCAGTCCTGTACCACCCTTGGAGGCCTGCGCTGTGTTGACGATGGGTACAGGCACGCGCAGGACACTCCATTAAGATATCAAGGGACATAACTGCTCCTGAACAGAGGTAAATTAGACTACAGGATGCAGCTCATAACAGCCTTAAAGTAGCATCCCCATGGGTGTACCAGCCCGTATTTCATGACTGCAGAGCCCCACCGCCGAAAAACACCACCCTCCAGCTGCCGAGCACACCCCACAGACCCAACCACCCCTGCCCACGGACAGATGAGACAGTGCCACTCCAGACACAGCCAAGCTTTCGCCATACGGTCTTATGTGCCCTCAAGAGAATCCAAAGTTGTAGTCTTTCCCACTGTCAACAGGACTTTCCCTGTGGTCAGTGGGTCTTTCCTCACCGTCACTGGACCTTTCTCCAGGGTCAGCCTAGTTAAGGCAAAGAAGAAAAAGAAACACCCGAAGGTGCTGGGGAGGACCCAGAGAAGCACTGTCTTCACCTGCCTTTAGAGCAGTCCTGTACCACCCTTGGAGGCCTGCGCTGTGTTGACGATGGGTACAGGCACGCGCAGGACACTCCATTAAGATATCAAGGGACATAACTGCTCCTGAACAGAGGTAAATTAGACTACAGGATGCAGCTCATAACAGCCTTAAAGTAGCATCCCCATGGGTGGTACCAGCCCGTATTTCATGACTGCAGAGCCCACCGCCGAAAAACACCACCCTCCAGCTGCCGAGCACAACCCCACAGACCCAACCACCCCTGCCCATGGGACAGATGAAGACAGTGCCCACTCCAAGACACAGCCAAGCTTTCGCCATACGGTCTTATGTGCCCTCAAGAGAGAAACTGTGCAACATTTATATCCCCAGCTCAGACGTGAAACCCAAAATTAACGATTATGTGAGAGACTCTGGCAGGAGGATTGGAACACACAGACGAATAACAAACTCTTTCAGATCCGTCCAAACCTTTAAGGACTTCCTCCCATCTACGTCGGGAGGTCGTAAAGAGGAAACGGTTCTGTGCAGGCTGCACACCGGCCATTCGTATTTTACCCATTCTTACCTTTTTAAAGAGTGAAGAAGCTCCGTGGGTACATTCCATGTCATGCGCCACTCACAATGAAACATGTTCTTTTAGAGTGTTGGGACTTGCACGATGTGAGACACAAACATTTTACGGCGGAGTCCATGAAGATCCTGTTTAGGGGTGTCCCGCCTGACGTGATCCTTGAGTTTTTGAGAGATTAACATTTTTCATCTGATTTAAGATTTTACGGCAGAAAGATTTTTAACAAAGTTTCTGGTGCGTTTGTAGACGATGTCATTTAACGAGATGTGTGAAAGTTGGGTTTTTTTTTTTTTTAAATGACTGGGAGTTCATTTTAACGTGGTGACAGCCCTGATGTGGCCCTTTGCGGTCGGCTGGGCTATAAGCAACATTATCTTATCTAACTAGGCGTTGGCTCGGATTTAGTATCCATTCATATGTTGTCTTTTTACAGGACTTAAGTGTAATAAGCTCCAAGCAGAAGGGACGACCTCGAATCAATACAGCCATAACGTCAGTGCCAGCACTGCACGAACGCTTCGTGAACCACATCCGCGATGTCACCAACCAATCGGCCTCGGTCACCTATGGGAAGAGAGTGAGGAAGAATGAGGACTAGAGATGAGCCTGCCATTGCTGTTAAGCGAACCGCACTCCTAGATAACGAGAGCAGCCCCCCCCCCCCCCCCCCCACAAACAAATAAAAAAGATGCTGGCCGCACTCCGAAAAGCTTGCAACAATGCTCAGCATATCGCCCGTAAATGCATCAGTGAGTACTGGCTGACCTTGTATCAGGGCATCCAGATCTCCGCCGACAGCGGTCCGCGCCATGTGCGAAGGCATGAAGAAAGCGTTCGGCCCTAGTGCCATCAAGATCGCTCCTCTAAAATCTACGTCAGGGGATGTCATCGGCGACTGCAGCAAATGGATGGAGAGGTGGGCGGAGCATTACCAGAAGCTGTACTCCAGGGAGAATTCAGTCATCCACACGGTCTTCGAGAACACCAGCCCCCTGCCCGCCATAGAGGAACTCGACGCCCCACTCGCCATTGAGGAACTCATCAAGGCTTCGACTCCCTAGCCTGTGGTGAGGCTCCAGGTAGCGATGGCATTGCGCCAGAAGTCATCAAAGCCGGCAAGGAGAGTTCTCTCCTTGGGTCACCTCCATGAGCTTCTGCTGCAGTGTTAGGAGGAAAGGACCGTACCCCAGGACATGCGCGGCGCAAGCATCATCACGCTACACAACCTCAACAGGCTGCAGCTACTCGCAGAACGAGTGTACCCAGAGGCACAGTGGGACTGTAGAGCTGCGAGGTCGACGATGGAAATGACAATCTCCCTGAGGCAGCTGCAAGAGAAGTGTTGCGAGCAGAGACGACCCTTGTTCATCGCCATCATCGACCTGACCAAGGCGTTCGACTTGGTCAGTAGGTCAGGCCTCTTCATCCTACTACACCAGATTGGATGTCCCCTCAAGCTCCTGAAGACGATCACATCATTCCAGGACAACATGAATGGCACTGTCAGGTACGATGGTTCATCTTAATCAAGAGCGGTGTCAAACAAGGGTGTGTCCTCGCTCCGGCACTCTTGGGCGTCGTCTTTTCCCTTTTGCTGCGCTAACGCCTTCCAACAGTCTGAAGACGGCATCTTCTTCCACACTAGGAGTGACGGAAGCCTCTTCGGCCTGGCACGCTTGTGAACAAAGACGAAGAGCATCTCCCCAAAGATAAGGCCAACAGCTAGAAAAACGGACACTATAATGTATAAAGGACGTTAAACTATGAAAGGACACTAAACTCTACAAAAACCGGACACTGCATCGAAAAGACAGAATGCAGGGAGATGCTCTTCGCAGACGCCGCCGCCCTCACGGCCCACACCGAGGAAGCGCTACAATGGCTCATCACCTGCTTCGCTGATGCCTGCACCGAGTTCAGCCTCACTATCGGCTTGAAGAAAACGAACATCATGGGCCAAGACGCCAGAAGCGCTCCTCGCATCTCCTTCGGTGATCACATCCTCGAAGTGGTCGACGACGTAACTTACCTGGGCTCCGCCATTTCCAGCAGCCTTTCTTTGGACGCGTAGCTGAACATGCGGATCGGCAAGGTGGCAACAGCGATGGCCCGTCCGGCGAAGAGAGTCGGGGACAACGCCATGCTGACGTCAAACACCAAGATGAAAGTGTACCAAGCCTGCGTGCTGAGCACTGTTCTCTACGGAAACGAAGCATGAACCGTGTACACTCGACAAGAACATAGACTGAACGCCTTCCACCTGCGCTGCCTCGGAAGACTCTGGGCATTACTTGGCAGGACCGCATCACTAACAAGGGCGTCCTGGCCCAGGCAGGGATGCCTAGCATACTTGCCACTCTGACGCAGAGATGAGATGCCTCTGCTGGCTTGGCCACTTCAGCCGCATAGACGACGGTTACATCCCAAAGGACATGCTGTGCGGCGAGATGGCTACAGGCTCCAGACCTACAGGACGGCCCGCCCTACTCTACAAGGATGTATGCAAGCGCGACCTTAGGGCAGGCTGCCTCGACCTAGCCGATCCGGAGACAGCAGCTTCAGACAGGGTCAGCTGGCAGTCCACCTTCAAGGCCGACATCAAGCAAGCAGAGCAGAGCAGAGAGACCCAGTGGGAAGAACGGAAGCGCTGCAGACGGCAAAGAATTGCGTCATCACTCACATGACACTCATAACCGAGACTTAACCTGCAGCAACTGCAACAGAGCCTGCCCCTCGAGCCACAGCAGGCGCTGCAACTCCACAACTGACCGATCCACGGCGCAACACTATTGTCTCTTGAGACAGAGGGATGCCATCACCATCGAGTGCGATGAGGTATGAGGCCCTCTTCTCATATTGGTTGGTGCTCCTTTCTTTAAGGATTTATGGATATCTTTTACAGGATTATAGTACTGTTTTATGTTTTAATATGTATCATCCATAGAGCTTATCGCCACATCTGTCACAAGCTTTACTTCTGTCTTCTTCCATCATGTCTAGCATCCCCTGTTCGCATAGTTTGACGTCATCTTCTTCCAGAGTGTTAAAGACCTTTTTTCCTAGGTTTAATGTAACTTATCAAGGGGTTAAGTCTTAGTCTTTATTCACAGGATTTAGAGTATTCTTTCTTGAAATTAAATGTCTTTCACTGGCTTTTAGTATCTTTAGTTTCGCAGTTTATGAACTAAAGGGCCTTGGTGTCTTCTTTGCATGACATAGTTTCTTCTTTCTCGTGGTTTAGTGGTCTCTTCTTCAGAATTCATCTAAGGCTTTTCTTTCGGCAGGCCATTCAAGGGTGACCGCTGTTCAGGAATTGGTATCAGTCCGCCAGAGAACCCTTGTGCTACGTCTTCCAGGACCATTACCACCATCCTCACCATGAACATTCAAGTCTTGGGGAAAGGATTCACAAGACAACACTGTGCTATGACGACGACTGACGATAATGTAAGTGCAAATTATGTACTTTGAAGCAGTTTTTAAAGCTGGTAGCTAACTGGTAAGTTTCGTCCTTGCAAGGCAGATAATAGATAGGCAGGTAGGTGCAGTGACAGTAATTTTTGATTTCAGGACTTTGCAGGTGTTTTGCTTCTTTTTTTCCAAATGAATTCTTGTTGCCTCGCCTTTCCCTTTTTTATGCGTTGTGGAGTGGATTTCCAACTCTCCCCTCCCTCCTTCATTCCTCCATTCCCCCTTCACCACCTCTCCGTGCCTTGCCGCCTTTTCCTGCTCCATCTTTTACCGATTTTACCGACTGATCTGTTAAAGGGAACTCGGCTGTCACAGTAACTTCGCGCCGAGGAAAATATTCTCGCTTTAGTCCCAACCCAAGAATATAATTAACCTTTAAACGCGTATTCTGGAACAACAGGAACGAGAAAAGGGGACAACATTGGGGAGGAAAGTCCGATATTGATTTCAGCAGTAGTGCAGAAATTAGATATTCGCTGGGGGGTGAAAGATGGAGAAATAAGGTCTGATGGAAGATTACGCTGAACCATGCGAAAGGGGGAGGCTATACCTGATGAAAGAAGAGAACGTATAGACATTCTTGAGGCCATCACTAGCACGCACGCACACGCACACACACGCACGCGCGCGCGCACGCACGCGCGCATGCATGCACACACAATACACCCACAAATAACGCCGCCACCTCCACTCTACAGACACGTGTGCACTCTAATTTTTTGTTGTTGACAAGCGTGAAGATTTAGTGTGGATACGGATAGGTAAACAATGTTTGTTTGTGAAAAGGAAAGAATCGCGCAAACTTTAAAAGTCAAATTACTTTAATTAATTTTGTGTTTGAGAAGTATTTTTATGATAATATTGTTAAAAATATTTATGTTTACATCAACAGGGCAAAGAACTCCAGCATCAACGGCTGTGGAAAACGGAGGCCAGAACAAGTGAACTCGGGGAGTCCTGATTACTGCTAGGAGAGTAGGCGCGGTGGTCTTGTACTGAAATCTTTTCCTTTTTTTCCTCATTCCTACTCCTGCACTTTTCCACTACAGCTCCTTTTCGCCCTCCTCCCCCCCCCCCCCCCCCCCCCCCCCACCACTGTTCTTTCATAGTTTAGTTGCGTTTTGTAGACCTGGATCTCGTTTTTAAAAAAGAGATCAACGCCTGGTTCGTAGGAGAGGTTCAGCGTGTGCTCTCAGATGGTTTGTCTTCTTTTCCTGAGGATTCAGTGTCTTCTTTATTCACGATGTTTCTTGTATTGTTTTAGTAGTTTTGTCTCCATTTAAAGGGTTTTGTGTCATCTTAATCAGGGTTTATTGTCTTCTTGATTCACAAAATACAGCGTTTTCTCTTCCCGGCTTTTGTGAGTCTTTCTAATGTTAGTGTCGGTCGTTCACATGCTTTATATAGTGCTCAGGTTTTTTTATGTCAATGTTCTGTGGTACAAAGACACAAAACAGGGGTACCAGAGGAAATATTGTCTGGAACAGCATGAATGGTTGACTCCGCTAAGTAGCAGGTCTCCTACTTACCCAGGGATCTGGAACATGGACGCATGTTTTCAAATCATCAGGGACTGAGCTGCAGAGCTGTTAAGGAAGTCTTCAGAGCTCTTCCAGAAATATTCCATAGTGCGCACCTGGTACCTCCTGATCTGAGCGTCCTTTAATACACAGAACATCTGTCAGTGGCATGGTAGTCAGCGTGAACATAGGGATGCTTTATGTTCTGTGGTGTTTTCACTTCATAGATACAGCATCTTGCTATCCGAGGCTTTAGTGTTCCCCTTTCTTACAGCTGTGGACTCATTCCATGATTTTGATAGGTTTTGATTTTTCCCTCCAGTAGGGCTTATAATCCTTTTTGTCAAGAGTTAGTGTCAGCTTCTTTTATAGAAAAAAAATGTTACCATTTCATATTGTTTAGTGTAAGCGTCTTCCAAAATGCTAGTCTTTGTTCTGTAGGTTGATTTGTCTTTTCTAAGGCTTTAGCCTCGTTCACAGTCTTCTCTTTCCCAGGTTAACTGTCTTTGTTCAGAGACTTTACTGTCATTATTCTCAGCGTCTATCAACACCATTCTTAGGCATTAGTTTCTACTTTTTATGTCTTGGTGTATTCTTTCATGGAGTTTAGCTGCGGCTTCTTGGACTTCATTATGTCCTTCTTTAGAACGATTTGGTGTCATCTTTAATGTTTCCTTGTATGGTTATTTGTATATTCTTGTTTAATGTTCATTAATAGGGTTGAGGAACCCTTTTAAGTAGCGAGTGTCTTCCATCTAGACGGCCTGGTTTCTTCTGTTCCCAGACTTTACTGTTCTCATCCCCCTAGCGTGTAGTCTCCTCCCTTTCAAAGCAATTAGCTACACTTTGTTTTTACAGTGTAGTTTCCTATTTTTTGTAGGGTTTAGCGTAAACTTTCCGAGATTTCATAGGGTGTTTTCTTGGCGCTTAGTTTCCTCTTTTCACAAGATTTAGGGCCCTTTTATGTGGTTCAGTGTCCTTTTTAAAGGTTTTAATGGTCTCAGTTGAGAGTTTTTTTCCTCTTTCAATAAGTTTTAGCATCTTTCCTCTATAGGGTTTACAGTTTTTTTTTGTTTCAACACTTGGTTCCTCTTTCGCCTCACATAAAGTTTAGTGTAAGCTTTCAGAATGACGGAGTCCTTTTACGAAGGGTTGTTGTTTTTAGGGCATATGCTTCATTGACAGGGCTTGTTGTTTTCCCATGTTGCTGGTATCGTAGGCATTAATATTCTTTCCACCTTCACTGTTTATGAATTTTTTTCCGAGGGCTTTGGTGTCTTCTTCATAGAGTTGTCTTCATCCTCACTGTAGCTAGACCATAAAGGGTGATCACTCTCCGGGAATCGGAACCAGTCTACCTGAGGACCAGTGCACTACGTTTTCCAGGACAATTCCCATCCCCAGCAAGGGCATGCAGACTTAGGGTCTGGATATTGCTAAGACTGTGGCTGCGTTCAACGCAGCAGTACTAGAAACTTTTACAGAATCTTTCCCCAAGGGATGCAGGAGGCCAGAGATGCCCTACGTTATCTTCTTAGAACTGAACGTATTTCCAGGCCTTGACTGGACGTTGGCCGAAAGTTGAAGATAGTCCTTAGCTCTTGAACCAGCGCGGGCGAGTGGAGCAGACAGCACAGCATGTTCTACAGGAATGCCCAAGCCATGCTGACCTGAGAGACAGTACCGGGCCAGAGGGGCGGCGATGTGCCGGTGGCGCTGTGGGTGCCTTGCGATTGTCCAAAGAACGCCCCAATTCCTCTGACGGGTCTGCCAGTGAGACGGCGACCGAGAAGAACCGTCCAGGGCTTCAAAACAGACTGCACCAGGTACAACACCGCTTCCAGTGGTCAACTCGGATGGTTTGTTTGAGAACAGCTACGTTTTCAATGGGATCACGTGATGAGGGGCGGAAGAGTTCGCAACGTCAATCAGTTTCAAGAGCGGTGCATGAAACATAAGGGTGTAAAATGGGAATTCGCTTCGCTACAAGCTTCCCTATCCCTCTTTTTCTGCCGAGTGTCGGCAGTCTGTATTTCATAAAATGAACTTATTTTGAAATGGGTGACAAATGTCTAGCGAACCCCGATAACATGCTTCCTCTCTCTCGCCCCCCCCCCCCCCCCCTCCCCAATCCTCCCCAAGCTGCCCCCTCTCCTCGAATGTCCTCCCGCTGCCAACATGTGTATGCATGCATACACACGCGCACACACACACACACACACACACACACAGACACACACACACACACACACACACACAGGGATGTTTAGCTTAGGAGGTAGAGCTACATGCAGAAATTACTCCGTAAGTTTGATTTAAAAAAAAAAGCCAGTTCTCTGCAAGTGAAATGAACCATGACAGTGGCTTCAGACATTCAATTTAAATCCATGACACCTTCAACTTTAGATGTTTGAGAGTGCTATGGGTTCAAATGGAGTGTCTGAAACCAGTTTTCTGTTCAAATCAAATCACCTCCCGACCGTACGCAAACAAAAACACAAAACTCGTCTACAATTTCCATCCCAGTTGTCCATTCTACCTCTTCGGATCAAAGACATGTTTTCGGAGCGTTCTGTGTAATCTCGGCTGGGGTTTATTCTTAAAAAGAAGGAATACCTGTGTCTTCGCCTCTGCAGATTTGACAGAAGTGCTGTGTTTCAGGACTGCTTGAACAGTGGCACATATACCAGAAATGTCGGTGAAGGATTCGTTCAGCATTTGGACTCTGTTGCATCAGTCGACCTGGCGTTTGGTTCCTTGGTGTTTGTCGGTTGTTTGGGCAACCGTCACATTTGGAAGCGAGATAGGACAGACAGTGTTGAACACGACGGTCAGTTTCTCTCTCTCTCTCTCTCTCTCTCTCTCTCTCTCTCTCTCCTCTCTCTCTCTGTCCCTCTCCCTCTCCCTCCCTCCCTCCCTCCCTCCCTCCCCATAATACATGAACACACACACACACACACACACACACACACACACACACACACACACACTCTCTCTCTCTCTCTCTCTCTCTCTCTCAACACACACACGCACACACACACACACACACACACACGCACACACACAAACGCGCGCGCACACACACACACTGACTGACTGAAACCAATTGTCAGTTTAACTCAAGGTTGTACTGACGAACACACACACACACACACACACACACACACACACACACACACACCACTCACACGCTCACGTTCACTCGCACACTCACGCACTTATGTTTCAGCTAAAAAAAAACCTGTATTCCGATGTCTTGCTATAAACTCCCCTAAAACACCTTGGTTTAATTCTGACTGCCAACAATCTCATGAGAACACAAACGGGCTCAGCGTCGGGTATTCCAAAAACCTTCAGCTCCTAATGCTGGAACCCATCAAAAACTCCGAGCCAAAACGAGGCACACTTCTAAAGTCAGTAAACGTCAGTCTTTGAGAAACTTCTGCTCCAGGCTGACATCTAAAGCATCCAAGAAAAAAATCTGAAACATCACGAAAATCAAAGGAAAGAACACCAACTTGTCAATTCATCACCTGAAACTTGCTGCTGCTCTGATAACTGACGAACAAGCTGTGGCCAATCTGCTGGCCTCCACCATTCAACCGAAATCCTCATCCTCAAGTAAATCTGCAGTTTTAGGGGGAAAACGCCTCGGAGAATAATCATCATACAGCTTCACGTCGGACAACTGTGAGGTGTACAACCTACAATTTTCAATTATTGAACTGAAATGAGCTGAGCAAACCTGCAACGATTCCGCTCCTGGCCTGGATTGATATCCATTATTAGCTTTTGAAATGTCTTCCAGAGAGCTGTGTCCAACATAACACAAATGCATTAAAACGGCTCGGAGACAGTTGGAGAAGAGAAAGAGGTCCAAGTATTTTGAGATCGTGATAACGGTTGCAAGAACAGCGTACAAATGAGACTGCCGTGGTTAGAGGAGTAGGGGGAAAACGGGGTGGTGATGAGAACAGCGTACAAATGAGACTGCCATGGTTAGAGGAGTAGGGGGAGACTGCCATGGTTAGAGGAGTAGGGGGAGACTGCCATGGTTAGAGGAGTAGGGGGAGACTGCCATGGTTGGAGGAGTAGGGGAGACTGCCATGGTTAGAGGAGTAGGGGAGACTGCCATGGTTAGAGGAGTAGGGGGAGACTGCCATGGTTAGAGGAGTAGGGGGAGACTGCCATGGTTAGAGGAGTAGGGGGAGACTGCCATGTTTAGAGGAGTAGGGGGAGACTGCCATGGTTAGAGGAGTAGGGGGAGACTGCCATGGTTAGAGGAGTAGGGGGAGACTGCCATGGTTAGAGGAGTAGGGGGAGACTGCCATGGTTAGAGGAGTAGGGGGAGACTGCCGTGGTTAGAGGAGTAGGGGAGACTGCCGTGGTTAGAGGAGTAGGGGGAGACTGCCGTGGTTAGAGGAGTAGGGGGAGACTGCCGTGGTTAGAGGAGTAGGGGGAGACTGTCGTGGTTAGAGGAGTAGGGGAGACTGTCGTGGTTAGAGGAGTAGGGGGAGACTGCCGTGGTTAGAGGAGTAGGGGAGACTGCCATGGTTAGAGGAGTAGGGGAGACTGCCATGGTTAGAGGAGTAGGGGAGACTGCCATGGTTAGAGGAGTAGGGGGAAACGTGGTGGTGAGGAGCTTGGAGGCGGGATAGATTCCGATTATTTTTGCGTTTCAATTCGCATCCATTCCGTATGTACATGGGTCGATTCTATCCCTGGTCTCAAAGACGTAAGAAATGTATATCGCTGAAACAGATAGTTCAAAAAGACCTTTTTTTGCCCCGAGGTTGAAATGGAAACGAATGCCTACTATTATCTCTTCTGAACACACCACAATACATATGTACACAGGCATGCGCGCGTACGCACACATACACACACAGGCACACACACACACACACACACACACACACACACACACACACACACACACACACACACACACACACACACAACAGAGAATTCCTCACAAAAGTGGACTTTTTACACTCATACGGCCACGCAAATAAATGTTTTAAGTGAAAAACGTCAACTAATAAACAAAAGGGTTGTATACACGTTCGCATTGTACACACGTTTGTGCACGCACGCGCACACGCACACACACGCGCTCCCACACACACACACGCACACACACAACACTCGCACAGAAAGGTGAGAGGCTGAGAATCGTTGATATTTTTTCAGTGAAATTACTGGCATACCATGCGTTGCTAAAGATGTTCCTCCACCGAATATCCAGTCGACCAGTTCGTTTATAGCAATCTCTGTTTTCAGCCATGTAAAATGAAAATGAGTGTAGGATACTGCACTATGTTTTCTAATGGAAGATTGTTGAAACTTTTTGTTGTTGACATAACATGTCGTATTAACCTAAATATCGTTAGATTGCAAGGTAACAGAATGCGCAGATACTTTGCAAAAGCAAAATAATTTCGGTGAATTCTAGTGAGTCAGAATCATTTGTGCAGAATATTCAATCTTCACAGACAATGTCGATGTTTCTGTCAACAGGGGCAAGGCACTCGTCCATCAACGATCGTGTAAAACGGGGACCAATCAGGATCGACTCGGGGGAAAGGCAACACAAATACAGGGAGAGTGGTGATTTTTCACTTATTCTTCTTCTGTCTTCTTCTTTTTCCAACACTTCAAGTGTTGAGCAGGGTTAAAATCTTCTTGCATGGTGTGCTGATCGTGGTTCTTTGGACATGTTCTTTTGGACGGTTTGCATTAAAATCAACAAACATTATTAATCGGTTAAACAGGATTCCGACTGCTCATTGTTTGTAGATGATTTTGTTACCTGTGCAACTGGAAGCTCATACCCAAGTGTTCAGCGCAGGCTCCAGCTCCGTGTAGATAAAATACATCTGTGGGCAGAAGAAAATGGCTTCACCTTCTCTGCTACCAAGATCTAGTGCATTCACTTTTATGATTTTCGACAGCTCTTTACTGATCCTGAAATCCAAACAAGGAAATCTCCCATTCCAGCTGTAAAGGAGACCAAATTTCTAGGAGTTATTTTCGACCAAAAGTTCAACTTCCTTCGTCACATTAAACACTTAAAAACTTCTTGCCAAACAGCTCTGAACATTCTGCGGGTCGTAGGACACACTGACCGAGACGCTGATAACAAAACCTTTGCTGCACCTCTACAGAGCCTTGGTTCATTCTAAACTGTATCATGAATGTGTTGTGTACGGCTCTACGAGACCTTATCTGATACTCATGGATCGTGTTCATCATCAAGGGCTTCAAGTCTGTCTTGGAGCATTACGCACCACCCCTGTGTACAGGCTGTATGCAGAGGCAGGTGAACCCTCATTATCTAACCGCAGGCTGAAACCATCCTTAAATGATCTCGGTTAGGTGAACCAGAATACCCTGCTTATGACTGTGTTTTTAATCCTTGGTTTCAAAGTAAATTTGAAGAAAATCACATCTGTATTCCTCCATTTGGACTTCGTATGCAGCCCCAATGCGCAGAATGCAGGTCTTGATCCAGGAACTATCTGACTTATCCAAATTTTCAGATAAGCCTCTATGGACATTTTCACACCAGAAACCCGCCTTGAACTTGCTGCTTTTCGCAAAGAATCCACCAGTCCTCGGGCATACAAGGCATTGTTTGCCGATATCTGTACAACATTTCTATCCTTTCAGAAAATCTTTACTAATTGTCACGACCGACCCCTGGAGGTCTGCCCTGACAGGATCGGTCTAGGTGGAGTGAAGGGAGTGACTGACCTCACACGCTCCGCAAGAGACCACACAATGAAGATTACGATACAACACCCCATTTATTCACACCAGCAAAATAAACATTCCAACACACGCACCATGCACGATCACAATAAAGCACTCCAACGCACACAACATGCACAATCACGATCAAGCACTCCAACGCAACAACATGCACAATCACGATCAAGCACTCCAACGCACACAACATGCACAATCACAATCAAGCACTCCCACACCCACAACATGCACGATTATAAATAAATATTTCGCCATACGACGTACATGATCACAATTACAGCATTCCAGCACATATGACATATACACAATTATAAAGAAGTATTTCCAGTATCGATCCTTTCTCACACCATGGAGTGCGTCCACATCCCTGCCCCTGTCAAGTCCGCTGGGAGCACCCTGTCGCACTAGGTGCTCCGAGCCGGGTTGGTTCTCGCAGGGAGTCGCCCAAAGCCGACACCCTCGACTCCCAAGCGGGCAGTGAAGAGCGTGTCCCGGGGGGGGGGGGGGGGGGGGACGTAGCTGTTACTGGAGGTCCTGGACGGGGGTCCAGGCCGGCCAGTCAAGACGGCGGGCTCCTCTAGCAGTCCACAGTCCCGACCAAGGCGTGGCCTCGACCAGCGCGTGGCACCATCCCGTCCGTGGTCTCAGCCAGAACGTGGCCTCGACCAGCACGTGGCACCATCCAGTTCGTGCTCCAGGTGAAGCCCCCGGGAGGGGGGGGGGAGGACGTAGCTGGGAGGAGAGTCGGAGAGGAGGAAAAGAAGAAGGAAGGAGGAAGGAAGAAGGGTACTGGAACCCTGCCGTCAGTACCGTCTGACCATTGCTGTCGAGTCTTAACAGCCACTCGCATGATGGGCGAGGGGAAGTGTATTAAACGCACACAGTAAACCCATTGAATCAAGTCTTCTCACACGATGCAGGTAAAAGACTGCATTAAATCAACGGGTTATAAAACAAATATGAATTATCTTCACCCTTCTCTCACTCACGCTTAACATTTTCCTTCCTTAGGAAATAAATCAACACAGCGACCATCGCTTAATCACTGCCACCACATTTGCAAATAGTAATTCAATGGCATAACCGTCACATTTTATAAACACATTTCAAAATAACACAAATCTCCAACCACGCATCCGAACGACAAATCATGCGTACGCACGCTCGTGAACATAAAACTCGTTCTCCTTGCACACACAAACAGACGGTGGCCGAAGGATAAAAGTCCGGCGAATGTGACAGGGGCGGACGAGCGAGACCAAGCAAGTTCCAACCCTGAATCACCAGGTTCTCTCCCTTCCCCACCGACTACCGCATCACCAGATACATAAACAGGAGAAAGAATTTTGGAAATAATTTAGAATGGCCAGGTTAAAGATTGAATTAACCAGAGAAAAGGTCTCCACAATATTTCTCTTACAATTTCGAAAACAAAAGAAAATTGCGCAAAAGAGAAGACTAAGCCGGCTAACAACAACAAATCAAAACAAACAGACCACGAAACTGATGCTTACCAGCTACCCGTGGGTGACCCCGAAGAGGCGGGTCAAAGGACTCTCTCTACCCTCTGTCCAGTCGAGAGGACAGAGGCGAAGATGCGGAAACAGAAGTGATGTCCCTCTCCTACAGGCCGACTGCAGGAATTGAAAGTACTGACTGTACTCTCGATGATAAGGTAAAGAACCAGGACTGGAGCAGGCGCCCCCAGAGACATCTTCCGCTCGAGTGAAGAGCTAACCTCCCTCAGCAATGGCGGCCAACATGCCATGCTGCGTCACAGAGTGAGCATACTTCAAACTAAAAGAAACGAAGCACGTGCGACAGGTAAAAAGACAGGCGAGAGGCCGACAGACAGAAAGTTCGAGAGAGAGGTACCGGCCACCCGTGAACTTGCAGGATGAATAGCACGGGCGGTGGAATTAGAGAGAGAGAGAGAGAAAGCAAACCGAAGTTGAGCTGAACCACACCAAGGTGCAACTGCACCACAAGCCACCCTAAGGGACGGATACACGACAACAGCAACGACAATAAACAAATAAGTAATTCCGCCACCCTAGGTGGGTCGAACGTCGTAGGCCTCGTGACAAACTCGTGACACTAATGGTTCATTGTTCGAACATGGAGTGGCTAGTGCAGTCTATTTTCCCAAGTGATCTTTCTCAAATACTATCAAAGCACATTGCGTCAGATACTTCTGTTTACTCTGCTGAAATTACATATTTGGTTCTTGTACTGCAAAGAATGCCACTACGAAGAAACGGTCCAACATGTCTATCTCCTACTCAGATTTGAAACCGAAGGTTAATGGTTATATCGGAGATCTGGCAGGAGGACTCGAATACAAAACGTTTCCAGAACCGTCCAAACCTAAGAGTTCTGATCTACCTGTGGTGGTCGCTAAGAAGAAACAGTTTAATGTTGGCTGCACACTGGCCATTCGTTTTTAACCCATTCGTTCCTTTTAAAGAGAGAACTTCCATGCTGAATTCAATGTCATGTACCACTCACAGTGAAAGATATTCTTTTAGTCTGTTGGGACTAGCATGATGCCAATCATAAGCATTTTACAGCAGACTCTATGCAACTCTTGTTCAGAGAAGTCCCACCGATGTGATCTTTTAATTTTTGAAGGAGATCGATATTCTTAATCTGATCTAAGATATTTACAGAAGAAATGTTACAAAATTTTCGGTATGATTTTAGGTGTATTTGAAAGAGTTGTGTGAATGACTTCAGCGTGGTGACAGTCCTGACGTGGCCCTATGCGATCGGCTGGGCTATAAGCAGCATTACCTTGTCTTTCAAATGGTTTGGTATTGTTTGTTGTTTGTTTTGTATTTTTCCTACGAACTCGGGGTCTCGTTGTTCACAGATTCACAGTCCTTTTTTCAAGCTTCGGTGCCTCCATACAAAGGGTTTAATGTCATTGTCTAGGTATCGTGTTTTCTTCATTATCATGTTATAGAGTATTCTTTCCATGTTTCACTGTCCTTCATTCACAGATTTATTTGGCTTCTGTCTTGGGGGTCAGGGTCTTGTCTAGGATTCGGAGTCTAGTTTTCATATGGCCAAGAAGATAAGGCAGCTTCCTATGTTGGTGTTCTGTGGAACAAGGATACAAAACGGGGAGTACCAGAGGGAATTGTTTGTGGAAAGGCATGAAAAGCTGACTCGAGCTTATCAGGAAGTCTTTTATCCTGTTCCTGAGATATTCCCTAGTGCGCACCTGGTACTCCGGATCTGAGTGTTCTTTATCCATAGAATGCCTGACATGGTAATCAGTCAGCACGTGAATCTTTTCATAGGTTTTAATGGCCTCCTACTCTTATGGGAGCTGGTGGTCACCTTTCAGATAGTGAAAGTATTCTCGACCCCCTGTGATAGCATTTGGCATCCTCTTCTTTTGCTGAGGGTTTAGTGTCCTCCTTTAAGTGGCTAGTGTAGTAGTTCTAGGTGCTGGTTTCCCCTTTTTAGAAGTTGTAGTGTTTTCACTCCACAGATATAGCATCTTCATTTCAAAGGTTTTGGTGTTCTCCTGTCTTACAGTTATGGACTTGTTTTATCGATTTATTGTCTTGTTTTGATAGGTTTAGTGCCTTCCTCTTATAGCGCTTGTTGGAACAGCTGCTGAGTGCCACAGAACTAGTAGACAGACAGATCCGGGTGACTCCCCATAAACAGTTGAGAATGTCGAAGGGTGTCATTAGATGCCTGGATGTTGGAGGCGTCTTGGAGACCAAGACTAAAACTGAACTTTCATCCCAAGGTTTAATCGATGTGCATTGGGTCACAGTTCACAAAGGAACGGAACGAGTGCCCACCAGCACCTTCTTGTGACATTCTGTACCCATTCATTGCCTCAAGTCGTGAAGGTGGGTTATTTGAATGTGTGCATTCAACTTTACATTCCGTCTTCGATGCGGCGCTTCAGGTGCCAGAAGTTTGGGCACGTCAAAGATCGCTGTTCTGGTTAGGAGGTGTGTGGTGTTTGCTAGACGGGCCGTGTAAAGATCTTGCCAATTGTGCAAACTGCAATGGCGACCATCCCTCCTGTTCACGCAGCTGCCCACTTGTGATTCAGGAAGCTAACATTTAGAAAGTTCAAACGGAAAATAACATTTCATTTTTCGAGGCGTGCAAGCAGGTCCTTGGCAGTCAGTCGACCTAAGTTTCTTGGTACACCTCAGCTGTGAAAACAATTTCTACACGTTATGTGTGCTGTCAAACGGATGCTTTTATATTTTTCTAAAAGATTGCACGAAAAGTGTCAGGCCCCAGAGGAGGCAAATCCACCACCACCCAACCCAGTGTGGATGTCCTTGACAGGGGGCGCCAAATCCACCACCACCCAACCCAGTGTGGATGTCTCTGGCATGGGGCGCCAAATCCGCCACTTTTCAGACTGCCCAGCAGTCTAATCCATTTGTGGCTGGGCAGACTAAAAGAACAAGCTCGCAAACAGTGCCCGTGCGGGCAAGGGAGTCCAACCAAGTGTGGAGATTAAAAAGGTGACCACCACCATTTCCAAATCCTAAGCCGTCTCTGTCTGCGGGCAAGTCTGCCAGCAGGTCTGGAGAATCAAACGTACCTGTCCGTCAACAGAATGAATTTTCTCCATTAGACGTGGACGACTCTACAGATGAACTGAATTCTCTCTTGTTTGTCCACTGCACCTTGGATATATCCGTGGTTTAAACTCTAACTTTGAGGAGCTGCAGCTTTTGCGTCATGCACTTATTAAACCTCCGGTAGTAGCTCTTCTGGAAACAAAAGTTCAAAGCCAGAAGACATTCACTCTTTTGGCTTAAATATTCTTTCTAAATCTGCACAACCTTCGACGTTGAGATTAACAGGCGGCGTTGCCCTTCTTATCCACGAAGCTTTGCTGTGTAGCTCTGTTGCTCTTACTATCGCTCTTCAGGCAGTAGCTGCGAGAATCGCTGTCCATAAAACGGTTACAGTTCGCTCGCTATATCTACCATCTTCTGTCTCGGGTTTGTCGTCAGGTCCTTGTCGGTCTGATTGGAGAACTTCCTCGCCCTTGTTTGCTGTTAGGTGACTTTAATGGCCATAGAATCCCCTTTGGGGTAGTGTGTCTTCAACCAGAGGTATGCTTCTTGAAGATGTCTTTTCAGAGTTACACTCTGTGTTATCTGAATGATGGGTCTCCAACTTACCTCCATTCTTCCACAGGTACACTTTCATGTTTCGATTTGTCAGTATGTGACCCCTCGTTGGTCCTGGACTATGAGTGGTCTGACCATGACGATCTGTATGGATGTGACCATTTTCCCGTTGTGTTAAAATCCGTGACAACTGTAAATGCCTCTGTTCCGGAACACCTTAATTATGAAAACTCTAATTGGAATCTTTTTGCATCAAATTATTTTAAAAGAACTCCAGGCAGACTGATATTCTTCAAAGTCAAGACCGAGTAGAATCTGTAACCAATACTTTCAGTCGACAAAAACCTGTATTCCGATGTCTTGCAGCAGACTCCTTTAAAACACCTTGGTTTAATTCTGACTGCCAACAATCTCAAGAGACCGCAAACGGGTTCGACGTCGGGTATTCCAAAGACCTTCAGCTCCCAATGCTGGAGCCCATCAAAAACTCCGAGCCAAAACGAGGCACACTTTAAAAGTCGGTAAACGTCAGTCTTTGAGAAACTTCTGCTCCAGGCTGACATCTAACGCATCCAAGAAAAAAGTGTGAAACATCAAGAAAATCAAAGGGAAAAACACCAACCCGTCAATTCATCACCTGACACTTGCCGATGCTCTGATAACTGACGAACAAGCTGTGGCCAATCTGCTGGCCTCCACCATTCAACAGAAATCCTCATCCTCAAGTAAATCCGCTGTTTTAGGGAGGGGGGGGGGGGGACGCCTCGGAGAAAATCTTAATGCAGCTTCACTTCGGACAATTGTGAGGTGTTCAATCTACCATTTTCAATTGATGAACTGAAATGAGCTGAGCAAACCTGCAACGAATCTGCTGTTGGCCTGGATGATATTCATTATTAGCTTTTGAAATATCTTCCAGAGAGCTGTCTCCCGACCTTTGTAAACGTCTACATCCATATCTGGACCACAAGGTGCTTTCCGCCCTCTTGGCGAAAGTCCCTGACCATTCCGATACACATCCGCCCTCTTGGCGAAAATCCCTGACCATTCCGATACCTAAGCCTGGAAAAGCTCTTTCAATAGCTCTGACGAGCTGCCTCTGCAAGCTAATAGAAAAGATGGTCAGCTCCCGTCTGATGCGGAAGCAGGCAACCGATGGCCTTTGGCCAATAAACAGTGCAGCTCCGGAAGTACCACACGACCGTTGACCATTTAACCCCACTGGAAACCAGCATCCGCAACGCATTCATTAATAAACATGTAGTTGCTATCTTTTTAATCTGCAAAAAGCGTATGATACCGCTTGCAAATCTAGAATTCTTATGGATCTTCATACACTTGGTTTTTGTGGTCATTTGCCTTTATATTCACAACGTTCTGGCTGATTGGCAATTCCAGGTCCGTATTGGCACCACGCTGTCTGACATCTATGGCCAAGAGTTGGGTGTACCTCAAGGGACCATTCTTTCTCCTACTCTGTTCAGTATCAGAATAAACGATATTGTCAGTTCAGTAAACCGGGGTTCCGAGTCCTCTCTGTATGTTGACGACTTTGTACTCAATGCGGATCTTCTTATACCACCATACAGCGTTGACTCCAACTTTGTGTGGATAAGATTCGACAGTGGACAGAGGAAAACGGATTTAGCTTTTCAAGCACGAAAACACAGTGTATCTATACTGACTTCCATAAAAAACGCGAAAACAAACAAGCTGAAGGTTGGGGGTGAATTTTATTGGTCACAATTGTACAGAGTGGAAGCGAGAATTCAACGTGATTTGATTCATTACTCCGGTAATGTGTGAAAATGTCATCAGCAATATGTCTTGTGTGGAAAATCCAAGGTCACGTGACAAACCAGCTTGAAGTCCTAATACCGTTTGTGCCACCATTTGCGTTGACAACTGCTTGACACCTGCGGCTCATTGAGTGGACCAGATGGTTGATGCGTCCCCTTGGCACACCAGCCCACACATGGACGATGGCCTGGTGAAGTTGAGCCGCTGTTGCTGGTCGTGGACGCAGGAGGTCCAACTGTCTGCCAAGTTCATCCCAAAAATGTTCTATTGGGTTTAAATCGGGACTGAGGGCTGGCCAGGGCAGCACATTGACGTTGTTATGCTGAAGAAATTGCTGGGTGGCCCTGGCGGTGTGTGGTCTTGCATTGTCCTGTTGGAATGTCCAGTTTGGGTGTTGCGCAAAAAAAGGATCGACATGGGGTCTGAGCACCTGGTGGATGTAGCGCTGTGCATTGACACCCTGTCCGCGACCAGGACCAATGTTCTGAAAGATGACTGGTGCTATGGCGTGGTTAATGCCAATTGCACCCCATATCATAACGTTCGGGCCTCCCCAGGGGTTCCACTCTACCACACAGGAGTCGGCATAGCGTTCACCAGGTCGACGCCATATTCTGACACGACTGTCAGCCATGTCAATACAAAAACGGCTCTCATCTGAGAACAGTATGCGTCCCCACTGCTGCCTGCGCCAGTTGATTCGGGCTTGTGCCCACTGCAGCCTGTCCTGCCGGTGTCTTGGTGTCAGTACCGGACCTCTGTGAGGACGCCTACATGCCAGCCCGTTCTCCTGAAGATGCCGCCGCATAGTGTTGAGGCTGATTCGTTGCTGGAGATTCCCAGGCACCTGTCGAGCAGTGTTAGCGGCTGTTTGCCGCCTGTCCTGCAGATGGGTTCGAACAAGATGGCGATCCTCTCTTTGTGTGGTGACCCAAGGACGGCCTGGCCGGGGACGATCATAGGTGGTACCAGTGACTCGCATGCGGTGCTGCAGACGATGGATGGTTGAGATGTGGACGTTAAAGATGTTGGCGACCTGCCTGGCATCCACACCAGCCTCCAGATGGCCTAGGCACGATTGCGTTTTCTCTGCTCGTAGTCCTGGCATCTCTGTAGCGCTCAGACGTCAAGTCGTTACCTGAACCTTGTAGCGCGGCTTTATAAAGCCTGCATGCCTGCGTACTTGTCGCTGGTTAACTTTGCTCTGCATGGTGTGCACGTGCCTCACATGCAGCAACCAGTTTGCCATTTTTGTTGACCCTCCAATGCCGGGAATGATGTGTTGCTCACACAATTTTTTCACTGCACGCGAGTCTTGGACCCAAACAACTTGCCACAATGGTTCAATATTGTATATTCACCCCTTTTCACACGAAAAATAGCCTTTCTCACATTTTCGCGTTTTTTATGGAAGTCAGTATATTTTCACAATGTTTGTCATTTCTTTGTCAACAGTGTATCTATTTTCACAATGTTTGTCATTTCTTTGCCAATCATAAAGTTCGTCTGGGTGAATTCGCCATTCCAGTTGTGAAAGAAGCCAAATTTCTAAGTGTTGTTTTTCATCTGGATGTAATTTTTTCTGGGTGTTTTTTTATTGAAAAAAAAAACACCTGAACATTAAAAGTCACATCCAACACTTACAAACGGCTTGTTGGAAAGCACTGAACATTCTGATGAGAGTTGCGGCTGAAACTTGCCTTAAACTCTCTTTGAGTTTAAATCTCTCTTCTGAACCCCCAAACCCTGCATATGGCTGGGTTTGTTTGTTTTTTACCCCAAGTTCCAAAAGAAATTCGATGACCAACCTAGTTCCATTCCACCCTTGGGAGTTAGTATGATTCCCCACTTGAACAACGCAGATATAGACGTTGGAGTCGTGTGTGATTTATCCAGTTTTCCCGATGACCCACCTTAGACTTTCGTCACTCCATGGATCCGGTTTGATTTAGCTTCGTACCGTAAAGATACCACTAGCTCCATGACGTACAAGTCCTCTTTCGCCGAACTATGATCGAAGTTGCATCCTTCAAAAGAATTTTCACCGACGGTTTCAAATGTGAGGAGGGGCCTGCCTCTGCTGTGTATTGTGCAACAGGTCCTTCCTTCTCAGAAATGTTCTAAACACAATCCCACAGACAGCTCCATATACATTGCTGAGTTGCCAGCCTTGGTCCTGGCTCTTGAAATGGTCTGTAAATCAAAACAAAAGATTTCCTCATTTTGTAGGACTCCCTTTCTGCTTTGGAGTCCAGTGCTAGCCGTAACCTCACACATTCTCGACTGCTGAAATGATTCGAATTGTATTCCTCACTGAAATCAGTTGGATACTACATATTTTTGCTTAGGTTCCCAACCGCGTGGCCAATCGAGGCAACCAGTTGGTTGATCGACTTATCAAGAGTGGTGCAATGAAAGAATTGAGCAGATTGTCTTTCCCTTGCACTGATCTGAAACCCAAAGCCCAGGCTTACGACAAAGACCTCTGGCAAGAGGAATGAAACTTGCAGACGGATAACAAACTATTTTAAATCCGTCCAAACTTAAGTTTTTACCATGTTCCCGAGGCGGCCGTAAAGCAGAAACAGTCTTGTGCCGTGTGTATACAGGCCACTCCTTTTTCACCCATTCTTAACTTTTAAAAGATGAAGAAGCACAGTGATATATTCCATGTCATATACCACTCGCAGTGAAATATATTCGTTTCGAGTGTTGGGACTTGCATGATGTGTGAGACATGAACATTTCACAACAGATTCAGTGACAACCCTGTTCAGAGATGTCCCACCTGATGTGAAATTTGAACATCTGAAAGAGATTAACATTCTTCATCTGATCTAAGATTTTACAGATTTTTTAACATGTCCAGTGTGTTTTGAGGTGTATTTTAAATGTTGTGTGAATGAGGGTTTTTTTTTAGGACTTGTGAGTTGACTTAAACGTGGTGACATCCCTGATATGGCCCTGTGCGGTTGGCTGGGCTATAGGTAGTAACATTACCTTACCATAGGGTTGATAATTTTTTTTTTGTCAAGAGGGTTAATGTTAGATTCTTTTAAAGAGCTGAATGTTACCCTTTCATATTGTGGAATTTAGTTTTCTTTCAAAATATGAGTCTTTGTTTCGTAGGTCGGTTTGTCTTTTTTAAGGCTTAAGCCTCATTCACACTCATCTCTTTCCCAGGTTTAGTATAATCTTTTTTCATACACTTGATTGTTTTCTTTATTCTCAGCGTGCATGAACGTCGTTCTTATACGTTAGCCTCTACTGTTCATGCTTCAGTGTATTCTTTGTGATAGTTTAGCGGCGACTTCTTGGTCAGAATTTCATCTGCGCCTTCGTTTGTGGCAGGTCGTGAGGGATGGTCTGTCTACGAGAATCACTGCTAGTCAACCACGAGCTTTCGCGCGTCATGATCCACAATCGCCTCCATCCTCACCAAGGGCAAACGACTCCAGGGACGGGACATTACATACATCGTCATCGAGTTCACAGTTGTACCACAGGCTTCCAGAGAATCCGTTCCCAGGGACTGCAGGAAGAAATGGGACTACTGCTGGACCATCCCACTGCAGGGGACTTGAGGATGCATTCACAAGCCACAGCCGCTAGGGACAGAGAAGACAAGAAGCCTCGCTCAGAGAACTGTGAAGAGCTTGGCAAAGCCAAAACGTTATTGCTTTTATCAGCATTTTGCGTGCGTGTGAAGACTGAAAGCGTGCGCGCGCAGTGTGTGTGTGCGTGTGTGCGCGTGTGTGTGTGTGTGTGCGCGCGCGTGCATGCGTGCGCGCGTATGTGAGTAACATTTGTGTCGACGTAGATACTGATTTAGACGTCGCCATCTTGCATCGGAGAAGCTTTACACTGAAGCGTGAAAACGAGAGCTGACTTTCTGTGTGTTTGGATATTATAACAATATACCAATCGGTACTGAGACGGGTCAAAAACATTTCCGTGGGAACTGATCTGGGAAAGCCCAGTGTTAAAAATAGGTTAAGGGATAGAAGGGATGTTGTGAGAGGGGGGGGGGGGGAGCAAAGGTGTCCTGATTGAATGCGTGGGGAAAAGGGGTGGGAGAAGGATAGTGGGGGTACAGGCTGAGGTGGTTATATAAACACGAGAATTTGAAAAAGAAAGTCATCCCACTAAACCATTTGGATTACATTGCAACAAAAGCACAAGACGCAATCTGCCAGAAACACTGCATAATTTAAAAAAAAAGTTAAACAAAGGTGTTTGGTTTGTAGTTCGTCACAAAGCCAGCTTAGTTGACGGAGAGAGAGGAGAGTTGGTGAATGTTCAAAAGGGCGGTCAAAGAGTCCTCCTTCAGTGGGGACATAGAAGGCAAATTGGCCAAAAATGCCATTTTGGTTAGCCGGGGATAGGGGTGGGTGGTTCAGAAACCCGGGACATCCCCCTTCCCTCGTTCATCTGTTCACCATTCCCCACCCCCTTCCATCACCTACCCCCCCCCCCCCCCCCTAGTGTTCAACCTGGACGACTCTCCCCTCCTCTCCAGCATACCTTTTTCCTTTGACCATCTTCTGCTCCTAATTCATACTGCTCACTTCCCTATGATTCCACCTCCTACCATCTACATCTTCTTTCCCTTTCCATA
>CM031596.1:120400818-120418318 GCA_018398815.1 Conus ventricosus | reverse complement strand
AAAAAGATAAATGCACAAAACTGAATGCACAAAAGTGAATTCACACACAAAGCACTTACACTGGCTTTTTTGTCCAAACGTTATAACAACAAAAAAGTGACTTGTGATTAAGAATGCAGATGAAGCAAGTTTAAAGCACATGGTTTGCTTTGTGTAGGCTATTCAGAAAATCGAGGGAAAATTGCGGTGATGCTGCTGAGAATACTTGTTTCCACAGTAAACCGTCAAAACGGTTTGGATAAACCGTTCTCGTCCTTCCAACGAAGACAAGTCCTATCAATTAACATTTGATGACTGGTTTCAGCATTTGAAGATAGGCCGATACTTATGATAGATCTGCTTAGATGTAATGAATACAGATTAAAACTATTCTTATGAACATGAAGGTGAAATGAGATGTGTAAATCACGCTATATTAAGGGAAAGAAATCCTTGTAGTAAGACAATCGAAAATATTAAAGCTGCACGAGCAGATGGAAAGACTGGGGGAAAAGCTGAAACGTGCAGGGTGTCAGGCAGTTGATAATGTTTGTTGTAATGTTTATTAATGCATCGTTTAACAAGGATACCTTCCCAGACAACCGGACAGATTCTTTTGTTCCTCGTAAAAAGAAACGAAACAAAAAAAAAAAATGATGTAAGATATCCTGGCAATTATCGTCATATAGCTTCTGTCACATAATCAGAATGTATAGTGTAGTTATAGACAAATGACTTGGAGTCCGTAGACAAATGGTTAGTTAAGTTGCCTGCAGAGCTGATGATCGTAAGTTCAAATCATACGTGGGATCCACCCCCCCCCCCCCCCCCCCCCCCCCCCCCCCGCTCGAACCCACTTTGTCCACCGAGTAGTAAATGGATACCTGATTCGGCTCGGGGAAGGTTAAAGGCAGTGGGTGGAGAGGATTGGGCTCTGTCTTCCATCACACATTGTCCAAGACACGGTTAGTCTTTTATAGTTGCCTACCCCTACAGGCAATAGCGTATGACAACTTCAGTCCCTTTTCTAACCTACAGTTGGCCATACGATTACTGTATTAACATTCATACAAAGACAGTTCTGTTTCAATGGCAAACTCCACATTGCTTTCACTGAATTTTAAGAATCGTTTGATTTGAACTTGTTGACGCCAATGCTTTTCTGGGGATAAAAAGGAGGGGAGGTAAACACAAATTGTATGAAAATATTCATGATTTGTGCATAAATATAAAAGCCAGAGTTAGACGTGGAACTAAACTTACTGAATATATTAATTGTACTCGTGGGGTGAAACAAGGTGACATTTGCAGCAATTAGTTTTCCTTTGTGTATCAATAAATCGGTGTAAAAAGTCATAAGAGGACGCAGACACTGGGCACACGCCTGCACACACACACACACACACACACACACACACACACACACACACACACACACACACACAGAGAAAAAAAGAGAGAGAGTTTAAGGGAACTTCTCCCACGAGATTAAAAAATCACTGAGCACATAAACTATCATGATTTTGCAAATGTGACAACGGTATTATTAAGCAACCTCGTATGTTTTACCTCGTCAATTAAGTTTTCTCTCATAACGGGTTTAAAAAAAATATGAACAGGGCATTATGTCAATTAAAAAAAAATCTCTGTTCTCCCTTGTTTTAAATCTTACGCTTGGGAATGTGCGTGATCGGAATTGAATCGCACACAGCTGGTCCAGCTTAACTTACGTTTTCATTTTGAGCTTTGTATTACCTCCGTGCTGCATGTTCTCTTGCCTCATCAAGTCCTCGACGCCTATCAGATCTTCTCTGTTTTTACACTCTTTCATCACGATTGTGCTTTTCCGCTGACAAGGGTTCGAAGGATTTACTCTCAGAACAAACTTTTGGCAGCCGCTCTTTTTTTTTTTCTTTTCAAAGACCATCTGTCTGGAACCAACTTCTCAAAGACATCCAGATTCTTTCAGTCTTTTAAATGGGAAATCAAAACATGGTTTATTTGTGTTTTGACAACCCTTTCTACTCCTTCTGGACAGTTTTCGTCGGTTTTATTTATTTCCATCATAAATATGACGCCCCTTTTGATGCGCAGCACGTATGTGTGTGTGTGTGTGCGCGCGCGCGCACGCGGGTAAGAGTGCTTGAGACTGGTGAAATGCGTTGCGTGGAAATAGAAAAGTGGAGACGGGATGGGGGAGTGTGGCTGGCGGGTGGGGTGGGGGCGAGTAGCGGCAGCATTGAAAGGGAGGTGAGGCTTCTGGCAAAGTGCAGAACTTCAAAAAGGGAAACAACTTGTGTTCAGAGGAAAGAGGATCGTGAACAATATTTGAACGTGATGCCTTTTTACTCCTGATGAATGCTGATGATTGTTTCACTTCACATCCTGAAAATGAAACGCATCTAGGCCCATAGAGTTTTTGTACTCCCAGTTCTAAAAGAACAGGGAGTACTTTACAATGGGGACGAAGAAATGCTGTGTGTGCGTGTGCGTGTGTGTCCGTGGTCAAAATGTGTTCCACTCGCTCCAGGCAAAACTACTGGGCCGATCTTTCTAAAAAAAATTTTAGGTATGTTTATTATGGGTCATGAATGATGCCCGATGTTTTGTTTTACCGTTACAGCCGTTGCTAACGGCTATAACGGCCCATAACAGTTTTTCTTCTCTATGGAATATCTCAGAAAGTACTTGGCCGATCTTTCTGAAAATTTGTAGGTGTGTTCATTATGAGTCGCAGATGATGGCCGATTTTACCAGAATGGTTTTTCTCTTTATGGAACATTTCACGCGTATTCAAGATAAAGTAGGAGCACGTGTATATGCTTTGCGTCTTTTTTAACACTCACTCTACCATTTAATCTACAATATTCCCCGCACCTCCCCACTCCCTATCTATTTTCACTTTTTTTTTATATAGTTTTGTTTGTTAGTTGTGTTGTTATGAGACATTTTTCATGTAATGACTTTTCCTTTTTTTAAACTTTCATAGAAGCATTTCTCCTCAAGAAAAGAAGCCGGATCAAGCAGCAAGCCTGACTGACTCTTCGCAAAGCAAAGAGCCAGTCTGTGGTGCTGATCACCCTATTGGAGGAACAATAAACTCGAGGACATCGCTCAGTGGAGGACTTCCCTTCACGCCCCCTTTTCTCTTAACCGCAAGTCTTTTCAGAAGTGATGTTATTCAGCTGGAACGGATTTTGATGTTTGTTCCACTCCTCAAATAGAAATTATAATGGCATCTTGGCCTATGTTTTATATTCATTTCTTTGTTGCCATGCCTTGCAATTAACCTTTGAAGCTTTTGGAATGATAAACAGTAAACAAGTGGGGTAACTTTGCTCCCATAAGAAAACCTAACACGGAGTAACTTTTATTCAAGACTGGCACAGCCTTTTAAACTTGAATAAAGTCGGACAAATACATACATAGACGAACAATCTAATAGTGGGGGAAAACAACAAGCGCAAGCCAACTCAGCTGTCTTCATAGTAATGACTTGACAAAGATTTGGACTTAAGGAGGGGGGAGGGGGAGTTTGAAGATGGGGAAAGTGGGAACACAAAATTAAGAAAATATATTACAGATATGAAAACTCCTCACTAGCTGCATAAGGGAACCATCGTAATCCCTTTTAAAAGGCAGATATATTTGTATTGCCTGCTCCGAGGGGAGCAAAGTTACCCCACTTGTTTACTGTTTATTGTTTACTGTTACCTGCCTCACTTCATTTCCAATTTCATTTTGGAATGATGTCAAGTATCTTAAACTTGTGATTATTATCAAGTGTTTATTTATCAATTTGTTTATTTCTAATTAGTTGTTTGTTTATTGTTGCTGTTACATCTCCTGCGACGCCTCAGTGGCATTGCAGTGGCCGCTCATTCGAACTCCCCGTCCACAGCCACAGCCCAGCGCTTGTGTGTGTGTGTGTGTGTGTGTGTGTGTGTGTGTGTGTGTGTGTGTGCGCGCGCGCGCGTCTTCTTTGTATTGTTCTATTGTTTGGATATTCGCATAGAAATGTCATCCCCATCGACGAGCAACACACTTAGACAACAATTCTCTCTCTCTCTCTCTCTCTCTCTCTCTCTCTCTCTCTCTCTCTCTCTCTCTCTCTCTCACACACACACACACACACACACACACACACACACACACACACACACACACACACACTTTTAGACTTTTGAAATCGTTTTTGTGATAAAACGTAGTTCAAAGCATGTGTCAGTGTGCAGTCAGATTTGTTGAAACAAAATGTTTAGGTTTTTTTTTGTTGTACAACTTTTCAGCATGGTTCTTATGCTCACAATTCCACATGAACTTGTGTAAGGGGCATGGGGTAAATTTCCATGAAAGTTACAGGCTAAATATAGGTCATTGAATTTTTTTTACACAAGTTAATTAAAATGCAGTGGAGGCAATATTCTTGTAATGTTATAAAATCATCATACATAGTGTATAAATATCTATATGCTGTCGATCAATTTAATTCCCATCATTGTCTAGTTTAGATGTTGTAGATGTCGTGATTGCGTTCATGGCTATCATTACTGAGCTTTGGCATGGCTGATATAAATGTTTGTGATTTTTGTTTGTTTTTGTACTATTCAGTCGTCATTGGAAATAAACATTTCCATCGTTATTGTGAATATGTATATGTATGAAAGAGTCAGTGTTCAGTTGATTTAATTCATTTTTTTCTTATGGAAATGTGTGTTGTGTATGGAATGTGTTTAGATCCATGTTCTTCCATGGGAATTTTCCGGATTACAGTCTGTGACTGACTTTGATGGCCCCTGCCTTGCCAACCTCTTTCCCCTGCAATGTCTGATGGCCCCCGCCTTGCCAACCTCTTTCCCCTGCAATGTCTGATGGCCCCCGCCTTGCCAACCTCTTTCCCCTGCAATGTCTGATGGCCCCCGCCTTGCCAACCTCTTTCCCCTGCAATGTCTGATGGCCCCCGCCTTGCCAACCTCTTTCCCCTGCAATGTCTGATGGTCCCCGCCTTGCCAACCTCTTTCCCCTGCAATGTCTGATGGCCCCCGCCTTGCCAACCTCTTTCCCCTGCAATGTCTGATGGCCCCCGCCTTGCCAACCTCTTTCCCCTGCAATGTCTGATGGCCCCCGCCTTGCCAACCTCTTTCCCCTGCAATGTCTGTGATAAGCCATCCATTCTGTATTGTCATTTCTGCCAGACGACTCGGTGTTGGAAGCGCCATTCGTTTGGAGTATATTTGGCTTGTATTTATTTCATCATAGAATTACCCTGTTTAACCGTTATTTACTGTTCACTGTTTCCTGCCTCGTTACAGATTTGCTTTCATACCAATCAAACCGAGCTTACCTGTACTGGTTCGTCCGTGTGTGTGTTTGGCTATATTCAAGATGAATTCGGTTGTGCCAGTTTTGAATTGATGTTAATGTGTTTGTTCATTTCTCCTGGTTTTGGTGCTGTGTTGATGTGTCCAGTACAGGTTATATGAACAAGCTTCGAACATTTTTTTTTCGGGGATATCTCTTTGTTTGTTCTGTGTGCACTGTGTTGTCATTTCTGCCTGTAGAGAAGTCGTCAGAAGTAGCATTCCTTTTGGAGTCGAGGGTGTGTATTCATTTCACCATGCGAATGAGTGTCGCCCCCATTTGTTTGTTATGATATATACATAATCTTTTTTCATATTCTGGGTCGTAATATTGATACAAGACTGAGATAATCTTGTTTATTTCTCGAAGGATATTCTTTTGGTTTATAATATCTTTTTGATCAATGATATTTGTCCTATTCCTAATGACGTAATGCATCTTCAAGTGTTTGCAATACTGGCTACTGCTGTATTTTCCCGCTTTTATTCAAGCTTAAAAATGTCCTATCATCATTTTTCTTCTCAGCGTTTTGTATTGTAGGTCTGTAAACGCACTTTTCTAAGGGTTTTTATTTTCCCCCTTTTCCTCATATTTTTTTTTCCTTTCACACAAAACAAACAAACAACAACAAAAACGAGGAAAATGTCATCTGGAATGGAGAATGGCAGCTTTTCGTCACGTTTGCCCTAACCAATCCTGTTACGAAAAAGGCTGTTTCAACAGTTTAATATTCTCATTTATTTCATCTGAATACATTTTGCCCTTTACCAGAGATGCCATGAATCAAAATGTGTCATGGTTCATAACAATATTAAATTTCAGTCTGAGCAAAACAGCTTAATGATCTGCTCTAAACTTATATCCAAACTGAAAATCAATGATATTACAATTTACAGAAGAATCGACAAAATCTGAAATCAGCCCGTCTAGCCTGTGGAAAAGGATGGCATCTTCTGAATGTACTGTTGAGACATTCTGGATTTAACTGACGCCAAATACTTCACATCAAAACTTCTAATCGTGTTTTCAACAGCCTCTCTTGCTTTATGCTTATTCATACGCCTGCCGTTAAAACAATTTCTGTATTAGATTTCTTTTCATATCAACAAGCCGCTATTTTTCCTTTCATCTCTCTCTCTCTCTCTCTCTCTCTCTCTCTCTCTCTCTCTCTCTCTCTCTCTCTCCCATCCCTTTATTTATCTTATCTGTTTGTTTTCCTACATCTTTTATCGCTTTCTCATTTCGTACTTCTCTTTTCTCTTTATTATTATTATTTTTTTTTTTTTTGGGGGGGGGGGGGTTCTTCATTTTGTCTCTTTCAGTCGTTTTTAACTCTGTTTTCCTTGTCAACTTAGCTCAGAATAAAAAGCCAAACTCGGATTAAATGTCCACGTTTGCCTCCTCGAAGATTAATTGCCATCAAGACAATTCTTGATTTAAACTGTAAAACGACTGAATATCCTTTCCTATTTATTGCGCTACTTTATTTTTTTCCATTGAATTCAGCCGCGCACCACTTCCAACCTCGCTCTGTTTAATGTTTCGTTTATTTCTGCAATAGTTCCAACGTTAACTGAAAGGTCAAATGGAGAGATTGAAAAAAAAGAACGACACGCAGAGAAATGCAGGGGCTAAGGAAAGAAAAGGAGAAAACTAGACGGGGGGAAAGGAACTGAAAAGAAGGAAAGAGAGACGGAGAGAAAGGGGTTTGTCTTCAGTCGTGACAAGCTCCTAGCATAACATTAGCAGTCTCCAAAATCCCTCGAAGTCGGAGTGTGGCTGCCCACGTGGCAGGGTAATTAAAATCAGTCACACACGTGATGTTCACATCCCTAGCTGATGCATTTGTCCCACAGTTTTCAAGTACTTCGGCTGTTCGTATGATCCCTGGAGTCTTTTAGCCAGGGTACGACAACAACAACAAGACCTCGAAGGCTTATTTTCATTTCATTTATTACTTATTTGTGTTTTCTTGTCCAAGCTGGAAAACGAAAAAAACAACACAACAACAACAACAAAATAAAAACAAAAACAACAACAAAAAACTATTGGTCTATTCTTGTCATTTAAATGTTTGGTAAATTGATCTGGTAGCTGAACATTTCAACATATATACTACGCACAAAAAGTTAAGGATCGGTATGTGAAAACAGGTGCGTAATAAACTCAGTTCGCTACTGTTATTTATTTCTTAGTCCATCCAAATTGTCATGAATTCTTGTTCAGCTGTAAGTGGGCGATGTTGTGTTAGTGCGAAAATTGCACGGGATTCTCTACTACTGAGCTGGGCCGCAAACAGAAAAGCGGAAACTTGCGAAAAATGACCTTGTTTTGGACCGTTCTGCCTGAACACATAGCACTTGCTGGATGGAAAAACCATTATGCACGTGCAAGCACTGCTGTTTATGTGTGAGATGCTGTCGCCCGCTTGGCTTTATAAGAAGACATTCCACCAGTAGTAGGCCTGATCTGACAATGCCTCCACGACGAAAATTAAGCGAGTTGGATAGGGGACGAGCTGTTGCATGGTTCCAAGATGGTGTTCCCAAGCGAGAAGTGGCCAGGCGACTTCATGTGTCCATCTCGGTCATTGTCCGACTGATTCAACGCTTCACAGCCACTGGGATTGTCCATGGAAGACGCAGATCTGGTCGACCGAAGAAGACAACCCCACGTGACGATCGTCTCATTGAACGACAAGCCCTGCAGATAAGAACAGCCTCTTCCATCATCATTCAAAGGCAGTTCAGGGTGGCTACTAACATCAACATCAGCCAGCAGACCATGCGGAACCGCCTACATGGGTTTAATCTCCGTTCTCGTCGCCCAGCAGTACGGCCACGCTTAACTCCAGCCCATAGGGCAGCACGCCGCGCCATATGCGCACGTCACGTGAGGTGGACACGTCAGCAATGGTCCCAGGTCCTGTTCAGTGATGATTCACGCTTCACCCTTCACCACAACGACGGCCGACTGAGGGTCTGGAGGCGCCCAGGGCAACGCTTTATTGACGCCACTGTCCAAGAAAAGGTGGCCTTTGGTGGAGGTTCTGTAATGGTCTGGGGGGCCTTCAGCCTTCACCACAGAACACCCTTGTATCATGTACAGGGTAACCTGACTGGCATCCGATACCGGGATGAGATCCTTCGACTGCTGGCTGTGCCTACACTGCAGCAGATGGGACCGAGGGCTGTCTACCAGGATGACAACGCTCGCCCCCACAGGGCAAGGGTGGTCAACGACTTCCTGCAGCAGTCTGGAGTCAACAGAATGGAGTGGCCAGCATGCAGTCCCGATCTCAACCCGATTGAGAACCTCTGGGATGAGCTGGATCGCAAAGTGAGGAGCCACCCCCCTCCCAGGGATGCCCAACACCTCTACCAGATGCTGCAGGCTGAGTGGCAGGCGCTTCCACAGAGGATCTTCACCAACCTGGTCAACTCGATGAGGACTCGCTGCGTCGAGTGCCAGAACAGCCATGGTGGTTACACGCATTACTGAGCTTTTGGGAGCATCAGTATGCCCTGTCTTGTGATTTCAATGACTTTGGGAAATCAAATTTGGATACGTACCCACTTTAATCAAATGTACACACCAAACGATTGCTCGAGATTGAAGGCAAGTGTGTATCGTTATCACTAAAGAATGGAATTAAATGTTGGCCAAACTTCAACGTATTGACTTATTTTGACAGTTATGAATGTTTGTGAAAGTGATCCTTAACTTTTTGTGTGTAGCTTATATTTGACAACAAGATAGAAAGAAAAGTAAACCAATCTATCAATCAATCAATCGGTCAGTTAATCAATAACGATCACGAAGGGTATTTCTTTCTCCCATGATGAGAGAATTACACACATATCACTTCCAAACGAACGCAGCGTATGACAAAAAATCGCCTCACAGAGATGCCAATAAAGAGCACACCGACCCAAACAAGAAGACGCCCCAGAAAGCCCCATTCTAAACTCGGCCATTTTCCCCTTATCTGACGAAAGCACACTCAGCCCCAGCAAGTGGAGATTTGAACAAACAAGTCGGCTTCAAAACGGAGTGAGTGAGGGTGGAAAATGAAGCAACATTTGAAAAGAGAGGGGGTTAGTTACCGCCAAGGACACAGAGTACAGTACTAGACACAATGCATTTCGACCTTAGGTCTTTTTCAGGTTATGACGGTGACAAAGAACAAGAAAACGTAGCTGCTATTGGCTGCTTCTCCTGTTCGTCTCGCAAACAAGTCGGCATTTCTTCAACATTGGCCCAGCCTTTTTCATCTTGAAAGAAGTCGAACAGACATGGACGAACAAGAATAAACACAGGTAACCTCGGTGTGATTGGGTTCAAAAGGGAATCGTAAATAAAGCAGGAAATAGCAATGAGTAAATAACGAACAAGCAGATTTGACTGTCTCTTCAAGAAGAAGAAGAAGATGGATTTGTTAATTTCAACAGGCGAATCTCCTCTTACAGGTAAACATACCATAGAACTATACCTTCACACATTTTTTCCTGGAAAAAACAAAGGGCATATTAGAATTAGAAGGTGCACAATATTGCTGTCATGAATCTCTACATAGCATAAACACTGATAAATTTAGATTAAGCAACAACAAAAAACGAACAGATTACTTCATTTAGGTCGTTTATTAATTATCTGATTTACAGATCTTCATCTTCACATACTCGCCACCCACCCACCCCAATGCCCTCCAACACCCGCCCCCTGCATCCCCTCTGCACCCCCCACCCCCACCCCCCACACACGCACACTTTTCACACAACAGCATTTTTTTCCAAACATCACACACACACACACACACGCACACACACACACACACACACACACACACACACACACACAAAATACCATCTTTTTCCAAACATAAGAGCGCGCGCGCGCGCGCACACACACACACACACACACACACACACCACGACCATCTTTTTCAAAACATAAGAACACACACACACACACACACACACACACATCTGTTAACATGACGGCCTTTTTGCAAGCATACTGAAATCCACGATGGTGGGTGTATGAACAAGAGAGGGAGAGATGGGGGAGGAGGAAGGGGGGGGGTGATAAGGAGGGATAGGGGAATATGACTCGCAGCTTGTCAAATAACGGAATGATTCATGCGATTTCGGTTTTGCTCAACCGTGAACGTGGAAAGCGCAGTGCAAATTGAAGGCCGGGCAAAAATCAAATCAAAGTCTGTTGGTTCCCAGCTCGGTGACACTTGAAGAAAAAGAGCACACACAGCACGCTCGGTGTGTTTTGAAAACACGTATTTGGCCCCAGAATCTAATTGAACCGGAGAAAAACAAAACAAACAAAATATGTCAAACCTTATCCAGACAGCCTTCCATTTACGCGGCAGTCTCCTTATTTTGCTTTGTTTGTTTGGTTTTTGACAAGGAATCTTCCAGACTCTGCAGTTTTGCATGTAATATATGGATATGAAAGCAAAGCAGAAAGACAATGATAGTAATCATTATAATAATGATTATTCATGGCGCTTAATGCATGCGTTCACACGTGGCCTCGGTTTCTACTCGCTTTCGAAGTTTTATTTTCCTTTTTTCTTTTTTAATAAAAGGAGGGAAAAGCAATGCGAACTCCGGAACAAAAATCACATTTACCTAAACCACCAGTGGAATTTCGAACCAACAACCCAAGGATAACCAGGAGCATGAGTCCAGCGCTCTATCATGTAAACCACCCAGCCCCAAAACTATGATACAGACTGGATAAGAAACAGACTAACTAACAAACTAACTCACTCACTGTCTTAGTGATCTAACTAACTAGCTACACTAACTCACTCACTTATTCACTTCCTCACTAACTCACTTAAGTCACCAACTGACCAACATCAACCGATGAACAAGATGTAACAGAACTACAGGGGGATTGGGAAAGCCAGTGGACACCTCCGCTAAAGTCCAATGGATTCCGAAACCTCCCTATTGTGCCGGATCGGCCTCACGGATTTGGACTGAATTTGTGATGGTCGGCTTCTGGCCATAGTCCACTTCTTTCCATTTGAATTGAACTGGTGATACGATGGGCATATGAGTAGTTACGCGGTGTTTCTGAACCTATCCCAGATGTGCTTGCTCTTTGGTGCTGACAGGCATCTTTTTTCGAGCGTGTACACCCTATAAAAGATATGAAACTCGGCATCCTTCCTCTGTATTTCTTTCAAATCGTTTGGGAAATTTTAGCTTTTCTGAGAGACAGACATAACATCATGTACTGATGAATACAGCGGCCTTAACAGAGGCAATAGCGATTTCTCCAAGGTAAAAATGAATTCTAACATGTTGTGTTCAAAATTTTTAGGTCATTATCAGTAAACTGACGCAATTAACAAAGTATTCAATTAACTAAATAATGCATTACTAAACCAACCAATCAACTAATTAACCATTCAGTTGATTAATCAACTAGATGGCTGACTAGCTCACTAAAACGGCTGTATTTATAACTAATTAGGTAAATAATCAGCTAGCTCTTTAACAATTGAACTAGTTTGTAACGACAGATGAATTACTAACAAGGAAAACCAACCAACCAACCAACCAACCAAATAAACAAACAAACAATGAACAAATAAGCAAACAAACAATGACTTGATCCACTGCCTGTTTATTACATCTGGTGGAATCGGACGAAAAAAAAACCTGATGGAGAATTGCTTGCTGGTAAAATTTCAAGGTGAATAATTATTGGTCAGTTCGGCGCAGTTGTGTACATTACATGGGAAGACTTCAGAGGAATGGACATATGTGCTCTGATTAAATAGGAAGGCTTCGCTCTACTGGAATTTTGTCATTTTTTTTATTATGTTACAAAAAGGTAACCTAATAAAAGCTAGGAAACTACTGCGTTTTGGGTTTTGTGCCCTTGGTGGTGAGAATACCACTCAATAATTCCTGGTATATATTGATCTGATACCAATGCTGGACCAACATACAATTAGTCCGGTTTCACCCATGAGTCTTTCTGAAGAGATCAGCTTGCGGAGGGAGAACGCAAATGGACACCATTTCAAAGCAAGCTTCGATGATCCCTATATGGACCGATGAATGGTTAACTACAAACAATTCTGTCCCCCTTATTGTCTCTTTCTACCCCATTTGGACCTTATATCCCGTGCCTCACTGCTCATCCGATTTGTTTTTTCCCCTTTTTTTTATTTCTCTATAAATCTTAGCCGAGTTGTTGCTTTGATGATGGATGAATTGTTAGCCTTCATTTGTTTTCTACAGCTACTTCCATGTTTCGCTTGGTTGTGTTCTACGTTACACACAAAGGCAGCATTCAAATAGAACATTGTATTCTATGTTACACGGAAAAGGCTATACTCACATAGAAAGCTGTACTTGTTCTAACACAGAAAAGCCACATGCAAACAGAACGTTGTTTTCAACTTTATGAAGTAGGTCTACACTTAAAATCAAAAATGCTTTTCTACGTTACATGATGAGGCGATACTCAAATAGACGGCTGTGTCCTTCATGAACAAAAATAGGCTATACGCAACGTGGAATGTTGAAACTGTTACAATGTTCATTGAAATGAATGGTGACCGCACCCACAGTGAAGCTTGCTCCACCAAACAGGCAAATGATTCGACACAGGATTCCCTAACTGTACGAGTGTTCGATGACGGTAGCTTTCACATATAATACCGACAGGAACAACGTCGGAACGTTGGATGATTTCCAAATCTTTGTGCACTAGATCACCCGGACATCAATTATATTTCTGTGTGTCTTTCTTTCTTTATCTTTCTCACCCTCAATCCCCCTAACCGAAGAAAAGAAACATCTCTAAACATGTAAGCTCAACAGACAAACCCAACTTGCCTGAGGCTCAAACGGCATTCGTGCCTTAATCCGTGTCTTAATCAAATGGCAGGAGGAAAGAAGAAACGTCTTTTGGGGTGTGAGGTCGCATTTTCGATGTTCCGATGAATAAAACATTGGCAGACTGAAATAAACAAGAACGTGCATGCACGCAGACACAAGCGCGCGCGTGGGCTCACACACACACACACGCACGCACGCACGCACGCACACGCACACACGCACGCACGCACGCGCGCACACACACACACACACACACACACACACACACACACACACACACACACACACACACAAACTCTCTCTCTCTCTCTCTCTCTCTCTCTCTCTCTCTCTCTCTCTCTCTCTTTCACATAAAACATGAAACGAAATGAGATAAAACAAAACAATTTGAAACAAAGTAAAAATGAAATGATATGAAACAAAATGAAACAAATAAAGAGAATGAAAACCAAAAACAGCAAGAGAAGATGGAGCAATGTGCAGCAAATGACAGGAGGAGAAGAGGGAAGTAAAAACATGTAGATCTCAGAATAATGAGGAGTGGGGGTGCGTGTGGTGGGGTTGGGTAGTATTGACAGGCAGGTATTTGGTTTTCAAGGTGCTGATGAAGAAACATTTATTCACAAAAAAGTGAAAAAATGTATATAACAAAAATCTTTGTAGCAAAACATACAGTTTGATGACGTCCTTTTTGTCTAAACCATTCTGAAAAACAAATATTCCAAGTGACAAATGAATGGGAGAAAGAAACAGTGAATCAGATGGATATACACGGACGCGTAGAGAATGACTATTTAAAACTGCTAGACGGTGAAGTGAATGTTACACACACACAGACAGATACATACAGACACACAGACGCACCCACACCCACACCCACACCCACACCCACAAGCACGCACGCACGCACACACACACACACACACACACACACGCACGCACGCACGCACGCACGCACGCACGCACGCACGCACGCACGCACACACACACACACACACACACACACACACACACACACACACAGGCACCCCCCCCCCCCACAGACACACACAGTGAATCAGATGGATATACACAAACGCGTAGAGAATGAACATTTAAGCTGCTAGACAGTGAAGTGAATGTCACACACAGAGAGACAGACAGACAGACAGACATACAGAGAGAGAGAGAGAGAGAGAGAGAGAGAGAGGGGAGTGCGCGCATGTGTGTGTGTGTGTGTGTGTGTGTGTGTGTGTGTGTGTGTGCGTGCGTGCGTGCTGTGCGTGCGCGCGCGTGCGTGTCTGTGTGTACGTGAGTGTGCGTGTGTGTGTGCGTGTTCGTGTGGGTCGAAGGGTTGGTGAACGTACGTGCTAGCAGGCATATTTCAGAGAGAGCATACAGTGACTGACACACAACGGGGTTACATTGTGTTCTTTTTTTGTCACAACGTGTGTCTACATTGTCAGCGACTATAAGCCATAACAAAGTCAATATCAATGGGTAAATAAGTTTAAAAAAAAAGCCAATTGAAAATACAGAACAAGTAGCGTAACTCTTGTTCCCGTGGTATAATCAGGATAAACGAATGTTGCGTTCGACACACAGTCGCTATCAGAAATGACAGCAAGAGCACACGGGGAAAAACAAGACGAAAATGACCCACCAAAAACCATGTTGCAAGCTTGCCCACATATCTTGTTCCTTACACACATACACAGCAACAACAACTGGAGAAATGAACAAATACAAATTAACAAAATTCAAGACGGCACAGCCTTTTTGATCTTGAATGTATTCAAACAAAGACGGGGAAAAAACAGTAACAAAGTCAGTCGTTGCCAAACAGTGGCCTGTTGTGGTCGGGTCAGCGATGAAAGCACAGACACTGCTAGTTCAATGTTATTTCACAGCATTTGGTAATCGGGCCGCACGGCTCACGCGCTTTAGCCTAACAGTTATCAGACCGTGAGTGCTCTTTTGGTCTTTTTTCAATGAACTTGTCATTTTTATGCGCCTTCTATTGTTTTCAGATGTCCCAGGTGCTGTTTTGTGTGGTATGGGTGGCAAGTAATATGAATATTTTGCATTAGTTTTTGTTTGATCTCAGGACCCTATGAGTACATCGTTCAATTATTTTGTAGCGATAATATGAAATATGTCTGCAATTCAAATGAACACTTTAGTTCACGGAGACGTAATACAACACACACACACACACACACACACACACACACACACACACACACACACACACACACACACACACACATACACACACACACACGCGCGCGCGCGCACGCACACACGCACACACACACAGAGGAAAATGACGGAAAGAAAGAGAGCAAGTGATCAAAGTCTGTGATGGAACGCAATGCAAATGGCATAAGACATGTCGTAAGCGCACATTTCCTACTACGCTGCTTTCAATACTAATCGAACGTGCAATATTCATATGACATATTAAACTGATCCGTCGGATGCCCACACTTCCCAAATGTAAAATCCTCACCTCTTAAGAACCAAAAGACAGCATCCACACCCACCCCGCCCCCTTCCTTCGTTTCACAACTCTATTTCCGCCCGTCGTTTATGACCAGGCAAATCCCTACTGGATTTCTGATCTGCAAATGACGTGCAAAATCGAACGTTGACAAACTATGCATGTTCGTCTCTTCCTGTCTGTCTGTTTTTCTCTTTCTGATCTGCAAATGACGTACAGAATCGAACGTTGACAAGCTATTTAAGTTCGTCTCTTTCTGTCTGTCTGTTTTTTTTTTCTCTTTCTATTGCTTTGACTTACTCATAACTTACTCATAACTGACAGCCGAAAGATACCCTCTCTCTCTGTGTGTGTCTCTCTGTCTCTGTCTATCTGTTTGTCTGTCTGTCCGTCTGTCTGTCTGTCTGTCTGTCTGTCTGTCTGTCTCTCTCTCTCTCTCTCTCTCTCTCTCTCTCTCTCTCTCTCTCTTCATGGCACACAAATTGTTCTTCTAATTCAAAATAATTGAAATGACAGATATTCTAACAGCGGTAAAAGAAACCACAGTACAAAAGATGTTGTGAAATTCAAATATTGACTGACGAAATGTAGTCAGCGACCCAACACAGATAAACAAAAAGTGCCAGCGTTCACAGGACAGACCTGCCTCAGCCGGCATGAGCTTTGGAATCGATGCACTGAGTCAAACTGAGCTCTCCAAGACACTATTTCCAACGGCGTCAAGACAAAACAGCACACAGAAGAATGGAATTATAGTGTCAGCATGGCATTGTAGAAAGAAGAAGACTCTCTGTGTCACGGTATTGTCCCGTATTGTGAGTGACACCAAGCAGCATGTAACATTTTTAGTAAATGACGAACCCTAATATTGAAACATCCCTACAGTTTTGGGAGGAACTGCTGCGTTGTGACATTTTGCGTTGTATCGCACCACCACGTCAATCCAACCAAACTCCACATTAATTTACCAGTACCAAACACTTCGAAGAAAAAACTTACTACAAGCATTCGCGTGGAAAGTAAACCAAAATCGGGTCACTGTGAGAACACCCTTTCCTTGTGATTTATGAGCATGGAAATGATTCCAGAGATGCTGCAGAGCTCCATTACAGTCTGAATCTACACGCTTACACTGCGGCCTCAGTTTCTTTTCACGCATGATAAATCCGAGCTTCCACATTCACTACGTAGATGAAAATTTGAACTAATACGACTAAGTGGTTTTAATCTTCTCATTTGAGCCAAGGCACGGTCGACAACTCGGAATAACGTGTAAGGGCAAAGTGAAAATGTCACTGATTATATTTGTGTTCCGTGAGACTCACACACGACCTCTCAGGCCAAGACGCTGTTGCGTTCACCATGGGGATTGGTAAATAAACGTTAATTGATTATTGGGGACAATCTACAAAATGACTGCGATTTGATACGTAGCCCGTTGCTTCTGCTGGGGACTGTGTCAGGCAGAAACGAAGAGAGAACGATTCATGGCTTTATTTCTTTCTTTGTTCCTTATTTCTTGTCACTGTAAAGCATTTCTATATTGGCCGATATTTGTTTTATGCTGTAGTGTTTGATTGCAGTCACTGGCATGCAAGGAAAACGGTTCCAGTCCACTCTGGCTGAAAGTTCTGATTCAAGACTGATCTTAACTGGCAATTATTCCAACCACAGAGTAAACGAAAAGCAAGTTCTAAAACATGTATTGATGTAAGGTCTTCCTATGTAAAAAGAGTTGTACTTTATCTGCTATATTGTTGACCTTATCCAGAAAATGACAAACTCCAAAAACTTT
>CM031596.1:120353318-120385818 GCA_018398815.1 Conus ventricosus | reverse complement strand
AACTATCTACAGCGCTGTTTCATGCAATGCAATCATCAGGATGTGGTGGGTCTGTGCTGCCGGTGTTTTATAACTGCTTGTGTTGTCTGTCATCACGTGCTGTCTGTGTTTTTCGTGTGTTTCTGGTTCTTGTTCACTGATAGGAATTTCCACTTGTGCCTGCAGTTGTTAACCATTTCTATCCTAGTATTTAAAGTTGCCAGTTGTGGTTTGCATAGTATTATGTACTTTTCTGTTGAGCATAGGTTACATCTTTTTGAAATGTTGTTGTATGGTGCTGCTCTTTCTATGATTTTCCAGGATATGTTGTATTCTATCTTTTTCTCTTTGAGCTTCCAGATGTATTTACTCAATTCTGTTGGTTTTGTATCTTTCTTGTTAAATGACTGTTTGTGTTTGTCTATTAAAAACATTTTTTAAAAAAAGCTTGGGCCCCCAGGGAAAAATCTTTTTTAAACCCAAAAACAATTTTTTTAGGTTTTTTGGAAAAATTTTTAAAAACTTAAAAAAAACCGGGGACTTGGGAATTTTTTGGGAATGCCCCTAAATTTCTTTTTTAAAAAAATTGAACCCTTTTTTTTTTTTTTTTTTCCCCCCCCCCCCAAGCCCCCGGCCCACAATAACCAAAACCTCCTAAAAGGGGGGTTTGAATTTTGTCCCCCAATCCCCCCCCCCAAACGCCCCAGGGGCCCCCTTTTTCGGCCAAATCCCCCCTTTCCCTTTCACCACTCGTTTAAACTTGAAGGGAAAATTGGGGCCTCACCTTTGCTTCAAAATTTGCAAAAAACCCCTTTTCCTTTGCTTGGCCTTCAGCAAAATGCGGAAAAAAAGCAAATAAAATTCGTTTTTTTCCTTGTAAATTTTTTTTTAAAAAAAAAGTTTTAAAGCCCCGGGGTACTTCAATTTTTGGAAGCTTAAATCTTGTTTGTGTTTTTTGGGTTTTTGTTGGGGGTTCTTTTTTGTTTTGTTGTGGGTTCGGCGGCGGCTTTTTTTTGTCAAAATGTGTTTAAACCCGTCCAAAAAAAAACAAAATTAAATCAAAATCCTAGAAACAAATTTTGAAAGGGTTCCCTTTTTAAAAACATCCCCAAAAATCCCCGAGGTTTTGTTTGGTTAAATTTACCGGTTAAAAACGCAAAAACGCCCTGTAAGGGTTTTCCCCTTCCTTTTAAGATATTTTAAAAAATTTTTAAGGTACTCCCCCCATTTTTCCAAACATTTTTCCCCTTATGTTATAGGGACTCTTTTTAACCTCAAAAAAGGGGTGGTTCCCCCGGTGCGTCGGTAAAAAACCTGAAAAAGGGGTTTCCTTTTCCCCGTTTTTTCCCTTTTTTAGGGAATTTCCGGGAAGTATTTGGGGGGCCGAATTTTTTGTAAAATTTTTTGGTATTTTTCTTAAAGGGGTTTTCAAAAAAGGGAACGGCCTGTTGTTTTGGTTTGGTTTTTTTGGGGTTTTTGGGGGCTGTCCGCGCGGTGGGTTTTTCCCCTTTTTTAAATTTTACCCCTAAAAAAACTGGCCGTTCATCTGAAAATTTGTAGGTAATTTTTTAATTTATGGCCCCCCCCGGATGATGCCGGAGGGTTTTTTTTTCCCCTTAACCTTTACTAACGGCTATCCCCTGAAAGGGGTTTTTCTTTTTAGGAAATATTAAAAAGAAATTTGGCCCCATCTTTTGAAAATTTGAAAATTTAAATTAGGGTCACAATAAACCCATTTTTAATTTTTCCCCGTTAACCTTCAAACGCTTTAAGGGCCTGTAAGGGTTTTTTCTTTTTTATAAAAATATCTCAGAAAGATTTGGCCGATTTTTTGGAAAATTTAGGTATGTTCATTATGGGCTCAAATAATGCCGATTTTTAAAGTTTCCCCCCTTAACCGTATTTGGGCTGTAACGCCTTTTTCCTTTGGGGGAGGGGGTTTTTTTTAAAATAAAAAAAAACGGGGGACTTCAAATTTTAATTTTTTGGCACAAGCCTTTTTTTTTAATTTACTTTCTTTATTTAAAACCAAAAGGCAGAATTTTTTCCAAGGGAAATCCGGGGTATTTGCAGGGAAAAATTCCAGTAACTTATGGGTATTTGCCCCTGATTTTCCCCATCTTAAAAGTGAAGGGTGGTTTTTTCCCCCTTTCTTTAAAAATTCTCCCCCTTGGGATTTTAAAAAATTTGGGGTAGGTTCATTATAGGGAACCAAATTTTTACCCCAAGTTATAACCCTTATACTTTTTAAAAGGCGAATTTTTTTCCACCGTTTGGGGGCCAAAAATATAAATGCACACCCCCTAAATTCTTCATAAAAGAAAAGGAAGGGCAATTCCCTTTGGGTTTAATAAAAAAATATTTCGAATTTTGAACCCCAGGTCTTTTTAATTTTTGCTTGGAATTGCCCCCCGGAATTTAAACTTTGAATTCTTTTTAGTTTTATTATTATTCAAACCACTAAAAAACTTTTGAAAATTATCTACCCCCAGTTGTTTTTCTCCCCTTTCTTCGTCAAAAAAATTTGGGGCCACCCTTTGGAAATTGTTTTCCACGTAAGGCCCAAACCGGGCGGGTTTTTGCTGGAAAGGTGGTTGGTTTGACGGGGTTCTTTTTTTTTGGGTTTTTGAAAGGTGCTTAAAAAAACAAACAATTTGTTTCCCTACCCGGCTTTTGGCAAATTTCGGTTTTGGGGGTTAAAGGTTGTTAAGGGGGTTTTACCCAGTTTGCATTTTTGGGTTGGCTGGTTGCAGGTTTAATTTTTTGGGTTTTACCCCCTTTTTTAGGGGTTTTCCCAAAAAGGTTTATTTATGTTTAGTTTTTGCACCTTTTAAGTTTAAGGAGGTTGCTAATTTTGTTTGGTTTTTTTTTTTTTTGTTGGAATTGACTTTTTGGTTTGCTTACTTGTTTTTTAAGGGGTTTTTCCCAGGTTTATTTTATGTTTTTTTTTCCCTTTTAATTTCAAATTTTTCTAAATTATTTTTTTTTATTTTTTTTTGGGTTGGGGGGGGGGCGGGGGGGGGGGGGGTTTGGGGGGGGGGTTTTTTTTGGGGGGGGTTTTTTGGGGGGGGCCTTTTTCCCTTCTTTGTAAGCCGGTTTATACAATGTTGTTGTGAAGACCAATTTTATTGTTTAGGGGCCCACTGCCCTTTTTTTGGTCCCCAATTGCAAGATTTCCCCTTTTTTCCCACCCCTTTTTTGGGCGGGTTTAAATTTTCATTTGTTGGATGCGAAATTTTAGGTTTTGGGGGTTTGGGCATCCCAAAGCCCGATAGTTTGCCCGGGTTTTTTGAAAAATTTTTTTTGGGACGTTTTGTGTTCTTTTGGCATAAAGGGTTGGGTAAAAGTTACAAAAGTAAAAAAATTTTATCTCTCTCCCCTTTTTTCCCCCTCCTCCCCACTTCTCCCTTTCTCCTCTCTTTTCCTCTCTCTCCTTTTCTCTCTTAAAATATATAATATAATATATATATATACACACCAAACAACACACACACAAACACACACAAACACACCCCACACACACATAAAAATATATAAATTTTATATATAAAATATATAAATATATATAAATTATATTATATAAAATATATATATAAATTTTAAGCAAGGGTAGTAAATACCACCCGAGATTTAAAAAAAAATCCCTCAACCGTACTGGGACAACATTTTTAAAAAAGAAAAGGTTTAAAAACTATCTACAGCGCTGTTTCAGAAATTTGGCAATCATCAGGATGTGGGGGGTTCTGTCCCTGCCGGTGTTTTATAACGGCTTGTGTTGCCCTGTCATCACGTGCTGTCTGTTTTTTTTCGTGTGTTTCTGGTTCTTTTCCCTGATGGGAAATTTTTCCATTTGTGCCTGCAGTTGTTCCCCCCTTTTCTACCCACTAGTTTTTAAAATTGCCATTTTGGGGTTTCATAGAAATTATGTCCTTTTCTGTTGAGCATGGGTTACATCTTTTTTGAAATGTTGTTGATGGGGGCTGTTTCTTTCTAGATTTTCCAGGTTATGTTTTTATTCTACTTTTCTCTTTGACTTCCAGATGTATTTACTCAATTCGTTTTTTTTTTGGGGTATCTTTTTGTTAAATGACTGTTTGGGTTTGCATATCTATTTTTAAATTTGGGTTTTTCATGATCCCCTATATATGTTTCTTTTTTTTTGCTTTCTCTGATTTTTACAGTGGTTTGGGACCAAGGGATTTGGGAGGGGGCCATTTGTTGCTCAAAAGGGCACTTTTTTCTTGATACAGTTGCAGGATTTCCTTTTCCACCCTCGTTTTCTCGTACTGGCAAATTTTAAATACGGGAAATAGAAATGGTTAAGAACTGAAAGGCACAAGGGGAAAATTTCCTATCAGGGGCCCAAGAACCAAAACCCACAAAAAAAAACAGACAGCACGTAAAGACGCAAAAAACCCAAAGCAGTTATAAAACACCGGCAGCACCCCCCCCACCACATCCAAATGATTGCATTGAAAGAAACAGCCCCTGAAAATTTATTTTAAAAAAAACCTTTTTTTAACAAATGTTGCCCCCAGTTTCGGTTGAGCTTTTTTTTAAAAATCTCTGCTGGATTCACTACCATTGTTTTAAATTTGCCCCCCACGTTGGGCCCCTTTAAAAAAACCCAGATTTTAAAATGGACAAAATAAATTTTTAAAAAATTTCCTCCTAAAAACTTAACCTTTCCCCAAAAAACCTCATGCATATAAAAGAATGATAGAAAAAACAAAAAGGGTTTTTATAAAAAATTTGAAGGGAAAGGGCATTTTTTTTTTTAAACCCAAAAGGCCAAGAGAAAAGATAAAAACACAAAATGACTTCAAAACATGGCGAGCTCCACAAGCCACCCGAAGACATAAAGACATTTGGGGAAAAAAAATGAAAAGGATGATTCCCCAATAAGAATTAAAAACATCAAACAATAAAATTCCAAACATCTTTTAAAAAATGAAATCAAAAAAACCCAAAAATGAAAAAAAAAAATATTTGTGAAAGCGGACAAAACCAGCAACTTCTAAAAAAGGGAAACTAAAGAGTACTCACAGTTTCTCGACAAAAACATCCAAAAAAATACAAAAAAGCTGTTTAAAACTACATACGATTCCATTAGAAAAAAAAAAAAAGGAGCTTGTGCACCAAATGGACCAAGCGATAATTTGGGAAAAAAAGGCAGCAAGAGAACCCTTTCCATAACACTTAAAGACCACAAACCCAACTTCCAAAAAACCCCAACTTGCAGATTGAAAACCCACCCAAAAATTCTAATTGGGAAAAAAACCAAAAAAAAAAACTTTAAAAAAAAGCCATAAAAAAACATAAAGAGAACACTGAACTCCCCTCGGGAAAACACATACAAAGGGCCAAAACAATGGTTCAAGAAACTAAAACCAAGCAAACAATAAGTTTTTATAACATTTGTTTAAGTAGTTTCTACCACTATAGATGAAGCCCGCTCCCCAAAAGCTAAAAAAATTTCCCAAAAAATCCCACTGAAAAAATCGGGGTCAAAAGGGAAATCTTTTCCATACAAAGAAAACCCCTACAAAAACAGCAAAAATGAAATCGGGAACCAAAAAGCGCAAACAAAAAATTAAACTTTTGATGCCCACAATGGGATCTAGGGTTGGTCCGAAACTTCCCAAATTGGGGGACTGTTCTTTGCTGTCTAACATTAAAAAAGAAACTGGGAAAAAAGTCGGACTGTACGGGGATAAAGGCCTCGCGCGCTGAATGAAAAAACCCGGGAAACATTGAAAAAAAGAAAAAAAAACTGGGAAAAACCCCCAAAACCAAAATCAAAAATCACTATAGAAGCAAATAAAAAAAATAGGGGAAACCACCCTAGATAAAAACTTTAGATCTCAACCAGCACAATATTAAACCATCCAAAAAACCAAATGATACCCCTGTCAATGAAATAAAAAAAGAAACCATCCCCCTTTCCATCCTAAAAACAATCCCCCAAAAGGCATAAATAAGAGTTACCCAAAAACCCTGTCTCCCAAGGGAAACAGCATTCAAAAACGCGGGCAGCTGAAAAAAAGAAGCGAAACACAAAAGGGGGCTACAACTACAACTACAATATACCCAGATAATGACATAACCCAGAAAAACAAGAAGAACAGGAAAAGAAAGATCATAGGGTACAACCCCCCATAGGACGGAAAAAGTAAAAACAATATAGGGAAAGAATTCTTTAGAATCCTAACATCATCTTTCCCAAAAGAGCCAAATTATCCAAGACCCCCCCAAAAAAAAAACCCTTTTCAAATTATCAAAACCTTTTGTAGGGCCCAAACCTTTAAAAACATCATTGTTTCAACCAAAAAAATTTAAAAAGGGCAGTACGAGAAAACGGGGGTGTGAAAGGAAATCCTCCCAACGTTTTAAAAGAAAGAACATGCCCCCTCGGCAAAAAATTGCCTCTAAAACAGCATTGTGAAACCCAAGCATTGAACACCCAGAGAACGCAGAAAAAAACTCATTGGGTATCCCTGAAAAAAAATTTTAAAACTAGATTGCAAAACCACAAACATTTCTTTTAAACAAGAAAGATACAAAAAACCAAACAGAATTGAGTAAATCCCTTTCTGGAAGCTCAAAGAAAAAAGTTTTAGAATAAAACATACCTGGAAAATCAAAGAAAAGCAGCACCAAAAACCAACAACATTTAAAAAAGATGAACCCAAAGCTAAACCCGAAAAGGTTTTAATTTCTAGGCAAACCACAACGGGCAATTTTAAATACTAGATAAAAAAGGTTAACAACTGCGGGCACAAGGGGAAATTCCCTTTAATCAGTAAACCCAAGAACCAAAAACAAAAACAAAAAAACACAAAACACCCACGTGATGACAGACAACACAACAGTTAAAAAAAACCCCGGGCACACAGACCCACCAAAACCTTTATGTTTGAAATTGCATAAAAACAGGGGCTGTAGATAGTTTTAAACCTTCCCTTTTTTAAAACCAAATTTTGCTCCCATTCGGTTGAGCATTTTTTTAAAAAACTCTGCGGTATTAAACAAAACCATTGTTTTAAAATTGCTCCTCACGTTGAGCACTTTAAACCAACAGATTTTAAAATGGAAAAAATAAATTTTTAAAAAAAATCACAAAAACATCCCTTTTCGCCCAAACCTCAATGCTATATGAAAAGAATATAGAACAGACAGAAAGGTTTATCAAAAAAAAGAGAGGAAGCATTTTTTTTTTTAAAACCCCCTAATGCCAAGAGAAAAGAAAAAAACACATATGATTTTTTCCAAAACAGGGCCCGAGCTCCCCCCAGCCCCAAGAACATGAAGATTTTTGGGAGGATAAAATGAAAAGGATGTTTCCCAATATAGAATTCAAAACATAAAACAATGAATTCCAAACACTTTTAAAAAATGAAATCAAACAAATCCAAATGACAAAAAAATATTTTGAAAAGGCAAAAAAACCCAGCAACTTCTACAAAATGAAACTAAAGAGTACTCACAGCTTCTCAAAAAAACACCCAAAAAAAAAAAAAAAAAAGGGCTGATAAAACTACATACGAGTACATTGAAAAAAAAAAAAAGGAGCTTTGCCCCAAAAGGACCAAAGCGAAGAGTGGAACAACGCAGCAAGAGAAGTTTTCATAACACTTAAAGACCAAAAACCCAATTTCCTTTTAACCCAACTTGCAATTGTTTAAACCCCATCCAAATCTAAATTTAAAGGAAAAAATCGGGAAAAAAAAAAAAACTTAAAAAACCATAAAAAACATAAGAAGAACACTGAAACCAACCTCTGGAAAAACACATACGAACCATACAAGGGTTTTCAAAAACTAAACAAGCAAAAAATTTACATTTTTTTATAACATTTGATATATAACTTCTACACATCTAAGATGAAGATCGGCTCCCCAAAGCTAAAAAAAATTTGCCACCCAAATACACTGAAATACCCGGGTCAAAAATAAAAAACATTTCCAACAAAAAAAACCTACTAAAAAAGAAAAAAATGAAACTGGCCCCAAGAGCGCAAAACAAGAATTCAACTTTGATGCCCACAATGGGACGTAGATGGTGCCAAAAAACTTGCGAACTTGTCGGACTTTTTCAGGGCTGTCAACTTTCAAAAGAAACGGGGAAAACAAGTCGACTGTACGGGGTTTGAGGGCCCCTCGCTGCGGGGAAATGAAAACCCTAGAAAAAATTAAAATAAAAAAAAAGAACTGTGTAAAATCTTCCAAAACCAAAATCTAAAAATCACATAGAAAGAAAAATAAAAAGATAGTGAACAATCTAAGATAAACTTTGATCTAAACCACACATATAAAAACCATCCCAAAAAACCAAATGATACACCTGTCAATGTAAATATCAAAAGAAACCACCCACCTTCCCATACTAAAAACAATCCCCAGAGGCAAATAAGAGTTTAAACCAAACCCCGCCTGCAAGAAACGCATTCAAAAAACGCTGCACCCAAATTATCAAAAGCTTTTAAAACAAAAGTGGTACAACAAAAACTACAAAAAGGACCCAGATAATGACAGGGGGCAACCCAAAAAGGGAACAAAAAAAGAAAGATCATAGGTAAAACCCCCCCATATGAGGGAAAGGTGAAAAAAATATGGGGAAAAAATTTCTTTAAAACCCTAACATCATCATTCCCAAAAAGCACAAATTACCAAGATTTTCCCAAAAAAAACACATCAAATTATCATACCCCTGTATCCCCAAACCCCTTAAAAAAACATCATTGTTTAAACCCCAACAAAATGAAAAGCAGTACAGAAAAAAACGAGGGTTTTTAAAAGGGAAAAACCGGGCAACTGTATCAAGAAAAACAGTGCCCTCTGACAAAAAATGCCTCTGCAACAGCTTTGGTTTTAACCAACCCACTGTAACTTTTAAGAAGCAGAAAAAAAACATATATATTTATCACTAAAAAAAACCAAATTTTAAAAACAGAATGCAAACCACAAACAGTCATTTAAAAAAAGAAAGATAAAAAAACCCAAACAAAAATTGAGTAAAAAAACTGGAAGCCAAAGGGGAAAAAGATAAATACAACATATCCGGGAAAAAATATAGAAAGAGCACACCACCCAACAACATTTCAAAAATGAAACCTATGCTAAACAGAAAAGAAACATAATACTAGGCAAACCACAACTGGAAAACTTAAATACTGGGATAAAAAGGGGTTAAAAACCCTGCAGGCCCCGGGAAATTCCTATCAGTGAACAAGAACCAAAAACCCACACAAAAAACACAGAAAAGGCAGGGGGATGAAAGACAACACAAGCAGTTAAAAAAAACCCCCGGAAAGCACAGACCCACCACACCTGATAAATTGCATTGCATAAAACCCAGCGCGGGTAATATTTTTAAATTTTTAAATTTTTTTTAACAAAATAAAATATATATATAAAAATTTTATATATATTTTTTTAAAAAAATTTTTTTAAAAATAAAGTGTAAAATTCCTACAAGTTTGTTTCAAGATATTCTCCCCTCCCGGGAAATGCTTTTTGTGGCACGCCAAGGGTCTTTTAGGGGCGTGCGGGACCTGATTTTGTCTCTGTTGTGGGGGGGTTTTCCCTTTTGCTGCACGTGAGGCCCGTGGCGTGTGGTGGGGCGTTTTTTTTTTTTTGTTTTTTTTTTAGGGCCTGCCGGGGGGAAATTTGTCCCAAAGAAAAGGGATTCTACTTGGCCTGAAATTTAAATTCACTTTTTCTATTTTTGTGTTCAGATTTTGCTAAGTATGGTTTGCCTAATATTAACCATTTTTCTGGGGAACATGGGTTTGCTTTTTTTTGGGAAATTTTGTTGTATGGTGTTGCTTTTTTTAATGTTTTTCCATGATATGCTGTATTTTTTTTTTTTATTTTGGGTTTTTCCAATGTATTTCCCTCATTCTGTTTGATTTTTGTATTTTCCATTTTTGAATGACGGGTTTAGGTTTGCGAAACTGGGTCCTTTGCGTTTTTGCGTATATATATATAAAATTAATATAAATATATATATATAATATAATATAAATATTTAATAATGCCAAAAACATCCTCCCACACAATGACCAAAGCTAAGTATGGGAGATATTTGGTCAACAAAAGTAAACCTTAGAATTTCGAATCATTTTATTCTTTCACTCGAGGGAAAACACTTTTTGACATTCCAGGCGTGAAAAAAATGCGACAATGGACTCAAAAACCCGGGGTTTTGACAGCAGTTTGTTAAAGGGGAAGTCAAAAAAAAGCACCCCCTGGGCGGGAGACAAAAGGACCCGCGTTTTAGCCCTGCTTTGCACACATAAAAAACCGGGCGTCCTTCGGGAAAAGAAAATTTTTTTTGGGTTTTGCTTAAAGGCACGTGAACCCAAGGTTTTCCTAAATCCATGCGAAAACCCAAAGGGAATCAATTCGACAGGAGGGGGACACCAGAAAGTGGGGTTTCAATGTGGCCTACAACACACCCCTCAAGGGGGTTTGTTCCAGTTTGTATTCCAAAAAGGGAAACCCCCATGGCTGAGTGAAACAAGAAACACCTTTTTTTCATCGTGGGAAAGGGGATTAAACTTTTAAAAAATAAAACAGAAAAAGAGAGAAGGGGAAAGAGAGAGAGAGGAGGAGAGAAGGAGAGCTTCTCTAAAAAACTTTTAAACCCCCGTCTCAAAACAAAATTAAGAAATCATGAAAGGCAATTTTACGCAAGCATTCTTTTCTATTTTTGGCAAAAATTCAAAAGGGGACAAAATTTCCCAATAATTATTAAGTCCTTTGAGAACTATAAAACACGGGGTCTACTCCCCCGGGTTTCCCAACTTTTTTTCGCCCGGGTTGACTCTAACCCCGTGTTTTATAGTTCTCTGAAAAGGGTAAGACTTCAAAAACCCAAAAAAATAACGCCCCCTACAAACAAACATACTGTGTGGGGTTATCCGTTTCAATACTATTTACTAAATTTTTTCCAGATTTTAAAGGGGGGTTTTAAACCCTGTTTTTTTCCTGTCATTTTAAATAATTTCTTTTTCCACGCATCATTCATCAAAGCGTCGTTTGTCTTTTCAGTAAAAAATAAAACACATTTTTAAACTGACCCTCAAAAAGGCTTTTAAAACTGTGTTATTTTTTTTTGACATAAAATCCACACATTTATCCCAGCATGTCTTCCACTAAAAGCCAGTTTGACAAAGCGTTTTTTTTTTTTAACTTTTTTCTTTCTGCCGAGCAGTCATCTTTTAAAAATTCTGCTTTCCCCTTTTAAAAAAATTTATAAAAGTATTCTTACATTTCACAAACCCTTATTGCGGGATAAAACTAAATATATGTCACACGCCCCATAAAAACCCTTTCTATCAAAATTATGCTTTTTTTAAATTTCAAGCGTTGGACAAAAAAACAAAAAATTTTACAAAATATAACAAAAAAGGGTTTGTAATGGGTTTTGGAGGAAAAATATTTTTTTTTCCCACAACCATTCCCCCAAAAATTTTGAACAATGGGGGGTTTTTTTGGTCATAAAGTTTAACTTTTCCATATTTTATAACAGAACTTAATCAAAAAACCCCAGTTTTAATTTTTTTTAAATGCTCTCCGCCCAAAACCTGTTCAGTAAAATAAAACCCAAAATGGGCCCAAAATGGTAAGATTAACCCTTTTTTCAGTTCGTAAGATTGTTTTTATTTAAAAAAAAATATTATTTGGGGGGGGGTTAAACCTTAATACCCCCAACCATTGTGAAAAAATGACACGGAACTTTTAGTTTTTCAACCTAAGTTTTGCCAGCAAATTATAATTCCTTTTGGGAAGGACGTCACTAACCCCAAATCCCCATTCCCCCCCTTATTTTTTTAAGACAAAAATTTTAAAAATATAAATTGGGAACGCACCCTCCAAATTTTTCATTTGCGGAAGAACAAAAATTTTTGTAGAAGCACCCTTTTAAAAAACCGTTTCTCTTCTGTGGAGGATGTACGGTTTATTCCCATGCGGTTTTAATTTCAATCCTTTCCGACTATTGGGGCCGGGGCAAAAGCTTACAGTAAAGGCCAGATTTTGAATGTTTTTCTGAAACTTTTTAAACGGCTAAAAAATGTAAATCCCCCTTATGAATTAAAATTTTTTCCCATTTAAATAGGGTTCAATGCCTTTTGGAGGTAGGTTTTGGGAACTTTTTATTTTCAAAACCTGGCCAACATTTTTTTGCTTCAGTTTGGCCAGCGTTCTATTTTTTGGAAACTTTTTGCTGTCGCCAACCCCCTTTGCTTTTATAATAAACCATTTTTAAGGGACCAAAACCTTAAAAAAAACCCCTATCTAAACCTTTTCTTTTCAAAGCCCCGCAAAACGTTTTAAAGGTTTTTTTAAAATTCTAAGGTTAAACCCCTTTAAACAGGCCCCAAGGGAAACTCCCTTTTCTTCGGGCCCCCCCGGGACATTTTTTAGTAAACTTTTTATTTTTTTTTCCAAAAAAAAGTGCAGGTTATCACTTTTCCCGGGGGATTCCCTGTTTTTGTCTGGGTTTCTTTATTTTAAAAATTGATCCGCCCCTTTCCCACAAACATTTTTTTTAAACTTAAAAAGGTTTTTTTATAATTTCAAATCGAAAATATGAAAGCTTTCCCAAGGAAAAGAGCTTTAAAAACCCTTTTGGGGGCCTTTCCATAAATATAAGTTTTCATCAGTGTTAGCTCACCCAAAAAGAACATAAAGTAATAAATTTTGGAAAGGGGGGGGGGGGGGGGGCAAGATTGAGGGGGACTTTTCCCCATAAGTAGTTTTTTTTGGGGTGTAACACTAAAACTATAAAAGGGGTTTTTGATTGTTAGTTGCAAAGCCAAACCTTTTTAAAGCAGCCTTTACTAAAAGAGAAACCCAACTTCTTCTTGGCATTTGGAATTAACATTTTTTTCAGATTCGCATTGTTAAGTTTGAGATAAGGGAAAAATTTTTTACTCATTGTTTCTTTAGGAGCAAAACCCGTAAACCCACGGGGTAGGGGTTTTCGGGGCAAACCCTAAGTTTTTTTTAATTTCAATTTTTTAAAACCTTAATTAAATTTTTTGGGGATTCACTTATAAAAAACCCCATACAATTTTTGAAAAATATTTCATGAAGGGGCAACCATGGGGGTTTCCCACAAGGGGGAACAAGCATTTTCTAAAAACAAAGGGAGGGTTTCCTTAAATTTTTATTTTTACAAACTTTTTTAAACAAAAAAAAAATGAGCTTTTTAAATAACTGATCAAAAATATTCTGTTGGGCCGCACTACAATTTTAAAAAATTATAAAAACTGATACTCTTGTCATTTTTTGTGATTTTCAGCCCTGCCCACCTTTCGAAAAAGCAATATCTTAACCCCCCTTTTAAAAAAAAAACTACATCCCAAAAGTGGTTTAGCATCCGATGCGTTTTATCAGAACCATTAAACTTTGCTTTTTTTTTGGCATCAACGGGGTGTGGATGTCAATGCTGATCACTTAAATCATCCTGACCCCTTTGGTGGGGTCGGGGGAAACAGTTTTTTTTTTTTAAATAAAACCTTCAGACTATTTTGACTGCCCTGCAAGCACCTTTAAACCAAATACAAAACTTTTTAATCCTTTCAGAAACAGAATAGACTAAAGGGGTTTTTAAAAGGGAAACCCTGTAACAAATTTTAATATTAACCAAGACAATTTTAGACAAAAGTTGGACCGCAATAAAGGGCCCTTAAGGCACCCCTTTTATTTTTGGGGGCGGGCCCCAAAAAGGATAACTTGGGACTGGGATCCTCCTTACACATCTTTCTCTTCAGGCACGCTGTTCACCTCGGGTCCATAGAGCAAGACCCTAAAACACATGACAACTTTTATCTTAGAAAACCTTCAAAGGGCCTAACTAGAGCGGGAATAAAAACGAATAAACGCTCTTTTCGAAATTTAAAGGTTTGTGTTTGCGGGTTCCAAAAGCACAGACAATCGAGCATAACTAATCCTTCTACTGTTTTGATGCACAAAAACAATATTTACAAATTTAGAGGACCCATAATTCAAACATTTTGTTTGCCTTAAAGTTTTAAAAAAGGTCCCCAAAAATTTTTTTAACAAAAACGCTGTCGAAAGTAGACTTTGCGGGTTTGGCACGGGTTTAAAAAATCCCCCCCTTCTACCTCAACTCCAATGGGTACAAAAAATAAACTAAAAAATTGAAATCCTTGTGGGGTAATGAACAAAAGGGTTTGGACAAAACGACAAAAAATTCTGGGCCGAAAATTTTACAAACAAAAAAAAAAAACACCCAAGAATAATAAACCAAACCCCCGAGTCCAAAGCCCGAAGACCGTTAAGACCGAAAAAAAAGAAATTTACCATAAATTTTGGGAAAAAAACAGCACTTGTTTTTGGGATTAACCCCCCCTGGGGTTTACCGTCTTTATCTTACTAAATATTAACCCAACTTTTAAAGAGAAAATCCCCATAAGTGCCCCGCCATAAAGCCAACTATTTTGCTTCCCGTAGAAAAAAACCCAAACAAACCGATCCCCTTCCCTAATATACCGGGTTAAAGAGTCTATATTTTCCCGGCAAATTTTTTTTAATAAACCGCAAGAGGGAAAACTTTTTTTTTTCCCCAAAATTTTATCAGGGGGCGGGGGAGGCACTAAAACTTTGACCCCCCACCGCCCCTGTAAAAGCCATCACCATGTATTTTATTGCAAATCCAAAGGGCTTTTTAAAAAACGCTTGCAAAATTTAAACCCCTCCCTCTCTAAAAGTTTTTTTATTCTTTTCTGCTAGCTTTTGTGTTTTCATATAAATTTTTTTGGGAAATATTTTTCTTTTCCCTTCGCTAAATTTATTTTTGTAATTATTGCCCCCTGGGTTTATTTATTAAAACACTTCAGCCCTAGCTAACTTTCTATTTTTAAATTCATCTAGTCTTTTTTTCTTTTCTTTCTTTAACATCCCCCCCTAAGTTGGCGTCGTCACCCCTCACAAGTTTTTTTTTTTTTCTTTTTCTTAGGGCCCCCTTTTAGTTCGGGTCTTTTTGCTAAATTGTTTAAAAATTTCCCCCTTTTGATGGTTTTTAAAAGGGCACGATAAAGGGCTAAAAATTTCTTCCTCAGGTAGCCTGTTCGCGTATTTTTTTTAAATGCTTTTTCCCTTCTTTTTAAATGATTTCTGCTTTTGCTTTTAAATTTTTTCCGCGTTTTTGGACTTAAATTTTCATATGGCATTTTTGTTTTTGGTTAGCTTTTTGGGATTTCTTCATTGCTTTTTAAAAAGTGCAGAATCTCCCGGGATCAATTTTGGGGGGGTTCCTAAAGCCAAGGCGATTTGGGAACTTCCACCTGAAGGGGTTTTTTGATTGTACCCATGCCTAAAAACTTTGATGAGTCTCGTTTAGTTAAGCGAAAAGGTTGTCCTTGCTTGTTTTTTACAACAAATGGTCACTTTTAGTTCAAAAACACAGGGGTTTTTAGTTTCAGGAGGTTCCCATTCTAAAATTGGGATAATGATCTGACCTTACTTTCTGTTAATCAAAGCCCCTTTGGGGTGCCCTTCTTCTTTTTACTAATTTTATCATCAATGAGGCCCCCAGTGATGCCGCTCCAAAGGGGAATCACTCATGTCGGTCCAAGATCACGAAAATCCTAATCTCCAAAATCAATCCCGCCAATTTTTTAAAAAATTAACTTTTTAATTTTTTTTTATAAAAAAGTCAAAGTAAAATGGCTCGAAACCCCAACCCCCCTTAGAAAAATGAAAGCCCCTTGCCGCGCAAAGGGAAAAAAACGGAAATTACTGTTCCAAATTTAAACCATCTACTTTATGGCGGAAACAAATTTTTTACTGCCCAAATTTCCCAAAACCCAGGGGCGAATGAATTGGGTTGTGCCCAGGGTCTGCGCGACTTACTTTTAAAATAGAACTCGCTTCAAAAAACAGACCCAAACAGGACAGTTTTTCCAAATTTTGGGGTGGGCAATCGTTTTGAAAATTTTTGTAAAACTTTAGGGGCCAAAAAGTATTTTTTTTAAAAAAATGGGAACACATTTTTAAAACCCATTCTGATTTATGGGTAACCGAGAATAAAGGGCTGACTTGCGTTTTTAAGGAATCGAAAATGATGATGGGCTAAAACAAAGAATGGGCGCCGGGAAAAGCTAACCCCGAAAGGGAAAAAGCATTTAGCCTAAAATTTTTCGTAAGGGAAAAACGCTTTTCCCTTTCCCCTTTGATTTTAGTTTTAAAAATTTTCCCCTGCCCATCTTTTAAAGAGCATTACAAGAAAAGATTGTCATATGAACTAACTTTAATGAAAAACAAACCTTTTTTCAGAAACATCAGACACTGATGCAAAATACAGGAAAAACTGACAAACTCGTTTGAGTTTACCCTTGTTAGCAAAACCCCAACTTAGCGAGGGGTGATCGAGCCAAAAATAAAGACAAAATTACAAAAATATTACGAAAGTGCACATCATTCAAAATAACCCCAAAAGGGAGGGGGGAAAACTATATGGAATTTTAGTTTTAAATTTCGCAGCAGATCGCTTAAAGGTAACTATTACGGGGGCGAAGATGAAGGACCCTTCGAAAACAAAAATGAAAAAATTTATTAATCCCAAAAAAAACGAAATACAAAAAGTTTTATTGATGGTAGTCCTAACCAAATCTACGCTTTGCGGGCTTAAAAACCCTTTTCACCATTTTGAAAGAAATAAAAAAAACCCGTTTGGAGGCGGAAAGGGGTGAAATCCAAAATTGACCTTTTTTGTCTAAAGATCTACAAACCCCACAAAGTTAGACTTGAGAATTTTTTTTTTTTTTTTTTAACAAACCCCAAAAACGGTTAGGGTTGACCTAAAGGGGGGACAGAAAGGGTAATAATTTACATGGGAAATTTGGGGGAGAGGGTTTAAAAACCCAAAAAAAACATTCAAATTGATAAAGAAAAAGAGAGTGATAAACACTTAAAACGCTTTGTTTTTAATAAAGTGCGCAGGGGGAATATTCCCAGAAAGCAGATTAAAAAATATAGTATACAAATTTTTTTTTTCATTTTTTAAAAAAACAAAGTCTGTTTAGGGTTTTAAACCAAAAATACCTAAAGAAGAGATAGCAGGCCCAAATCTCTGTTATAGAAGGCACCATTTACCCCAGGGGCGTCTCGGGGTGCGCTTTAAGTAAAAAACCTTCAATTAACAAACATTACACCAAAAGCAACAAAAACTGAGCAGAAACCTTTTAAAAAACCCCAAAAACCAAACGAAGGTATTTCTTGGGCTTTAATGCGGGTTTTCTATGTTAATACTGGGCATCAACTAAACGCCGCATCAGCAGGGAAAGAGTGTTGGGCTCTTAAACACCGGGGGAAAAGGGAAAACCCGCACTTTTCCTTTTAAAGGTTTTTTTGTCCCTTTTTTCTCTCGGGCCCGGTTCATTAGCTGTAGGGGCTGCTAGCAAAAAAATAAAAACTAAAAATCCAAAAGCACACGCCAGGTTTAAAATAAAAACACTAAATTAGTTCCTTTAATCTGATAATAAATAAAGCACTAGCTGACTCAAAAAACACGGAGAAAATTTTTGCCGTTTACAGGGTATTTTTTAAAGACTACAAAAAGACAAAAAATTTGATCTTCAAAGAAAGGGAAGAAAGGGTTTTCCAAACAAACCAGAAAACCGATCAATAAAAAAGGAATTTTAAAAAAAAATAAAAGAAACAATTAAAAACTCTGCTCTAAAAAGCCACATTTAAAAACGCCAAAGGGTTTATACTTTAGTTTATGAGTCCAAACACAAAAAGGAAACCCTCGATATTGATTAATTTTTTTTTTTTTTGATTTAAAAAAATATTTTTAGTTAAAAAAAAGAAACTCAGCAAGGAAAGATAGTATGAAGGGCCCAAAGAATTGTTAGAAGCAATTTCCAAAAGAAGATTTAAACAAAAACTTTAAATGATATTATCTAGAAGTCATTAATCCAGCAAACGTACAGGCAAAAGTGGTTTTCTCATGCTATTTCCCAGTTTTCCCGGTAAACCCAAAAAATAAAGACCCGCCAGTTTAAAATAAGTTTGCTGTTTTTTTTAAACGGGGGTAGGGGGCAAAAAATGAAGAAAATCAAAAAGTCTGGGGGCCCCAACTAAAAAAACAAAAGACTATTTCTTTTCCCCATAATGACTTAAAACCCCCCCGGTTTGGGGGGAACCCAACTGCTTACACAGTTTGGGTTTTGGCCGCTGAAGAAGCCCAAAAGAGAGCTCCCGGTTGGGCAGAGGGGGGAAGCCCTTTGGGCAGATTTTAAAAAGGGAATAAGCGCCGATTGTTTGGGGAAGGGTTAAAATTTTCCCCTTTCCCCCAAACATTGGAGCGAAAAGAAGATCTAAACATACAAAATACAGACAACAAAGTTTTTTTGGGGGGGGTGTTCCGCAAGGGTTCATTAAAGCCCGCAAAAACGCAAAAGAAGTGTCTAAATACACCCCTTTCATTAAAAGATTTTAAATTTGAGGAATATCCTTTCCTGTTAGCGTGGACAAAATTGAAACAGTTTTAAGAACCCAAAAAAAACCAATAACTGTTTTTATCTACACAGGGGGAAAGGGAAAAAAATTTTACAGCCCAACGAGTGTCCAAGAACATCCAACGATTGGCGAACCAGACAAAAATCATGTTTACTTACTACTGATTTTTTCACCAGCAGGCTACCCCATTACACATTGATCCAACAAGATAGATTAATTTACGCATACTTTAAAGCAAAAAAAAAAACAAGAATTCCCCAGAAAAATTTTTAAAAAGAATTCCCCTCTGTTCAAGCCGCGAGCGAACATAAGAAAAAAAGTATCGGGCCCCGTTGACTGTAATACAGAAAATAAATTTAAAGGCCCCCAAAGGCAGTAAAAATTTTGTTTTTAAGAACTGGGGAAAAGGAAGCAAAAAATTTTCCAAATTTTTTTTACGCAGATTTTGAATCAATCTTTTTTCCTTATGAAGGGGCCAAACCCCCCCGAAAACTTCCAAAAACACCTTTGTGAGTAAAATTTTAAAAAAAAATTTTTTTTTTTTTTTGTTTTTATTTGCTTTCATCGTTGTCCGGTCAGATGGGGCCCCAACAACCTAGAATTAAAACAAGGGCCAAAGGGGGCCCAAAGGGTTTTTACAGCGATGCAGCAATGCGTAAAGCCTGTTCTAATTTAAAATTGGGAAATTTTCTTAAATCAAAATACCCTGAAGATCAAAAAACAGTAAGACTCAGCCACACATTGTTGGATTTGGGGGTTTAAAGGGCCCCTCCCAAAGCAGCGAATCCAAAAGTAAAGACCATGGGTCACATTAGTGGGGAAATTCAGAGGGGGCACACACAGTAAAAAGCAATCTTTAACTAAAGGGTTTTAACCAAAAAATGGAAAACTGCCTATATCTTTCACAAATTGCGAGGTTACGACCTCATCTTGAAAAGAAAGCTTTTCCGACGCCTTCAGGGTAAAAGCATTTCCAGGCCCCAGAAAAAAAACAAAGTGTTTTTACTTTAAAAAACATTCTTTTTAAAGACCTATGCAAAACATGATGGGTTTTTTTAGATCACTAGCTAAATTTCCTTTAAAATCCTGGCCCCAAAAACGGGAAAAATATTTTGACCCAACTCTTGTTTTGAAAGGGCGTTTAAACCCTTTTGAGTACATGAATCAGTTGGGAAAAGGGTTTTTCTTTAATTAAAACTTTCCCCCTAAAGGCGTTTCTTTTTTAAATCTTTGAGGGGAAGGGGAAAACAGCGATTTTTCCCATTACCAGCATCCCAAGTCGTTTGGGAGAAGTTAGAAATTTTAAAACGATGGGAACATCATGATTCATACTTTTATGGGAATGTAAATTTTTTGGCGGACTCTTTGAAAAATTTCAGAAAGACCTCATGGAAAAATTAAAAGCCGGATCCCGCGATTACATTTCTGCGCCGGGGGTGATTTTTGGGGCGCTTTCTTTTAAAAATTTACGGGGTACAAATTTATTTATTGTCTTACCTACCAATGATTCAATGATTTTAAAAAAGGATTGCGGGGGAGGAATTAGTATGGGGTCGCACCATTAAATTTTTAAAAGGGAAACAACAAAAAACTTGGCACTATGAAAACCGAGTACAAGGTCTAACTACTCATGTATTTTTATTTCCCAAAAAAACTTTATGGATGGGCAAGGGGGCAACCGCTTCCCTTACGCAACTTTTAAAATTTTACACAGAAAATACGAATAAAAAATTTAAAAAGCAATTTCGGGGGTTGAGCAAATTTGACTCCCCGGGGCACCAACGTGGATACATTTTAGAAGTTTACTTAGAATATCCTAATGAACTCCATGACCTGCATAATACTACCGTTTTGCGGAGAAAGCCCAAAAATGGCAAAAACAGAACCGCCTAAACTTGTGCCCAATTTTTCGAGGGAAAAAAAAAAATGTCCGTCATTACAGACTTCTACAATTTTATTTAAGACACTTTGAAGTTTACGGGGTTTTAAACGTATAATTGCTTTTTATCAAGAACATTTTATGAAAACCCAAAATCATGAAAAAACACTGATCTTAAACTAAATCCCCAGATTGGGTTCAGAAAAAAACTTTTTCAAGCTGATGAACAACCGCTTTTTTGGAAAGGGCTAGGGAGAATCCGCAAAAAACGTAAAGATTTTTAGATTTTGTCAAACCCAAAAAGAACAACAATTAAAAAAATGAAAAAAAATTTTTTAAAAAAAAAAAACCAAAATTTTTTAAAAACCAAAAGGGCTTTAGAAAAATTTCAATTTATCAGCTTTTTGGGATAATGATGAAAAAAAAAAAAAGTCAAAAAGGGGCAAACCTGATTTATCGGGTTTTCTGTTTTAGAATTTAAATTTAAAACTTTTGATGGGTTTGAATTTCTTTATGACTACTTTAAGCCCTCGTATCCCGAGTCCAAATTTCTTTACACAGATACAGATAGTTTGTTTTTAGATATCCCCACTGAAAGGGCATCTTAAAGGGCATGGAAATAAAAAGTAACTAAAAGGGGGAAAGCAGGGTGGTACGACACATCCCCATTACCCTAAAAATTCCCTTTACAAACAAATTTCTAACAAAAGGGTTTTTTGGAAAAAATGAAGGATGAATTAACTGGAAAGGTGAACAAGGGGTTTGTTGGGTTTTAAAGGGCCAAAAAAGAAAAGTTTTTTCTAGCCAGGGGAAAAAAAATTAAAAAAGCAAAAAGGAAAATCTCCATGTTGTGCAGTCAAACTATCAAAATAACAACAAAAAAAGGGAATTTTTTGCCAATAAGACTTTTCATCATGACAACTAAAACCCGCGTCCCAAAACTACATGAATCAACACAACGGTTGTAACAAAGAAGTCATTTGATAGAACCCAAAAACCAAAAAGTGGGGTTTTTTTAATCCAGATTTTCATAAGAATTGGGGCATTGTAAAAACCCCTAAATTAATTAAAGCGGAACTGTGTCGGGGGGTTTAAACGCAGTTCTTTTTTTCACAAAAACTTTGAGGAGTGGTTTTTTCCCTTGGTCAGTTTCCCCCGTAAATAAACACGGGGGGTTTTAAATTTTTTCAATTTTTTTTTATTTCGGGATGGATCGCCCCTCCAAACTGGGTCGTTTTCCCCTGATGCAGTGTCCCCTTCTGCTTTCCCCCCCGGGAAATAAAAGGTACCTTACTTTTTTAAAACCCAAAAGGTAATAGTTGCTGGGGTACTGGAGTCTCCTTCAACAGCATTTAAATTTTTTTTTTTTAATTGGCTTGTACTGGTTTTTTAAACCCTTTTTAAAAATTTATTTTTTCATTGCCCCCGCAAAAATGAGGGCAGTCCCCCTAAACCCCTCTGGGGTTTTTTAGAATTTTTTTAAAAAGCTCTCCCGTGATACTGGGAGGAAAAAAAAACTTTTAGTAACTTTTTGTTTTAAAATTTTTTAAAATAAACCGTGAAACTGGAACCCTGGAATGCCTCTTTTAAGGTAACTCCATTTTTAACAATAATTGATTCACTCGGGCCTTTTTAAAATTTTTTTCCCCCCCCTCGCTTGAATCATGCGAGGATAAGTTTAAAGGGGCCCCGTTGGAAAATCAGGGTTGGGATACGGGCAGCAACAAACCAAACACTCTTTTTTTTTAAAGGGTTTCCCCCTCTTTGTACTTTAACTATTCAAAACCGTGAGGGCGTACTTTAAAACTTTTTCGTCTAAAACGTATCATGGGGGAAAAATAGAAATCCATTTTATGGGGGTCGTTTGGGATTGTGTTTAAAAAAGGTGGTCTTTGTAATTTGTCTAGGGGCTGGGGGGAAAAAATTTGGGCCAAAAACGCTTGTTTTTGATAACCATTCCCTTTGCTGTTTGTTCACTGACTCCGGGGGCTTGGGTTTTGCTTTTTTAAATTTCCGTGATTCCCTTTCCCAAATCCTTTTGGTGAATAATAGGGTTTTGTTCATTTTTTAATTTACCCAAAAATCGCAACAAAACACAAGGGCATGCCCAAAAACAAAAACGGATTTCTTGCATCTTTTTTTTTTCTGATGGATGATAAAAGTCGCTGAAAATTTTGGGGGGGGGCAAAAGTCCCGAGGTTTTGCAAAGTTACAAAATAATTTTTCTTTTATTTCTTGATCAACAAACTTTAAAAAGTGTAAGCGCATGGGCCCCGTTTTTTTCCCTTTTTTTTATTAATAAAATCTAACTGCTTTAATTTTCTGCCTTTTTTTAGTTCTTGTGCGCCCGGGTATTTTGCCCCAACAGCTTTGTTAGTCTTTTCCTCTCGCCTTTATCCCGTTTGTTTACTTAAAAAGCTAAAATACTTCCGCCAAAAGCAAGCGCATTCACCCACTGCAACCCCCCCTATCAACATTCCATGAAGCCATTTTTTTTTAAATGTATTTTTTTTTTTATATTTATATTTTCCCGGGAAATTTTTTTTTGATTTAAATAGAAAACTTTCGTAGCGAACGAAGCTGCAATTTAAAGCAATCATTTTTTCTGATCTTCCCCAAAATCTTTGTTTACCAAAATCTGCTTGGGTTTTAAATTTTTAAAAGGGTTTTAAAACCCAAACAACGTTAACCTACACCTTTGACCTCCCAAAAACACAGAATGGATAAAAAGGTGGCAAAGTTTTTTTTGGTCCATTTTAAAAAAAAAAATAATTATAATTAATAAAAAACATGAACAGCGTGATCTGCTAGAGCACAGAGCGACTAAACCTTTTTGGGCTTACAAAAAAGAATTGATGACAAGCATTATCCCCAAAAAAGGGGAGGTTTTTACTTTTGGGAGCATTGGAAAAAAAAAAACAGTTCCTCGGAAATGATTTGCATAGAACAGATTCCCAACCCGATGTCCCCCACAAACATTTTAAAATTCACAACAGGGGGAAGCGCAGTTGGGGGCGAGAATGGGAAAAATTCGGGCAAAAAGGGTCCCAGTTTAACCTAAAAATAGTTTTGTAAATTTGGGTCCCATTGATTGAACAAACTTTATGGGATATTTTAAAGCAAAAACCCCCGTTTTAAACAAAGACATTAGAGTCCTAAGCGGGGATCTATATTACAGATTTTGGAAAATTATTATGCCATTAATCATGGGATTAATTACCCTTTTTAAACAAAAAAATTTTATTTCCCCTTCAAAATGACCGAGCCAGAAAATCAGGGAAAAAATCAAAAAAACCCGAATCAGGTGGAGAAATAAACCCAAACCAAAATCAGCAGAATCAGAAAACAAAAGAATCAGGGGAACCATGAAAAGCTCCTGGGCGTGTTTAAAACAGGAAGAAAATTAGCAAGTGGAACAGACAAAAAAAAATAATGGGGTTTTCAATCACAAATATAACTCCCTAAAGAAAACAAACCCGGGCCCAAAGCCAAAAAAAGTTGGGTTCAATTCCACTATAAAAAAATCCATGTGATTTAAACCTACAGCGCCAAATCTTCATGAATATTTAACTTAAAAAATGGGTTTCCATTTTGGCGCCCTTGCTGCTGCTGGGGGGGGGTTATTAAATGTTATAAAATAAAAACAATGGCAAAAAGAACCAAAACACCAAAAAAATCCCGAAACCCCCTAAATACAGAAACAAAAGCATGCCAGAACCACCAACAAAAAAAAGATCGTTTTTGATCCATTTGAAATGTAATAATATTTTAAGAACTTAATTTTTTGTTTTTTTTGAAAAAAAAAGATCATGGGTGGATTATTTTTTTGTTTTAAAATGAAGGAAATCAATAAATAAAGACATGGAAATCCAAAAAAAGAAAATTTTTCCCTAGACCAGGGAAAAATAACAATGTGGTTGCTTTAAAGTAAGAACCCTTTATTAAAAAACTTTTGCTGGCCGATCTCGCGCAGAGAACGCCGAGCAAAATATTTCACCAGTTTACGCGTTTTTTTAGGCGTGGTTACATATTTTGACAACTACTATTTAAAAACAAAAAAAATAGATTTTTATTTTTTTTTTGACAAAAATAAGATAACTTGAATAAAACTTGGTTTAAAATTAAAAGGGTGACTTAAATTTTAAAATCGAGGCATTGAGTAAGAAAAATTTAAGATGACCTTTAACAAAAACTTATTAAGAACTTGAAGTTTAAAATTAATTTTGAACTTAATTAAGAACTTAATTAAGAACTTAATTAAGAAATTGGGGGGACTTGAAAATGACTTTAATTAAAAACTTAAAAGGACTTTATGTGGGGCAAAGCGTGGGGGGGGGGGTGGGCGGGGGGGGGGTGGGGGGGTGGGGGGGTGCATGCGTGGGGTGGGGGGGGGGGTGGGGCAGCGTGGGGTGGGGGTTTACGTGCGTAGGGTAGGACAAAACCACGCACACAAACAAACCCAAAAAACACAAACCCAAACAAACACACAATAACAGGACAGTGCTTGTGGGAAAAATGAAGGGGGCTTTTTTTTTGTTCACCTTGAAAAGCGTAAATTTTAAGACAGCCACCGAAACACTTTTCAGAAACCTGAATCAAAAAATCACAGGAACTGTTTTAGGTTTTTATCGGCGGGCCGCCCAAAGGCAGCCTGAAAAAGGGGGTGTGGGAGGGCGTTTTAAGCAAATTTTTTAGGGAAAAAAGTTTGCCGGGGGGGTTTCAAACGTAACCCTTTCAATTTTTAGAAAAACCCTCTAACCATCCCTAGTCCAAACCCCACCACCCAGGCCCGCACGCGTTAGGTCCTCCCCTGTGGCCTCAACAGCCTAGCCAGGGGGTTACACGTAACCATTACTATTTTTTAAAAAAGCCCCCTCACAGTAGTTTTAGAAAACTTTCCAGCCTTAAAACCCTTACTTTATTGGGAAGCTTGGAGCCCCATCTTTTTTTGGGAGGAAAGAGAGCATGACCAATACTTCCCTTTAAAATTTAGGGACTTGCAAAATGGAAGTAATCTTTTTTAAACTTGCTAGAAATATACCCATGGAAAACCCGACAGTGAAAAACTGTGGGTAACCATAAAGGATCTTTTTCAATAGCACGCAATTTGCCGCATGACATCAGAATAATCCACCTTTTTTTTCTTTGACCATTTTGGGCCCCTTTTGAGCAAATCCTACCCCTTCCCGTCCCATCAAACCCTTTTTTGGGAAAGAATTTAAAAAATGCCCAAATTGAACGTAGAAACATGATTGTTTGAGCATCCTGCTCTTCACATTTTCCCCCGGGTTTGGGAGCCTGTCAACAATTTCAAATTTTTAAACTGGGTGTTTGTTTAAAAAAGGGTTTCCCAAAAAAGCTTCCCCTTGAAATCGTTGAGTTAAGATCGGGTTGAAATTTTAAAACAAAATAGAATGCCCGCTCATGATTGGTCATCCTTTCCCCTTTTCCCTTTTTTCCTTTCCTTTTTTTTAAAAAAATTTTTAAAAAGATTTTTTTGGGGTGTTTTGGCATTTTGTGGGGCCCTTTTCTCTCTGCTTTTCGGGCCCCTTCAATCATTTTTTTTAAAGTTCTTATATTTTTAAGGGAAAGCCCTTCCCTTTTTTTTCCTCTGTCCACAAAACCCCTTGGTGTTGGCGGCGGGAATGGGGGATTTTGAAAACTTGTTGGGAAAATTTTTAGCTGATCAGTCTTCCACACCCAAATTTAAATTTAAAACTATAAAATTGTTGAAAAGGTATTTTGTGATTTAAGAACCTTTTCAACTCCCAAAACCACACTGTCTTTCTGAAACTGCAGCTAATTTTTTCCATAGCAAACACTTTGCTCGCAAAAAAAAAAACACCGTCCCTTTACCACCACCCCAAACCCCTAGGAAAAATGAACAACACAAGGGCTGGGGAAAAGGGCTCACTACAAAACAGCTGATTCTATCTAGTCTTGGATTGGCCCCGGGCCCGGGGCATCACCCATCGGGGTGAAACCCCAAAATCGTCATGCCCCGGGCCCCCGTTTAAGTAATCGGGTAGTGCGGGAAAGGCCGCAACCCGCAAATTTAAAGGGGTTAAACCCGCTTCCCCGTTTGGATAAGGGGTGCGTTCAGCGACTGCTGCTTTTTTCCCCAAAGTTAAACAGGGGGTTTTTTTTTCAACCCCTGCGCTTTTCCCCCCCCGTTTTTTTTTTATTGAAAGGTTTTCTTTTTCAGAGAACCCATAAAACAGGGGTCTAGAGTAACCGGTTCCCAAACTAATTTAGACCGGGTTTGGGGCCCAGAACCCCTTTTTTTTATAGTTCCTGGGCAAACCCGACATTTGGGGGGGCAAAGTGGGGCCGACAACACACACCCCCCAGAGGAGTTGGCCCGGCATTTATTCCAACAAGGGAACCCCATGGGTTAGTGAAACAAGGAAAAAACCCGTTTTCATTTGTGGGGAAAAGGGTTAAACGTTTGAAATAAATTTCAGAGAGAAGGAAAAGAAGAGAGAGAGAGAGAGAGAGAGAGAAGAGGGGAGAGGAAATTTCCCCTAAACTTTTCAACTCCGGCCAGACACATATGAAATCAGGGAAAAAGCAAATTCGCAAACATTCTTTTCCCCTATTGTTGGCCCGAAATTTAAAAGGGCGACTTTAAAATTATTAATCTCTTTTTGTCGTTTCACGGGGGGGAAATTTTAAAACTAAAAACCCAAAATTTTTCCAAACGCCACCCACCTCTTTTACCACACCCGAAATGAAAGAAACAAATTTAAATTTCTATCCATGCCCTAGTGTTTCCTTTGTCAAGGAGAATCCCCCCCCCCCCCCCCCCCCACAACATTTAAAGAAGGGGCTGTCCCCCCAGAAACCCCACACACCCACACACAACACAACACACACACACCCCACCCCCACCCACAAAACACATACACACAAAAAGAAGAGAGAGAGAGAGAGAAGAGAGAGAAAGAGAGGGGAAAAGAGAGAGAAAAAGAGAGAGAGAGAGAGAGAGAGAGCATGGTGTAAACACTTAAAAAAAAATCCCTTCTTACTAGGCTGCCTGAAAAAAAGGGATTTTAACCCCGGGACCAAAAAAATCCAAGAAAAATTGTTTTTTTCCGACCCGCTTTTTGCATGTCCCGCTGAAAAAAAAAATGGGTATGCAAAGTAGCTTTTTACTTCAACAAAATTTTAAGGACCAATGCAAAGTGCAAACCCACTCCAACAACTTTTTTTTTTTTTTTCAAAAAAAAGACAGAACTTTTCGACACCCCATGCAACTCCGACAAATCGTTTTTCTCCTGTGAGGCAGAAGCTAGGGAAAACGCGATCATCACAGTTTTTCCAAACCCCTTTTTTTTTAAAGATAAGGGGGCAATTCACACTAGAAAAAGAAAAAACACTAATTTTTTTCACCCCACAAAAACCCCCAACACACACAACACACACAACCAAAACACACCAACACACCCCAAAACTCACACACAAACACATACTTTTTGGGGTTTTTTTGCAAAAACTTTTTTGCAAAAACGCTTATAAAACTTTAACACTGTTTCTGGGACTGTGAAAAGGGAAACAGCAAAAAACCCTGTCTTTAAAAAATTTTTTTTCGTTTTTTTATTTTCCAAAAGCCAAAATCGTTTTTTTTTTTCAAATTCCGACCTCGTTCACATTTCGTGACCTTGAGAAAATGACGCTGGGGTGGGCCCGTGAATCGATTTTTCCCTTTAAGGGAACAGGGGCGATCTATACTTCCTTTTCTTCTGGGCGAAATTTTTTAAAAGAACAGGTGCATCTATACTTCCTTTTTCTGACAGCCCCCTTTTTTTAGAACAGGTGCGATCTATACTTTTTTTTTTCTGACAAAACCCTTTTTTAGAACCCTGCGATCTATAACTTTTTTCCCTTTTTGACAACCTTTTTTTTTTTTTTTTTTGAACAGGTGGGGATCATACTTTTCCCTTTTTGCCCAAACCCTTTTTTCCCCCTCAAAGGGAGGGTACTTGACCTTTTTTTCAGCCCCCCAAATGCGCAGACCCCCCCGTAGATTTAATCTTTACTGTTTTATTTAAAGGGAGCAGGACATAACCAGCAGGGAATAATTCACAGTGGGGGGGCCGGGGTCAAGGCCAATTTGACCAAACAGCAGTGCGGGTGTCACAAAACCCGCTGGGGATCCCTACTTTTGTCTGACTGACCGGTGCTTTGGGAAAAACAGCCCAAAAGAAACCAAATCGTAGGGAGGGGGGTTTTTTTTTTACTTTGTTTCTTTTTTGTTCTCTCCCCCTCTCCCCCTCTCCCCTCTCTCCCCTTTTCCCCCTCTCCTTTCACTCCTCTCTCTCTGTCCCCTTCTCTGTCCCTTTTCTTCTCTCTTCTCTCTCCCCCTCCTTTTCTCTCTCCCCATTTCTCTTTTCCCTCTTCCCCTCTCTCTCCCCTCCCCCCGCTCGCTCCTTCGCTTGCTCCCGCCCATATTTCCCCATGAAAAATAATTTAAAAACGGGGAAACTAGAACCCCAAAAAGTTACCAAAATCATTGTTGAGAAAATTCTTTTCTAACTTACTTACGACTGACAAACTGACTGACGACCGACTGACTAACCGACTTTGGGTGACTTATATGTCTGTCCCATTTTTTTAGTTTTTGGGTTTTATTTTATGTGTTTTTATTTTTTTTTGGGGAAAACCCCTTTTGGGAAATGGACCAAAGCAGTCTTTGTAGAGTTTACCGTCAAATAATGGGGGGAGGGGTTTTCCTTTAACCCAAAAATGAATATGACATTTGCAGTTAAAAGAGTTCTGATAAAAGGGTACACAGAATAAATAGAAACGCTCCCGTTTTAAAAAATATTTTCCCCAAAAAAATCAGTGGGGGCACAATAAGGGTTTAAAAGAGCAATGAAAGTTATCAACCGAAAACATATGTACCAATTTCAGTCAAATAGGAAAAGCACATAATAAAAGAAGTCAACACTGAGGGGTTTGAAAATGACATTTGCAGTCACACACGTTTTTTCGGATACAGAAAAAAAAAATGTACACAGTATTTTCGAATGATCCTAACCCGTGTCCAAATAAATCCCTTTCATTGTAGTCTATAAACTTCAGGAAGGGTACATTCACACAAAGAAAAATTTTAAACTCATTTTACACAAGGGAAGGGGTCCCTTCAAATAGACAGATTTTGTTCTATGTTACCCAGGGCAGGCAAATTTAAAAAGAAAGTTGCTTTCTGTTACACTGGAAGACTGCAGCCAAATGAGAGCTAAGCTCTACACTCAAATAGACAGTTGCATTCTATGTTACACATAGACGTTACATCTAAATAAGTATGTTGAGTTTCGCGTGACACTGGGAGGCTACACACAAATGGAGTGTTGCGTTTTACATTGAATAGGAGAGTTACATTAAAATTTTAAAAAAAGTTCTGTTCCATGTTACACCTTCAAAGGAAAGCTGAGTTATACAGGGAGGCACCATTACAATGGGAAGTTGTTTTCTGCGCTATGTAAGACGACTTGAGTTAAATGGAAAATTGTGTTCTATTTTGTTCAGACCGGAATGGCGCATTGCATTCTACGCTACTACGTAATATTTGCACAAGTGACTCCACTCAATCTCTTAGTGACATACCAAGGATTATACTCCAGTGAGTTGAAGTTGTGATTTTTCGGAAATGAAATGAGGCAGGGAAGAGTAAACGATAAGCAGTAAACAAGTGGGGTATTTTTTGCTCCCATAAGAAAACCTAACACAGAGTAACTTTTATTCAAGACTGGCACAGCCTTTTAAACTTGAATAAAGTCAGACAAATACATAGACGAACAATCTAATAGTGGGGGAATTCATTCATATCTGTAACATATTTTCTTAATTTCATGTTCCCAGTTTCTCTATCTGCAAACTCCCCCCCCCCCCCCCCCCCCCACCATGAAGATAGGTCAGTTGTTGGCCTGCGCTTGTTTTTTTCCCCCACTATTAGATTGTTCGTCTATGTATTTGTCTGACTTTATTCAAGTTTAAAAGGCTGTGCCAGTCTTGAATAAAAGTTACTCTGTGTTAGGGTTTCTTATGGGAGCAAACAATACCCCACTTGTTTACTGTTGTGATTTGTGTTACAGGAGAAGGCGATGGTCAAATTGTACTGTTTGTATATCGTTGCACAAGAAGGCTACATCAAAATGAGCGACACTCGCATGCACAGCTGTGCACCGCGCTACAAACGTACATTCCATGTAAGTGGGTGAGGTCTGTGCACTGCTTTACATAGGAAGGATATCTTTAAAGGAATGAAATTTGATCATGTGCTAGAGACGGGGCTACATTCAATCGAGTGAAATTTGTGATGTGCGTTACACAAGAAGGCAGGACACAAATGGGAATTGAGGTGATGTGCTATACAGGGAGGCTGCAGTCACGCAGAGGTGAAAACTCAAATGGTCAACTGTGTGCTCTGTCCAGTGGCGAGGATTAAAGAACAAGACTACCAAACGATGTTTTTGCACGAGTATGCTTGCTGTATGAGGACGGGGATTTCAATGTAAGATTCCTCTGAACATTTACCAATATTTAAGCACTCAATCATCCGGACAACTGTTTTAGTGTGTCTGTTTTTTCCCCCGTTCTTTATCGCATTTTACGTCCCCCCCCCCCCCCCGACACACGCAGATACACACAGAAGCAGGCACAGAAACACACACACACACACACACACACACACACACACACACACACACACACACACACACACACACACACACACACTCTCTATCTCTCTCTCACACACACACACACACACACCACACACACACACACACACACACACACACACACACACACACACACACACAGAGGAAAAAGAAAGCAGACAAGCAAATGAGACGAAACTTGTGAGAGGTAAAAACAGCGTTCCTACCCTCATCTATATTTGAAGGAAACGACAGGAGGTAATGGACGCTGTTCATGTGCAATGATCACATTTTTGAGGTTTCAGTGTAAAAAAAAAAACCCACTTAGACAGGCAGAAATAAATCTGACAAAAGGACAGATAAATCATGCAGCAGCACCATGCAATATATAGGATAGCAATGCAAAATGACACTGTGAGAAAATAAGAGAACAAGAAGAGCTTGGAATGTCTGAGTGTGTGGACATTTTGATCAAGACGAAGGTGCGGTGAAGCTGCAGATGAATGAAAACTAAGGCAGAGGCAATTGAAAAATACAATACCATCCGGGTAATATAAAATGAAATGGAATGAAATTAGCCATACAGCATTAACATTTCGTGGGCAGTACATTCCTTGTTTAAATATTCTCCAGCAGAGATACTACACGCGAAGTGAAAACAAGACGCAAAGCATATAAACGCACTCCCAGTTTATCTTCCTGAAAAACGTCGCAATCAAACATGCGTCATAATGTATTTGATGTCACACTCAAACATGCGTCATAAAGAGATATTCCTTAAAGAATAAAACCCGTTTTTTGGCCGTTATAGCCGTTCGTAATGGCTATTCTGGTAAAATAAAACATCGGGCATCATCCGTGACTCATAATGAACATACTCACACATTTTCAGAAAGATCGGCCCAGAAGTTTTGTCTGGAGCGAGTGGAACATATTTTGACCGCGGACAGACAGACACACAGACAGCATTTCTTCGTTCCCATTGTAAAGTACTCCCCGTTCTATAAGAACTGGGAGTACAAAAACGGCAAACAGATACACAGAAAGATACAATGATGCCAGACAACTGTACACAGGTAAACAATAACGAAATTATTTACCGGACAGTGTGCTATCTGTCCGTCTGTCCGACTGTCTATCTATCTGTCTGTCTCTCTTTTTTTTTCTCTCTCCCCACTTCGTACCTGAATACTTCTTCTTACGTGAGATAACCCCAAGATGACTGGTGTTCACAACTTCTGAAAGAATGAGTCCACAAAAGAAAGGTGATGTCCATGTTTTGATCAAAGAAATGCAATGCACACTTACACATCTCTCCACGTGTGTGTGTGTGTGTGTGTGTGTGTGTGTGTGTGTGTGTGTGTGTGTGTGTGTGTGTGTGTGTGTGTGTGTGTGTGTGTGTGTGTGTGTGTGTGTGTGTGTGTGTGTGTGTGTGTGTGTGCGTGCGTGTGTGTGCGTGTGTGCGTGTGCGTGTGTGTGTG
>CM031596.1:120335818-120338318 GCA_018398815.1 Conus ventricosus | reverse complement strand
GCATGAATGTGACTTGTTCCATGACGTACAAAAACAGCGTCCGCAGGGTATGAAAAGGGCCCTGGAGCTATGCTTTGCACACACGACACTAGTTTCCTTTCTGGGACACTGGTAGCACGTTTGGCTGTTGGTCTGAGGAACGTGCAGCGGGCATTCTCAGCGTCACGTGCTGTCGAGCCACAGGCCCCAAGCTCAACAGAAAGGGCACACCATGACATTTGGAGATCGATGTGTTGCTGATGTCATCGCAAGCCCTAGAGGAGGGTTTTTCTTCAGGCATTGTATTCAAACAAGGTAACCCCATGGCTGAGTGAGGGGAAAGGAAAAACGCTGCGTCCGTCCTGGGAAATGAAATCAGGTTCTTGAAATGATTGCAGAGAGAGAGATAGAGAGAGAGAGAGAGAGAGAGAGAGAGAGAGAGAGAGAGAGAGAGAGAGAGAGAGAGACAGACAGACAGACAGACAGAGACAGAGACAGAGTCAGAGACAGAGAGAGAGACTCACGTACACACGCACGCACGTACGCACGGCCACACACACACACACACACACACACACACACACACACACACACACACACACACACACACACACACTCACACTCACTCACTCACACACACTCAGAGTCAGACAAACAGACAGCCACTCAGAGAGAGAGAGAGAGGAGAGAGAGAGAGAGAGAGAGAGAGAGAGAGAGAGCAGAACACGCTGTATATATAAAAGACGTTTCCATTCCAGCTGATTAAACCCCAAAGACGCAGTATTCGCGAGCATTCTTTTCCTAACGTTGAAAGAAGTTTGTCATGAAATACGTAATCTTCTAACATAACGTTACGAATTGTCGTATACATGACAGTGCTTTTGTAAATGCTTTCAGTAATAACAGCCTCTCAGTAATTGGAGATTCGCTGATGACCCTGTCCTCAGTAATTGGAGATTCGCTGATGACCCTGTCCTCAGTAATTGGAGATTCGCTGATGACCCTGTCCTCAGTAATTGGAGATTCGCTGATGACCCTGTCCTCAGTAATTGGAGATTCGCTGATGACCCTGTCCTCAGTAATTGGAGATTCGCTGATGACCCTGTCCTCTCAGATTCTCTTTGTTCACACCAGCCGTGTCTTGAAATTGTCAGCACTGCACCAAACCATTCGAGGCACAAGAGTGTTTCCAAAATACAGCAACATTATAGGGCCTACATACCTCATGCCATTCGAGGCACAAGAGTGTTTCCAAAATACAGCAACATTATAGGGACTACATACCTCATGCCATTCGAGGGACAAGAGTGTTTCCCTAAATACAGCAACATTATAGGGCCTACATACCTCATGCCAGTCGAGGGACAAGAGTGTTTCCAAAATACAGCAACATTATAGGGACTACATACCTCATGCCAGTCGAAGGACAAGAGTGTTTCCAAAATACAGCAACATTATAGGGACTACATACCTCATGCAATTCGAGGGACAAGAGTGTTTCCAAAATACAGCAACATTATAGGGCCTACATACCTCATGCCATTCGAGGGACAAGAGTGTTTCCAAAATACAGCAACATTATAGGGACTATATACCTCATGCCATTCGAGGGACAAGAGTGTTCCAAAATACAGCAACATTATAGGGCCTACATACCTCATGCCATTCGAGGGACAAGAGTGTTTCCAAAATACAGCAACATTATAGGGCCTACATACCTCATGCCATTCGAGGCACAAGAGTGTTTTCAAAATACAGCAACATTATACATACCTCGTCTTACATCTGTAGCCAGTAACCAATAATTTCACAGATGAACATGAGCCAATGTCAGACCCGTTCACTTGATTCTGCAACGTATGAATACAAACATTGAAGAATGATGATATGACCAAAGATGGCATAACTTGAGCCGTACTGCGATGGAAGGTCTCACTGACCACATTTTGGGTATTGGTATGTGCAAAGTGAAGAAGATAAGTCACGTTGGTGATTTCTGGGTAATGTTAATTCAGCGTGGTCGATGGGGTTTTTAGTTCAGTTTTGTCAAGGGGATGTTTCCGTGTCCCCATTATTCTAAATACCCATCAAAATTCTTGACGCATGGCGGATACGTTGGGATAGCACAGCGTCAATCTGCATAGTTCTGCTGAAGCAGGCTACAGTTTTGTACTGAAATACGCTATACAACACGTGCTTAGCTGTCTATAACCCCTCCCCCCTGTGAGAGACCTTGACTTCACAAGCTTATTTTGACAATGTCCATAGCAAATTTAGGGTGGTATACTGACCCTAAAGCGCGTATGCTCTGTCATTAGGCTTAACTTACGCTGAACCAACGCAGCTTCTAGGTTGTCCCATAGTATCTACGCAAAACTGCATCTGCCATGACGCTGGCACATATCTACTCTAAACAGCAATTGCGTTGTCCCGAAATCACAATGCATATCAGATTTATATTTAAAAAGGAAGAAGAAAACAATGGCTACGGGGACGAACATGTAAACGTGAGTCAGTTATG
>CM031596.1:120328318-120330818 GCA_018398815.1 Conus ventricosus | reverse complement strand
ACATCAAAACTATAGGATTTCTGAACTTCTAGAGACAGTGCAATGAACGCAGGGTGTTGACGTCGATCTTCTACCATAGAAACTGCTACGTAAATCTCAAGATCATTGTGACATCTGTGCAAAGTTTGTTTTAACTGACATCGTAAAAAATGGCTCGATTTTCTTTTCTTTTTTTTTTCTTTTTAAGACAACACGTCGTACGTCCAAGCTAGCTTTTGCTTCCAATGATAGGAAAAGTTCTGGGCATGACTAACGTGTGTAAAGTTGAACAGTTCTGGCCATAACTTACTTTTGCCTCCAATCTAGGAGGATTTCCATCGAACATATTAAGAGTATCTCTTTTACTGGTGGTATATTTTCTCGTTTAATTTAAGAATTTGCTAGTATTACCTCTTCCATCGTGTTTGTGTGAATTGGAGAGTCTGAGGCCAGCTTCATGCATTTAATTTCAGAATTTCTGCAAATTTGCTATAACATTTAGGAATAGAGGGAAAAAAACAACTTTCCCTTGTATTAATACATACAGATGAATGAAGTCGCGATGTGCAACAGAGGTTTGGAATGTTGACCACAAGATGCTGCGTAACACGTTTTAAGCTTTAATTTTAATCATTTTGTATAGCAGTATGTTACACCCCCCCCCCCCCCACCCCCCCCGAATGCAATCTGTTTCTTAAACTCAAGTTCTTTTCTATCAAGCAGAAAGCTGAACTGGTTTTAAGGACCAAGACATTTGTTATCAATAAAGGATTTTTTTTTCATACGGAAAATTCTTATGTTTGTGTACACGTTAATTTTTTCAAGTTCAATTTGATGAATTGTATTTCAGAGGTCCAAGTAACGCATTCTTGTTTTGTGCCCAGGAGAATGTTCACCTATAATACAATATTATTTACATTGTGACCAATGCTGAACGATTTAAAAGACATATAGTTTGTTATGAAACATGCTTAAAAAATTGTTTTCTAAATAGTGAGGGGATTATAGATCCAGGTGGGAATTCCCATATTTATTGGTTGTAAGATCATCTGCATTTCTCTTTAGTTGTGATATTTCTATTGTCAACAATGAGTTTATAGAATGGAATATATACGGGCACTCAAGCTAGTAGGGAGCCGGAATAGCTCAGTTGGTAGAGCGCCGGGCTCGTAATATTGGTGATCCTGCGGTTCGAACCTCCGCCGGGGCGTTTCGGTACAGGGGGATTTTTCCCTCGGAGTTAACATTGGTTCTGACTCCATTTCCCATACAGTCCTTCGAATGAGACTATAAACCGAGGTTCCGTGTGTGAACGCACGCATAACATCTTGCACACACATAAAATACCATCACCAACTTTCGGAAGAGTAGGCCAGTTTGGCCGTTGGTATGGATGACACGTTACACATAGCATGCACACTGCGTGAGAAATGAAAAGAATGAAGGAAGTAAGGAAAATGAGTGATCGATATTGAACGATACTGACTGGATGACACGGGAAACGACTGAATGAAGCGCCAGCTGGCAGCTCTTCGGTCGGCACTACCCTGGTAGGCAGCCCGTTGTGTAAACGAGTGTTGATTGTAAAGCGATTAGAGCTTGGTCTCTAGCCGAGAATAGGCCCTATATAAGTATTTATTATTATTATTATTATTATTATTTGATATTGTACATTTTAGCAAAACTTTCTTATGTCCATTTCGACCGCGTGCTTTGTATACGTAAAAAAGTTTGAAAGGCATTTCCTCTTTTTGCAAGTCGTTGCTTTACACGGGCATAAGATGTAATGTCGATCTGCCTCCTCTGTATGCAGCTTATGTAACACAGATCGTTTCATTGTTCATATAAGTAAGTCAATCTTGTTTACGCGATTTCCACCTTAGGGTTTCTGATATGTGTTGATAGAGATACTGGTTGAAGCTGTTGACGTCTGATCGTTCTCCATCAGTGTTTCATACAGGCTAATTGTAGAAGTGATTCATAAACTAGGAGTCATACATGTTTCCTAGCATTTATCAAATGATACACAAAAAAGCTGGAAGATAGATAATTATACTACAAAAAATGGCATCATGACGTACCACCATTAGGCATTCTAGCCTAATGAAACCGTAACATTTTCAGTTTCATCAAAGGTAACGCTCTTTTATCTGGTCCCCTAAGTTGTCTCGTAACGGCATTTCAGAAAATCCAAAAACTACACTGCCCGTTTCATCCCCCCCCCCCCTTCATTTGATCACCCTACTCCACTTATTTTTCACCAGCTTGCTGTATCACAAAGAATATCCCATAAAGGTACACCTCTCTGCCATAAATTTTTTGAACCCTCTTGTCCTATGATCTGCTTGATTTGCTGCACCTGCACACCTCTTCACGTGAATTCTACTCTTCTTCCGATAGTCAAGCTTTCCTAGATTCACACTATTTGTACTGAAAGATTTGGTCAGCGTTACTTCAGCTCTCAAGCCCCCTACGTTTGGAATCAGCTTGTCAACCAACTTAGATACTGTGCCTGGCTCTA
>CM031596.1:120320818-120323318 GCA_018398815.1 Conus ventricosus | reverse complement strand
ACATGCTTTTAACGCAACGATACAACTTACCTTTAATTCCATTTTTTAACAAAATAGGCCACAATATATTCCGTGAAATTGAATCAAAAGCTTTTCAAAATCTACAAAAGCCACATACAGCTTCTTGTTATTTACAAATTGTTTTTGAACTGCAGCTAGTAAACTAAACATATGATCAATGGTAGAATAACCTTTTTTAAATCCTGCTTGATGTTCACCAGTTATACCATTCTGAGATATCCATTCATGGAGTCTATTATTAATAACTGAACTATAAAGTTTACTACATACATTGCACAAGAAATGCCTCTATAATTATTTACATCGTTTACCTCCCCTTTCTTAAATAACGGTAATATTATGGATTCTTTCCAATCTTCAGGATAAATCCCTGTATCAAATAAATGATTAAACAATTTAACTAGAAAACTTAAACAGTCCCACCAGAATTCTTAAAAAATTCCCAATTAGGCCATCAGGTCCGGCAGTTTTACCATTCCTTAATTTCTTAATAGCTGATAATATTTCCTCCCTGGATATTGGTCTGTCGAAAGTATATTCTTCATTACTCATCGCATTGTCATTTCAATGGACTCCACATCGTCCTTATCCAAAAGGTTTTTTAAAGTGTAGGAACCAATCCTGCACCGGAATGTTATTTGCAAGTCGGATTTTCTTTTTAGAAATCTTGTGTACAGTATTCCAGAATAACTGCTGATTTTTGGCCGAAGACAAAAGATCATTCAAAAGGGAATCATTATATTATTTCTGTTTTCTTTTCATTTAAATATTTATATTCCCTTCTCGCAATGCAGAACACTACTCTGTCATTTTTGTCCATTGTTTTTAGAAAAATTCTGAATAATCTACGAAGTTTACGTTTTGCTACTCTGCATTCTTGATCAAACCAATTCTGTATAACATTCTTGTTTGTTTGTATAGTTTTCCTCATAATTTCTGCTTGCTCTTTGACAGTTGTGTTAAACAGATTTATTGCTTCGTTCACGTCAGCAGAAATAAGATTTTCAGCGACATTAGCTTTTCTAGAACATTTGGTGAATTCATTGATGAATAAAATTGTTGACTGAAGTCTTGTTTCCAGCAATATCTAACAATAAACTGAACACCATCTATAATTACGAACAAAACTGACATGTGACTGATCATTTTGCATTCCAATACGCAGTGCTAGTGGTAAGTGGTCAGACTCATATCTTTCCATCACATTCAGAGTCATTTGATTACACATTCGTTCAAAATATTCTACTGATGCTAGAAAATAGTCATTTACACTGCTCCCTGTATCCGAAACGTATGTAAATCGACCTCCGAGATCGCCATTACATAATCCATTTAAAATTGTCAATCCCAATACAGTGCACATGCCAAGCAGTTTTTTTTCCCATACAGATTCAATACCTTGTCTTGAGAGCATCTTTGATATTTAATATCTTCTTCCTTAAAGTTAGTATATAGGTCACCATCGTATACAGTTACTGGAGAAATATTTGAAGTTCTTGCATTCATGTCACCACAGAACAGTAACTCAGTATCATCAAAGGACAACAACTTATTAACAATACAATCTTCCAACATTCCAATTCCATTATCAAACCCATTTAAAGTATAGAAGGGTGCATTCTCTGGAGGTACATATGTACAAACAAGTAGGACAGTCTTATCAAAGCAAAAAAGGTCTTTATCAAATCTGAATAACATGGTATACAGACTGTCACAATCCACTTGGTGCACGTAAGGGACAAGACTTTTGCGTATCATGCAAACCAGTCCTCCTGAGCACCGTCCTTGCTTAGTAAATTTTACGGCCGGTTTTACAAGTAATTCATGGTCATGAAAAAGGTTTGACTTAAACGACTCAGCAAAAGTTTCCACTAAACAAACAAAATCAAAGGTAGAAATAAACTGAATAAAATCAATATTATCTATTTTTTTAAATAAGCCACATATATTCCAGTGAAGGAATGACACACTATTTACAAGCTTGTTGATATTTTTTACACCACGTGCACTTGACCGACATGGCTTAACTCGTTTGTTTCGCTGCACGAACTGCTGTCACATTGAACACGATGACACACATTGTCAGCTTCATGATCATTGACGCTCGATGTAAAAGAGGTGTGTGAATAATTCATACAGTCAGTCATACTTTTCATTTCATCTAAATATCTTGTCACACATTCACCGCCATGTATTGCCCCAGTCGTTGTCGTTGTATCAACACTAGTCACAGGGACAGTCACAGTCGCCATGTCAGTTCTAGTCGTGGAGTTTGTTACTGACGCAGAGTCTCTGTTGACATCTAGTACATTCGTTGTCAAACAGTCAACTATTCTGGAAGTTTCTTTCACATAACTATTGTCACCGATCTTATTCACACACTCATCAACATTGAAAATCTCATTCAAAATTGCACACTCATAGCCACTGTTTCTTTCATTCACACTGACACATTCAGCCCTTTTCTTTATTTCATCGA
>CM031596.1:120308318-120313318 GCA_018398815.1 Conus ventricosus | reverse complement strand
GTGGTTATTTAGATGCATATAAATGTTCCTCTAAACATCCCTATGACATACCTGCAAATGACCTTATAGTAAATGCTTAACTGGACTACAAATTTCACGAAAAAAGAACACTGAAGTCAAACTTTAAATCTGAAAAGACATCATACAAAGACATACATGATAATGGTGGTAAATGAGCTTGAACAGGTAAACAGTCAAACAGCAGATGCTTGCTAATTATTCTTCGTTATCCACAATTACTTTTTGCTTCGTTTGTATATTAAGTTTTTAAGGCAACAATTCATAAGACATTGAAATGAAACTTCTGTATTGCTACATATTTTGTCACTTGTAAATGATTAATGCTGTTTATATGTTCATGATTAATTAAATGAATATTTTTATCAGCACACCAAGCAACGTATTTTTGGAGTGTTTTCTCAATCCGCACCAGACGGTTTGCTTTAATAATAGATTGACTTCAGGTAAAGAAAAGGGTATATTCTATGAAGAAGATGATGAATAATACCTGACATCATCCCCTCTCAAGCAATTACAACAACAACAACAGCAACAACAACAGCACCAACAACAGCAACAACAACGGCAACAACAACAACAACAAGAAATGCAACAATAATAACAAGAACAAGAACAAGAACAAGAACAAGAACAAAAACAACAACAACACCAACAACACCAACAACAACATCCATTTGCAGACTAACGACAAATATCTTATTCAGTGTATATGAACTGACGGGAAAAAACCAACAATAGATAGGCACCAGGAGTAGAGTGACCAAACTTCTGTTCTGCAAAGAACAATATTTCCCCACAATACTCAGGCGTCTTTTTGTTGGATTTGTCTTTGTTGGCAATAGTTGGATAAGGAAACAGAGGAGGACAGAAAGGTGAAAGGATGGAGAGAGTAGAGGGACAGAAGAGGATGAAAGGGGGGTAGGAATGGGATAGGGGAGAGAATTTGGCATGGTGCAGGGTTGGGTTGTTTTTTTTGTTTGTTTGTTTTTTCTGAAGTTCGACCCAATTTGAGAATATTAAAAGATAAAGAGCAGATAGGTCTTCCAATCACTGATTTGCACACGCCAGTGCTAGTTACACGTCTGTCCATCTACGGCTATGCATTAATGTTGACACATCAGGTCAAGTTTAACATTCTGTACAACTCATGTAGATTTGAATGTAGGTTTTGTCAACATGTATAACTGTTATGGTCGACATCCATGCATCCTATGATACACAATGTAGAGTACTTCAGCCTGTTGACCTTTGTGCAGAAGACTGGTATTACTTTGGAAACGTTCCTAGTATGATTGATATCGATTGAATAAGGTAACTGGTTTATGAACACACACACACACACACACACACCACACACACACACACATACACATACACAGCAGCAACAACAACAAAACCCGACCTATTGTGAATAAAATTAAACGTGAGATCAGAAAGGGTATATGTGAGGCGCAGCGAACCTTTGATGTGAATTATGTAAGTATTTCCGTCAAAATATTACACTTTCACAGAATCCTGTTTGTTTGTTTGTTTGTTTGTTTGTTTGTTAATTTGTCTTGCTGTTGTCAACATTTCCAGGAAAAATGATATAAAAAAAAGATTCAGCCACACTAGTTTCAGCAAAACTTGATAAAAAGGCAAAATGTGGCCCTCAGGAGGAACACATTATACATTGGTGCAGATGCGTGGTGGGGACTTCGACCAAAGTGTGGATCAAGTATCCAGTCAGCTTCGGCGGAGGTCTCTGCTTAAATGGGCATTTCTAGATTAGACTGCGTTTCGACGGTGCGTTGTGGATTTCTTTAAGATGAAATCTGTCTTTGTCTCTTTTTTTAATGTTTTTCTCTCCATTTCTCTCCCTGTTTCTCTCTCTCTTTCTCTGCATCTCTCCCTCCCTCTCTCTCTGTCTGTCTGTCTGTCTGTCTGTCTGTCCCTGTCTGTCTGTCTGTCTGTCTGTGTGTCTGTCTCTCTCCCTCCCCCCCCCTCTCTCTCTCTCTCTCTCTCTCTCTCTCTCTCTCTCTCTCCCCCCCTCTCTCTCTCTCTCTCTCTCTCTCTCTCTCTCTCTCTCTCTCTCTCTCTCTCTCTCTCTCTCTCTCTCTCAGGAGTCTCTATGACTCGGTGCATGCATTTACTGCCCCTATGCTTTCCTGCGTCTAAGGTTTTTCGTTTTTTTTTTCTTATCTAGTTTCACCCTCGAAGATAGACGTCAAAGAACAAACAGAGAGAGAGAGAGAGAGAGAGAGAGAGAGAGAGAGAGAGAGAGAGAGAGAGAGAGAGAGAGAGAGAGAGAGAGAGAGAGGAGAGAGAGAGAGAGAGAGAGAGAGAGAGTTCTTTTACCACAGCTGAAACTTTTTCAGGTCGAAGCGTATTCGTCCTCCGCTATGCCACAGACATCAAATGAATGTCTGCATAGAGATCACGAATTCCACTGATTTCAAACACGGATGATTTGCACAAAGGCACTTCAAGGCTTGGTGAGACTGTGTAACTACGTTAGTGTCCGTATAACTTACTGCAGACCTGTCTGCATTCTGAGCGTCGAAAAAAATCACCAAAGAAGAGAAATGAATGCACATTCCTCTTGAATGAACTCACCGATGGCAAAGAAAAATGCGAAGAAGAAGAATACAAAGAGGAATGTGAAGAAGAAGAATGCAAAGAAGAAGAAGAATACGAAGAAGAATGCTAAAAACGCGAAGAAGAATGCGTAGAAGAAGGCGAAGAAGAATACGAAGAATGCAAAGAAGAATGCGAAGAAGAATGCGAAGAAGAAGAATGCGGAGAAGAATGCGAAGACGAATGCGAAGAAGAATGCGAAGAAGAATGCGAAGAAGAAGAAGAAGAAGAAGAAGAAGAAGAAGAAGAAGAAGAAGAAGAAGAAGAAGAAGAAGAAGAAGAAGAAGAAGAAGAAGAAAACAAGAGAAAGAAGAAGAAGAAGAAGAATGCAGAAGAATGCAAAGGAGAAGAATGCGAAGAATGCGAAGAATGCGAAGAAGAAGAAGAAGAAGATGAAGAAGAAGAAGAAGAAGAAGAAGAAGAAGAATGCAAAGGAGAAAAAGAAGAACAATGCGAAGAAGAAGAATGCAAAGAATGCGAAGAAGAATGCGAAGAAGAAGAAGAAGAAGAAGAAGAAGAAGAATGCGAAGAAGAAGAAGAAGAAGAAGAAGAAGAAGAAGAAGAATGCAGAAGAATGCAAAGGAGAAGAATGCGAAGAATGCAAAGAATGCGAAGAAGAAGAAGAAGAAGAAGAAGAAGAAGAAGAAGAAGAAGAAGAAGAAGAAGAAGAAGAAGAAGAAGAAGAAGAAGAAGAATGAGGAGAAGAAGAATGAGGAGAAGAAGAATGCGAAGAAGAATGCGAAGAAGAAGAATGCGAAGAAGAATGCGAAGAAGAAGAAGAATACGAAGAAGAATGCGAAGAAGAAAAAGAATGCGAAGAAGAAGAATGCGAAGAAGAATGCGAAGAAGAAGAAGAATACGAAGAAGAATGCGAAGAAGAAGACGAATGCGAAGAAGAAGAAGAAGAAGAAGAAGAAGAAGAAGAAAGAAGAAGAAGAAGAAGAAGAAGAAGAAGGAGGAGGAGGAGGAGGAGGAGGAGGAGGAGGAGGAGGAGGAGGAGGAGGAAGAAAAGAATGCGAAGAATGCGAAGAAGAATGCGAAGAAGAAGGAAGAAGAAGAAGAAGAAGAAGAAGAAGAAGAAGAAGAAGAAGAAGAAGAAGAAGAAGAAGAAGATAAGGAGGAGGAGGAATGTGAGAATCATGAAGAGAAGCATGATGAGCAATAGCAAAGAAAAGAACATGAACAATGACAAGGAGAAGATCACGGATTGTTTCGGGAGAACTGTGACAATGTGCAATAAGCTTGCAGGCAAACTATCAGTTGTTACATTATTTGGAGCAAATGACTTTGTAGTGGAAGCGATTGTCATGTACAGCGTATACGTTTCTATAATCTCTATAGTATCCAAATCCCGTAACTCTGCAAGAAAATGTGAAGATGACACCACTATCAGTTAAATACGTTAAATTAGTGGTGAGAAAAAAAACCTGCAGAATCAAACATACGAGAGTCGCTTTCTGGATCAGATCAAAATGAAACCTTTTAAAGTTACAGAATGTTTAAAGAAAATTTTCTGTTTGAACATCTGCCCATTTTGTCTGCTAAACCATCCATCTTTTTATAATGCAGAAGCTTGAATCACAAGAGAATTATCTAATGTGGTCATTATGTGACGTTATCGGACAAGACAGAAAAAACAAGAAATGCAGCCGCAACGATTTAGGGCATGAATTTCACTTCTTGTTGATTAAGTCTTGTTTTAGCAAGAGTCACGGCTACTAAACCAACACAATTAAGATCAACCCCAAATCGTATTTTTCTAATTGTTCTTTCTGTTAAAAAAATATTCAAACACATTACACATTAATCATCGTATAATGCTGCACTTGAAAATCATTGATTTTATGATGAAATGCAAATGTTGTAGGGTGTGTTCGTGTTAAAACGAGAAGTTGACATTTTTGACATAACATTTTGTATTTTGTGGTGGTGGTTGTTGCTGGTGCTGCTGCTGGTGCTGCTGTTGTTGCTGTAGTTGTTGTTTTCTGTTTGTTTTATTGTTGTTGTTTTTTTGTTTGTCTGTTTTTTTCCCTCTTCCATTCATTTTTGCACGATTTATTATTATTTCAAAGATACGTTTCTACAGTTACTGTGTTTGTTTAAAAGAGAACACGCATTACTTTGTTGAAATCATGTTTGTAATTGCAAATGTTTGTTGTTTTCCAGCTGAAAACCTTTTTTTTCTTCTCCCTACAACCTGAACACAACAACAAGAATGACAACGACAACGACGACGATGACACCACCACCACCACCACCACCACTATTACTACCACTACCACCACAACCACCGCCAACAACAACAACGACGACGACGACGAGAACATCATCAGTGAAGTGAGAGTTCGCGATATGTATTTTCT
>CM031596.1:120290818-120295818 GCA_018398815.1 Conus ventricosus | reverse complement strand
TCTATCTCTCTCTGTCATTTCTGTTTCTCTGCCTGCCAGCCTGCCTGCCTGCCTGCCTGCCTGCCTGCCTGCCTGCCTGCCTGCCTGCTGCCTGGCCTGCCTGCCTGTCTGTCTGTCTCTCTGTCTCTCTCTCTCTCTCTCTGTCTATCTCTCTCTCTCTGCGCGCGCGCTTGTGTGTGTGTGTGTGTGTGTGTGTGTGTGTGTGTGTGTGTGTGTGTGTGTGAAAGAGAGAGAGAGAGAGAGAGAGAGAGAGAGAGAGAGAGAGAGAGAGAGAGAGAGTAAGAGAGACAGAGACAGTGAGACAAAGAGACAGAGAGACAGACAGACAGGGAGACAGACAGACAGACAGACAGACAGACAGACAGACAGATAGACAGACAGATACGTAGAGACAGAGAGATTTTCTTGTCATTATATGGAGAGGGGTGGGGGAAGTGGAGGGGAAGTTGGCAGTAAGAAGGCAACACTCACTCATACATTTCAACCGATGCCTCAGGAAACAAGGATCTGCACAGCAGACAACAAACAAATATAGCACACGATCATACATTGAATGTCTGTCCCGATGGCTATCTTTAAACACCCTCTGTTTCATCGCTGCGTTTCTGCTTTCAATTACAAACGCTCTTTGCTGCTTTATATTCAACGTGAACGCGAGGAAATGTCATATTCAGACTTCGGTAATCTGAACACAAGCAATGCACATGATTTCCTCCAAGACAGGAAGCGGGAAAATGTGCAACAATGCGGAGATGACAGAGAGGAAAGAAAAGGTGAACGAACGTAGTAACTATGGCAACTGACAACACGAGTAGTGCGTATCATTACGTCACGGGACTCCAAAATACCAGGATGATTGAATAAAGCTAGAGGACAGCCGGGTGACACAGATTTGAGAGCAAAGGTTAAACGCATCTGCGAAACAGAAAAGACGTTGTTTTTTGTTTGTTTGTTTGTTTGTATGTTTGTTTGTTTTGCCATTAGCTAGTAATGGTAGCCGAGATGATTACATAGTTTCCACTGAACAAAACACTTTAAGGTCAGAGAGAGAGAGAAAGGGGAGAGAGAGAGAGAGAGAGAGAGAGAGAGAGAGAGAGAGAGAGCTCAACTCAAATAGTTTAATTGCAAAGGCCACCGATATATCTGCAATGAGGTCAAGAACAAAAAGTAGAACACACACACGCTCGGCGCATATACTGAAAATTATGAAAGAAAATATTAGCATAAAAAAATGTTCTACCTGAAATTACTCTGGCATTTGTGTGTGAACTGATGAGAGAGAGAGAGAGAGAGAGAGAGAGAGAGGAGAGAGAGAGAGAGAGAGAGAGAGAGGAGGAGAGAGAGAGAGAGAGAAGAGAAGAAGAGAGGAGGAGGGAAGGAGGAAAGGAGGAAAGGAGGAAGGGAGAAGAAGAATGCGAAGAAGAAGAAGAATGCGAAGAAAGAAGAAGAAGAATGCGAAGAATGCGAAGAATGCGAAGAAGAAGAAGAAGAAGAAGAAGAAGAAGAAGAAGAAGAAGAAGAAGAAGAAGAAGAGAATGCGAAGAAGAATATGAAGAATGCGAAGAATGCGAAGAATGCGAAGAATGCGCAGAAGAAGAAGAGAAGAGTAATGCGAAGAAGAATGCAAGAAGAAGAATGCAAAGAAGAAGAATGCGAAGAAGAAGAATGCGAAGAAGAAGAATGCGAAGAAGAAGAATGCGAAGAAGAAGAAGAATGCGAAGAAAAAGAATGCGAAGAAGAAGAAGAAGAAGAAGAAGAAGAAGAAAGAAGAAGAAGAAGAAGAGAAGAAGAAAGAAGATAAGAAGAAGAAATGCGAAGAATGCGAAGAATGCGAAGAAGAATGCGAAGAATGCGAAGAAGAATGCGAAGAATGCAAAAAGAAGAAGAAGAAGAAGAAGAGAAGAAGAAGAAGAAGAAGAAGAAGAAGAAGAATGAATGAATGAATGAATCTTTAATGGGTTAGAAATTAGGCTCATTGAAGGCCTTTTTACAATTCTGCCCAACAATTACTACAATTTAAAAAGTAAGGTAACATCGAATTACAAAATAACATCAATATAACGATTTCAGCTTAAAATCTCTCTCTCTCTGTTCTCTCTCTCTCTGTCTCTCTCTCTCTCCCTCTCTCTCTCTCACTCCCTGTCCTCCCCCTCCCCTCTTCTCTCTCTCTCTCGCACACACACACACACACACACACACACACACACACACACACACAACACACACACAACACACACACACACACACACACACACACACACACACACACACACACACACACATCTCAATCAACTGCATCGTTTATCAGCATTACACTTTTTTTTTCTTTTTTATTCTCCAGTACGTATGTATAGTCAGGCTAATGTCTACGCATAGGTCAGTCATGAGTATCAAAAAGAAGTAACTTTACTTCATTTTTGAAAGCTGATAATTGGGAAATATTTCTGTGTTTTGCTGGAAGTTTGTTCCATTCTTTACAGCCACAGAAGGAGAAACTTGTTTTGAATAAATCTAAATTAGCTTTAGGAATAATGAATCTGAGCGAATCATGATGGTGATGTAAATGTACTATTGATTTTAAATAATCTGGGCATGTGTCATGAACAATTTTGTGCATAAGAAATCAGAGTGTTGAAGTTATACATGAGTGAAGAGGCAGTATTCTATTGCACCTAAATACATCACGCATAGAAGGATCGGATTGCTTCTGACAGCTGATCATCTTAATGGCTCGTTTTTGCAATGAACAAAGTTGTTTTAAAGTAGATGGCGCACATTTACCCCATATTATAGAGCAGTAGTCTAATCGAGCCTGAACAAAAGCAAAAATATACATTTTTCGTGAATGTTCGTTGAGAAAGTGTTTTATCTGTGACAGCTGGAACACACAACACGAGACTTGTTTGATTAGGTTATTGGATCTGATCGTGCCAGGAAAGATTTTCATCGATGACGATGCCTAATAATTTGTGCTTTGCAACTTGTTTTATTGTTTTATCTTTGTACATTATTTTTAATTTTGCTTCTTTTATGACTTGTCTTTTTTGGACGCGCACATATTAACATAGACTCGGTTTTATGAGGATGAACAAGCATGTCATTTGAATCACGCCAGTCTTCCACTGATTTCATGCTTGCATTTAAATGATAATTAATTTCATCGATGCTATGACTAGAGTATTGTAAAGATGTATCATCAGCGAACAAATCACACACTGCATTTTGAATTGATAAAGGGAGATCATTTATGTAGAGGGAGAACAACAGGGGACCTAAGATTGATCCCTGTGGCACGCCTCTTGGCAACAGTCTCTTAGAAGAAATAACACCTCGTGAAAAAACAGATTGCGTACGGTTCAACAAATAAGATCTAAAAAATGATTCCGTATTGTTATCGACGCGTAAACATTAAGCTTTTTAGCAGTATATTGTGATTAATTAAATCAAAAGCATTTGTTAAATCAATAAACACTACACCAACTGCTTTCCTGTTGTTGATATCTTTTAGCCACAAATTTGTGATCCGACACAAAGCCGTTTCACATGAATGTAGTTTCCTAAATCCTGACTGATTGATATACAACAGTTTATGTTTCTCAATAAAAGATGATAGATGGTGATGGATATGACGTTCTAATGGTTTTGAGACGGACGATAGCAGCGAAATTGGTCTGTAGTTATTTGGATCATCTAAATTCCCTTTTTTGTGCAGAGGGATAATTTTTGCATGTTTAAATGCATCTGGAAAGTAATGTTTAGATAAACATAGATTAAAGAGGTATGTAAGAGAATCTACAATATATGGTACAGATAGTTTTAATATCTTGGACTAATTCCATCAAAGCTGTATGAACTTTTATTTTTCAAAGTTGATAGATATAAAAACACTTCATTAACAGATATTAGGGGAATAGAAAACTTTGCGTGTATATTTTTTGCATCACAAAATTTCTGTAAATTCGCAGTATTAAAATGCTAGTTTTATCTTTCCCTATGTTTAGCTTGTTACCAATATTGGCAAAATGATCATTTAGTGTTTCTACTGGAATGGAACATTCCTGTCTTGATGAACACGGTCCCGTAAGTTTATTAATAGCTTTCCAAATAGAGGCTCCGTTGTTTTTATTTTGGACCAACTTTCTGAAAGAATCACATTTAGACTTTCTAATCATGTACTTACAATGTTGCGTTTTCTCTTATACTCTTTGTCAGAGCCTACACTTTTTAAATCATCCCTCTCGTCCATGGCATTCAGAATATCCTGAGTGAGCCAGACAGGCAGGATATCTGATTTGACTCGCCTCTGGATCAATGGGATGTGTTTGTCGACAATATTCAGAAAGGTTCTCGTCCAAAAGGCAAGGGCATCATCTGGATCGGTGTAGTTATAGATGTTTGCAAAAGGCGAGGAAATGAGATCAGATTGAAAAGCGTGTAAGTTGAAGTTTTTGAATGAACGAAATGTGATTACCAAATGACTTGCCTTTAGAACTTTAAAACCCTTTCTGTTCAAGTTACGCAAACAGCATTGTGGTCACTTGCACCAGTAGGCGGTACACATATTTCTGCAAGTGCAGCAATGTTCGACGAATATATGTGGTCTATAAGGGTATTAGATTTTGAAGTAACTCTAGTCGGTAAAGAAATGCACTGATGAAGATTATATGAATTAGCAATGTTGGACCATTGGGAACAAGACTGAAACAGATCTATATTGAAATCTCCCAATAATAGTATTTCTGTTTTCAAAAGCCATACTGTGTCCATCATCTCACAAAAATCGTTATACCAGCTACACTTACTTTTAGGATGTCTGTATACAAATCCGACAAGAATTGACGCTAATGTCTTACTTTTCGACTGAATTTCAAGCCACGTTATTTCAATATTTTTTGACAAAGATCATTACGAATTTTGTATGGGACATCTTTTTGGACGTAGACAGCAATACCTGTTTCAAGAATATTTTCAGGATTTCTCCGGACTATTGAGTATCCAGG
>CM031596.1:120245818-120273318 GCA_018398815.1 Conus ventricosus | reverse complement strand
CTTTCCAGTCATGAGCTGATACTCATTGGCAATAGTTATAAATAAATAATAATGGCCTCCAGAATGGCTCTAACTTTTTTGTGTGTGCGTATTACGCTAAGCATGCCAACTGCTTTTCTTCTTTTTTTTTAATAGTTATAATGCGTTTCTCAATGAAATGGCTGGTACAGCAGCATCCGTATAGCTTTCCTAGACGTGTGCACTCGCCCAAGCATGCTTCCAGTTGAAAGTGAAGCCTTTTGGATCAGGAATGTGTTTGCAGTATTAGGACGTGGACCGACTCTTTGCCGTGTTCTCTCTTCCAGTTAGTCACTCACGTTTTGAATGCTGGTCTGTTTAGCCCGAACGTTATGTACAGGTGGGTACAGATATATGCATACGAACACAAGCGTAAGTGCAGAGGAGAGAGAGAGAGAGAGAGGAGAGAGAGAGAGAGAGAGAGAGAGAGAGAGAGAGAGAGAGAGAGAGAGAGAGAGAGAGACAGACAGACAGACAGACAGACAGACAGACTGACAGACAGACAAATTGACGGAATGACAGACACACAGAGAGAAAACAAAGAGAGAGAGAGAGAGAGAGAGAGAGAGAGAGAGAGAGAGAGAGAGAGAGAGAGAGAGACAGACAGACAGACAGACAGACAGACAGACAGACAGACAGAGAGAGCGCATCTATTACGATTACCTGTGTCCATTGGTAATAGTATGGACAGTGCCAACACTTTATGTCTGCCATCTTCTCTCTTGCCCTTTGTCATGAGACCTTTGCGAGATCACTGTAAACGGACACTAAGAAGTCCGCATGCTAACATGACTATTTTCATTTCAAAGCGAGGAGACAGCAGGCGGAAAAGGAAACATGTGTGATATAAACTTGAAGTAAATCCGCCACATAACAGGGAAAAACAAGTTCCAGGACTAAACACGACGCGTTTCGGCCTCTTGGGTCTTGCTCAGGCAACATAAACAACATTGAGGACAATGGAAACGAAGAGCAAGCAGCCACTTGTTTTCTCAAAGTCGGCGCAAGATCTATTTTGGACTGAACGATATAATGTTTTATCCGCACGCATGTGTGCGTTTTCTTCTTCTTCTTCTTTTTCTTCTTCTTCTTCTTCTTCTTCTTCTTCTTCTTCTTCTTCTTCTTCTTCTTCTTCTTCTTCTTCTTCTTCTTCTTCTTCTTCTACGCATTCTCCGCATTCTTCTTCTTCTTCTTCTTCTTCTTCTTCTTCTTCTTCTTCTTCTTCTTCTTTTCTTCTTCTTCTTCTTCTTCTTCTTCTTCTTCTTCGTTAGTGATGTGATGTTTACTGTGTGCAAGACAAAAGAGGGGAGGAGGAGAAGGGGGAGAGAGGGATCCTTTGGTGATCTGAGCATAAAGTGTCGGTGACAGTAGTTGTTAGGTGGAACAGGGAATGTATATGTGCATTTAGAAACGGTGACATGCCTTATGCTATGCTTTTATATTTCATACAAACGATTGTGGAAGTCTGCAGTTATGTAATAGTATGTTCTCTTATTTTCCTTTTAAATTGATTGGTGTGTTTTTTTTGCCCTCAATATTTTTTTTTTTCGTGTGAAAAAACAGATTGCTTAGTTTCATTTCAGTTTCAGTTTTCGAGGAGGCGTCACTGCGTGCGGACTAGTTCATATACGCTACACCACATCCGCTAAGATGTGAGACCACACTACGCATGATTTGAAGCTGATGATAAATGAATTAAGAACTAAGATGAGAGAACTGAAGAAGAGTGTCTCGTGGCTATGACTTAGCAGATGTTTGACCTACGCAATAGTCCGATGCGCTGGTCAGACCTTGCCTACCTAACAATGGTTGGAAAAGAAGAAGAATGCGAAGGAGAAGAATGCGAAGAAGGAGAAGAATGCGAAGAAGAAGAAGAATGCGAAGTAGAAGAAGAAGAATGCGAAGAAGAATGCGAAGAAGAAGGATGCGAAGAAGAATGCGAAGAAGAAGAATGCGAAGAAGAAGAAGAATGCGAAGAAGAAGAAGAATGCGAAGAAGAAGAAGAATGCGAAGAAGAAGAAGAATGCGAAGAAGAAGAAGAAGAAGAAGAATGCGAAGAAGAAGAATGCGAAGAATGCGAAGAAGAAGAATGCGAAGAATGCGAAGAAGAAGAATGCGAAGAAGAAGAATGCGAAGAAAAAGAATGCGAAGAAAGCGAAGAAGAAGAATGCGAAGAAGAAGAATGCGAATAATAATAATAATAATAATAATAAGAAGAAGAAGAAGAAGAAGAAGAAGAAGAAGAATGAATACTTATATAGCGCCTATTCTCGGCTAGAGGCCAAGCTCTAAGCGCTTTACAATCCACACTCGTTTACACAACGGGCTGCCTACCTGGAAAGTGCCGACTGAAGAGCTGCCAGCTGGCGTTTCATTCAGTCGTTTCCCGTGTCATCCAGTCAGTATCGTTCAATATCGATCACTCATTTTCCTTACTTCCTTCATTCTTTCCATTTTCTCACGCAGGGTGCATGCTATGTGTAACGTGTCATCCATACCAACGGCCAAACTGGCCTACTCTTCCGAAAGTTGGTGATGGGATTTTACGTGTGTGCAAGATGTTATGCATGCGTTCACACACACGGAACCTCGGTTTATAGTCTCATTCGAAGGACTGTATGGGAAATGGAGTCAGAACCAATGTTAACTCCGAGGGAAAAATCCCCCTGTACCGAAACGCCCCGGCGGAGGTTCGAACCCGCAACCCCAGGATCACCACGATTACGAGTCAGGCGCTCTACCAACTGAGCTATTCCGGCCCCCAGAATGCGAAGAATGCCAAGAAGAAGAAGAATGCGAAGAATGCGAAGAAGAATGCGAAGAAGAAGAAGAAGAAGAAGAAGAAGAAGAAGAAGAAGAGAGAAGAAGAAGAAGAAGAAGGGGAGGAGGAAGAGGAGGAGGAGGGGGAGGAGGAGGAGGGGGAGGAGGAAGAGGAGGAGGAGGAAGAGGAGGAGGAGGAGGAGGAGGAGGAGGAGGAGGGGGAGGAGGAGGAGGACGAGAAGAAGAAGAAGAAGAAGAAGAAGAAGAAGAAGAAGAAGAAGAAGAAGAAGAAAAGAGTAACTAACAAACCCAAGGAAACTTTTCTAAACTAGCCTAGGACACACACATACTTCGTTGTAAAGAAAAACAGTGACAGACGCTTGAACAGAATGAACCGACAAAGCATCCATTCTCCGATGAGTCACTGGCTTCCAAGATACACACAAACTTTTGCAGTGGGTGGTTTACCAACTTACTATAAACTTTTGTTTGTGCTTTTGCTTTTTTTTTTTTTTTTTTTTTTTTTTTGGGGGGGGGGGGGGGTAATTTAGAGCCCACGCCAGGCCTGTTTTACCACGTCGCATATATACCCCCACCCCACCCCACCTCTCTTTCCAAACACCTATCCCAACCATCTCGGCTTCTCTCTCTCTCTCTCTCTCTCTCTCTCTCTCTCTCTCTCTCTCTCTCTCTCTCTCTCTCTCTCTCTCTCTCTCTATCTCTCTCTCTCTGTCTCTCTGTCTCTCTCTCTCACATAGATACACGCACACACACACACACACACACCACACACACACACACACACACACACACACACACACACACACACACACACGCACACACACACACACACACACACGCACGCACGCACGCACGCACGCACGCACGCACACGAACGCACGCACGCACGCACGCGCACACACACACACACACACACACACACACACAACACACACACACACACACACACACACACACACACACACACACACACGCACGCACACACACAGAGGAGGAAGTAGTAGGCTGGATAAGACACGCCCTCAGGGAGCTGGAATCCAATATCACCTTTCAAACTCAGAACTGGAACATGAAAAAAAAAAAAAAAAAAAGACGACGAAAGAGATGGCGACCAAACCCTGCTGAAGAAGCTTTGCACTAAAACTGGATCAAAGGGGGGCCCAACCAACTGCAAAGCCGGAGAGTTATCGCCGTTGATCCGTGCTCTCAGGGAGACGAAGATATGAAGTAAACATGTACATGTAAGTCGTAATATAAGTTCCAGAATTAAACAAGATTAGGAATAGAGTTTGTTTAGAACTTACCGCCAATGACATTGGACAAAACAAAGCACAAGACAAGACTCGATGATTTCAACCACTGGGTCTGCTTCAGGGCGAAAAAATAAATCACATTTAACATGTGGGGCTGTACAAAACAACGAAAACGAAAAAAAAGAATGAAAATGACTTATCCGTTCTGTCCTTGTGTTTGGTGGAGCGGAGGAAATGACTTGCGGTCCAGGGGGATTAATGGGAGAGGAAAACGGCGAGGTTCCCCCCCCCCCCCCCCCCAGGGGGGGGGTGCGTCAGGGGAGGTGTGTGGTGTGATATGATAGGGTTGTGTGTCAGTTTATTGGAGATGGTGTGATATCTTTTGTTGATGGTGGTGGTAATGGTGGATTGATAATAAGGTTATGGGAGAAAAAAAAAAAAAAAAAAAGGGGGGGGGGGTGGGGGGATTTATGGGGAAGGATAATACAAAACTAGATTTAAATAGATGGTGGGTTGCTGTAACTACTGTATGAAGTGAGTGTAGGGGATGTGGTGGTTGTGAGTATGTAAGTGTGGCAGTATGTGTGTGTGTATGTGTGTGTGTTGGTAGGGGATTTGCAACTGGTGTGGATGAGGTTGAGTTTGTGTGGTTGGTTATTTGTTGGTTATTGATGCCTTGGGAGGTGTAGTGTGCCCCAGTTTGGCAATGTGATGGGATTCGTGAGTTGTCGGTTCAAATCTGTCACTCTGTGATGCCAGAGTGCCATGACTTTGACATGGTCGATGTTGTGTTGGGTGTGGGTTGAAGGGTAGGCGACGGGTTGGGGTTCGGTGGTGGCGGATATCGGCCAGGAGGTCAGTGATGGTGTTTCGAGTGTGCGTGACGTTTCCCCTTTGTAGTTCTTGCACACAGCTGGCAGTGGAGTGATATATAATGTTGCGGCTCTGACATGAGAATTTGCGTTTGACTGTGAGGAGTCTTTGGGGCCCTGTAGGATGGTGTCTGGTTTGGTGGGTGGCAGATTTTGCAGTTGGGTTTGGAGCAGGGGTGAGTACCTGGTGGTGTAGCTGTTTGGTTCTGATTCAAACTGGACCGCAACAGGAAGAGTCTTTAGGTTTTTGTCACGGTTGAATGTGATCATGGGTTTGGTATGGAAGGCGGGTTGTGGTTATGTCAATGTGCCAATGTGGATTTGAGGATCCTACAGAGGGGAGGGTGTGCGGGTGGTAGAGGAGGTTGGCTGTGGGTCTGTCTGTCTTGGTTGGGTGCTGGGTGTCCGAGCAGATGTTCGGGATACAGATTTGGTGCGGCGGAGTGACTGCATTGATGAGGAACTGGTGGTATCGCGGTTGGTGAAATTTTGTGACATTTTTGGTGCTTGTATAGTGAAGTCTCCTCGCTGGAGAGAGTCTGCGAAGACGGAGAAATTGTGAGTATGGGATGCTGTCTTTAGTGTGTGGGTTGTGGAGGATGAGTAGTCTAGGTATGCATGTGCGTCGGTGGGTTTGTTACCACAACCATCACAAAGATATCACACCATCCCAATAAACTGGACACACAACCCTATCATATCACACACACAACACCTCCCCTGACGCAACCCCCCCACCCCTCCGTTTCCTCTCCATAATCCCCTGGCCGCATGTCATTTCCGCCCACCAAACACATGGACAAGAACGGATAAGTCATTTTTCATTCTTTTTTCGTTTTTCGTTGTTTGTACTGTCCCACATGTTAAATGTGATTTATTTTTTCGCCTGAAGAAGACCCAAGTGGTTGAAATGCATCGTGTCTTGTCTTGTGCTTTGTTTGTCAATGTCATTGGCGGTAAGTTCTAAACAAACTCTATTCCTAATCTTGCTTCGTTCGCCGCCGTCAGTCACTCCATTTTGAAATTTTACTGAGCTTCATATGACTGATACCTTTGTTGTGTTGTACTCCACGTCTCGTCTTTCACACTCTATTTTACGTCACGTCCCCTGTTCTAGATATCTTTGTGCACGCCGACCCCCTTTGTTGTGTTGCATTTCACGTCCTGTTTTCAACCCTTTTTTTTGGTGTGTGTGTACCTGTCAACCCTGATAACCTTTGTGTTGTATTTCACGTCACGTATTCGACCCCCTACCATGTACTTGTGAACGCTGACTACACTCCTCACTCCCACTGCCTCCATTTGATTCTATTTTGTTTTGTTTTGATTCTGACTGTCCCATCTTCCATTCTCCGTCACCCTCCACTTCCAACTACACACTTTCAATCGTCATTCTGCATTCTTGATTCCCCACTCGTCTCTGTTCCACTACCTGCCCAACAACAACTAACACACAAACACAATGCCAACTGCCCAAATTTTCTCCCGTACCCATGCCAGCTTCTGCAGGTCCATTCAGTTTTTACCACCCATCATCCAACCATTCGCACTAGGCTATGCCAAAACACAGTTTCAGAAAACCAAATCAGCATCCCATTTCAACTTTCTTAAACAATGTCTTAAACTACACATCACACCTCGTGGCTTCTCACTTTCCACACACCCTTCCAACCTCCACAACACCACTCTCATCACTACCACCAAAAAGATTCTCTTCCGGGCCAGTCGTAAACTCATGTTGGCACATATAAAAAACACTCAGTTTCACCATGAAATCTCTCTCCAACTTCTCCAACATTTCAAACAACAAACCACAATCATCATGCCCACAGCCCCTGCCTCCAAACTCAGACAACTCATCCATACACACAACCAACTCATTTACAACCACTGCAACCAGACCAAACAAAACAAACTATCACAATTACGAAACAGACAAACAACTACTCGCCGGACCATTCTGCTTCCACAAACCACAATCCTGACCCCACTACCACATCTGATCACCACCACCCTCTTGTCTACTGCATCCCTGACAACTCCCCCTCTCTGACGATGAAAGATCAGTCTTAACAAAAGGACTTAAATTCATCCCAACTCAACCCACCACCAACAATTACCAGAACCACATTGATGTGGAAAGATTTTTTAGGAAACTTCGTTGGATGGCAGCACTTAAAAACATACCCAGGCCCCCACCACCCAAAACTCTGACACCTTACTCAACTATTTCAAACCCAATGCTCCGCCAAACCACCTCAAACAAATCCAGTGAAGTTGAACTCTACATAAAAACATGCAAAATAGACATCAGCCGGATCAAATCCAAACCTGTCGACACTGCAACCTTTCACAAAACCAACAAAAAGCCTCAAATCACTACGAGAACGACAGGACATTGTCATCAAACCAGCAGACAAGGGTGGTGCAGTTGTAGTTTGGGACAAACAACTATACATAGCAGAAGCACAAAAACAACTGTCCAACACAAATTTCTACACACCGCTCACAACATCACCCCTCCTCAACACCAGAAACTCATTTGCTAACTCAATCAAAGAAGAAATCAGACTCAACAATCTACCCACTACAGCCAAGCTCCTCATTATGACAGACACCAAACAGCCCACCTTCTACCTACTCCCCAAATACACAAAATGAACAACCTGGCAGACCCATTGTTTCAGCCTGCAGCTGCCCCACTGAACACATCTCGCAATACCTAGACTTCCTCCTTCAACCCATAGTACAAAGCCTCCCCACATACCTCAAGACACAACCCACACACTCAACATGATTAACTCGCACAACACAGACCCCGCTTTTCAACCCAGCCTCCTCTTCACACTTGACGTGGTGTCACTCTACACCTCCATCCCCCACACTGATGGACTAAGGGCCCTAGAGAACAGATAAATGTCTGTTCAACCCCACTTGCTCACCACCGAGTTTTTGGGCGAAGTGGCCTAAAGCCGCCTTTTCTGTGGCGGAAGAGAGAGAGAGAGAATCACGGCAGACAGGACAGACAGACAGAGAAGAGAGAGACAGAGAGAGAGACAGACAGACAGACAGAGAGGCGGGCAGACAGACACACACACACACACACACACTCTTTCTCTCTCTCAATTAAATGACATAAAATCCGCACACTTCTTCTGACTAATTTCCACCTACAAACTTTGTACACGGGGCTGAAATCTGATCACTTAATTTACGGCTCGCGGCAGTTTGCACCTAGCCTGTCCTGTTTAAACGAAGCACACTCGGTCGGGTTGCAATGGGTTGCATCAGAAATTCGAGATTGCCACGTCGACAAACCAGATCGAGGCTGTCACGCGACACAACTGGGGCCGTCATTGTTGTTTTGGGCCACCACTCAAGAAGGCTGTGTGTTTCGTCGGCGCTCTGTTGTGACCACTGTGTTTTAATTGTGTTATTTTAAAATGGCTAAACCGTACTGAAGAACAGGTTTGTATTATTCCGAGGCTATAAGTTTTATTTTAATGCATGTTGTGAAACGGAGAGATTGTTTTTTAGAAAACAAAAGGAAAAAATTAAAAAATAACAAAAAAAAAACTAACTGCCTTTGAAATAAACGGCTTCTTAAAGTTTGTTGGTTCACGGAAATGAAACAAGATGTAGCTAGTTTTAATTACGGTGATTGACTATTGATGGTGATAAGTTTGATATTTTTAACATAAAATCCGCACACTTACTCTGACTATTTCTAACCTACAAAATATGTGTAGACACCGAGGCCGAACCTCCGCATAATTTACGGCTAGCGAGACGCGCTACTTGTTCACATGGCAAGCGGACCCCAAAAAATCAATAAAGCGAGAGACTGGGCTTTGCCAGGTGAGGGGTTGGGGTGAGGGGGGGTATTCATTTCAGGTTGACAGCGCGCCAGGGTGTCTGTTAGCGCTACGGGTTGTATTGTCTTAGTTTGTATTAGAATGATTGATTGTTAACTACAGATTTAGTGTTTCATGTGGCAGGCTGGATCTGTGTATTAAGAGTGTATACTTTGTCTACTTTTCTAATGCTAACAGTTCATCTGCACTTCACGTGTGCCCTATGCAACCTGAATGGCGATTTTTTACTGGTTTGGCAAACAAACTAGATAGGGTTAGGCACGCAACGCGCGCACTTATGAGAGAGAGACGACACAGACAAGACAGACAGACAGAGGAAGAGTCTGATGCGGCACACACACAACACCAAATGGGCACAGACAGACACTCTCACGGCGCGCGCGCGCGCCTCACACCTGCCGACAAACTTGTGAGGCTAAAAAATATCAATACTGCTGACCTCTCTCAACCACACATATTACATCAGCCAGCGCTGCCACGCGTGCAGTGTTGGCAGGGAAACTGCTGCGTGGGACGGCTTTGCCTCTATCAAATCAAGAATGCCGAGCTTATATCACGTGAACACTTTGTGTTGGTGCTCAGCCATACACAGCCGCCGCATTTTAAATTCGACCGGCGGGCTGTAAAGACGTTTCAGAGAGATCTGTGTGTGTGTTAAAAACATGGCGATGTAGGGAAGTGATGTTTCAATGTTTTCTGCCAGTGCTGGAAGTGACACTAATACATTTGTTTAAACTCAAGAAATGGATGAAGTGGTTGTTATACTTCGCACAAGGAAAACTTTCCGATCAACAGAGATCTTGTGAAAAAATACATTGTTATATGAGGCCATGGCAAGTTTTTTGAACAAGAACTGAGTGGCGATCCTTGTTCTCCTTCCTTCAAAGCCAAAAGGAGCATTGCGTTTTTGTTTTCTTAACAAAAAACGGAACTCTCAGTGCAAGATCTTGACCAAATATTTGAAACAAAGCTTTGTGAGCTGCCTTCTGATCCATTTGTGAAACCAAACCTTGATAAAGCTGTTCAAGAATGACCCCATCTTACACGGGGGGCTTGTTACTCAGATGAAAGATGACGAAAGGAAATCTCCTTTCTCAGGTGTCTTTTTTTAGGGCATTGGCTTAGAAAGCAAAGACAATTTTGAAACAGTCGAAAACACAAACTGGAGTCCTTATCTGAACGATAGATTTGCTGTTGTATTTAACTCGTGCAAGAAGACTAATTGAAGTGTCATTTTGTTCTATTTTATCCAAAATGTCACCAAACTCGCGATTTCTTTCAATGAGTATACAACAAACGAAAAACTCATTCTGAAATACATACAATCCAAACCCCAAACTTTAAGCATTCTGGGCCATGTTAACATGACCTCGTGTTAGAACCTGCAAGGCAGGGGTAATTGAGCCACTTCCCACCGCCAGGTTGTACTACCGCTGGCTGGCATTTTGCCAGCATTGATCCGGGCTCGAAAGCACCCAAGCATACTGGTCAATCAGGCGAGCTCGCCTGATTGACCTAGAAAGCGCACGAGCCACGCTCGTCGGGTTGAGTTTAGAGGCGGGTTGTGTGGCGTTTTAGCAACAGTGCGCGCGGCCCTACCACTGACGTGGGCTCTAAATATAGTAATGATCATGCATGTACGGTTTCAAAAAATAGTAAAGGGGACGTGGCTAAATATAGTTCAGCGTAACGAATCATGCATGACGGGTTTGGCTGCCATAGGACATTTGCGCCCTGCCCTGCCTCGGCTGTTTTGATTGTTTTTAAAAACGCAGCGTGGGCCTGGATAAACGATTTTTGATGTTCTGGCAAACAAACTTAGCTAGGTTAGGCCTTGTGTGTAGTTGTGTTTGTTTGTTTTGTTGTTTGGTTTGTGTGGTGGGTTTTGTCCTACCCACGCACGCCACCGTCCCCCCACCCCACCCCCACCGCACGCACGTCCCCCACCCCCACCCCTCGCACGGCACGTCCCTCCCCACCCCACCCCCTGTGTACACCCACACACACCTCCCCCCCCAAGTCACCCCAAGTTCTTAATTAAGGTTTTAATTAAGTTCTTCAAGTTCTTACTAAGTTCTTGATTAAGTTTTTAATTAAGTTCTTGATCAAGTTCTTAGATAAGTTTCTTAGATAAAGTCATCCTTTAAAGTACAACCAAGTTCTTATTAAGTTATCTTATTAATTATCAAAAAAAATACAAGCTATGTTTTTATCTTAAATAGTAGATGTCTAATATAGTAAACACAGCCTCAAAAAAGTGCTCATCGTTGAGGATGTCTGGCTCAGCGGTATCTCTGCATAGATCTTAATGAAGTTTTTACTCCGAAGCAACCGCATTGATGAAATTTGGATCTATGGAAATGTCTTTTATAGACTCCATGTCTTTATTTATTGGCTTCATCATTTTATAATACGCCATGATCTATTTTTATAAAAAAATTTAAAATATTATTCCATTTGAAATGGATCAAAATGAAGCTGCTTTGTTATATTGGCCGGTTTTGGCGTTGCAGGTGTTCTTTTTCTGCATAGAATGGTTCAGATTTTTTTGATTGCTTTTGTTTCTGCAGTCTTTCTTTATATATTTTATAACCATAATAACTGCCCCAGCAGCAGCAAGGGCGCCAAATGACAAAACAGATTTAAGTTCCATATTCCATGAAGACTTTGGGGCCTTGATCATGGAGTTGTTATAGCTGGCATTGATCACTTGTTCTGGCCGTTGGCGGCCGGCTGTTTAGTTTCATAATGCTGTAACATTATTTTTTTTGTTGTTCCACTCTGCTAATTTTTTTCCTTGCTTCAACCGCCGGATTTAATGGCCCTCCACTGATTCAGCGTTTTTGCTGATTTTCTAGCTTGCGTTACTTTCTCCACTGATTCAGTGTTTTCTGGTTCTGATGATTTTCCAGTCGGTTCCATGTTGAAGGGAAATAAAAATCTATATGATTAAAAGTTATTAGTCCCATGATTAATGGCGATAACAATGTTCCCAAATCTGTAGTATAGAACACAGCTAGAGACCTTAATGACTTTGTTTACAATGGATCTTGCGTTAAATCCTTACGTAAGTTCTTGTTCAGAATCAATGGGAGCCAAATCTACTGACTCGTTAGGTGTACCAACTAAGAACGTTTTGCCACACCCTTATTCACCATTTAGACCCCTAGCTGCGCTTCTACCGGTTATGATACTTTATATGTCTTGGGGCGACATCTGTAGAATCTCGTTCAATGCGAATTTCTTTCCGAAGGAACTGTTTTGTTTTTCCACATGCTGCCAAAGAATACAGCCTCTCCTTTTGGGGGCATAATAGGCTTGTCATAACTTGGTCATTCATAAGTTCGGGAAGGTTTAGGCCGCCCTTGTAGCTGTAGCTAGATCATCACAGTTCTCAGGTTTTTTAATAATTGTAATTATTTTATTTTTATAAAAAATGCAGCACCGATAAAAAAACTGGTTGCTTACCTTGTATACATTCTGCTGTTATTGGTGGCCTAAGTGTAGGATACTCAAAGTCGGTAAAGCTTGTTAAGAATTAAACCAGCAGATCTTGGCAAACTAGACTTTGAGGATTTCAGCAAAGCTGATTGCTATATTGCAGGCTTCGGTTGCTACGTAAGATTTTCTAGTTACGCAAGGAATAATTCCAGACCAATAAATATGTAGAACAAGAGCCATTTATAAAAAATGGCTTCACTGGCAATAATATAGGCGGGCGCTGTGGTGAATTGCGCTAGTTTTAGTGGCCACCGTAATTCGCCATTTAGTAACTGGGGAATGCGGCGAGAGAAAAAGGCCATAACCAAAGCAATGAGGAATAGCAGCTGCACAAAACGCCTATGATGGCAGAGACCTTGAGCAGTTTTGGATTTTATTAATGGACACACTGAAAAGACAGGGGCATGCAGATTACACATTTAAAAATGTAGATCAGCAATAAAAAACATTAGTATCTTGGAACAGCAAACCAATCGAGGGACATTTGCCCCCCACCAAAATTCTGAGACTTTTATAACCATCAGAAAACAAAAGATGCAAGAAGGTAATCGCGTTTATTGTCGTTGCATGAACCCGTCGTGGATTTTTGTTTGCACATAATATTGGCTGAATAAAAAATGAACAAAATCTATTATTACCCAAAGGATATTGGAAAGGGTATCACAGCAATCCAAAAGCTAGCCAAGCAGCTGGAGTCAGTGAACAACAGACAAAAGAATGTAGTTATCTAAACCAAGCGATTTGGCAAAATTATATTTACTGCCCCTAGACGAATACAGAGACCACGACTTTGTGAACACAACACCCAAACGACACCCATCACATGGTCTTCTATATTTACCCTTCTGATAGGATTAGACGAAAAAGATTTAAGTACGCACTCCAGTCATTGACATGGCTTCAAGATACAAAGATGCCGGAGCCATTAAACACAAAAGAGTGCTTCTGCTGTTGCTGTTGCTATACAACGATATACCATCGAGGGCACTAACTTATCCTCGCATGATTCAAGTTGATGATGGAAAAGAATTTAAAGGCAAGTGAATCAATTATTGTTAAAACACGAGCCAGTTAACTATTCGACAGAGGCATTCCGGGTGTTCACAGATACAGGCTTATAGTTGGAAAAACTTTAACAAACAGTTAGCCGAAAAGACTTTTTTCCTACCAAAAGGTATCACGAGAGCTGATGGGATACAATTCTCGCAACCACAGAATGGGTTAGACAGACTGCCATCAGTTTGCGCGCCAAACTGAATAATGAGAATGTTAAAGGGGAAACCCCGTACAAGCAATCAAAAGAAAAACAATAAATGGTTGCTGAAGACTCCCAGTACACCCGGCAGAACTATTACGTTTGGTTTAAAAGGTTAAGTACCTTTATTTTCCTACCGGGGGAGAAGCAGAGAAGGGGGACACTGCATCGGGCACATGATCCCGGTTTGGAGTGGTTGATCCATATGACAATAAAAAGAATTGTAAAACTGACTCCGCCCGTTGTAATTATTTACGAGAACTGCACAACGAAAAACAACCAGCTCCTCAAAGATCTTTTGTGACTGTGTAAGAAGAACTGTCGATATTTCGCCAGACACAGTACCGCTTTAATTAATTTACGGTTCCGCCAGGTGCCCAATTGCATATGAAAACTCTGGCTTAAGACAAACACACGTTTTTGGGTTGTTCTATCTAACGACTTCTTTGTTACAACTGTGGTGTTGATCCTCATGTAGGATTAGATCGCAGTTTTACGTTGTCCTGATGAAAGTCTTATTGCCAAACACTGCTTCTTTGTAGTTGTATGTGCTATGTTTGACCTGCACAACGCTACCGAGATATTCCCTTTGCTTTCCTAATGATTTTCTCCTGGCTCGAAATACTGTACATTTTTTGATCCTTAACCCCACATACTCCTTGATCTCCTTTCCGATAATTAACCATCATCTTTCTAAAACCTTCTTGTAGTAATTGAATGCAAAGGCGAATCTTTAGGGTAATCAGATGTATATACCATCCGCATGTCCTTAGTACTTCCATTTCATGTCTTATAGATGTCTTCAGTAGGAATATCTTATAACCAAACTGTCTGTATCTGTGTAAAGTACTCTGGACTCAGGACTACGAGGGCTTAAAGTAGTCATAAAGAAACTCTAACATCAAAAGCTCTTTGATAATTCTAAACAGTAAACCCAATAAATAAGGTTGTCTAATTTGACTTTCTTTTTTTTCATTCCTTATGCCAAAACGCTGATATGCAATCTTCTAAAGTCCTTGATATTAGGTTTTGAAGTCAGCTTAATTGCTTCGTTCTTCAAGTAACCCAATCTGACATCTTTGGCATGTGCGGATTCTCCATAGTTTTCCAAAGCACAGCTGTTGTTCATCAACTTGACATAAAGTCTTTTTCTGACGCATCTGTGGATTTAGTTCTGAGGTTCAGTGGTCTTCATGATGATGGTTTCATGATGTTCTGATCAAAAGCAATTTATGCGTGAACTGCTGTTAACTTTAAACATGTCTAAATAAAATTGTAGAGTCTGTAATGACAGCACATAATTTTTTTTGCCTCAAGCGATTAGGGCAAGGTTTAGCGTGGTTCTCTTGGATCCCTCTTTAGCTTTCTGCTGCTACTGGATAGTCATTATGCAGGTCATGGAGTTCATGAGGTAATCTAAGTCAACTTCTAGAATGAAACCACGTGTTGGTTCAGGCGTTTTTTGTTAAAATGCACAACCACTTAAGGCTTTTGAATATTATTTGTACTGTGTGCATTTTAAGTTGCGTAATGGACGTGATTGCGCCATTGAAATCCGATCCCACTACAGATCTGTTTGCAGTCTAAAATTACATGAGATTGTTAGACCTTTTACTCGTCATTCGTGTCCACAGTATTTGTTGTTTGCTTTACAGTAATGATGCGACCGCCATCCTAATTCCTCCTCGCAATCCGTTTTCAATTCATCTGAATATTGGTTAAATCAGACAATAACTCATCTGTACTCCAGTAAACTTTAAGTAAGCGTCCCAACTATCCGTGGCGCAGAAAATGTAATGCGCGGGATCCAGCTATCATGTTTCATGCAGGTCTTTCTATAATTTTAAAAAGAACGTCCGCCAACAAACATACATCCAGCCCTCAAGTAGGAATCATGGATAGTCTTCCCATCGTTTTACAATCTAACTTCTGCCAGCATCTTGAGCATGTTGGTAATCAGAGTCATGATGTCCTTTCCTTAGACTGAGAACCGTGAACGCGACTTTAGGAGGAAGTGGTTTCGTCAAACCTTTCCCAACTGTTCCTGTTTACTCATAAGGGAAAACGCCTTTTCTAACAAGAGTTGGATCAAAATATTCTTCCGTTATTGGGCAGGCCCTTTAAGGGACATAGCCAGGACTCTAATGATCCCATCATGTGTTGCCATAGAGTCTGTAGAAAGGCCATGTTATTAAAGTGAAACACATTTACTTTTCTGATGACTGTGCTAAGCATGCACCTGAAGGCATCGTCACCACTGCTTTATCGATAAGGTGGGAGTCATAAACCCTCGCAAGTTGTTGAAAGAATCAGGCCGCTTCCCAGGTCTTTGGATCAACTTTAGTTGGAGATTGATTTACTGTGCGCTGACCTCTAAAACTTCCCCACTAATGTCATGATCCTGGTTCTTACTGTGGGGTTTACACTCTTGGGCGTTAGCTCTAAACCGAAATCCAACAATGCGTGGCTGGTCCATACTGTTGTTGGTTCTTCAGGCTGCCCTTATGATTTAGATAAGTGTCGATTATTAGAACCGGGCGTTACGCACTTGCTGCATGGTTTTACGAATGTTTCTGCAGCATTGTCCTCTATATAATTCTGCTCTGAATAAACGCCAATCCGACCTAACAATAATGTAAGGCAAATGAACAAATTCTGATGTTTAATCATTAAGACTGTTTTTCGAAGTTTTTGTGGTGCTGGCCCTCATAAGGAACAATAAGCGACTCGAAGTCTGCGTAAATTAGTATGGACCTTGTTTGCAGCCGTTTCCAGTTCTTTAAAACTAACTTTAGATCCTGGAGGGGCCGTAGTTAGTTCTGTCTACAGTCTACAGAACCTTTTTACAATGTTTTATATGTTCACTGGCGGCTTGCACAGAGGGAATTCTTGTTACATCATTTTCTGCAGAAGTCTTGTTATGATAGTGTTTTTTGAAGTATGCGCATAATCTGTCATTGTGCGTATTCAATGTGAATGGGGCAGCCCTGCTGGCGAAACATTAGGAAGTAAGTCCCATGACTTTTGGCTGGATTTCGCTATTGTTGGACTGTTCTTGGACACTTTAATTGGCACCAATTTGTTTCCTCATCCATGTGTATACATTAACAGTTATTGGGTTGTTTTGTTCTTCAACTTGATCAATTTGGTCTACACTAACAGGAACGGGATATTCCATGGAAGTAAGATCTTGGCGTCGTATTGGCCGCTAGTTAGTCCCTCTCTCTGGTGTTCGCGGGACATGATGCCAGCTTGCAAGAACGCACCACAGGAAACATTTGTTTGTCCTGAATTTTTGTATGTTTAATTACTGCTCTCTTTCAAACCAACTCCGAGGTAGCGGAATGTAAGCCTGCCTACAATCGGTGCATACTTTGCCTGTTTAATTAATCTCTAAGACTTGACCCTGCTGACAACCAGAGCCTCTCATTTGGCTTCTTCAGCCGCAGCGTCAAACTGTGCAAGCAGTTGTTAGCCCAACCGGGTGTTTAAGTATTAGAGATAGAATAGTCTGTTGTTTAGGTCGAGACCACAGACTTCTAAAATTTTCTTCATTTTTGTTACATTAGCGAATTTAAAACAGTTAATTACTTTAACCGGGGGGGGTCTATGGTTAGGCTTGGCCTGGAACCTGAGAAATAGCATGACAACCTTGCACTGTACGTTTGTTGGGTCAATGACGTCTAAATCAATATCACTTCAGTGCTTCTTGATTCAACGCTCTTTCGAGCATTCCTTCAAACAATTCGTCTTGTCCTTCATATATCTTCGCCATGCTGGTCCTTCTTTTCTAAGCCACAAACTATTTATTTAATATAAAAAAAAAAATACTAATCAGAACCAATATCAACGGTCTTTTGCGCCTTGACTCATAAAACTAAAGTTAAACCACCCTTCGGTGTGTTAATGATGGCTGTTTAGAAACAGAGTTTAATGTCTCGTTTACTTTTTTTAAGCATTCCTATTTGATCTGCTCGGGGTCTGGCTGTTGAGAAAAAACTTGTCCTCGCCTTTTTGAAGATCGAAAATTTTGTTCTTTTGTAGTCATCAAAATCGGCTGTAAACGATTAAATTCTTCATCCGTGATGTTTGAGTAACTAGCGCTTTAATTATTGTCAGTTTAAACGAGCTAAGGTTTAGCTGGTATTAGTTGAACCATAGCTGTGTGCTTTTGGAGTTTAGTTTTTATTTTTTTGCTAGCGGCACCTACACGCTCATGACACATGCCGAAAGAGCTAAAGACAAAACTCCTAGAGGTTGTTAAAGAGCTGCGGGTGCGCCTATGCCGTTGCAACGAGACCAACACTCGTTCCTGCGATAGAGCACTTATAGTCGATGTCCGTATTTACCATAAGTAAACAGCATTAAAGGCAGCAGAATACCTTAGTTTGGTTTTGCTGTATTTGAAAGGTCTTGCTCTAGTAACTTGCTGCATTTTTTTTTTTTTCTTTTTTTTTTTTTTTTTTTTTTTATTTTTTTTCGCGTAATGTTTGTTAATCTAAAGGTTTTTATGTTAGGGTTTCTACTATCTCTTATTTTGGCGGGCCGCTGGGGCCACAATTTGGAGAAAACTTGAACAGACATGCTTTTATAAAATAAAAATAATTAGTATTGTATAACTTTTAAATCTGTTTATTTTCAATATTCAGCTGCGCTATATATTAAAAACAAATGTCCATAAAGCGGTTTAATCGGCTTCTTCTTCTTTATCAATTTGAATGTTTATTACGTCTCTCACAGCTCTCCCGACTTTCCATGCAACTGATTATCCTCTGTTGACATAGGGTAAATCCATTAACCGTTATTGTGTTGTTAAATAATCATCAAGCCTACATTGTGAAGAGTAAATCTTTTAGAACACCAAGGTATGCCTGTTAGGACTTCTACCCCTCCCACCCCCAAACTCAATTTTTTATTTCGTCGCAAAATGGATGATAAGGTCTAAGCCGCTAGCGTAGATTGGGTAGGATTACCCTTCAATTGTACATTGCACTTTCGCTATTTTTAGGAATTAAAAAAATTTTACTTGCTTCTTTTGAAACGGTTCTTCATCTTCACACAGCATAAAATTACCTTTAAGCGATCTTGCTGCGACACTAAAACTAAAATTCCATATAGAGTCTGCCCTGCTTCTGGGATATGTTGTATGATGAATCACTCTTTCATATATATTGATAATTTTGACTGATATTGTTGCTCAAATCAGCCTGCTATATTAGGGTAGCTAACAACGTCAAATCTAACGAGTGTCAGAAATGCTGTTACATGCTTCGGTGTCTGCTTGATCTGATAACCACGTTTGTATTCGTTTAAAAAAGTTAGTTTCATATGCCAGGTCTGTTTTTAATGCTCTTGAAAGTATGGCGCATGCGCTGCGCTTTTTAACAACTCAAAGATCTAAGGGAATGGATAAGCGATTTCCATACGCAAAACTTTACTGCTAATACTTTTTGCCGTTTTAGTATCTTCAGCGCTATTCTATGTTTTAGTGCTTCTTCATTTTCGATTCCTTGACACGCAAGATCAGCCCTTTCATTCCCGGGTTAGCATACGATCAGAATAGGTTAAAATATGTCTGAATTGTGTAAGAAAATATTTCTTGCCCTCAAGTGTTTATAGAAATTTTCTTTAACCAAAATTGCCGCCCCAAATTCTGGACCACTGTCTGTTTGTGTCTGTTGTTGCATCGCGTACTATTTGAAAGTAAGACGCGCAGAGCCTGGCACATCTCTTCATCTGCTCCTAGGACCGGAAATTTGACAGTAAGAATTTGATCTGGCTCAATAGTCGTGGATTATTTGGAACAGTAATATTCCGTTTTATTTTCCTCTTCCCGCCAAAGGGTTCTTTCAGTCTTCTATGCGGGGTCAAGAAATCGAGCCATATGCATGGTAACATTTTTATATAAAACAACATAAAAAATTAATTATTGTATAGAGTACCATGGCAGGCATTGAAGAATGAAGCTTATGATGTTTTTGATTCGTGGAGACGACATTGGGGGGGGGGAGTGGATTCCCTGGGAGCGGCATCCCCCCCCGCTCGGGGCTCTCATTGCATGATGAAATTAGCAGATATCGGGAAGTACAAACAATTACCAACAAGGTCGGTATAATTTACCAGAAAGTAAGCAGATTCCTTATACCCAAAGTTTAGGCCAAGAACCTCCCGAATTTATAGACCTAATGATGTTGAAGTAAAGATCATACCATTTGTTTGTGAGGACGCGACCCCGGACCAAACTGGTTCAGCTTCCAACTAAAAAAAACCATCAAAGTTTTTATTTAGCGTGGGCTCAATTAGAAATAGACTCCCTGCGGAGCGTACAAACTCGCCTTGGCTTGTTAGGCCACAAAAATTAAGGGCGGAAGGCAGTTCTCAACCTTCCACAACACACTGCAAGACCTCCAACAGATAACCAAATGCAAAACATGGGACTTAAAGTATTAAATCAATCAGCAGGTGAATTATATAAATGTAATAGAAGCGAATTCCAGTTTTATCAGAGAAACAGCGTTAAAAGACTATACACGACTCGCCGCTCCCATGCGGATACTAAGCGGCCTTGATCGTACCTTTAAGAACCATCAGAGGCGAATACCAAACAATTAGCACAAAACTAGAGTGACCTAGATGAGCATATACAGAAGAGAAAACTAGAAAAACTCTTGAGGCTGATGACGCCAACCTTAGGGCATGATATTAAAGAAACATAACCCAAAGACTAAAAGATCTTGAACAAGAAGATCAGCAAGACTAGAAGTGCTCACTACTAACGAGACATTACGAACTCAGTGAATTAGGAATAAGAGAACCTATCGAAAAATTTTATATGAAAGGCACAACGCTAGCAGAAACGAAATCGAACACTGTTTAGAGAGCACGGAGCACATTAGTAAGCGTTATTAACAGCTAGGATTTGGCAATAAGCACGCTGGTGTTTGCTATTACAGGCCGGCGGTGAGCGGAACAGTCCATGCCTCCGCCCCATCGCTGATAAATCATGGGTAAAAAAAACAAGCTTGATCATCTTGCAAGTTTATTAAAAAAATTAGCTGTGTAAGCCGTGATAACGCCCTTTACCAGGCTATTGGGGGAGTATTGCAGCGGGCTTTTTGTTACTTGCAAGCAAAGTAGTTGGCTTTATGGCCGGCACTTATGGGATTAGTTCTCTTAATAGTTGGGTTAATATTTAGTAAACTAAAGACGCGTAATCCTAGGCCAGTTTAATCAAAGAACAAGCGCTGTCTTTTTCTATTCATGGTCATCGCGAACAGAGTCCGCGGAGCTTTGCAGAGTCTTTCACTGGCCTTTTGGGCTTTGGGGCAGCGGGATTGGATGACTTCTTCTTGGGCGTTCTTTACTGCTTGCAATATTACTGGCTCAGAATTTATGTCGTTTTTCCAACCTTTGTTCATTGCTGCTACTAAGAATTTCCATTATTATAGTTTATTATTGTTCCTATCTGGAGCCTAAGGTCAGAGGCAGCATGTATAAACCAGTTGCCAACAGCAAGTTACTTTCGATCTTGCGTATTGTTAAAACATTTTGGTACCTTCTTAATTACTTGAAAGGGCAAATTAACAGTAGAATTAATGGCGTCTCTAAATTTGCTAAGTATTGTTTTTGCGCCGTCAAAGCCAGTAGAAGGATCAGTTATGCTTGATCTTGCTGATGCTTGCGACCCTAGCAAGCACCAAACGTAGTACGAAATAGAGTGTTTATTCGTTCTTATTCCCGCCTAGTTAGGCCCTTAGAAGTGTCTTAAGATATAATGTTGTCATGCTGGTTTTATTGCCTTTTGCTCTATGGGACCCGAGGTGAAAATGTGCGCGTGAAGAGAAAGATTGTGTAGGAGGTTTCCGTCAAATTTAAACTTTCTGTGCATGCCCAAAAATAAGGGGTGCCTCTTAGACCATGATTAAGATCCAACTTTTGTCCTTAAGTCCGTTTGGTGTTTTGTTAATCATTGAAATTCGTTACAGATCCTTTCAAAAGCCTTCATGTTATTATGTTGCTGGAATGGGATTATTTAAACGGTTTTGTCATTTGGTAATGCGCTCGCAGTTCAGTTCAAAATACGCCTAAAGGTGTAATTAAAAATGAAATCTGCTACACTGACCTCACAACGGATCAGGATGATTAAGTGGATCAGCATACGGACACTCCACACCCAGTTGATGCACAAAAACACAAGCAAAGTTTAACTGGTTCTGATAAACTGCCCTCGGATGACTAAAACCGCTTTCGCGATGTAGTCTTTTTATATAGGGGGGTGAGAAATCTGTTTAATGGCCGTACCCCCTTTTTATGACAAAAGCGAAGTCTGGGTCACAGAAATGTCGGAGGGTGTCAGTTGTTATATTTTTAAATTGTAGTGCGGCCCCCCCAACAGAAATATTTGCATCAGATATTTGAATGCATCATTTTAATTTGTTTTAAAAAATGTTTTGTAACAATAACACTCAAGCCCGCCCCCTCGTTTTTAGAAATGCTTATTGATAACAAATGCGGGGCCAAAACGGTCGCGCTCCATGAAAATATTTTACAAAAGTCTATGGTTTAAAAATAACTTAAAGCCAAGGGGAATAATAAGATTACAAATATGAAAGGAGACAAACGACGTTTAAACAGTTAACATTACCTGATGGTTATTACGGTTTTGCTCACTAAAAGAAGCAATGGTAACTTGGGACATTACTCTTAAAGATTAACACTCAAATCTAATAACAATATTAACATTAAACCTGAAGAAGCAAAATACGATTTTTGTAAAGAGCAGCAAAACATGCTTAGGTTGACAACTAGCAATCTACCCACTCATAGTTTTAGTGTTTTCGCCAGCAGATGAACTACGTTTGAGGGGGAAAGTCGCCCCCCCCCCATCCCCCCCCCCCCCCCCCCCCCCCCCCACCCACCTTCCCAATCTGCATACATTCATTACTCTTATTCATTTAGATGAGTAAGCACTGATGAAAACTTATATGATGGAGGGGCCATCAACTGTTTTAAGACCTCTGCCGTAGGGGAAAGCTGCATATTGCGATTATGAAATTATACAATTCCCCTAATTTACAGTTTAAAAAGATTAGTTTGTGGGAGTGGTCGGTCATTTAATATAAAACTTCAAAGACAACACGGGGAAAGTCGTAAAAAGTGATAACTGCACAGTGTTTTGGAAATAAAATAATACGCTACTAAAAATAATGTCGCGTGGCAGAAGAACCAGGAGTTAAGTAGCGCCTGTGAGTGTATAACCTTAGAATTAAAAGCCCTTGCCGACGTTGCGGGACTTTGAACGAACGGTGAGAATAGGCACTTTGTATGGGTTAGAGTACACTAAAGATTGTGATTATAAACGCAAAGAGGTTAGCGACAGTTAAAAAGTTTCTAAAACTAGAACAGTGCGCAATCTAGAGGCAAGTAATGTTGGCCAAGTATGACTATAAAATTGTTCGAAAACTGACCTCAACTGGCCACTTAGAACCATATTTAGAATGGAAATAAAAATTTGAATTCTTAAGCCCAATTACATTTTAGCCGCCCAAAAAAGTTTCAGAAAAGCATTCAACTCGGGCCCTTTACATGTAAGTCTTATGCCAGAGGACAATAAGTCAGAAAAGAGATTGAAATTAAAAGCCGCTTAGGGGAAATAAAACAGTACCTCCTCCACAGAAGAGAATCCGTTTTGAACGTGCCTTCTACAAATTACAGTTCATTACCGCAATGAAATTAGGAGGACAGTTCCACTGATATTTGAAAATTTCTGTCTTCAAGATGTAAAGAGGGATGGGGTTGTGGGCATTAGTGACCGTCCTTCTAAAAGGAATTTCTAAATTAGTGGCAAAACTTAGACGTTGAAAAACTTAAAGTTACGTCGTCATTTTCACAATGGCGAGGATATTAAGGTCATAACAACAAGCAACAAAATCAAATTAGTCTAAATAGAAACAATCTTACGGAACTGAATTGGCTTAATCTTACGCATTTAGGCCTCATAGGGGTTTTATTACACTGAACACAGTTTTGGACAGAGGGTATGATAAAACAATAACTGGATTAGATTAAGTTCTGTTATAAAAACTATGGAGCAGTTCAAACCTTGTTATGACAAAAAACCCTCATTGTTTCATTGATTTGTGGACAGACTGGTTGTGGAAAAACACTATTTATCCTCCAATGTTACAAACAGTTTATCGTTCTAATTTTTGATCATTATTGTGATTTTCTGCCCAAAACACTTAATAGGAACAAAGCATATCATAATAGAAGGTCTATATATGGACAGTGATGACATATATTAGGTGATCCTAGCAATAAACAGCGTGAGTGTTAGAACAGTTTTTATCGACTGTTTGAAGGAAACGCAAAACACTATTTATTATTAGAAGGACTGTTCAGCAGAAAGAGACATAGTTAAAAAGAGAAACACCTTTGTCGAAACTAGCTTTCCAGGAAGACATGCTGGGATAAGTGTGTGGATTTATGCCAGCAATGATAACTCGGTTTTAAAGACTGTTTAGAGAACAGTTAAGGAACTGTAGTTCTATTTCACAGGGAAAGACTAAGACTCATTGAGAATGTTTGCCTGAAAAATGCTGTTATTGAAAACGACCAAGAAAAACATAGGATTTTAAACAAAAACTAAAATCTGAAAGTTTAGTAAATTAGTATTAACAAACGGATAACCCTGCCACCGGATGTATGTTTGTCGATAATCGTTATTTTTTGGTTATTGGAGTCTTACTTGCCAGAGGAGAACAGTAATATGCGCTTTGCGTGTGTGTGTGTGTCTGCCCGCCTCTCTGTCTGTCTGTCGGTCTCTCTCTCTGTCTCTCTCTTCTCGTCGTCTGTCTGTCTCGGGGTGTTCTCTCTCTCTCTCTTCCGCAACAGGGAAAAGGCGGTTTAGGCCACTTTCAGCCAAAAACACTCGGTGGTTGAGCAAGTGGGGTGACAGGAATTTATCTGTTCTCTGCCCTCACATTTTTCTGGACAAACGGCCCCCCAACCAACAACCACCCTCCCACCCCACACTGTCAGGCTCGCTGCCCCCCCCCCCACCCACCCCCCCGAATTAGTCCTACCCTGACACATTTTCAATTCACAAGCACACATTTTCCAAATTAGCGGTTGTTGCCATGGGTACCAAATGGGACCAGCCTATGCCTGCCCTTTCATGGGACACTTGGGACGACGCCTACTCCACACATACACAGGCCCCCCCCCACACCTGAAATGTACAAAAGGTATTCGAGATGGACTGGGAGCCACATCTATGCCAAAACAAGACTCCTCAACAGCCTCAACTTTGCCCAGACCCTTAAATCATATATCCACACACCTACTCCATTTCGCAGTCCGTCAACTTCCTAGACCATCACCATCTCCTAGAAGAAGGCCTACACAAAACCTCCATTTTCTCAAACCCTCCGTACGCACAATGCATATAGACTACTCATCCTCCACAACCTACACACTAACAGACAGCATCCATACTCACAATTTCTCTCGTTTCGCAGACTCTGCTCCAGCGAGAAGACTTCTACTATACAAGCAGCAAAATGTCACAATTTTTCACCAACGCGGACTACCCCAGTTCCATCAACAATGCAGCACTCCGCCGCTCCATAGCTGTATCCAGAACATCTGTCTGGACACCCAGCACCAACCAAGACAGACAGACCCACAGCCTACCTCCTCTTCACCGCCCACCCTCCCCATCTGTAGGATCTCAAATCCCATTCGGCACATTGTACATAACCCACAAAACCCGCTCATACCAAAAACCCATGATCAATTCAAACGTGACAAAAACCTCAAAGACCTCCTCGTGCGGTCAAGTTTGAACAGAACCCACCAGCTACACCACCGTTACTCACCCCTGGCTCCAACCCAACTGCAAAATCTGCCCCTCACCCAAACCAGACACCATCCTACAGGGCCCAAAGACTCCTTCACTGTCAAAACGCACCTTCTCATGTCAGAGCCGCAACATTATATATGCCATCCACTGCAGCTGTCGTGGCAAGATCTACATAGGGGAAAACCGTTCACGCACACTGAAACACGCATCTTGAACACCTGGCCAGATTATCCGGCCACCACCGACCCCACCCGTCCCCCTACATTCAACCACCCCCAAACAAAACATGCCCAATGTCAAAGTCATGGCACTTGGCAGTCCAGAGGGGACAGCTTTAAAAACGCAAACCCGAACCCCATTTTCATTGAAAAACGGGGCAATACCCCCCCAAGGCATAAATATCCAACAAAAAACCAAAAAACACACATATTTCCCTCTTCCACACCAGTTGGCAAAACCCCCTACCAACACACCCCTTTACCCACACCCCATATTTACACATTAAAACACCACCACCAACCCCCTTCACCATTTCCCTACAGTAGTTACAGAAACCCCTCCTTTCTATTTAATCTTGTTTTGTTTACCCTTCCCCCTTTAAAAACCCCCCCCCCCCCCCCCCTTTTTTTTTTTTTTTTTTTTCCCCTTTCCATTTTTATCAATCCACCCCTTACCCAACCTCACAAAGATATCACACCCTTTTCCCCAAAAAAACGGACCACAACCCAATCTATTTACACACACACCAAACCCCCCCGACGCAACCCCCCCCCCCCCCCCCCCCCCCCCCCCCCCCGTTTTTCCCCTCCATAAAACCCCCCGGCCCCCTTTTCATTTCCGCCCCCCAAAAACATGGACAAGAACGGATAAAAACATTTTTCATTCTTTTTCGTTTTTCGTTTTTTTTTACTGTTTCCCCAATTGGGAAAAAGGGATTTATTTTTTTGCCCCGAAAAAGCCCAAAAGGGGTTTAAAAGCATGTTTTCTTTTCTTGTCTTTGTTTGTCAAAGTTTATTGGCGGTAAAATTCTAAACAAAATCTATTCCTAATTTGCCGTTGCCGCCGCCGTCATCCAATTTTTAAATTTTCAGGAAATTAAAAAGTAAATATATACTGGGCTTGACTACAATTTATCAAAAAACGATTTACCTGTTTTATGGCGAAGTACTCTTTTCCCGGAAAACAAAGAAACTCTAGCTTTTTTTTTTTTTTTTAATTTGTCAAATTTTCATAACCCAAACGAGGCAAGTTTTTAAAATTTGGGTACTTTCTTTGGGGTTTAACCAAGATTGGTTACTGAAATTTACGCACTTGCTGAAGGGCACACACACAACACAAAACACCCCACACACACACCACAAAACACACACACACACCACACACACAACCCCCACCCCACACACACACCCACACAACACACCACAACACACACACACACACGCAGACCCCACGCGCACGCCACACACACCAAACACACACACAACAACAAACCGCACATCACGCCCCAAACTCTCTCTTTTCTCTCTCTCTTCTCTCTCTCTCTCTCTCCCCTCTCTCTCTCTCTCCTCTCCTCTCTCTCTCTCTCTGTGGTGTGTGTGTTGTTGTTGGGTGTGTGGGGTGTGTGTTTTGTGTGTGTGTGTGTGTGTGTGTGTGGGTTTTGTGTGTGTGTGTGTGTGTAGAGAGAGAGAGAGAGAGAGGGAGAGGAGGGGAGAGAAAAGAAGGGGGGAGAGGGGGGAGGGGAGGAGAGAGGAGAAGGGGAGAGAGGGAAAAGAGAGGAGGGGGGAGAGAGAGAGAGAGAGAGAGAGAGAATGGGGAAAGTGAATGCGAAATTCGGGAAAAGGGTTTTTTTTCTTTGGCCATAGCCCCTTTTGAAAGGGGGGGAGTTTAAAAACAAAACCCTCAACAATGAAAATTTTTCATGAAATAGGCCCTTTGAAAAAACCCCCGAATTTTCGAGGTCATAATTTCTCTGAATTAAAAGCTTTATAACAAAAAAAGCGAAAAAATTTTAACATCATGTACTTGGGATGCCATCCAAAAAAGCGAGTTTAAAACACAAAAGGGTTGATAATATTTGCTGGG
>CM031596.1:120240484-120245718 GCA_018398815.1 Conus ventricosus | reverse complement strand
CAGTGGAAACATTCATCACCTATTTGCTTCTTTCTTTTTTCACTCTAATCAAGACACTAGCCAGAGGTATGAATGTGTTTCTAGTACTGAACTTACTTTCGTTGGTAGCACTGGAATTGTAGCAGCTCTTGTGTAGTCGTCACCCACTCCTACCACTTTCTCCATTTTCTTTGAACCAGAGCACGAGGACACAAGCATGGAACAATCATACAAAGCAACAGACACATAGCCGGCCATGATAACCAACCTCCCTCCTTTTGTCTCTCCCTGAAACACGATGATACGAGTCATCAACAGCTTTGTTAACTTTGGACATATAGTCAGAAACTACGTAATAAAAACATCCTACACCACAATCATCCACTTTTCCATCTCCCAAATGCAAGGACACTAATGTTCGACAAACATTCTTCACAAAATTGGACATATAACCAGCTGTTATATAGAAAATCCGCTGCCCTTCTTCTTCTTTTCCCATTTTTGTCCTTACTCTAAAACGCAAGAACAGAAATGTAACAGCTTTTCAGATGGTTCTGAACATATAGGCAGCTGTTACGTAGTAGACATAACACACCCACCAACCCAACCAATTCCTCGTCTTTTTTCCTTTATTCTCTCTCCAAACAAAAGGCACACATCGTTCAGCTGAGTGAACTGTAGAAGAAACGCCCCATCTCTCGACCTTCCTATCACTGCCAACTTTTTTCTCTCAATTTTTTTTCCAAAGCACAGGCAACATTCGGTAGTTATTTATCTCTCTTTTTTTAATATTTCAAATATTTCAAATATTTCTAGAGATGTCGCTGGCTTTTCCTTTAAATACATTTCATGTGGGCAGAAATGATGTAGGAAAATGTCAAATAGGTATGGAGAGACTTCTTTTAAAAAAAATTACAAGGTTGCTCCAATTCCTTCAAACATTTCATCTTAGTACATCTTCTTCCCCACCTCCAGCAAGAACTATCTATTACCTACCAACACTCACCACCGTCCCTTTCTTTCCCCTCCTACACATAATTCCTTTCACCCTGTGGAAAAGTACAGGACAGGTGTCAAAGAAGAGAGTGTTTGGACTATCAGCCCAACACGCCTCCAGACACAATGTGGAACGTAGTCAATCCTCCTCCCTCTCTGCTCCTCCTCCCCCACCCTTCCCCCCTCTTCCTCATCCCCTAACCTTCCTGCCCTCAAGGATCTCAGACTACCGAATTTGATGTTATCTGTCACGCACATATACAGACATTTGTAGATTGAGCTTTACATGGGAAATCTTTCAGAGCCAACAACAATACTTTGTTGGCCCTCTCTCTCTCTCTCTCTCTCTCTCTCTCTCTCTCTCTCTCTCTCTCTCTTCTCTCTCTCTCTCTCTCTCTCTCTCTCTCTCTCCTCTCTCTCTCTCTCTCTCTCTCTCCCTCCGCCAACATTACTGAGAGACAGGATAGACTCAAGACTTGTTCCTGCCGAACGTTGTTTGAGTTTCAATTACGGCAGAGTGTACAACCAACTGTTGTTGGTCCTGAGGGCTCTTGGCGCCAGACTTGTCTGAATCAGGCTTTAGTCATCAGCTTCAGTGTAAATGAGAAGGGCGAGACTGCCCACCGGCAAGCCAAGAGAGAGAGAGAGGGAGAGAGGGAGACAGAGACAGCAGCAGACAGGCAGACAGGCAGAGACAGAGACAGAGACAGAGACAGACAGACAGACAGACAGATGAGACAGACACAGTGACAGAAGGAACTGGCAGATGAAGGCCGAGACAGAGGGAGAGATGGACAGACAAACAGACAGAGACAGGGAACACAGACAGATAGTCAAACATAGCCTATATACACATAGATGCTGTGTATACAATCACACATTTAGCAGAGAGACAAACACGCGGAGATACACTTCAGATCATGGTGCCTATAGCATAGCCTACAAGTTCCATAGCAAGCCTGACATCACGGCAATTTCGATTCCTTACAGGTGTTGCTAAGGGACTACAACAGCAGCAAGAAGAACGATGACATCATCAACAAGAACAACAAAAACGGCAGCAACAACAACAACAATAACAACAAGAACGACACAACACAACAACAGCAACAGCAACAGCAACAACAACAGCAACAACAGCAGCACCTGCAGCAGCAGCGACAGCAACGAAAGTAGCAACAACAACAACGATAACAACATTACAAAAACACAGCATCAACAACAACATCATCATCGACAACAACAACAACATCCACAACAAAAACGACAACGACGACGACCATGAGGACGACGACCAAGACGATAGCAACAACAGCAACAATAACAACAGTAACATTACCAACAACAACACAAATACCAACAGCATTTTACAACAACAACAAAATGAACAACAACAACAACAAAACAGCCACAACTACATCGACGACCACGACAACGACGACCACGACGACGACCACGACGACAAGAATAAAAGCAAACACTCTCTCCTCTCTCTCTCTCTCTCCTCTCTCTCTCTCTCTCTCTCTCTCTCTCTCTCTCCTCTCTCTCTCTCTCTCTCTCTCCCCGACTTCTGACTATCTCTTTATTTATCTCTGTCTCTCTCTCACTTACTAACATTCAGTCTGTCTGTCTGTCTCTGTCTGTCTCTCGTCTGTCTCTCTCTCTCACACTCTCCTCTCTCTATCTCTCTCTCTCTCTCTCTCTCTCTTTTAATCTATCTATCTGTCTATCCATCTATTTGTCTGTCTGTTTTTGTCTGTCTGCCTGTCTGTACATATGTCCGTCTCTCTTTATCTTTTTTTTAATCCTTATTCTTTAATCTGTTGATGTTGTCGTTGTCATGCTTGTCGTCGTCGTCGTCGTCGTCGTCGTCGTGTGTTGTCTGTTGTTGTTGTTTTGTTGTTGTTGTTGTTCTTCTTCTTCTTCTCTTCTTCTTCTCTTCTTCTTCTTCTTCTCTTCTTCTCTCCTCCCTCCTCCTCCCTCCTCCTCGTCCTCCTCCTTCTTCTTGTTTCTTTTTTGTTCCTCAGATATCCTCTCCTATCTCCATCTTAAACTCAAGTCTCCAGTCTATCCCACATCCAGACGTAATCAGGAAAGCAGACATTGCTTGTTAGAAGACGGAAATGAAGACATTGATAGGATCTGCTTCTAATCAGGCTTTTCTGTGTCCGCTGTAACCCTTCTCGTACAACACTTTCCATCTTCACTCTCCCATACCCCCTCCCACGAACACTGCTTCACTCAGAAAACCCTGTCTTTGAGTCCTTGGGTTGTCATTTCAAGTCAAGTCTGGTCATTTCTCTGTGAAGATAATAGTCGAACAACGAAGTTTGCTGGTCACGTGGAGACGACAGAGATTTTGCTATCAAGGCTGTAGTATATCTGGGATGTTCGTTACAAAGATCACTAAATAATGTTGCTTTGGCAACGCTCTCTCTCTCTCTCTCTCTCTCTCTCTCTCTCTCTCTCTCTCTCTCTCTCCTCTCTCTCTCCTCTCTCTCTCTCTCTCTCTCTCTCTCTCTCTCTCTCTCTCTGTCTCGCTCCTCTCCTCTCTCTCTCTCTCTCTCTGTGTGTCCCTCCCTGTCCCCCCTCTCTCTCTCCTCTGTCCTCCTGTCCCCCCTCTCTTCCCTCTCCTCTCTTCTCTCTCTCTCTCTCTCTCTCTCTCTCTGTCCCTCCCTGTCCCCTCCCTCTCCTCTCTCTCTCTCTCTCTCTCTCTCTCCTCTCTGTCCCTCCCTGTCCCCCCCTCTCTCTCTCTCTCTCTCTCTGTCCCTCCCTCCTCTCTCTCTCTCTCTCTGTCCCTCCCTGTCCCCTCTCTTTCTTTCTCTTCTCTCTATCTCTCCTCTCTCTCTCTCTCCTCTCTCTCTCTCCTCTCTCTCCTCTCAAACTGTATTATGTTGTGATGCTCTATTCTCCCCCGCCTGTTCCTCCTCCCCCTCAGACACATACCTCTTTGAACTACCTCCCAACTTTCCCTTTTACCGCTTTTTCCATCTCCACCAACTGATTTCAGAAATACACAACCAGTTTAGGATTTGTGTGTGTGTGTGTGTGTGTGTGTGTGTGTGGTGTGTGTGTGTGTGTGTGTGTGTGTGTGTGTGTGTGTGTGTGTGTGTGTGTGTGTGTGTGTGTGTGTGTGTGTGTGTGTGTGTGGTGCGTGCGTGCGTTCGTGCGTGCGTGCGTGCGGCGTACGTGCGTGCGTGCGTGCGTGCGTGCGTGCGTGTGTGTGCGTGGTGTGTGCGTGTGTGTGTGTGTGTGTGTGTGTGTGTGTGTGTGTGTGTGCGTGCGTGCGTGAGTGTGTGTGTGGTGTGTGTGTGTGTGTGTGTGTGTGTGTGTGTGTGTGTGTGTGTGTGTGTGTGTGTGTGTGTGTGGTCGTGCGCGCGCGCGCACGCGCATGCACGTTTGTGCGCATTCACACATATTAATCATTCATCTAGCATATCTAAATACCTTCCCACAGACATTCAATATTCATGATGATAACTCCCATGATTTCCATCACTAGACCCACAAATCAATGGACCAGTATTCAGAGTGTCTATCATCAATCGACCCAGAGTTAGAAGAAGAGAAGAAAGCAAAAGAAGTGAGAATTCCCCTCTATTGAGACCCGACAGCTTAATGACGAGGGTGCTTGTATGATCAAGACGTCCAGATTCTGTGTCCGCTCTTAACCTTATGCAAAGGAAATGTCCATCATCTTGAGATTGGCATCAGTGGTATAAAAAAACAATATATGCCATGTCTGTGGAACGAAGAAAAATGTTTTTGTTTGTTTCGTTGATTGGCTTGTTTTGTTTTGGTTTGGTCTATTCTCAGCCACTACCATAGAAAACCACAAGGCTTATTTCGATTTACGAGTCTTCACATTCCTTTATCCAGAAACAAAGGATTAGCTGCAAATGGCTTAAGAAGAAAACTGGCAGCTGCATGCCTTCGTATCAGACGCCTTTAAGGCATATAGTGCGGAAATGAAACATCCTCACCTAGTGACTAAGAGATGCAGTGTGTATGTGTGTGTGTGTGTGTGTGTGTGTGTGCTGGGGCGTGCTGCGTGCGTGCGTGCGTGCGTGCGTGCGTGCGTGCGTGCGTGCTGTGTGGTGTGTGTGTGTGTGTGTGTGTGTGTGTGTGTGTGTGTGTGTGTGTGTGTGTGTGTGTGTGACCGTCCGTCCGTCCGTGGTCAAAATGTGTTCCAGTCGCTCCAGACAAAACTGCTGGGCCGATCTTTCTGAAAATGTGTAGGTATAACGGCCATAACGGCC
>CM031596.1:120210484-120225484 GCA_018398815.1 Conus ventricosus | reverse complement strand
ACTCTGGGTAAAAAATATGTTATTCTATTTGTTTGTTGATTTATTTATTGGATTTTTTCCATCCTTTACTTAGGGATCATTTGTTCATTTCGTTAGCTGTTTTCGTGTTCATTTCTTTAACAACTTTTGTCAAAATAAATCAACGGGTCGTAAAACCCACAAACACTAAATAGAAACGCCCCTTTTTTTGGTTTTTTTATAAACCTGTATCGGCATATAATGCAGTTTAAGAAAACCATTCACCCTCTTAAAACTCCTTAAAACTGTTTTTCACATCACCCCCCTTTAATTACACTCATACTTAAACTTGTATCTTTAATTATATACAAAACCCTATCAGGTTAAAAGAAAAAATGAAAAATCAAAAAAGGGGAAAGCAAAAACTTAGGGTTGCCCCGCCGACCTTAAACACAAAAACAACAACAACAACAACAAAAACAAACACACACACGCACGCACGCACGCACGCACACGCACACACAACCACACACACACACACACCACCCCAACACACACCCCACCACACAACGGACGCTCGCATGAACACACGTACGCACGCAAAAGGGCAACCAATTGGCAGTGATTTGTTTTGTTTTTTAAAAACACAACACCAACCAACACACACACACACACACCCCACACAACACACACACACACACACACCCCATGAAACCCCCACGCCCCCAACACAACGCACGTGCGCACGCACGCACCAGCACACCACACGCCCCAACAACATACACAACCACACACACACACCACAACACCACACACACCACACGCACGAGTACCACCCGCACGCCAACACACCACACACCACACACACACACACAACACACGCGCCCGCACACATACGCAAACTTATCGAGAGACCATTGTAGTTCTTTTTATGCCTTTTTTTTTCAAATAAAAAAGGAAATCTGTGGGATTAGAACCCGATTCAAACGTTATCTAAAGGGGAACCAGAAGAAGCGATGGCTCCTAACCCCACGGAAGTGATAAATTGTGTCCCTGGGCCCGGGTTTAACTCGACCGGCTTTTCCCCGGGGCCCCCCGGGGACGACCATCAGATTTTGGGCTTTTTGACCACCATTCTGGCCGTGTCACATAGATATTTGCCGCCCCCCACCCCACCCCCACCCCCGCCTGCCCAAACCAAATTTTTAAATTTACAATCCCAAGAATCTGAATTCTGCAAATCAAATCGAGCCCTGCAAAAAAAAAAAAATTAAATAAAAAATAATCCCGTAAATTAATAAATGAAATATAGAAAAATGAAATAAATAAATAAAAAAAAACAAACAACCAAACAAACAAACAACTGAAATAAAAAATAAAAAATAAAAAAATAAATAAATAAATAAATAAATAAATAAATAAATAAATAAAAAAATAAATAAAAAAATAAATAAATACGAAAGGGCTAAAAGCTTGGTTCCCGCCGGGTCGTGTCCCTCGGTCTATCCTGGGGGTCGCGGCCTATCTTTTGTCGGGAAAAAAAAGGGTTTTCTCAGCCGGGACACGTCGCTGCCCCCTCCACCCCTTGGTTTCTTTGATCGTATGAAGGCGTGGTGCTCCCCCGGGGAGCTTCACGTACGATCGAACCCGTCTACGGTTTTGACTTTCGCCGTGTTTGCAGCTGCGGTAAGAAGAGTCGAGGCCGTTAAATTTGTGCGTTTTGGGGAATTTTTCTACTGCGTTCCAACTGACAGTACATGGAGATGCCCGCATGCGACAAGTTTTGGGGTCAACTTTTGACAGGGCCCCGGCGGGAACTGAAAAAATCTCCCCTTTTTGTCCGGGAAATTGTGTGTGTGTGGTGTGGTGTGTTTTGTGGTTGTGTTGTGGGGGGGGCGTGCGTCGTGGCGTGCGTGCGTCGTGCTGCGTGCGTGCGTCCCGGGGTTGCGTGTGTGGTTGTGTGGTGGTGTGTGTGTGTGTGTGTTTTGTGTGTTTTGTGGTGGGTGTGTGCGCGCATGTGTGCTGCGTGCTGCGTGCGTAGTGCGTGGAGCGGGGCGGCGTGGGGGTGCGTGCGGCGTGCGTGTTGTGTTTGTGTGTGTGTGTGTGTGTGTGGTGTGTGTGGTGTGTGTTGTGTGTGTGGGTGGTGTGTTGTGTGTGTTTTGTGTGGGGGTGTGTGGTGCTGCGTGCGTCGTGCGTGCACGCGCGCGCCCGCCGCGCGTGGTGTGTGTGGGGTGTGGTGTGTGTGTGTGTGTGTTTTTGGGTGGGGGCGCGGGGCGCGCGCGTGGTGTGTGTGCGTGTGTGTGTGTGCTTGTGTGTGTGTGTGTGTGTGTGTGTGTGTTGTGTGGGGTTTTGGTGTGTGTGTGTGTGTTGTGGCGCGCGCGCTTGTGTGTGGTGTGTGGTGTGTGTGTTGTTGTTTTGGTGTGTTGTGTGGTGTTTGAGTACGGCGTGAGTACCTGCCCCCCTTGTGTGTGTGGTTGGGGTTGTGTGTGTGTGGGGGTGTGTGTGTGTGTGTGTGTTTTTGTGTGGTGTGCGTGTTGTGTGTGGTGTGTGTGTGTTGTTGGGTGTGTGTTTTTGTGGTGTTTTGGGCGTGCGTGTGTGGTGTGAGGGGGAGGAGAGAGAAGAAGAGAGAGAAGAGAGAGAGAGAGGCAGAAAACGGACGCGACAGACAGCAGACAACAACAACAGGAAGACGACAAAGAGAGAGTAGGGGGTTTTTCCCCGCGTTTGGGGGGATAAGGCATCCTGCCCCCACATTCACAAAGGCCAGCATAAACCCCCACATAGAGGAAAGCTTCCTGCATTCCTAAGACTCCCCATGTTCCCGGGGTTTTCAGTAATGTTAAAAAACCTTTTTTTTTACGACATGCCCCCAAAAGGAACCACAACACGACTGCAAAGTAAGTTAGTTTCAATCTAGGCTATTTTTAATATGGTCCAGAGAAAGCCTTAAAAAAAAAAATGAAATCTAAAAGCAAATGGTTGACCTCAAAGTGTTTACACCAAATGTGTTTAAGCCAGACTAATTTTTTTATCCCACGAAATTCTTTACGGGAACCCCCACCCTTTTATGCATCTTGAACTTCAATACAACCCCGTACCTACTTGGGGACATTCCAAACCGCACAATGGGTTTTTTAAAGAAAGCTTATAAGAAATTTATCATATCACATCATCCCCATCACACACATCGTCTCACACCATCACACATCACAACTCATTATCATTTATCATCATCATCATCATACAATGTGAAATATTCAAACAACAACAAGCAGCAGCAGCCAAACAGCAGCGCAGCAGCAGCACGCACAGCAACAAAAACAACAACAACAACCTCTCACATCATCATCTCATCATCACTCAAAACATCATCACATCATCTCAATATCCAGTGGGGGGAAGGTTTCAACAGAAGTAAATCGATTGTTCCCAACTCAATCAAACCCTGGACATTGGCGCTTTTGTGTGTGTGTGGTGTTTGTGTGTGGTTTTGTGGTGTGGGTGGTGGTGTGTGTGTGTGTTGTGTTTTGTGGTGTTTGTGGTTGTGTGGGTTGGTGTGTGAGAGAGAGAGAGAGAACAGACAGACAGACAGACAGACAGACAGCAGACGATAAAAACAGACAGACAAAAGACAGCAGGCGACAGAGACAGACAAAAACAGAGGAGAGACAGAGACAGGAGATTGAGACAAGAGTGACAGACAAGAGACAGAGATATCAAATTTAAAAAAAACACACTAACAAACTGACAGACGGACAAAATAGGGGAAGAAGATAGAGGGGGGGAGAATTTTGGGGAGTGCATATTTCACCTCAATTAAGCAAGCTTGTTAAAAAATGTTTGAAAAACGAATTGGGCAAAAACTGCCCTTTCATCGAATGAAAACAGCGCTTCGCGTGCCCCTTTCGCTTTACTGCGCGAGAAAGCGGGGATGCATGTGTTTTGTGTGTGTGTGTGTGTGTGTGTGTGTGTGGTGTGTGTGTGTGTGTGTGTGTGTTGTGTGTATGTTGGGGTGGGTTTTTGTGTGTGTGGTGTGTGTGGTGTGTGTGGTGTGTTTTTGTGTATGTGTTGTGTGTGTGTTTGTGTTGTGTGTGGTGGTGTGGGTGTATATACCCCTCAGTTTTCGATTTTTCACGTAGAAGGGCACTACAAAAAAATAAAAGGTTCTTTGTGCGGGGATGCGTACGTGCGTAAGGTGTGCTCGCGCTCACACACCTGTGGGTGTGTGTTTGGGGGGTGTGTGGTGTGTGTGTGTGTGTGTGTGTTGGGGTGTGTGTGTGTGTGTTTTCGGCGCGGCGCCCCGGTGTGTGGTGGTGTGTGTGTGGTGTGTTGTGTTGTGGGTGTGTGGGTGTGTGTGTGTGTGTGTGTGTGTACAGAGGGGGCAGACAGACAGCAGACAGACAGCAGCAGCAAACAGAGACAAGACACAGAAGGACGAGCGCCCAGCAGAAAGAAAAAAAAAAAAAACGGTCAGACAATGAGGAGAGAGAGGGGGGGGAGAGAGAGAAGAGAGAAAAGAGAAAAGAGAGAGAGATAGGCGTGAAGTTGGTCTACAAAAAGAGAGAGAAGAGAGAGAGAGAGCGCGCGTGGGTGTGTGTGTGGTGTTGTTGGGTGTTGTGTTGTTGTGTGGGTGTGTGTGTGTTTGGGGTTTGTGTGTGGTGTGTGGGTGTGTGTTGTGTGGGGTGTGTGGGGTGTGTGTGTTGCTGCGTGCTGGTTTCGTGCGTGCGTGGGTGCGTGCGTGCTACGTGCGTGCGAGGGGGGGGTGTGTTTGTGTGTGGGTGGGGTGGGGGGGGAGAGAGAGAGAAGAGGAGAGAGAGAAGAAGAGAGAGAGAGGGGGAGAGAAGGAGAGAGAGAGGGGAGAGAGGAGAGAGAAGAGAGAGTGCTGTGTTTGGCATTCGCGCGAGTGAAAAACATTTGGGGAGTACCATAACGATTTTTTTTTGGGTCATCTAATCCACAGGGGAAAACGGGTGGGGTAGGAATTACGGGGGGGGATCCAAAAGGTCCGTTTGCAATCACACGCTCTTCAGCTGCTGACAAAAAGGGAAACCCTTTCACAAACCCCAAAGAGCCAGCCAGCCTTTATGGGTGTCGAGCCAGAGAGAGAATGAGTTCTATACTCTCCCTCTCCTCTTTCGCCCCCCCGGCCCCCCCCCCCCCCCCCCCCCCCCCCCCCTTCCCTTTCCCCGCCCCTCCCCTCCCCATCAGTCACTCCCCCATACCCTTGACCAGTCAAGCAGATAACTGTCAGTGCAGCAATCTGCAGGAATTGTTGAGGGTATGGCGAAGAAAAAAAAAAACATTATAAGAACGTGCTACTTTTTCCGTTTTGATACTTTGGGAAAGAAGGGGCTAAAAAAAAGGTATTTTTCTACAAGACATTTTAAGACCTTGAAAATACGGTAAATTTTACAAGGGAAAACGGTTCTAAAAAAAAACTTAGAAAAAATACCTGAACGCGAATGCTTGAGGGGGTAAACCCCAAAACCTAAGAGGTGGTTTAAGACGTCAAAAGCTTTCAAGAAATTTTGGGTTTTTCAAGACCTGAAGATGTCTGTAAAAAACTGAAAAGAATTTCACTCCAACGGGAGAAGTTCTGCTCAAAATGTGAGATTTCTCTAGTAACTGGAAATTTCCAAAAAACTTGCGAGAGGAGCTCTATGGGAGGGGACGGGTTTTTTTAAGAACAGGGGTTTTTTAAGAAACCGGGAAATTCTCAAAACACTAAAGATTTTGAAAGAACTAAAGAGACAAGGATTTGAAATTAACGCGAAAGAAAAATTCCTGAAACGATGGGTCTACAGGGAAATGAATTAACGCAAAAAAAAAAATGAAATAGACATAAAAAAGGGAAAAAAAATGTAAAAAAAAAAAAAAACGAAGGTACCGTTGGGGAAAAAGAACTTAAACAAGAATTAAGAGAGATTCGCAAGAACGAGATCAATTCTACAAGAACTAAGAAGACCTACAAGATTGTAAGGTTCTCAATATTTTAAAGAGGGTTTTTTTTTCATGAAATGAGAGCGCTTCTCCCAAAAAACAGGCAATTTCTCTAATAAAGGGATCTACAAAAAACTTAGAGAGTCCTACAGAACACGGGCAAAATTTTTAAATCAACCAAAATTTGTGGTCAAACGCCACCACCCATTGGGCCTAAAACCCCAACCAAAAATTCTAGGGGTCAGGAAAACGGGCCCCTGCGGGTCCGGCCAAATTTAAATTAGTGGGAAAGGGTTTTTCCGAGACAGTCCGACCCCCCCTAGACTGACTAGGGCTTGGGCCCCACCCCGATGTCTGCCCCCGACGGGCCTCATACCTGGGCCGCCTTTTCCCGGCCACTTTTTACCCGCGCTTGTCATTTTTGACATCGTGACGCCCACCCAGACCAGCTCCCTTTAGGGACCATGTCCACACGGCACCAGTGTAGGAAAGGGGGGAGGTAAAAGGGGGGGGGGTGAAAAACTAGCTAACATTAGATGACCTTGACCACCCAGAAGTAAGGGGGTCAGCATGACTGGCAGATTGAACATCCCGGAATTAGAGGGAGCTAACTTCGGGGGGTCAGGGGGTAAAAATACTGACCAATGGTACTCGCCCTTGTTGGGGAGATCGGAACACCATAAGAAGGATGGGAGAGTGAGATGAAGGGAGAACGAGGGGAAGAACGAACAGAGACAGAGAGAGGGAGAGGTTCTAGGTCTGCTTGAGAGAAAAGCAGAGAGATGAGGGGAGGAGAGAAGAGAACCAAGTTGAGAGATTAGCATGAGATAGTCTGCAGAGGAAGGACTGAGGAGAGATGTGGAGAGAGAGAAAGAGTTGCTAATTTATGAAGAAGAAAAGAAAGAAAAGAAAAAGAAAAGAAAAGCAACCATGTCCATTTGATAAGAGCAGACTAGAAGAGAGAGAGAGAGAGAGAGTGCAATGCGTTAATGCAGGAAGAAAGAAAGGAGAACAGATCGATGTTGATAGTCACTGTTCTACCCTAACCGGGGGTTCGACCTCATACCTGGCAGCGTCACTTCGCCAAGCAGAACCACAGACCAACGCCAACAGTCTCACCGGACCAGGCGCCATCAGACCAACACCAGTGCCGCAGTTGTGTCGTGTTGTGAAAGTGACAGTGAAAAGAAAAAGAAAAGAAAAGAAAAGACAGTGATTCGTGAATAGTTAAGATCACCTGGCCAGGTAAAGTAGAAATCTATTTATACCCGGGTTAGTTAATGATGTTTTAGATAAATGATTTTGTGAAGTTCAAGGAAAGAGAGAATGTTTTATTTTGTTTGATTCTATATGCATTGATGTTCTTTCTATGATCATGTATAGTAAAGTTATAGACTTTACTAGTGGTTTGATGTGACGAATGCATGATATATGAATGAGATCGTAAGCAAGCTGTGAGTGTGTTTGGGCTGTGCGCTAGTCCTTCCTCCACTGACATCACCCGAGGTTGACAATTTATTGGCGAGCTTGCCAGGATATTCTGGCCCATTTATTATAATTGTTCAACTTCTCAGAGAGGAAGCTGGGTGGGATTCAAGTATTGTAATCCTAAGACAAGGGGTTGTCTTACTGTATGTTCCCAAGATAGTTAAATACTAGGCTTGGCATTGCTTCCAAGATAGTTAATACTAGGCTTGGCATTTCAGCCCCAGAGTACTCATTTCGCACAGATTTCCTATAATTCGCTCTCATAGTTGGGTCAGTGCGCTGGGGCGCGTCTTATAAAAACTAATTACGTTGCCCCAAGCTAATATTGTCATTCATAGGATTGTGCTATCACGTCACTCGTGTCGGTAACCACCAGTTTGGCTGTCGTTGTTATAAAATCTTGTTCAAAAAAAAAAAAAAAGGAGATATAATGGCGGAAGAAAAGAACACCCCTATTGAACAACTTGTGAGCGTCGCTCGTGATTTAGGTTACTCAGGAGATGAGTTGCGTGCATTTGTTGAAAACCAACAAAAGATGGAAAGAGATGAACGCGCAGAAAGACGCCGTATCGCAGTCGAAATAGCAGAACGGGAAAAGGTTAGGAAACGCAGGAAACAGAAAGAATAAGGCAAGCGCAGGAAACAGAAAGAATGAAGCAGGAAACAGAAAGAATAAGGGAAGCGCAGGAAACAGAAAGAATGAAGCAGGAAACAGAAAGACTAAGGGAAGCGCAGGAAACAGAAAGACTGAAGGAAGCGCAGGAAACGGAAAGATTAAAGGTTCAATTAGAGTTGGAGAAAGTGAGAATGCAAAGGGAGACCACCGAGGATGGGAGTTCAGTTTCCAGTGACTCTGTGCGTAGCTATGCCCCCCGACCCAAGTTGCCAAAATTCTCGGAAGGAACCGATTCGATTGATGCATACATCAGTCGTTTCGAAACGTTTGCGGCCAGTCAGGGTTGGCCCCCAGAAGAGTGGGCAGTCATTTTGTCGGCGTTACTGACGGGTAAGGCGTTGCAGATTTTCACTGCGTTACCAGCAGAACACCAGTCTGATTTCGGCGCTGTGAAGGAATCATTGATGAAAGGATTTGACCTCACAGAGGAGGGGTTCCGGAGAAATTTCGTTCAGCTAAATTGCAAGCAGGTGAGACGTACACTCAGTTTGGTGCACGTCTAGATCACTATTTTGAGAAATGGTTAGAGTTGAGTGGTACGAAGAAGGAGTTTGCTGAATTGAAAGAGCTAGTTATGAAAGAACAGATTTTGTCAGGTTGCGGCCCTGAGTTAACTATACATTTGAAAGAGAGACAGCCAGAGACAGCAGGGGAGTTGTTGAAGTTCGCAGAGGTGTATAGAGAGGCACGTTTGGGCACGAAGGTGCAGGAGAAACAGGTGCTAGGCACAGGTGAGAAGAGTGCAAGGAGACTAGGGGAGTTTTCTGCAAAGTCTGCAAACCCAGTGGTGGGGCAGAAGGAAGGGCAAAGGGAAATTAGGTGTTTCATTTGTCACAAGAAGGGACATGTGGCGAGGGATTGTCGCATGAGGTTCCAGAAGGCAGCAGCCCTGCAAGAGGTGGATTAAGGGTCGTCAGGGGAAACGACCTGCAGTGGAACCAAAAGGGATTCAGTCGGAAGAGGGTAGAGTGCAGCCTATGGCTAGCACTGGACAGCAGTCAGTGTCAGGGATGGAGGGCACTAGGCTGAGTGGTTCGTTACCAGTGGAAGAAGGGTGGATTGGCCAGCAGAGGGTGAAAGTGTTACGAGACACTGGTTGTTCATGCGGTGTAGTACGAACAACGCTGGTCGATAAAGGGGATTTGACAGGGCAAATCCAGACCTGTACTCTAATCGATGGCACTGTGAGGGAGTTTCCAGTTGCTAAGATAGAAGTACGTACCCCTTACTTCTCAGGCGAGTTGTCTGCGTTGGTGATGGAGAAACCCCTTCACGATCTGATCATTGGAAATATTCCAGGTGCAAGGGATCCAGGGGATCCTGAGTTTGTTGACTGCTACAGGGGCAGCAGTTCAAACACGGAGCAAGAAGGAGGAAAAGGTTGTTAAACCGTTAGTTGTTCCAGGAAGGAAGTCGGGCATAGATGTGTCGCCTGATGAGTTTAGGGCAGCACAGGAACAAGACCCTTCGCTCGTGAAGTCTTGGGAGTTGGCAAGAGGTGGAGAGAAACAGGAGGTTAGAGGAGGTGAGACAGAATTTTCTTGTGAAAGGCGGGCTGTTGTACCGAGTGTTCACCAAGGGGAAGACAGGTAGGTGACCACTCAGTTAGAGGTACCAGCATGTTATCGTGACACTGTCAATGTCAGTGGGTCACGAGTCGCTCATGGCGAGTCATCTCGGCACCAGCAAAACAGCTAACCGAGTCTTTGATGACTTTCATTGGCCAGGAGCAATGGCAGACATAAAGCGTTCTGCATGTCATGTGATGTGTGTCAAAGGTCAGCCACAAGAGGGGTGAAGAGGAAGGCGCCTCTTAAACATCCCCCTTTAATTGACACACCATTCAGGAGAGTGGCCGTTGATTTGATTGGCCCAATCTCGCCCTGTTCCAAAGGTGGGCACAGGTATGAGACGTGTAAGGTTGCAAAGGAAGGTTTGCAGGAGGCTAGGGTCGGTCAGAAGAAGCAATATGACAGGAAGGTGAGGAAGCAATCCCTCAAGGTGGGAGATCAAGTCCTGGTACTGCTTCCCACGGATCACAACAAGCTGCTGATGCATTGGAAGGGACCCTTCACCATCATTGAAAAGGTAGATCAGGACTACCGAATCGATGTGAATGGGAAATCAAAACTTTTCCATGCAAATTTACTCCGCAAATATATTCAGCGTGAGAGTCAGCACATAGGCGCAGCAGCAATCATTGATGGAGGTGAGGGAGACCCAGCAGAGGAAGGGGAGATTTGTTGCCTGAGTTTCCAGGGGAAGAGTCATACAGGGATGTGTCACTGTATGAAGGGCTAGACAGTAGGAGACAGGAGGAAGTTAGTGGGCTCCTAGAACAGTATAGGGCGTCCCTGACTGATAAAACCAGGCAGGACAACTCTAGAAACATGTACGGTGGAGTTAACATCGCAGAAACCCGTACATGTGAAAGCCTACCCGATCCCATATGCCACCAAGCAAGTGATCGAGGAGGAGGTAGAAAAGATGTTGGACCTTGGGGTGATTGAACCGTCCAAATCATCATATAGTGCACCCGTCGTCTTAGTGAGGAAAAAGTCAGGTGAGCATCGATTCTGTGTCGACTATAGACGTCTGAACAGTGTCACCAAGGTCGATGCAGAGGTCATACCCAACATGGAAGACCTTGTTCGCTCAGATCGCCACAAGCAAGAGCCAGTATTTCACCAGGATCGATCTGAGCAAGGGTTACTGGCAAATAGCCTTGAGTGATGACTCAAAGGAAGTCACAGCATTTTCCACTCCTATGGGGCTATACCAGTGGCGAGTACTCCCTTTTGGGATGGTCAACGCACCTGCAGTCTTCTCTCGAATGATGAGGAAGCTATTGACGGGATTGGAAGGTGTTGTGAATTTCATGGATGACATCCTGATAGCATCCGAGACATGGGAGGAGCATATGAGGCAGCTAGGAGCAGTCTTGGAGAGGTTGAGACAAGCCAATCTCACGGCCAGACCAACAAAGTGCCAGGTTGGCTTTCCAAGCCTGGAGTTCCTAGGTTTTGTTGTCGGAGGCGACACAAAGCAGCCGGAAAGAGGAAAGGTGGAGAAGATGATGAATTCAGAGAGACCAAAGACCAAAACAGAAGTCAGGAGTCTGCTAGGTTTTATTGGGTTCTATAGGGAGTTTGTTCCAAATTTCGCAGCAATCACGAGTCCTCTCAGTGATTTGATCAAGGCAGGGAAACCGGCAGTGGTCGAGTGGTCAGACGCTGCAGAGCAAGCACTGCAGACGGTGTTGGAAAGACTAGGTTCCCGTCCCATCTTGAAGCTACCAGATATGTCCAAACCATTTTTGTTGCGGACAGATGCATCAGGTGGTGGGATAGGTGCAGTATTGTTGCAGGAGCATGAAGAGGTCGAGTTTCCTGTGAGATATGCTAGCAGGAAGTTGACAAAGTGTGAAGAAGGGTACGCAACGGTGGAGAAGGAGTGTTTAGCTGTTGTGTGGCCGTGCAGAAATTCCACAAATACTTGTATGGGAAAGAGTTCGTGATCGAGACGGATCATCAACCACTCAAATTCCTGCAGGAGGCGCAGTTGAAAAAACAGCAGAGTTCTGCGTTGGGCAATGGCACTGCAGCCCTACAGGTACCGAGTGCAGTACATCCCAGGTCGACAGAATGTCGGAGCTGACTATTTAAGCCGTGTAGTCTAGCAAGCTGCAACTCAGAGGAGGTCAGTCATATCCGGGTGCTTTATTGATAATATGTGTTGATTCCAGTTAGTTGATTGGATATGGGTTCATTCCCAGTTGGCTATGTTCATATTTTTTTTGTGTGTGAGACTTGTTCATATTTTCTTTGTGAGACTTGTTCATGTGGATGTAGTTATGCTTGGAGCATACAGTCGCTTGTGTAGTGATGCATTATTTGCAACGAGTGAGGATGGAGATTCCTCAGTGAAGTGTCATGGATCGTGATCATATTATATTGTGCTTTTCATAATAATTGTGAAGAGAAGATGTGGCAAATCCGCAGGTAGGGAATTGCATAAGTGCGCACAGAGGTCGTTATAAAATGAGTTGAAATAACGCAAGAGCGCACGTCAATGATAACTCATTGGAGTGTATTCACTAATGGTATATTTTATAATTTATAAACCGTTGGTTGTAAAGTATTTTCCAAACTTTGCGCGTGTAGCTGTGTGTCAGCAAATTCGGTTGTTGTCTTTTTGTACCGTTGTTTTGAGACAATGCGGAGCAGTAGTCTTTTGCAAGGGGGAAATTGTCACGGTCAAAATTCAACTCAACCAAATTCGTGGTCAATCGCCACCAGCCCAGTTGGACCTAAGCCCTAACTCAAACATTCTAGGCGTCAGGAAGACGGGCCCATAGGTCGGGTCCGGCCAATTAAGCTTAGTGGAGAGGTTTCACCGAGACAGTCCGACCCACCTAGACTGACTAAGCGGCTTTGACCGACGCCTCGATGTCTGCCCAGACGGACCTCAGTACCTGGGCCAGCCTTATCCGGCCACTTTGTGAACCAGCGTCATTGTCAGTTTAGACATCGTGACGCCCACCCAGACTCAGCTGGCCACTTTAGAGTGACCAGTGTCCACACGGCACCAGCTAAGTAGGAAAGGGGGAAGGTAGAGTGTGGTGGGGGGTGAAATCTAGCTAATCAATTAGATGACCAATTGACCACCACAGAGAGTAAGCGTGTCAGCATGACTGGCATGATTTGAACATCCAATGGAATTAGAGGGAGCTAACTTCGGGGTGTCAGGGGTAAAAATACTGACCAATGGTACTCGCCCTTGTTGGAGAGATCGGAACACCATAAGAAGGATGGGAGAGTGAGATGAAGGGAGAACGAGGGGAAGAACGAACAGAGACAGAGAGAGGGAGAGGTTCTAGGTCTGCTTGAGAGAAAAGCAGAGAGATGAGGGGAGGAGAGAAGAGAACCAAGTTGAGAGATTAGCATGAGATAGTCCTGCAGAGGAAGGACTGAGGAGAGATGTGGAGAGAGAGAAAGAGTTGCTAATTTATGAAGAAGAAAAGAAAGAAAAGAAAAAAGAAAAGAAAAGCAACCATGTCCATTTGATAAGAGCAGACTAGAAGAGAGAGAGAGAGAGAGAGTGCAATGCGTTAATGCAGGAAGAAAGAAAGGAGAACAGATCGATGTTGATAGTCACTGTTCTACCCTAACCGGGGTTCGACCTCATACCTGGCAGCGTCACTTCGCCAAGCAGAACCACAGACCAACGCCAACAGTCTCACCGGACCAGGCGCCATCAGACCAACACCAGTGCCGGCAGTTGTGTCGTGTTGTGAAAGTGACAGTGAAAAGAAAAAGAAAAGAAAAGAAAAGACAGTGATTCGTGAATAGTTAAGATTCACCTGGCCAGGTAAAGTAGAAATCTATTTATACCCGGGTTAGTTAATGATGTTTTAGATAAATGATTTTGTGAAGTTCAAGGAAAGAGAGAATGTTTTATTTTGTTTGATTCTATATGCATTGATGTTCTTTCTATGATCATGTATAGTAAAGTTATAGACTTTACTAGTGGTTTGATGTGACGAATGCATGATATATGAATGAGATCGTAAGCAAGCTGTGAGTGTGTTTGGGCTGTGCGCTAGTCCTTCCTCCACTGACATCACCCGAGGTTGACAGATGTCCTACAAGAACAGGAATGGATTTTTGTCAAAACCTCCGAATTATATCTACAAGACTTGCGTGGTTTTACAGCACCGAGAGAGGTTTAAGGAGAACTCAGAGAGGTCTTACAAGAGTGAAGAAAGATTCTAAAATGAAACAACAAAAACCTAAGAGAGGAGAAGATGTTCTAGAACTGACAAAGAGTCTATAAGAATGGAGCGGTTTCGCACGACGTGAGACGTTCAACAAGAACTGATAAAAATCCTGTAAGAAAAGATAGTTTGTTCTAAAACAATAACAGATTCACCAGGACCTGACAGGTTCTTCATGAACTGAGAGAGATTCTACAAGAACAGAGGCAGAATCTGTACATTCTGGGAAAGATTCTGAAACAATTGTGACATATTCCGAAAGAACTGAACGAAATTCTACAGGAACTAAGCGGTTCGGCAAGATCTGGAAAGTGCTATACCAAAATGAACAGTTCTGTAATACTGGGCATGTTCAACAAGATCTGAAAAAGGTTGCACATGAACTTTGACATATCCTGAAAGAGCCCAGAGAAGTTCCATAATAACTGATAGACGTTCTACAAGACTTAAGAGGTTATACAGGGTACATAGAGAGGTTCTATAAGACCTGAAATAGGCTCTAGGACAACTACAACCAGTGTTCAAAGAATTGGGATTTCCAGAAGACCTGTGAGTGGGATTGCAAGAATGATGACGAATATTACGGCATTTTAATGGACGGAGATCCTCTACGAGAACTGAGACAGCTTTTAAAAGAACATAAGAAAAAATTCTAGAAAAAGAAAGAAGACGATATTTTTTATTTTAAAAAAAAACCTGCAACAACTCTTGTGGATTTCTTCAAAAATTCAGGGAGACTCTTAGGGCGGTAAAAGAGAGTATACAAAACCTGAGTTATTTTGCAAGACCTGATCAGTCCTATGACAATGTAGTGGCACTGTAAAGAGTAAAGATTTTCACAAAATCTGATCATTTCTACAAGAAATGTGGAGCTCGCGTGCTAATGATAGGTTCCACAAGAATTAGATGAGCGGTTTACAAAAGCTAAAAGAGGTTTGTCAAGGGAGAAGCAAGACTGAGTGCGTAAGTACAGAAAACACAGAAAAACACACCAGAGGCTTCCAGTTTTTCCTTCCTTGCTATTTTGTTTCACGCGATATTTCATTCGTTTTGTTTTGTGTTCGTTGTCCTATAATCCAAGGGGTAAAAATGTTGCCCCCCCCCCCCCCCCCCCCCTCCCCCCCCCCACACACATACACACATATAACAAACAAACACGCGA
>CM031596.1:120163746-120171246 GCA_018398815.1 Conus ventricosus | reverse complement strand
TCTTCATAGCATGATTACATCAGCGTGTTACGCACAACATATATATTTTAATAACATCCCGTCTGACCTACTCTGTACATTCCTTTTCCTGCGCATGCGCCTATTATTTTAGTGTCACCCCTGTTGACCTGTGTGACCCCATCTCATAGGCCTGTTAAGCAAGCGTTGTTTGCATTTCCATTGTAAGATGGCGTGTTTCTTGCTGAAGTATTCGTTCGCTATTTATAAAAACTTTGGAGTTTGTGCATGTTCGTGGTTCTCTGGATTAAATTATGTAAATGATTTGAATTGGACTCTCTGTCATCTTGAAACAGGTTGGTACATTTCCTATTTTCCCGTTTGATCATGTAATGTTGGTTAATATTTGTTATTACGTTCCACTTGAAACTTGCTCATCTTCTTCTTATGTGTGGGTTTAAACTTTGGGGACAGACGGATTTTACCTCAAGTAAAGATCGACAACAACTGAATCTTTCATGAAAGCTGTTTCAACCTCGAACATTAATCGAAGTCGTTCTTTACGAGGTAAATTTTATCTTGGGACAAAGTCCTTTCGAGCGAGCGTGGAACTGTACTTGTAGTTCTAACTAGGTCAAACTAGATCTGTGTGTTTGAGCAGAGACGTGATTTGAGGCGAGGCCACAGCGCGCGTCGTCTGTCTCGTCTCCGAAGGAAAGGCCCCAGGCCGCGGAAACGCCCGTGACCTTTGTTAATCTCTCAAAAGTTAGCCATTGACCCAGATTCTCAAAAAGATCCATTCTTTGCATCCCACGCATCACAATAAGTATATGTATTTAGCTACAATATGAACACACGGGGGTTGTGCTAAATAATGTCGCTCTACATGAAATGATCAGCACTCATTCTTATTCAGTCTAATGCTTATCAAACTTGAAAATATTTGCAGCACATTCAACAGCAATCTAACCCTGTTTTGTTCATTTGTGTTCCTTTCCATCCCCTCCCCACTTCTTATACGTGTTGTTTATTAAATTTTCTATCCATTTCATACAAAAAACAAACAAAAACCTTTCTATCTTTCCCTCCTCCTTTCTAATTTCCTTTATTTTTATAACAAGTCTTTTTTAACCCGGTGGGCCCAAACATTGCCACCCTTGAGCTTTAATCCTTAAATTGATTTTCTCTGGACTTGAGAGAAAAAGATGTACATAGCTACATCCCGATGATCTCTTATTTTTGTTTTGTAGTATATTATCTAATCTAATCGTGTTCAGAATGTTAAAATTTTTGGTTATGTATTTCCACTCTTAATTGGTTATAATTTGGACATGCTGTTAAAAAGTGCATTTCTGTTTCAATCACAGGACAAAAGGGGCAGGTTGCAATCACCAAACTATCAGTGTATTTCCTATTGATATGTAATTCGTTTTTTCCCTAGTCTCATTTTTGTTAATGCTTCCTAAATTTAGTTTAGTAATTTGATGTAGATATTCTTCTGTTTGATGCCGGGTTTTGAATTGTAGTATTTTGTGAATCTCTCGCTATTTGTTATTTTCTCATCCCAATTTTTTTATAACAATCTATAATTCTTTGTTTTAACTCCTTTATAAACTATGTTCTTTACTTAACCCTTCATTTCCCCAAACCCTCTGAGAAACCAACCTATCTAGACATCCTTTTATTCCTAGTGCCCAGTTTTGTGTTTTAATTACTTCTATTTTTTCCCTTTCATATGCTTGTTTTGGAATCCTATTAGGTGGCATATTTATTAAGCGTGCCAATATCTAATTGCTTTATTATACTATCTATATTAGGGTATCTGCCTAACTCTCCAAACATGATTATTTGGTTTTTTCTTTCCTCCCCTAAAATATTTTTTACATGCAAGTAGATGTACTTTTTCTACTGCTGAATACATAGTTAATCCCCATACCTCAGCTGCTTAGTAATAGGGGTTTGATTTGGGTATAAAATAATTAAAATAGATATTCAGTCTATATGTCCTAAACTGTACATGGTTTTTCATTATTTCAATCACCTTACCTTTAGCTCTACCTGCATATTCTGAGAGGGAGATATCTGCTGAAGTTTGGTTGTCAAGGGAAAACCCCAAATATTTATAACTATTTACAACTTCTAGTTCATCACCTTTATAATACCATTTCTTGCTTTTCCTAAGTATCCTCCTTTCCTGAATACCATGACTTTTGTTTTTGTGATTCACTGTTAGGCCTATTTGGTCAGAGGCCTCTTGGAGATTTCTAAGTTAAATTTGTAACCCTGATGGGGTTATCGATATTAGTGCTATATCACAGCAAAGAGTAGTAGAATAGTTCCTCAGTTCCTGGTAAAAATTGGTAGCCATGTCTTCCTCTCAATGTTACCTTTTCTGCCACTTCTTTTAAATCAAAAGGGAAAAATTAAAAGGGGGAAAGTAAGCACCCTTGTTTCACTCCTTGAGGACAGTCAAAGAATTCTGTCAGTTCATTCCCATTCTCACACATCCCTAAAACTGTTCTGTACATTCCTTTTTTAACATGTTTAACATTTTAGTAGAAAATTTTATGTTTCTTTTAGTTTTCCCATAGCTTATCCTGTGACTGTATCGAACGCTTTATGATAGTCAATGAATGCTACATATAATTTGCTTCTTCTTCTGCCATACAAGCAGTTACTTATCATTTTACCAGAGTGTAAATATGGTCTATGGTAGAGAAGTTTTTTTCTAAATCCTGCTTGCTCTTTGCTTATTTTGTTCTTTTCCCTCTGCCCAGTTGTATATCTTCTATTTATTACAGCTGTGAAATTTTTACTTAAGATGCATAATAGGGAAATACCTCTATAATTTCCGGGGATTGTTTATCACCCTTTTTGAAAGAGGCACAATTACAGCTTTTGTCCATTCTATAGGAAAATAACTATCCTGAAATATCTTTTTAAAATAATTTTATTAAAAATGGGGTTTATGTGTTGTTCTGTGGTCTTAAAAAAATTCTGGTGGTATTCCGTCAAGTCCAGATGCTTTACCTTTTTTTCAATTTCTTTATTCTAGACTTATTTCAATATTAGTTATCTCTTCATCTAATTCTTGTATATGGATTTCCCTCTTTTCGCTTCAATGTTTTGTTGCACCCTTTCATTGTTGTTTTGCACTTCGGGTAGTTGCGGGTTTTAAAACACTTTTCAAAGTGTTCTTCCCATTGTGAAATACTTATTGCTGGTAGTGTAATCTTTTTCTTTTTGTGCTTTTATAATGTTCCAAAAACATCTTACTGTCTTTTTGGTTTTGTATGACTCCCTCGTATGTTTGTTTACTATAATGTTTTTTCTTCTCTCTGGTTGTTTCTTTATTTATTGTTCTTTTGTTTGCATAAAACCCCTTTTCTTATTTTCATAAATTTGGGTTTTTGAATTGTTAGTATGCGTCATGTACATAATGGTGTCTGGCATCTTTTTTCTTGGCTTCGCATTCCTTATCATACCATCCATTGTTGTTTTGTTACCCCCTCCTATCCCTATATTTACATACATTTTACCAGCCTCTTTTAATGTTTATGGAAATTTTCTAAACGTAAATCTATGTCAGTGTCAACCCCCTCGGTAATCTGTTCAGTAGTATTTTAAATCTCTCTGTTTCATATAGCTGTATATATTTGTTTTTTTTGCAGGGTCCCATCTAATTTTCTTTAAAAACTTTCTCTTAGCTTTGTTTTCCCTTTGGGGGTCTGGCATGTGCTCTGTATTACCATATTGATTGGCATAGGGGTGAGATTCAAATTCTTTCCTGGATAACACAATTTTTTACATTACCAATCAACCCAAATGAACATACATAATAATCGATTGTACTGTTCCCTCTATCAGAATAGATGTGTATGCACCGTCAAAGTTCTCTGGACTTAGTCCTTTAGAGGTGTTAATTTAAATGTTGTACAAAATTAAATTTTTTTTCCGAAACCATTTGTAACAGAGTCCATTGACCTTCGTGCACACACACCCTGTTCATTGTTTAATGTGTCATCATCATCGTTTACACACAGACCCCATTTCCCTATACGTGCATTGAAGTCTCCTCCATAATATAGAAAAAATCATTTCGTTGCTCTTTTTGTGTTAGTAAATATTGCTCCAGCAGTTCCAAGGTACATGTATAGTCCTTATCAGAATGGGAAACGGCTATCAACTGGGTGTATTTTATATTCCAAAAAACATAATATCCTTCCCACAATTTAGCAGATTTTCAGATAAACGTATACATAATACATTTTTTATCCCCGTGCTTATTAACTGAACATAGTCAGCCATTTTTTTTTTAAATTAACATGACAACCCCCCCTGAAGGTCTGCCCATTTTGGTAAATTTCACAGCGGGGCAATGGGTATACAAAAAATTTGAGAATTTTATTTCAAAATCAAAAGACTCTAACGTAAAGTTTCGCTCAGACAGCAGATATCAAATGATGTAATATATTCTAAAAAATCTGGGTCAGTTAATTTCTCAAGCAGACCTTTTACGTTCCAGCAACCAAAATACAGCTTTTTCTTACCTTCTTTAATTTCATCCTAGTCAAATTTCCACTTTCATCCTCGTTCTCGTTTCCATTCACTCTTGTTCGTTCATTTTTTTCTCATTCACCATATGTTGTCTCACAATTCCATCTTCTCTAGCATTTTCATTTAGCTTGTTATCTGTGTGTTGACTTGTGGTGACATTTTTTCCTTGAATTTTGTGTGTGGACCTTGGCCTAATTTTCATATTTTCTCCTTTTCTTTTTTTCTTCCCATCTTTCTTGGTGATGAGAAGTGGTGTTTTCCAGGTGGTGTGGTCGGTTGTTTGTTGTTCTTGAAGTGTTTGTATCAATCTTAATGCTTGTTTTTCCCGAGGGTGTTGTTTGCTTTGGGTTTTCCCCCCTTTTTTTAATTCACCTCCTTTCTTCACTATCAGAAAATACCAAGCCTTGCGTAAGTATAGTTTCTTCAATGTAGGTTGTCGTGTATTCAATGGTTGTCGTACTGTCTTTCCCTTCTCTATGTGTGTAGATATATCGCACCGCGAATGAGGCGTACTAGGAGGTTGTGTCACAATCTCTGACTCAGTCATGCATGCTGTGTTTGTCCTAAGCTATCCCTTTTAATGCTCCCGATACGTCCAATTGATCACTATTTTCTCCTGTGCGTGAGCCCAGTGTGTGTACTAGGAACTGTGAGAGATCTGATTAGGGTTTGCTTGACCTGATTCTAAGGGTGGGAAATGCCTGTATTTTGATCTACTCTGGCATCAGTGTTTTTGCCTTGTATGTTTTCCCCTATCCCACTTTTTTCTGCCACACCTTCTCGCATTTCGCTTACGTCTTGTTTCCTGCTTTCCCATCACCATCACTCTTTTTTTCCTTTCACTCTCTTCCCTTTTCTTTTCACTTACTCTCTCTTCTCAGACCTGTTTCTTGATTTTCCCGTTCCACTCTCTCTCTCTCTTCGTCCATAAATCCTGAACAACAAAAACTCAATCGCTGCCCCATTCATTTCCTTCTACACTTTCATCCTCTCAGCTCCATTTCTCCCCCATTCACTCCTTTCGCACTTTTTTTCATACCTATCATCTCTTCCACCTGTTCTTTACTCTATTTCTATCTTCCTCTCTTTCTTTTCTCCAATCTTCTCCTTTTCTCTCATCCCTCACCCCCTCATCCTCCAGTCAACAATGTTTCTAAAGCCCCTTGCACTATAATCATTTCATTCATTCCTCTCTGCATCCATTGTCCATTTGGCCAGAATGTCTTCTGGAAATATTTTCAATCTGTAGTCCTCTTGCTGCTGGTGCTGTCTATATTGTTCATGATGGCTGTTTCCGTTCTACTCGTGGGCTGTTTCTTCTCTTACATACAGTTTCCCCCCCCACATAGTACCCCGACTTGCCTTGTGCTCTCAGATCACGTAGTTGGTCAGCTTGGCGTTTCGTCTGTCTTGCGACCCGTATGCCTGCCTTCTCATCTTCTCGCGTGCCCCTCGGGTTTTGGTAGGATCTTCATGGTGTCTCCCATCTGAGGAAACGCACGATCACAGGTTGGGTCTCTCTGCGGAAGGATCCGGTTTGCCTAGCCTATGTGCACGTTCTATTGCATCGTCGGGCCCCTGTCTCGTCTTCCATATATTTGTCTAGTGTCTCTCTGATCACCTCATCACATCTCTCTCTGCTATCGTCCTACCTCTTTGATCCCAAAGAACTTTAATTATTCGTTGGAATAAATTCAATTCGGTCCATTTCTTCCTCCATTTTAGTCAGTTGCTTGCCATATAGTCTTGCGTTGCCCCTAAATGCCTTACTGCTGTTTTGTTTTTTTGTATATCCTGCTTAGTGTCTTGAACATCCCTGCATAATTCATTCAATGTGTCCGCCATATCTGATTGTTTTTGTTCCATCTTGTTGATAGTGGTGGTTTGTGACTTAAAGAGTCAGTGAGCGTTGTTATTGCCGTAAAGATTGTGTCATCTTGGTGTCTATCTTCGTGTCTAAGTTGTTGAATTTCGCTTCCAGCTTGTCTTCTAGCTTTTTGTTTTTCAGTTCAATTTCTCGTTAATGTTCAATTGGTCCTGGGCCCGGGTTGGTCTCCACATCATTGGACAAGGAAGTCGTCTGCGCACCCTAGGTAAGTGGAGAATAAGAAGTATAACCACTATTGGGGGACAGACTATTCCCAAATGAATCTGTGATGTTGCGTAGACCGTACCTTTCATGTCTGTCCAACAGAGTCCTCTGACTGTCGTGCTCTTTCCCCATCTCTGTCCATCTTGCGGGTTTACGTTTCTCTTGACCACAGAGGTATGAACATTAGCCCACTTTCGTTTCTCCTTACAGTCACTGGTGAACCGATGGCACTGCTTGTGTTTGCGGCAAAGTACCAAAGTTTAGTACATTTCCCTCGAACCGCCACTGACTTCGGTACCAACGCCCCCTCTTGTGGTATCACGTGCACACACTAGTGTCAGACATATCCCCACAGAACACAAACCAATCAAGACATCTTTCACTCCGGCCACTTCACCCTTCCGCCATTTTCTTTTTCTTCCCTTCCTTCTGCTCGCTAGTGAAGCACAGAAAGAACCCATTCTGGCACGCCAGATGCACAGATCCACCATGACTAGGTAGATACACTTCTTCAAATGCTTCTAACATTTCTAAATATCAGATATCCTTAGCCTTTTGTGAACCACACTAACAGTCGAAAATAACAGAACTCAAACACTCACTGGCTATTCTCCGCCCCTCTTGCTGCGAAAATCCGAAGAGAGAAGAGAGAAGGGGGAGAGGGGAGAGAGAGGGGAGAGAGGGGAGGAGGAGAGAGACACAGAGAGAGAGAGAGAGAGAGAGAGAGAAGGAGAGAGAGGGGAGAGGAGAGACGACAGACAGACAGAAACAGAGTGAAGTAGAGAGAGAAAGAGACAGGAGGGAAGGGAGGTAGGAAGAGAGGAGAGAGAGAAAAAGAGAGAGAAGGCAAGACAGAAGACAGAGACAGAAATACACAGATAGAGGCAGACAGA
>CM031596.1:120156246-120158746 GCA_018398815.1 Conus ventricosus | reverse complement strand
ACGAAATGTTATTTATTGAGGGGAAGGAATAATGTTCAACGTCAGTGGCTATTTGGCGTCCACCTCTTATACAAAGGAAAGATATTTAAATGTATGAAAGAAAACGTCGCACAGAATTGCATTAAACACATATACAACAATGAATATCTAGCAATCAAGGAAGGATAATGCAATATGTCATTAGAGGAAGAGAGTGTGGGAGGGTGGTAGGGAAGCAGGGTTCGAGAACAACTGAGAGAGAGAAAGAGAAAGAGAGAGAGAGAGAGAGAGAGGGGAGAGAGAGAGAGAGAGAGAGGAGAGAGAGAGAGAGAGAGAGAGAGAGAGAGAGAGGACAAAGACGGTCGGTTGATTAGGTTGAGACAATAGGAAAGAGAAGGAGGGGGAAGGTGGGGTGTTGGTAAACCAGTTTGCCGTGGCAACACTATCGGGGAAGATAACAAGACGCTGGTAAACATCATCTCTTGTAACAAAAGAAACAGGTGAAGGGAGACAACCATTATAGCTCGGATCCCGAGTTGTCTGTCTTGAGGACAAGTCAAACGGCTCGGTGTTGGACAGACGTTATTGTCGTGAGGGATGTTGAGGGGAAGACTTTGAGTGTGCCTTGTAGCAGATGAAAAAAAAAAGAGGAAGTTCGCATAGGGGGATAATGTAGAACAATGCACAACGAACTGAATCAACGCGCACAAGTACATATATTTACAAACTCACTACGGACGCACAAAATAGAATAGACGATGAAATAGGATCAAGAAGTAAAGAACAATTTTGTTTGTACACATCAGGAGTTGTCGAATAAGAAACGCCGCACAACACACACACACACACACACATACACACACGCGCGCGCGCGCGCGCTCGCACACACACACACCCACAGAGAGAGAGAGAGGAGAGAGAGAGAGAGTGAGAGATGAGAGAGGGGAGAGAGAGAGAGAGAGAGAGAGAGAGAGACAGAGCAGACGGGCAGACAGACAGACAATTACATAGACAGCCAGACAAGCGGGCAGATGGACACACTGACAAAAACACAAATAAACACGCAGACAGACACACAGACACACACACAGACACTCCGACAGAAAAATATAATAAGCTGAAGCGGACTGATTAGATTGTTAGAGGGACATTTCATTTTGGACGAGAGAGGAGAGAGAGAGGGGTGGGGGGGGAGGAGAGAGAGAGAGAGAGAGAGAAAAGGGAGAGGGAGAGAGAGAGAGAGATAGAGAGAGAGAGACAGAGACAGAGACAGAGACTGACAGACAGACAGACAGACAGACAGAGATGTGTCTAAGAGACAGCAGACTATTTCCAATAGACAGACAGACAGACAGAGATGTGTCTAAGAGACAGCAAGACTATTTCCAATACTGCTTCGTTAAAACAATTATCGTGCCATGCTTTTCTGTGCTTTCTGCCCGTCAGAAACTCAAACTTCGACATAAGGGAACAGTCTAACAACATCAAGAACTTTCTGTTTAACCTACACATTAATACTGGTACTTCAGTCCTTCGAATGAGACTATAAACCGAGGTTCGTGTGTGAACGCACACATAACATCTTGCACACACGTAAAATCCCATCACCAACTTTCGGAAGAGTAGGCCAGTTTGGCCGTTGGTATGGATGACACGTTACACATAGCATGCACCCTGCGTGAGAAATGGAAAGAATGAAGGAAGTAAGGAAAATGAGTGATCGATATTGAACGATACTGACTGGATGACACGGGAAACGACTGAATGAAGCGCCAGCTGGCAGCTCTTCAGTCGGCACTACCCTGGTAGGCAGCCCGTTGTGTAAACGAGTGTTGATTGTAAAGCGCTTAGAGCTTGGCCTCTAGCCGAGAATAGGCGCTATATAAGTATTCATTATTGTTATTATTATTAGTACTTCAGTCACTTCTTCACTCTCCTATGGGAGTAAAACGTGCAGTAAAAGGTGAAATTTCCTTGACATTGATGCCCCGGCACATGTCAGGGTGTAGAGTTAAATCTTCATTCTCCTGTTCGAAAATTGATGAAGGAAGAGATTCTGTATTGACTTTTTTTCAACATTCCCCTACCATTCAAGATCCGCCCCCCCCCCCCCCCCCCCCCGTCCCCCCCCCACCCCCCCCTCACCCCCCCCCTTGTGTAGCATTACCCTTTCACACAATTCAAATACCAGTGGGCATTTATTAAATGACCAAGCTACTGTCGTAATACACAGATGTTTTAATTTGCGAAACACTCCGAATTTTTCTTCATGCAAACTACAATAATTTCAACCCGTATGAAGCTCATTAAACAAACGCTGTCAAATCGCAATTAACAAAGATTCAGTGCATGAAAACGTGAGTGGCTGTTCAAGGTTTCTTTCGTTGTTTATTTCTCTCTCTCTCTCTCTCTCTCTCTCTCTCTCTCTCTCTCTCTCTCTCTCTCTCTCTCTTCCTCTCCTCTCTCTCTCTCTCTCTCTCTCTCTCTCTTAATGCTTGTGACTTGTTAACTAAATTTTCAG
>CM031596.1:120148746-120151246 GCA_018398815.1 Conus ventricosus | reverse complement strand
TTTTTTAAATATTTTTTTTTTACATTTTTATTCCCCCCCCCCCCCACCCCACCCCCACTGACTGACTGGTGGGTTTGTTGATCGATTTATTGGTACGTCGTTTTTTGAGTGATTTATTTCTTGGCAGACTTATGACATTTTTTACCTTTATTTTATTTATTTATTTTTTTTTTGTAATGACAACCCAAACCACATGCGCATTCGTGTGAGTGCGCGTGGGTGTGATGGAATATACTTGGCCCACTGGTGGTAAGATCTATAAATGAATCGTATAGGGATGGAGAATTTTCGGCAACACAAAAGGAGGGACTGATTATTTCTATACCAAAAGGTGATAAACCCAAAGAATTTGTAAAAAAAACTGGCGTCCCATCTCCCTCCTAAATGTAGTGTACAAGATAGCTGCATCGTGTATTTCCAAGAGAATCAGAAATGTTTTACCTTCTATCATCAGTGAAGACCAAACAGGTTTCATGGCTAACAGATATATGGGTGACAATGTTAGACTGATTTATGATTTGATTAATTACGTAAACCCAAGAAATCTCCCGGGTTTGTTGTATTTAGTTTTTAAAAAAAAAAGCCTTCGCCCCCTTGACTGGGTTTTATTTTTTGTGAAAGGGCTTTTGGGTTTTTGGTAACAGTATATCCCATTGGATAGAGACTTTGCTATAAGGATTTTTAAAAAAACAGTCATGTAAAGGAGACTTCACAAGGGTTTTAAAAAATAAAAAGGGGTTTGTAGACGGGGACCCTATATTCCTTACCTTTTCATAAATCTGCGAAATTCTGAAATAATGATAAAGGGAAAGACAAAAACATAAAGGTATAAAAAAAAATGTTAAAAACCCAAAAAATAATTCAATTCGCTGTGACACTAGCTTGTAAACTTGGTGACAAAACTTCATTTGAACAATTGAAAATTTCCCCTTTCCCTTTTGGCAGAATTTGGCTAATTTGAAAAATGAAAAAAGCAATAATTGGCTGGGTGTTTAAAAAACTTGAAAAAAGAATGTCCTCATCTAAAAATGATAGGGAAAACCCTTTAAATTCAAAATACTGGGTGTTTGGTTCACTCAAGACCTAAAAGAATGTGAAAACTTAATTATAATGATAAATTTTCGGAAGTTAAAACATTATTCAAATTTGATCTCAGAGAAGTATAACCGCCAGTTGGAAGATTTTGTGTTCTCAAGTCCCTTATTCTATCAAAACTTATACACCTCTGGATTTTGCTCCCTAAACCCCCCTGACCTTTTAATTCAAAAACTTCAAAAGATGTGTTTCAGTTCGTTTGGAAAATGGCAAACAAGATAGAATAAGCAGGAAAACAACAGTGAAGACTGTGAAACAAGGTGGTTTAAACATCCCTGATATTAAAAAATACATTAATGCTTTGAACTTCTGTGGATAAAAAAACTTAAAACCACAAATCATTAATGGAAGAACATCTTTTTTAAAAATATTCCCTTTCAGTGATAGAATCGAAAATTATGGACCGGGGTCGGTTCTGGATACAAAGTATTAATTTGTTTTGGAAAGACACTTTTTTAAAGCCTATCGGGAATTTTGTCTGTGTTGACACCTGAAAATTAAATGAACTACTTGTTGAACCCGTTTTTACAATGATATGATAAAAGTAGGAAATGCGGTTATCAAGCAAAATAAGTTAATTGAGAAAGGAATATTCGCAATAAACACTTTCTGAAACAAAATGGACAATTTATGAGCTTTAAGAATTTAGCATTAATGTTGACTACCCCTTTGATTTTATCTCATACAATGGATGGATTTCTTCAATGAAACAATTCATAGGAAAAGGGTATCAAAATAGATAAAAACACAGACATAAATCATAACACCCCGAAGGCTTTGAATATTTTTATGAAAGAAAATAAAGGGAAAGCCAAAGGGGTTCTATGAAATTTTCTTTCGAGATGAGCGCAAGCCAAATTGCTTTCCAAATGGCTAAACAAACTGAATTCTGAAATCCATTGGAATAAAGTATTTACTCATGTCCACAAAATCAAGGATATAAAATTAAAATGGCTTCAAATTCGAATCATACACAGAATTATTGGTACAAATATTGTCTTAAATGCTAGGGGCCCCTAACAAACACGAAAAGTTGTACTTTCTGTAACGAAGAGAGAGATTCGATCCAACACTTTTTATGGATGTGTAACCACGCTCAAACGTTTTGGAAAGAAGTTGAACAGTTATTTAATGAAAAATGCCGAAACACAACTAACATCAAATCACACGAGATATCGTTTTTCTTGGAATAGATCAACGTGTGGAAACAGAGACAGTTTTTGATTTTATTATTATGCTAGCTAAATTTCATATATATAAGTGCAAAATCGAAACACGTAGACCAATGCTTCAATTTTTCAGAGCCATTTGAGCAATGATATAAAATCGAATTGTTTAATGCTAAAGTCAACAACAATCTAAACCATTTTCATGCTGCAGGGAAACCCAACTTTTAGGCCAATGA
>CM031596.1:120131246-120133746 GCA_018398815.1 Conus ventricosus | reverse complement strand
CTAATTATATATATATATATATATATATATATATATATATATATATATATATATATATATATATATATATATATATATATATATCCTCAAGCATAGGCTCAAAGATTGTCCCCTATATTTTATACTGTTTGAATAATGCTTTTAGTTTTTTCAGCAACTTTTTTCTTCTCCCTTCGCTGGCTGCTTTGGGGGTGCTGTTGGATTCTTTTTTGAACCCTTGGTGGTGAGAACACCACAGAATTATGGACTGTGGTGTGTCTCTATTTGACACCAAGAGCACAAACACAACCAGCCGTGTCTCCCTGATGAGTCTGATCCAGCGGACGAAAGGCCTCGGAGCAGGCAATGCAAATAGATGTGCCTTCGAGAGGGATTACGATGGTTCCCTCAGGCAGCTAGTGAAGGGTTTCTCATATTTATAATATATTCCCCTTCCCCCTTTTTTTTATCTAAAAGTTTAAATCTTTGCCAAGTCAATACTATAACGACTGAAGAATTGTTGGCCTGCACTTGTTTTCCCCCACTACTTAATTGTTTAGCATTATATTGTTTGGTCAATTGGTGGGAGATTGCATCTCTTAGGAGATCCAAGTAAAGGTTGTTCTGTACAGTTCTTAGCCACTCACATGCTTGGGTTGTTGAACAGCAGAGCTGACCACTCACACTGTTCCATATCTTTTGATCTCCCTTGCATCCTTGAATGGATCCTCAAGCATAGGCTCAAAGATTGTCCCCTATATTTTATACTGTTTGAATAATGCTTTTAGTTTTTTCAGCAACTTTTTTCTTCTCCGCACTTTCGTTTGGTTCCATTTTACTACCCTTCGCTGGCTGCTTTGGGGGTGCTGTTGGATTCTTTTTTGAACCCTTGGTGGTGAGAACACCACAGAATTATGGACTGTGGTGTGTCTCTATTTGACACCAAGAGCACAAACACAACCAGCCGTGTCTCCCTGATGAGTCTGATCCAGCGGACGAAAGGCCTCGGAGCAGGCAAGGCAAATAGATGTGCCTTCGAGAGGGATTACGATGGTTCCCTCAGGCAGCTAGTGAAGGGTTTCTCATATTTATAATATATTCCCCTTCCCCCTTTTTTATCTAAAAGTTTAAATCTTTGCCAAGTCAATACTATAACGACTGAAGAATTGTTGGCCTGCACTTGTTTTCCCCCACTACTTAATTGTTTAGCATTATATATATATATATATATATATATATATATATATATATATATATATACACACACACACACACACACACATACACACACGCGCGTGCGCGCGTCATGCACTCGCTCACACACGCACACACACACACGCACGCACGCGCGGACGCACGCACGCACACATCAACGTTGACCTGAAATACTCAAATTGAGTATATTCCAACTAATGGTAGAACATGGCTTCAATCTCATTAACAAAATAAGTTTTTAAAAAATTTAAAAACTTTACTACTTCTACTGTAATCCATTTGCCGACAGCACTCGTGCGTTCGATTTTATCATATGATTAAGTAGCTCATGTGATAGGAATGGACGGATGTTGTGGCGCCCTTTAGACGGAGAGCTCACTCACGCCAGCCCCGCGACTAAGCAATTATTGTCGTCAGTAGGGGGCTTAGTAGGTGGTGTCCTGCGTATGTTAGATCAGAGCAGGCGCCACTAAACACCACCGAAGTGACTCGGCAGCAGTGCAGTGTCTCCTCCGGTGGGTTGCCTCTTGACGACTTGACATTGACTGCTCCCTGTGGATTGCCGGTGCCAGGGCTGTAGTTGTGGACGGGAGGTCGGAATGAGCGGCTTGGTTGCAATGCCACTGAGGTGGCACAGAAGATGGGACAAACAAACACACAAACATACGGACTAACAAACACACAAACAAAACATGAAAACCATCTGATAGGGATCAGTCACGTCATCCATTCTCTGTCAACACCAGGACTCATATTTTGTTGGGTGCCATCACACACTGGATAATTTGAAAATGAATGGGCAGATCATGTTTAAAATAATGTTTTAAATGATGTGGTCAAACACTTCCTCAGCTTTTGTCTGCTCATCGTTCCAAACAGAACTAGATACGTTCTATATACACGTAGAATAAATGAAATAGAACATACAATCAAACACTTATTTAGATGATTTAATGTTGAAAATATATACATTGTTTAGAAATGAAATAGAATGTAACATAAAATGATATCCCCACTAAAAAAAAGTGTTTAATTAAATGAATTAGAAGAGGTGCAAAATAAATCTATCAGTAATTGGTCGATGGCAATAAGTAGATTCATGAAATTTAAGAAACTATTTCAACATGTGTGCAAAATTCTGTCTAACCACTGTAACCTACATGTCAGGCACAGCAGATGTATATGTCCTTCGAGTGGCTGGTAGATGAAAAACAGTATATTTGTGATTCTTCTTCCAGATGGGGATGTTTAACCTGCCCCGCGCCCACAGTCTTCACGTAGACTATTCTGGCACACAGGTTGCATG
>CM031596.1:120121246-120126246 GCA_018398815.1 Conus ventricosus | reverse complement strand
AGAGAGAGAGAGAGAGAGAGAGAGAGAAGAGAGAGGGGAGAGAGAGAGAGAGAACGAAATGTTATTTTTCCTGGGTAATAGGGTAAGCAAATTATACATGCTTTTTTTTACCCAGCCCTGGGGAAAACAAGAGAGAGAGAGAGAGAGAGAGAGAGAGAGAGAGAGAGAGAGGGAGAGGAGGAGAGAGAGAGAGAGAGAGAGAGAGAGAGAGAGAGAGAGAGAGAGACTTTGACACTTTGATATTAATTTTTATTGTCATTACCAAAGAGGTCTTTTGACAAGGGGGGTGGGGGGAGAGGTAACAGAACAATAACATTTCCCTCTTCCTTTCCTGCAAACAAATAGTACACAATCATTCCTAGTGTGCACCAAATCAAAGGTTAAAAACAAATAAATTCATAACATATCCTCATGTCCTCGCGCACAGGAGTAATGCAATTAGAAAAACAAAACAACAACAAAAAACCCCTTAAGACTGACTCGACCATCCACTCGATCAAATCATGACAATGTATCTTACTGATCTCTTCCACTTGCGACGAATGATAATATTCATTCAGATATCTCTTATAATGCATTATCTTAAATTTCACTATCCTTCATCTGTCTAATTGTCAATGCTTCTGCGATGAATTTCGCAACGGATTTAATTACAAGTCCATCATCTGATGATAACACGACAGCAACATTTTGTCTTTTCGCTATATCTAACTGGAAAAGTGAACAATTTGTGCGCACTTCATTATAAGCAGTACAGTGGAACAGAAAGTGTTCTTCGTCATCAATAATGTGTCTACATGCAGGACAAGGAGATTCTGTGGATGTTTCACATTCAAACCATCTTTTGTTCGCATTACAACCTAACGTTCTCAACCTAAATCTTGCGCAATTTATTCTGTGCCATCTATCTGTTATGACATTGAGAAACTTTTCAGAATGAAACACATTCTTAAATGAGAGAAACCAGCGATATTTTTCTTTACTTTCCATATCTGAGTGCCAATTCTGTTTAAAAGAACAAATAAGCCTATAAAAAAGGTAGAAAAAACACTTGAACCCACTTGGGAGGAGAAGAACTGGGTACTTCGGTTCGTAGAACCTTCAAAGCAGCTAAAGAGAGCGGGTGCAGCTTAAACACAAGTCACTGTCCGACAGTGACTTGTGTTTAAGCTGCACCCGCTCTCTTTAGCTGCTTTGAAGGTTCTACGAACCGAAGTACCCAGTTCTTCTCCTCCCAAGTGGGTTCAAGTGTTTTTTTTCTACCTTTTTTATATCCTTTGTGAAAGAACCCAGGCAGTCAAAACTTTTTATACCCTAACAAATAAGCCTGTCTTTAAATTCCGCAAGAAACTGCTGCTCATTCCCTTCTTCCTGGGCCATCCACACTATTCCAAAACCCTGTTCTGAAAGGACTTTCTTTACTTTATGAGCCCAGTTTTCTTTACCTTTTTCCATTTCTGAAAGCATCATATCATAGGCTTGCTGAAACGGGACTGGGGTAGCTTCAAGAGAGAGAGAGAGAGAGAGGAGAGAGAGAGAGAGAGAGAGAGAGAGAGAGAGAGAGAGAGAGAGAGACGGAAGACAGACAGACAGACACACAGACAGACACAGACAAAAACAGAAAGATGGACAGGTAAGTGCAGAAATGGGAAATACAATGTTCGTAGTTCAGGCATTAGAAAACTATTCTTGTATTGATGATGGTAGACGAGGTCAAATGAGCGACACAATGTTTTGTTTTGTTTATGGACACGTGCGCGTTCGCGCGCGAGCGCGTGTGTGTATGGTGTGTGTGTGTGTGTGTGTGTGTGTGTGTGTGTGTGTGTGTGTGTGTGTGTGTGTGTGTGTGTGTGTGTGTGTGTGTGTGTGCGCGTGCGTGCCTGCGTGTGTGTGTGTGTGTGTGTGTGTGTGTGTGTGTGTGTGTGTGTGTGTGTGTGTGTGTGTGTGTGTGTGTGTGTGTGTGTGTGAGTGTGGTGCAAGCGTGCACGCGTGTGTGTGTGTGTGTGTGTGTGTGTGTGTGTGTGTGATGTGTGTGTGTGTGTGTGTGTGGTGTGTGTGTGTGTGTGTGTGTGTGTGTGTGTGTGTGTGAGTGTGGTGCAAGCGCGCACGCTGTGTGTGTGTGTGTGTGTGTGTGTGTGTGTGTGTGTGTGTGTGTGTGTGTGTGTGTGTGTGTGTGTGTGTGTGTGTGTGCGCGTGTTTGTGTGCGTGTGTTTGTGTGCGTGTTTGTGTGCGTGTGTGTATGTGTGCGTGCGTGCGTGCGTGCGTGCGTGCGTGCGTGCGTGCGTGCGTGCGTGCGTGCGTGCGTGCGCGCGCGTGTGTGTGTGTGTGTGTGTGTGTGTGGTGTGTGTGTGTGTGTGTGTGTGTGTGTGTGTGTGTGTGTGTGTGTGTGTGTGCACGCGCGCGCGCGCGACGAGAACGAGGACTGCAATTACTTCTGCTGCTGTTGCTGCTGCCGCCACTACTACTACTACTGATGCGTCTGCTGCTGCTGCTATTACCACCACTACTTCTGCTGCTGCTGCTATACTACTATTACTACTAATTACTGCAAAAGCTACTGGTACTACTACTACTACTACTACTACTACTACTACTACTACTACTACTACTATTGCAGCAGCTGCTGCTGCTGCTGCAGCTACAAGTACGACGACTACTGAAATTTAGAAAAAGTATAGCGTCACATCAGACGTGCTAATATTTACAACAATAATAATGACAACAGGAGCAATAGCAAGAACAACAACAACAATAACAATGAGAAGAAGATGAAGAAGAAGAAGAAGAAGAAGAAGAAGAAGAAGAAGAAGAAGAAGAAGAAGAAGAAGAAGAAGAAGAAAAAAAAGAAGAAGAAGAAGAAGAAGAAGAAGAAGAAGAAGAAGAAGAAGAAGAAGAAGAAGAAGAAGAAAAAGAAGAAAGAAGAAGAAGAAGCAGAAGAAGAAGAAGAACAACAACAACAACAATAACAACAACATCAACAACAACAACAACAACAACAACAACAACAACAACAACAACAACAACAACACGAACACGAACAACAACAACAGTTACAATGAGAAGAAGAAGAAGAAGAAGAAGAAGAAGAAGAAGAAGAAGAAGAAGAAGAAGAAGAACAAGAACAAGAACAAGAACACCAATAACAGCACCACCAACAACAAAACTAATAATAAGAATAATGATAATTATCATTATGATAATGATAAAATGATAATGATGATAATAGTGATAATAATGATATTAATCATCATCATCATCATCATAACAACAACAACAACAACAACAATAATAATAATAATAATAATAATAATAATAATAATAATAATAATAATAATAATAATAATGACACTACTACTACTACTACTACTACTACTACTACTACTACTACTACTACTACTACTACTACCAGTAATAGTTACGACATTCTTGACATGCAAAAAAAAAAAAAATCATCAGCATCAACATTTGTATCATCAACATCACAGACACGAACATTAAAAAAAAAAAAAATCAAACCTGCAGGAAATCAGAAGCGTGGAACTCAGCACTGAAGATGGACTGGCAGGCGTTTTCCACCCGTCACCGCCAAAGGAGGACACTGATAGTGATAGAACGACCACCTCCTTGCTGCTGACGTGCAAAGGGAGAGAACAATGTTCAGCCCTCAAACGGAGTCGGCCTCAACACTGTCTTGTCTTCCAATAATCGCCCCCGTCTCCAGAATCGATCTTCCACCCTCGCCGGCACTGTCCGTTTAGGATACAGAGTCCTTCCTCTGCCAGTTCGGTTTCGTGCTAGGGTTTGAAGCGTGGAGGATTGGATTCGACGAGTGTTTGGTTTTTAAGTACGTGTTGTTGCTATTGTCATAGTTTTAGTTTGTTTTATATGAGTTTTTTCTCTTTGTTTTGTCTTTTTTCCTTTACACAGTCCTATTACAATCTTTTCTTTCCGTTCTCTTTTTCTCTTTCTGCTTCCTCTTCTTCTTCTTCTTCTTCTTCTTCTTTCTTCTTCTTCTTCTTCTTCTTCTTCTTCTTCTTCTTCTCTTCAGCAAAGCACAGATCTAAGGCAGCTCATTGCCAATTGACAACACACGAGAGGGTCAACGTGGTCCGGAACGGAAACGGTTCCAAGATTGCCAGGATAATTGGATAGCTTTGGGATAATTAGTTCCAGTCAGATATCGAAGGAGGGATCTGAGGTGCCAGAGACAGACGTGGAGAGGAGTACAAAGGCAGAAGAAGGACCGACGCACGTAGTAATGAAGAGAAAGTTCATTGCCGATGAAGGCGAAGCGTGATTTCCTTGCTGATGACTTGATGTCTGGCTGCTGACGTTTCGTTTGTGGCTGCGAATGAAAGGAATAAGGAGACAAAATCATCGTTAGCGTCTTCAATGATCAGAAAGAAGAAAAATGAAAATCAAATAAAACGGATGAAATATGTTAATAAATCGATAAACGGTTGTTTAACTGATGATTAAAATTTACTCACAGAATGCGCGCGCGCGCACACACACACACACACACACATGCACACACACACACACACACACACACACACACACACACACACACACACACACACACACACACACACACACACATACACACACACGCGCGCGCGTGCACGCATGCACGCATGCACGCATGCACGCACGCATGCTCGCAAACCGTCATCGTCGTCGTCAATTTACTGCTACATTTATTTATTTGGAAGGTGTACTGATATTATCACACACACACACACACACACACACACACACACACACACACACACACACACACACACACACACACACACACACACACACACACACACACACACCAACAACAAAAAACCCACAGAACAATGATAATTAAAGATGAATGATCATTTTTATAGACATCATTTTTTAACTAAATGTGACACTGTCTTTCTCTCTGTCTGTCTCTCTGTTTGTCTCTCTGTCTGTCTGTCTGTCTGTCTCTCTGTCTGTCTGTCTTTTTATCAGCCTGTCAGTCT
>CM031596.1:120108746-120113746 GCA_018398815.1 Conus ventricosus | reverse complement strand
TGACCCATAATGAACATACCTGCTAATTTGCACAAAGATCGGCCGAGTACTTTCTGAGACATTCCATGAAGAAAAACAACCGTTACAGGCCGTTACAGCCGTTAGTAACGGCTATAACGGTAAACTAAAACATCGGGCATTATTCGTTACCCATAATGAACATACCTGCTAATGTTCACAAAGATCGGCCAAGTACTTTCTGAGATACTCCATGAAGAAGAAAAGGCGTTACAGGCTGTTACAGCCGTTAGTAACAGTATAACGATAAACTAAAACATTGGACATCATTTGTGACCCATAATGAATATACCTACAAATTTTTAAGAAGACAGGCCAAGGGCTTTCTGAGATATTCTATAAAGAAGATAAACCCTTACAGGCCGTTACAGCCATTAGTAACGGCTATAATGAGGTAAACTAAAACATCGGGCATCATTCATGACCCATAATATATAAACCTGCTAATTTTCACAAAGATCAGCCAAGTACTTTCTGAAACATTCCACAAAGAAGAAAAAGCGTTACAGGCCGTTACTGCCGTTAGCAACGGCTGTAACGGTAAACTAAAACATCGGGCATCATCAGTGACCTATGATGAACATACCTACAAATTTTCAGAAAGATCGGCCAGGTGCTTTCTGAGATATTCTATAAAGACGAAAAACCATTACAGGCTGTTACAGTCGTTAGTAACGGCTATAATGGGGTAAACTAAAACATCGGGCATCATCCGAGACCCATAATCAACATACCTGCTAATTTACACAAAGATCGGCCAAATACTTTCTGAGATATTCCATAAAGAAGAAAAACCGTTACAGGCCGTTACAGCCGTTAGTAGCCGTTAGTAACGGCTGTAACGGTAAACGAAAACGCCGGGCATCATCCCTGACCCATAATGAACATACCTACAAATTTTCAGGAAGATCGGCCAAGTACTTTTTATTATATTCTAAAAAGAAGAAAAAACCGTTACAGGCTGTTACAGCCGTTAGTAACGGATGTTGCGGTAAACTAAAACATCAGGCATTATTCGTGACCCATAATGAACATACCTACAAATATTCAGAAAGATCGGCCAAGTACTTTTTGAGATATTCTATAAAGAAGAAAAACTGTTACAGGCTGTTACAGCCGTTAGTAATGGCTATAACGGGGTAACCTAAAACATCGGACATCATCCGTGACCCATAATGAACATACCTGCTAATTTTCACAAAGATCGGCCAAGTACTTTCTGAGATATTCCATAAAGAAGAAAAACCGTTACAGGCCGCTACAGCCGTTAGTAACGGCTGTAACGGTAAACTAAAACGTCGAGCATTATCCTTGACCCATAATGAACATACCTACAAATTTTCAGAAAGATCGACCCAGTAGTTTTGTCTGGAGCGAGTGGAACACATTTTGACCACGGACACACACACACACACACACACACAGACACACAGACATCATTTCTTCGTTCCCATTCTAAAGTACTCCCTGTTCTTTAAGAACTGGGAGTACAACAAACATCGTGCAAGTCCGTGAAAGAAGAGAAAATGAAGTGACAAGCTCTAACAGAAACACACAGACCGAACGCACGTTTCTGTCAGACGAACATGACTTTGACCAGCCGTCATTGCTCCCCCGGACAGCCAATTATCACCTCACAGACATTGACAGCGCTCCGTGTCCGCCATTTGCAGCCATGAATCCAGTATTCCCCAACCCTCATTTTGACCTCAGAGCCACTGCTGCGTCTGCGTGTTCGTCACCCGATTATCACCTAACGGACTTTTCTCTTGACAAGATGTTTCGAAATACATGACATTTATCGCCTGTTCCAACCTTTATGGCGTCAATATAGAAAATACCGAGCTTTAGGGGACCAGTGAATGTTATGATCTTGGTGACATAAAATGTGGGTGTTTTTCCCCCTCTTTTTCCTTCCCTATGACGATTGCCAATGCCATGAGCTAGAGCTGCACTCTTGCAGAACAGTCAACAGCAGAAATCCGATAATTACCCCCCCCCCCCCCCCCCTACCCTCACCCCTCAAGTAATATATCACTTAAAAAGGGGTTCAAACTCATTACAGAACTGGCCTCCATTGTTAGGGCATTAAAGACAAACAAACAAACTCCTGAGCAAGTGTGTGTTTACTGGAAACTGGATGGCATTCGCTTAAACATAAGTAATTAAAACTGGATCCCATAAAGATGAGATGTATATATTGTTTTCTCCAAACTGGAGGGAAAAAAGGATTAAGAATGGTGGTCACGATTGAAGATGAGCACATCGTGCAATACAGATTATGTCGGGTGTTTTGCTATTATGTGTTAGCTGTAATTGTCGTGATCACGAAGAAGGCAGTTCATTTTAATTTTAAAGAAAGGAAAAGAAAAGAAAGAAACAAGCAATACTCTAGCCATTGTTTTCAAGTTGCTGTCACCATAGCTATGTTTTTATCAGCAACGTCACTTTGAACATGAGTCTTTTTTATTAGATTTGTGCACTAGGTCATGTGTTCACTCTCCTTTGTTGGTTTTGTGTGTTTGTCAGCGACATCACAGAAGAGTGTCTTTGACAATCTAAACCAGACTTCAAGGAAATATATACCAGAGCTCAAAACGCGGTAAACAGATTTAACAGCGGACCCAGATTACAGTACAGATCCAGGATCTGTTTCACTGTGGCAGAGGACTAAGATCCCACGAATGTCCCGCTTTTTGATATCGTATTGCTTAGTAGCGTGTCTTCAACGAAACAAAAACCCTGAAAGGAATAAAAGAGAGAATGAAATAAAGGAAAACAAAGAAACTTAGAAATGACGAAGCATACGGAAAGGGCACAGAGAAGACAGCATACGTCCACACAGGTTGAACAGACAGCATACGTCCACACAGGTTGAACAGACAGCATACGTCCACACAGGTTGAACAGACAGCATACGTCCACACAGGTTGAACAGACAGCATACGTCCACACAGGTTGAACAGACAGCATACGTCCACACAGGCTGAACAGACAGCATACGTCCACACAGGTTGAACAGATCCTCCTCCTCATTTTGCTCCTGCTTCGTCTTTTGGTGGCACTCCACCAAGTTCTGGCAAAATCAGGTCAGTGTTTTTTCTGCGTAGTTTTGTGACAGGCGCACACAATAAAAAAAAAAAAAATCGAAGTAGGTCAATACCCAACCTCTACAGCAGAGGGATGAAACCCAAGGTACTTTACCAAAGAAAGTTATAATGTTTTTCTATATTATTACTGTTAATAAATGGTCGCTTCACACATCATCACATCCTTACAGCCACTTTTCCTGGCGTATATGGAGACAATCCATGCACACAACGGCCACTTTCAAACTTTCGAATGCTTAACAAATGCCCCAGTCTGATCCTCCTTCATATGTTTATGACGGTAATTTGGACAAGACTGAATCGCCGAAGGGCGAGGGCATTGTGGTAAAACGGATCAACTTGCAGTCAAACTTATAGCCATGAAAATGTCATGAAGTCAGCTTGGAATGTTTTCCATACTAGGATGGGTCACTGGCATTATTAGATCAACCGGGCTTAGCTTTTAAAAATCATCAGCAGCGACATCAAGTTGCTTGTTTGTTTCTTTGTTTGTTTGTTTATTGTTGTTTGTTTTTTTGTTTGTTATTCGCATGATGCAACATGGGCATTCATTTTGACAGTGGATATAAAAGTAAATGAACATCTTTACAGTCAGATTTTGTTTTCTTTTGTTTCTTCTTGACCTTGTTAACAAATACCTTCACATTTGCAATTTGTTTGCCTTTGTTTCTTCTTGACCTTGTTAAAGAATATCTTCATAATTGCAATTTGTTTGCTTTTTTTTTCTTCATGACCTTGTTAAAAATATCTTCATATTTACAATTTGTTTGCCTTTTTTCTTCTTGACCTTGTTAAGAATACCCTCTCATTTGCAATTTGTTTACCTTTTGCTTCTTCTTGATTTAGATAATAACACAAATCTCTTTTTTTTTCGTGCGTTTGGTAATTGTTTCACAATATTCAAACCATTAATTGGGGGCCAGAATGGCTCAGTGGTGGAGCGCTGGACTCATGATCTTGGTGATCCTGGGTTGCAGGTTCGAATCTCTGTCGGGACCATTTTGGTACAGGGAGATTTTTCCCTCGGAGTTAACATTGCTTCTGACTCCTTTTCCCCCAAATCCTTCGAATGAGACTATAGACCAAGGTTCTGTGTGTGAACGCACGCATACGATCTTGCACAAAATCCCATTTCCAACTTTCGGAAGAGAAGGCCAGTTTGGCCGTTGATATGGATGACACGTTACACATAGCATGCACCCTGCTTGCGAAATTGAAAGAATGAAAGAAGTAAGAAAACTGAGTGAACGATATTAACTGGATGACACGTGCAACGACTGAATGAAGCGACCGCAGGCAGCTCTTCAGTCGGCACTACCCAGGTAGGCAGCCCGTTGCGTGCACGCGAGTGTGGAGTGTCAGCGCCTAGAATCTTTGGCAAGGCGCTTCAGAAATGCTTGGTTAGTAAAGTAATAATGATAATAATAATAATATTGATGAAAATTTGTAATAATAATAATAACAATAATAATAATGTCATTAATAATAATGATAATAGTTGTGTTATTGCTTCCTCCAAGGACGTTTACATTTTTTTCCCCTACACGTCTACATTGAGTTGTTTGTCTGTCTGTCTGTCTGTCTGTGTGCAAAATGGTATGGAAAGAAATAGAAGGAATACAGAAAAGGACGGAAGATACAGAGTGCCCTAAGGGCGAACCAATAACATTTTGGGATGGATCCGATCTAGTGAAATTTCAAATCCTGGATCCACCACCAGCAAGTTTACTACAAACTGTCCATGAAACATCATTGCAGTAATGCTACCGTCATGAACTGATATTGTCTCTAAACAGTTTGCTATCCATGAGTATGTCTAGGTAAACCAAACAAGTATTAACACATTGAAATGATTTAACTTTTGAAATGGTG
>CM031596.1:120093746-120098746 GCA_018398815.1 Conus ventricosus | reverse complement strand
ATACGTACACACATACCACACATACATACATACATACATACATACATACATACATACATACATACATACATACATACATACATACATACATACATACATACATGCACACACACATGCATAATATATATATGCTAGATTTGTACAGTTATGCCATACGCGAATCAGGATCCATTTTATCCCTTAACACACAGAGGTAATTAGCTGTCCACACTCGTGCCTTCTGTCAACAGGCACCGTTGTTTTCAGTGTAAAGCAACCTTGCTGAAGATCAGATTCTAGCTCTAGCCAGTTTAGACAATCAATTCGTGGACGCCATCCCCCACCCCCCACCCCCCCCCCCCCCACCCCCAAACGAGTCTGTCTCAGACTCCCTCCGACTTATTTCCTGTTGTGTTTGAATTAGTGATTTTTTTGTTGTTTTCAAACATTAAAAAAAAAGAGAGAAATCGGCAAGCTGGCCATGAACGAAGATCCGCAGATCGTGTGACGCGGACTATGTCAGTGTGCTTTGCTACAATGTATGAATTGACGCGGACTATGTCAGTGTGCTTTGCTACAATGTATGAATTGACGCGGACTATGTCAGTGTGCTTTGCTACAATGTATGAATTGTAATGATCAGGGTCAAACAGAAAGGAGTTTATCATAATAAAATGAAATTCAACCATCAACGAGCAATCACTTCTCTTCATCCATTGTCCTGAGTGTTGTGTGTTGTGCCTGAAAAAGACGTAAAGGTCGAAACGCGTCGTGTTTTGTCTTGTGATCCGTTTGTCTACGTTTCACGGGGAGCCTTAATTAACATACTTTTTGAAATTTGTTTAGATTTTCGCCTGCAGTTGCCTCACTTTGCAAGCACATGGAATAAAACGAACCGACAAACAAGCCCAAACTATAGCTATTTGTTTAAGGTTGCTCTTTACCAAGTCTATATTAGTAACATTAATGCTACTTAAAACATGAACCTGTTTACCACAGTGGTCCACCGAGTCATGTTCTCACTCAACTGTGTTGGCTTTTAGGTGCAAATGTGAGCAAGATCATTTCAATAACTCCTCACCAATTTCAACCAAAGATTAAGGAAAAACAGACAATAAGAGCCCAAAGACGGGGTAAATAAATCTTAGAGAGGATTCGAACCCGAGTATGAACTCAGGATCCGTCTCAGTGTGGCAGAGGGATATGAGCTCTCAAGTATCTTCAGTAATGCCTAGAATCGTCCGGGGAAAAAAAGAAGAAAGAAACAGGAAAAAATAAAACAAAGAAAACAAACAAACTTAAAAGCAAAGAAACATATAAAAAAAGAAAAGAAAAGAAAAGAAAAAAAAAACACTCATCAGACACCATAGGTCCAACAAATTGGCACGCAGATTCTCTTTTTTATCTCCAAGCCTCCAACACCTTCCCCACACCCATCCCCCACCCCCACCCCCACCCCTCCCCCTCCTTGCCCTCCGGCACCTCACTATGTTTCCGTTAAAATAAGGTCAGTATGCTTTTGCGAAATTTTCTTTTGTCAGGAACAAGCAAGCCAACACACACTCACGTGGGTGAATACCTAACCTTATTCTCTATACACCCAAACTTTCACGAAAACGGTCGATTTTCCGAGAATCACCTCCTTACAGACAGTCACAACATCTCTTTCTTCAATCACGGCAACACTCTCTGCACACTGCGGCCATTTTCTGACTTCAGCCCTGCTTCCAATAATGCCCCAGACTGATCCCCCTTCCTACCTTCACGACGGCAGTTTGGGAAAGACTCATCGTCGAAGGGCGACGGGCATCGCAGTTCAAAAGCACCACCTTGCAGTAAAACTTGTAGCCATACACATGTCATGGAGTCAACTTTGGAACGTTTTAGTTTCTGGGATGAATCACTAGCGATTGAGGTAGGCCTACCTTCCTTCTTTGAGCACTCTTTAGCGGTGATACAACAATGTGTTTGTGGACCACGGTAAAGCACAGGGAGATTTTGAAAAGAAAAAAAAAAAGAGAGAGAGAGAGAGAGAGAGAGAGAGAGAGAGAGAGAGAGAGAGAGAGAGAGAGAGAGAGAGAGAAGAAAAAATATAGAAAGAAAAAAAACACACAAAAAACTCTGCATTTACTTGTTTGTTTGCCGATGTTTTGCTTGTCCTAGTTCAACTCCACCATACCCCATTCCCACCTTTTCTTTCATGCGTCCGACATTTGATTCACATTGTGCAAACCATCAATGGTGTTATTTCTTCCATCAAGGAGGTTTTGTTTGTTCGTTTTTGTTTTCTGTTTGTTTGTTTGTTTGTTGTTTTGTTTTCGCGTGCACCTTCGTGAACTTGCTCGTGTGTTTGTCTGCATGTGTGTAGGAATGCACAGAACTGAAACTGTTGAAATGATAGGAACGGGTACATAGAAGACGCGATGTGTCTTAAGGAGGAATCAGTAGCATTAAAGTATGGATGCAGATCGAAATTCGGATCCAGCGTCTGCTCATCAGTATTATTTACCCATTTTCTATCGAATGTGATCACTGTAATGTTAGCGTTCACACATTGATGGTGGATAGATACAAGAATATATGCATAAACAGATAGATAGAGAGATAGATAGATGGATGGACAGGCAGACAGGCAGACAGAGAGATCAATAGATAGACACACAGATAGATAGGTAGATAGATAGATAGATAAATGCACAGGTAGAGAGGCAGACAGACAGACAGCTATATAGATAGACAGATAGATAGATAGATAGATAGATAGATAGATAGATAGATAGATAGATAGATAGATAGATAGATAGATAGATAGATAGATTAATAGATAGATTGATTGATAGATAGATAGGTGGGCTGTCTTCCCAGACTAATGAGCCCCATCTGCCCAAGAAGGGGTGTTAGCCCCACACAAACCCGTTTAAACCTCCGGGTGAGTTAACATAATATAACTGATTATAACAAGAACTGCCTAACACACACACACACACACATACACACACACACACACACACACACACACACACACACACACACACACACACACACACACACACACCTAAATAGTATAATTCCCACATGGAAAGAAGATATAAAGGGTAATGTGATGTTGCTTATAGCCCAGCCGACTGCAAAGGGCCATATCAGGGCTGTCACCACGTTAAAGAGGATATAAAAAACATCAGTCATGAAAATAGTATTATAAGCATAACCTGAAATGGCCATGTTCAAATACACCAGCATACATTCATAGTCAACTTTCTTGTTCATAAAACAAGACTGGGTCTCAAAGGCAGTGAGGAACAGGGGATGATGTTGTTGATGTAGGTCCACTCAGCCAAGGACCTACAGCAGCTCATCACTTGCTTCACCAATGCCTGTCAAGACTTTGGGCTTACCATTAGCTTGAAGAAAAAACACAGGTCATGGGACAGGATGTTGACTCTCCCCCAGTCATCAGCATCAATGACCATGAACTGGATGTCGTCCATGACTTTGTTTATCTGGGCTCAACTATCTCAGACACCCTCTCACTTGACGCAGAGCTCAACAGGCGCACCGGCAAGGCAGCTACCACCATGACCAGATGGACAAAGAAAGCATGGAACAACAGCAAGCTGACCGAGCACACAAAGATCCAGATCTACAGAGCCAGCGTCGTGAGCACCCTCCTGTATGGCAGCGAGTCTTGGACTTTGCGTGCCCGACAAGAGCGAAAGCTCAATACTTTTCATATGCGTAGCCTCCGACGCATTCTGAACATCACCTGGCAGGACAAAGTCCCAAACAACGCTGTCCTGGAAAGAGCCGGATGCACCAGCATGTACACGCTGCTGAAACAGAGACGTATGTGCTGGCTCGGCCATGTCGTGCGCATGGATGACGGACGGATCCCTAAAGACCTCCTCTATGGAGAACTTGTGCAGGGAAAACGTCCCACAGGCAGAACACAGCTGCGATTCAAAGATGTGTGCAAGAGGGACCTAAAAGCCTTAAACATCGACCAGAACAACTGGGAAGCAACAGCCCTCGAACGGTCAGCCTGGAGACAGACTGTGCAGAAAGGTCTCTCCAAGTTCGAAGAGACACTCGCTCAGCAGCACGGGGAAAAGAGAATGAGAAGAAAGGCTGCAGCCCAGGCAGACAGACCAGCGTCAGACTTCATTTGTGCCCTCTGCCACAGGCACTCTCATTCCCGCGTCGGACTGGCCAGCCACACCGGTCGCTGTACCAGAATAGACACCTAGAGCGCAACTCCATAGTCTTCCGAGACTGAAGGATGCCTACAATAGATAGATAGATAGATAGATAGATAGATAGATAGATAGATAGATAGATAGATAGATAGATAGATAGATAGATCATCAGTAACAATGACAACAACAACGGCCTCTTTCTTGGAATTGTCCACAGGCATGGATGTCTCGATGGATAGAAATGCAGATATAGATATGGTTGCAAAGTAAGCCGAGTGCAGGCGGAAATCTAAACAAATTTGAAAAGCTGTTGACAAAACACTGCCAGTAAAAACGTAGACAAACAATTCACAAGACAAAAAGGGGCGCGTTTTCACTTCTTAGGCATTCTTCAGGTAAGGTATACAACATTCTGGACAACCAAATCGAACGAGCAATTATTTATTCTAATCCCATTCGGCGCAAGATCTAAGAGGTCGAAACGCGTTGTGTCTTCTTTCTTGTGATTCGTTTGTCTACGTCTTTTTTTTTTTTTTTTTTTTTGGCGGTGCTCTATCAATAAGTTTTCAAATTTGTAGATATAGATAGCTAAGTATATAAATGGAACATCAAAACCTTCTAAGTTTCAGTTTCATCAAGGAGGCGTCACTGCGTGCGGACTAGTCCATATACGCTACACCACATCCGCTAAGTTTTGAGACCTCGCTACGCATGATTATAGGCTGATGGATAAATTAATTAACAACTAAGGTGAGAGAATTGAAGAAGAGGGTCTCGTGGCTACGACTTAGCAGATGTCTGACCTACGCATTAACCCAATGCGCTGGT
>CM031596.1:120076246-120083746 GCA_018398815.1 Conus ventricosus | reverse complement strand
TTTCTCCTCACACACAGACACACAGACACACGCACACACACACCACACACACACACACACACACACACACACACACACACACACACACACGCACGCACGCACGCACGCATGCACGCACGCACGCACACACACACACACACACACACACACACACACACACACACGCGCGCGCGCGCGCACGCACGCACACGCGCGCGCGCGCGCACACACACACACACACACACACACACACACACACACACACACACACACACACACAAACAAACAAACAAACACACACAAACAAACAAACAAAGAAACACACACAGACGCTCGCGCGCGCGAAATATAGTTAACAACGTTTTTTTCAAAGGGAAATAAAAATACGATGTTTCAGATCACGTAAAAAAAGGGAGTGGTGCTCTAGGGACTTGAATATCATGTGGGGGTTTTTCCCCTCACAAGTCTGATCACGATAGTTGACTGTCGAGAAATGCAGTTTGAATAACATCCCATTAGGTCCACCAGACACGCGATACTATTTTCCCAGCAGCCACAGAACTGTTTGTCCATGAATACTCAGCGAACACAAGCACTCACTTGATGACGACAATGTGGCTTCACCTCTCTTGTATCAAATGACTGTGTCCATCAACCTGAGAGTACGCTCCCTTTGAAAGATTCCAACTTATGGAACATTCTAAACATGTCTATAAATTGATGGTGAAGCAGCCGAGCATTTCGGCTCGCAGAAACTCTTTTCATTTGAATGTGTATCCTTGGTCTGTTGTTTTTTCTTTTACTTAAAAAAAAAGATATCCTTTGTGGTTATAGTAAAGAGTATGAATACTCTTTGCTTTAAAAATAACAGAAACACTGACAAACTTTTTTTTAATGCAACTACGAACATAAACATTAGACAGATTTTAGAACATTCTTCTCACACTTCACTCCCCACCCACAAAAAAAAATGAAGGAAAGCTTTGTTGTTGGGTGTGTTGTTTTTTTTCTCTATGACCATCGGGGAGAAAAGAGGAGAGAGAAAGGAAAAAAAAAACACTCGGAAAACAAGAACAGATCAGGCGAGAGAAACAACCCTCCCCCCTCCCCCTAACCCACCCTCACACAAATGCAAACATGTAACAAAACAATAGCAAAAGGGAAGTTTTCGGCTCTTCAAAAAAGAAAACGATGAAAACAAAAAGAAACTTTTTTTTTTAAAGAAAAGAAAAAATAATCATAGACGTAAACTATCAACACTCGTAGCAACCTCAAGAACCGGTGTTAAGGATTTAAAAAAACAAAAGAAAAAAAGAAAAAAGAAAAAAAAAAACACCCTTACTTGGAGCACGACACTCACAGCAGGTGGATGGCTGACAAGTCTACTGCAGAGTTGGTCTGGAGGTCCTCTGACAACCCACAACCCGACTAGACCCACCAACGAAGAACACACAAGTGGCCGGCCGGCCGCTACTTCGAAGACAGGGAAGAGGAAGGGAAGGGAGGGAGGGAGGGAGGAAAAGTCCAGCCTAGATCAGCCCAACACTGCCGGCGTCAGCACAGACGAAGCAGCAGCGAGTGACGGAGTGCCTGCTGCCACTTCTGCTTCTGACTTTTTTTTTTCCTTCTTCTTCTTTTTCTTCTCCTCCTCTTCACTTCAGGCTTGTTTGCTGCAGCTGCCGCAGCGGCGGAGCTGACGCGGTGCTGTGATGCGCGGTGGCAGGAATGCAACCCTCCCTCCCTCCCTCCCTCCCTCTTTCACCTTCTATCCCTCGCCCCTCCCTACCCCCCCCCCCCCCCGCCACTCCCCTCCCCAATGCCCGCGTCCTTTTCTCCTTCCAGTGCCCACACAGCCCATTTCTCCTTCCCCCCCCTCCCTCCCCCTTCCTTCTCCCACATTTCTGTAAGTCTTCTTTCGCCTCACAAAAAAACACACAAAAAAAACCCAAAAAATTGAAGCAAAAAAAAACACAAAAAAACTTGAGGACAATCACTACCCACATCGCGAAGCATGTCTGCACTCCAAGACATGATATAGATAGAACCACGCAATGTTCAGGTACACACGCGCAGAGAGAGAGAGAGAGAGGAGAGAGAGAGAGAGAGAGAAGAGAGAGAGAGAGAGAGAGAGAGAGAGAGAGAGAGAGAGAGAGAGAGAGAGAGGCCTTAGTTTAGCTCTTGCCATCGTTGTCATCTTCTTTGACATATCCATTTTGCCCACCCCCCCCCCCCCCCCCCCCCCCCCCCCCGCACGTCTATCTTATAACACTTCTCGCCATCCTAGTCTGGTAAAATTTTCGGCTGACCTTGAACAAAGTCTTTCAAAGCTGTCCTTTGGAAAATAAGTAGATGATACCAATCAGTAAAAGATTATGAAGAATCGAGGAGAATTGACTGGCGCGTTTTAAAGAAAAAAGAAAATATCGAAATTAGTTTTTCACGTTACGAGATTTTTGACAACTTTCGCCGACCATACACTGACCATGCACTTCCCCGCTAACTCCCGCATTCCTGCGCGCGCGTGTAACAGCGACACTCGCTCTCTTGGCATTCCTGAGCGCGTGTAAAAGCAATGGCAGCCGAGGCGACTGATTCATCACCAGAACAACAATCATGTTTGCCACCATCAGAGGTGAGTCTTTTTGCAAAATGTATAGATTTAATCATTTTAAACTGACCCGTTTTGTTTACCGCACCTAACAGCAGCAGTTATCACTTGTTCGCTGGCATCTGAGAGTGTTGAAAGAGTGGAATCAGGTCAGTGCAGAGTCAAGCCAGTTTAGTATGGCGGACTGTTTGTGACACAAACGCGCCTTTCCCGCAAGTCTTCACGTCTACAACAATTACCTTTTCGCTTGTCTTACTGCTGTAACTGTATTATAATAGGTTTCTAATTCTGTGAAAGGAAAAACAATACGAGCTTAGTAAGTCATTTAGTCGGGCTAGTCTTCACGTCTACAACAATTACCTTTTCGCTTGTCTTACTGCTGTAACTGTATATAATAGGTTTCTAATTCTGTGAAAGGAAAAAACAATACGAGCTTAGTAAGTCATTTAGTCGGGCTATGTTCATTTTCACCCCCTTGAAAGCACCACAGCAACTCATACACATATAAACTCACGCCCCAAAGTTAAGCAACCCAGTGAAAGATTTCAAAACTTATTTTTTAATTAATCACTCGGAGACATTTCGTTGAAGAACTCAAAACGTGTCGGCCAAAACACAGTCACACATCCACTATTATTTCATGGCATGGTCCATTTCAGGTAAAATTTTATCACCGTTCAAACGTTGTGCAACGTCCAAAATAGTTGCTTAACTTTTTGGCTTGAGTTTAGTGTTAGTGTTTCACTTGACAATTTTAATGCCATCGTATTCTTGTTTTTAGGAACAAGAAGAAAAGACCTGTATCATCTGTGGAGAGGGGTTTGATGCCAAGCCAGTTACGCTCACAGAAAAGGGCTGCAAAACCATCAACAGCATCAGTGCAAAATTTGGAGAAGCTGTGTTTGCTAAGTCTGGTGACAATGTCCATAAGAACTGCAGAGATCGCCACACTAACAAACATTATTTTCCATCAAGGGATCCAAAACTTGCAAAGCCACCTCGAAAACGTCGTGCACCAGAACAAGTCGTAGAACATGGAAAAATCCCTTTGTGTTTGTTTTTGCGGTCAAAAGGCGAAAGAAAGCAAGAAAGGCAGGGCGGTCATCCACTGATTTCTGTACAGACAACGCAATTCCAGGACTCTGTTCTGCAGTTTGGCAAGAAGAGGGGTGAGACTGACAGTTGGTCAAGAGAGGGAACAGGCAAGATAGAGTACATGCAGGATCTTTTTGCTCGTGATGCTGTCTACCACCGCGTCTGTTACACGTATTTCAGACAAGGGCAAGGAGTACCTGTATTTTTGCGAGTGGTGAACCTGCTGCCAAAAAATGTGCTTTGGGCACCCCCGGAATGAACGCTGTTTGGAAGCTTTCCAAGCAGTTGTTGATTATCTGGAGAATGAAGATGTAGAGCAGGTGACTGTCTCTGCACAGGAGAATGCCAAGTTGCCAGATGATGTCAAAGTAGTCCTTGACGGTGGTGATCTTCTGCATCGTTTGTCTTGGGGCAGAGGAATTACCTACAACCAAGTTGTGGAGAGCTACGTTGACTACGTCGTCCGGAACTATGGCACACGAGCAAGTGTGGTGTTTGACGGATATGTCAGCGGCCCATCCACCAAGGACGCCACGCACCTTCGGCGACAAAACGGTCGCAAAACATCCTGCGATGTTCACTTTGATGGTGAAATGATCATCTGTGACACGAAAGAGAGCTTTCTCTCTAACCCAGGTAACAAACAACGCTTTAAACTACACCCTTGCACAGTCCTTCATGGAAAATGGAATTAAATATTTCATGCCGATGGTGATGCAGACTGCCTGATTGTGCAGACAGCCCTCACACAAGCCACAGAACATGCAGTTGCTGTTGTTGGGCGAGACACTGACTTGCTTGTGCTGCTGTTGTACCACTTCCAGCCACAAGGTTGTAACGTGTATTTCGACACAGGAGGAAAAATCTGGGACATTGGAGCAGCACGAGAAAGTCTAGGCCCACAGATCTGCAGGAACATTCTGTTTGCCCATGCACTTGGGGCTGCGACACCACTAGCAGCCTCTTCAACATTGGCAAAAAGCAACCGGTGATACATCTGAGGGAATCCGCCGTTTTCCGTCAGATGGCACAAGTCTTTCGCAGCGGCACCAAGCGCACCACACAAGAAGAGATCATCAAAGCGGGAGAGAGGGCTCTGGTGGCTTTGTATGGTGGAGCAGAAGACGACAGCCTAAACAAGCTGCGCTACAATCAGATACAACCGCCAGTTAGCCAACTCCAAAGCAGCAGCAGTGGACCCCAGAAGGTTGCCACCAACACACTCTGCTGCGAAGTTCCACTCCCTTCGAACTTATTTTCAAGTCCAAATATGGAAACGGCTTGAAAGTGAGCAGGCTATGCCGCTGTCTGCAGAAGACTGGGGTTGGGGCGTGACAGATGGCATGCTCCTGCCTGTTTATACTGACGCTGCTGTTGCCCCTGAAGACTTGCTGCACGTTGTCACATGCAGCTGCAAGACAGGCTGTGGAGTAAGTTGTGGGTGTCGACAGCATGGACTGGTCTGTACAGCAGCTTGTGGTCACTGTCGTGGGGAAAGCTGTACTAACAGCGTCATCAGTGACACAGCTGCTGATTCGGATGTCGAAGACTGAGGTCAAAGGTGAACGGGCTGTTACGGACAACTTGCATCTCAAGGGTTGGTCGAAGTTTCCATGTCATTCCCTTAGTGAGAAACATTGCATTCAGTGCTGTAGTTGGAGTTATCAATCTTTCAATTGTATTGTGGAGAGGTACATGCCAATGAATTACTATTTTCACTTGTGGTTAACACTGGACAGGTTTAGGTCATCCTGACATATGCATGTTAAACTTTTGATCTTGTGCCGGAACGAGCAAAATTAAGGGGGTACCATGAGAACGGTGTGTATTTTGATACTTAACTGAGGAATGTCCTCGACTGTGCTGTGTAGTTCAAATGAAAATAGTTCATGTTTAAGTTTGCAAACAATTCCACTTCCAATCTTGGGCTGCATGTCTCTGCTGGTGATGTACAATCCGACATGCATGCCAATTTGTCACGTGGTTTAGGGTCTCGTTTTGATATTATTGAGTATATCAACCAAACTGCTGAAGACTGGTACTTAGGATCTTTATATTTGGCTACTTACATCTTTTGAAGCATAAAAGTAACTTGAGTTTGCCAGTTTGTTATAGTGAATGCTGATTTATGTCACGGAGTGGATTTTGCCCGTTTTCGCTTATCGTGCAAGCCATTATTCCGCTAAAAAAAAATTTCCCCCCATTACATTTTTCTCGATTTTGGTTTGTGAGAAGGGCCATGTATTTCGAGTTTAAAAAACATAAAACGAGCTTTGAAAGACTTTGTTCAAGGTCAGGGCATATCAGGCCAAAATTTTACCAGACTATCCCCTCCGTACCATCATCCGCACCTCTCGCCTTCCAAGACACACACACACACTCTCTCTCTCTCTCTCTCTCTCTTCTCTCTCTCTCTCTCTCTCTCTCTCTCTCTCTCTCTCTCTCTCTCTCTCTCTCTCTCTCTCTCTCTCTCTCTCCAGGAACACTGGAAATCATAAATTTTGAAAGAGGACACACACACACACACACACACTCTCTCTCTCTCTCTCTCTCTCTCTCTCTCTCTCTCTCTCTCTCTCCTCTCTCTCCCTCTCTCTCTCTCTCTCTCTCTCTCTCTCTCTCTCTCTCTCTCTCTCTCTCTCTCTCTCTCTCTCTCTCCAGGAACACTGGATATCATAAATTTTGAAAGAGGACACACACACACTCTCTCTCTCTCTCTCTGTCTCTCTCTCTCTCTCTCTCTCTCTCTCTCTCTCTCTCTCTCTCTCTCCTCTCTCTCTCTCTCTCCTCTCTCTCTCTCTCTCTCTCTCTCTCTCTCTCTCTCTCTCTCTCTCTCTCTCTCTCCCAGGAATACTGGATATCATAAATTTTGAAAGAGGACAAGGAATAGCGGAATTTGTTTCAGATTTGACACCAGAAACCACCATTTCTCACCGGGAAAGCTGGATACAACGCTTTTGTGCCGGGAATATTTCGCACAGGGAACACTATACACCACTATTTCCTGCAAAAGAAACTGTTTGCCTATAGAGAACACATAGTTTCCTGCTTTCGACGCTGGATATACTATACGATCTATAATATACGATTCCCTACAGATATTTTGATTTCCTTCAAGTGACACTTCATTGATACCACAAGTTCCTACAGGGGATTTGATGCCACAACGCTTCTGAAGGGAGCACTAACTACTACGTATCTTGTGTATATTAGACTGGGAATCTTTCCTACTAGTAACACTGAATATCACTATTTGCCTCCAGGGAATACTGGACACACTGACCTTTTTACAAAGAAAACTAAACAGTACACATGTTTGCCGGGGAATACAGCGTACCATGAATTTCCTGCAAAGGGACACTCGATACACTGATTTTGCCACCGGACATTATACATAACATCATTTCACAGATACCACAAATACCGGCTACGTACACCGGATACACCAATTTTCACTAATGCGAGAATGCCAATGTAGACGGCATGGGCACACTCATTTCCCTACAGGTGACATTAAATGCGATAAACACCTGCTGCTAGACTAGATACCACGAATACCAAGAGCTAACATGCTTTTCCTACAGGGGACACTGAATACTACAAATCACTTTGCATAGAACACACAAATCACCAACTGTCTGACCGCCGTGTATCCAATACCAATACCAACCTGCCGCATGGTACACTGTATTCCTCGAGTGTCATGCAACAGAAACTACGCACTGTAAATAATCTACAGGAAATTAAAAGAATGTCTGACAACGTGCATTGACCACAAGGGATTTTTTTTTAGAAGACACGCTGAACACCATATTTTC
>CM031596.1:120058746-120071246 GCA_018398815.1 Conus ventricosus | reverse complement strand
TCCGGCACACTCAACATACAAAGAGAGTCAATATCAAACCTTCAACTCCGGCACACTCAACATACAGTAAGTGTCAATATAAAGCCTTCAACTCCGGCACACTCAACATACAGAGAAAGTCAATATCAAGCCTTCAACTCCGGCACACTCAACATACAGGGAGAGTCAATATCCGGCACACTCAACATACAGGGAGAGTCAATATCCGGCACACTCAACATAGTGAGAGAGTCAATATCCGACACACTAAACATACAGGGAGAGTCAATATCAAGCCTTCAAACTGACACACTCAACATACAGAGAAAGTCAATATCAAGCCTTCAACTCCGGCACACTCAACATACAGGGAGAGTCAATATCAGGCCTTCAACTCCGGCACACTCAACATACAGGGAGAGTCGATATCAGGCACACTCAACATACAGAGAGAGTCAATATCAAGCCTTCACCTCTGGAACACTCAACATACAGAGAGAAACAATATCAAGCCTTTAACTCCGGCACACTCAACATACAGAGAGAGTCAATATCAAGCCTTCAACCCCGGCACACTCAACATTCAGAGAGGGTCACTATCACGCCTTTAACTCCGGCACACTCAACACACAGAGAGAGTCAATATCAAGCCCTCAACTCCGGCACACTCAACATACAGAGCGAGTTAATATCAAGCCTTCAACTCCGGCACACGCAACATTCAGAGAGAGTCAATATCAAGCCTTCAACTCCGGCACACTCAACATACAGGGAGAGTCAATATCAAGACTTCACCGCCGGCACACTCAACATACAGGGAGAGTCAGTATCAAGCCTTCAACTCCGGCACACTCAACATACAGAGAAGGTCAATATCAAGCCTTCAACTCCGGCACACTCAACATACAGGGAGAGTCAGTATCAAGCCTTCAATTCCGGCACACTCAACATGCAGGGAGAGTCAGTATCAAGCCTTCAACTCCGGCACACTCAACATACAGAGAGAGTCAATATCAAACCTTCAACGCCGGCACACTCAACATACAGTAAGAGTCAATATAAAGCCTTCAACTCCGGCACACGCACCATACAGTAAGAGTCAATATCAAACCTTCAATTCCGCCACACCAACATACAGCAAGAGTCAATATCAAGCCTTCAACCCCGGCACACTCAACATACAGAGAGAGTCAATATCAAGCCTTCAACTCCGGCACACTCAACATACAGTAAGAGTCAATATCAAGCCTTCAACTCCGGCACACTCACCATACAGAGAGAGTCAATATCAAGCCTTCAACTCCGGCACACTCAACATACAGTAAGAGTCAATATCAAGCCTTCATCTCTGGCACACTCAACATACAGGGAGAGTCAATATCCGGCACACTCAACATACAGGGATAGTCAATATCAAGCCTTCAAACTGGCACACTCAACATACAGAAAACGTCAATATCAGGCCTTCAACTCCGGTACACTCAACATACAGGAGAGTCAGTATCAAGCCTTCAACTCCGGCACACTCAACATACAGGGAGAGTCGATATTCGGCACACTCAACATGCAGGGAGAGTCAATATCAGGCACACCCAACATACAGAGAGAGTCAATATCTAGCCTTCAACTCTGGAACACTCAACATACAGAGAGAGACAATATCAAGCCTTCAACTCCGGCACACTCAACATACAGAGAGAGTCAATATCAAGCCTTCAACCCCGGCACACTCAACATTCAGAGAGAGTCAATATGAAGCCTTTACCTCTGGCACACTCAACATACAGAGAGAGTCAATATCAATTCTTCAACCCCGGCACACTCAACATTCAGAGAGAGTCAACATCAAGCCTTCAATTCCGGCACACTCAACATACAGAGAGAGTCAGTATCAAGCCTTCAACTCCGGCACACTCAACATACAGGGAGAGTCAATATCCGGCACACTCAACATACAGGGATAGTCAATATCCGGCACACTCAACATACAGGGAGAGTCAATATTCGGCACACTCAACATACAGGGAGAGTCAATATCCGGCACACTCAACATACAGGGATAGTCAATATCAAGCCTTCAAACTGGCACACTCAACATACAGAGAAAGTCAATATCAAGCCTTCAACTCCGACACACTCAACATACAGGGAGAGTCGATATCCGGCACACTCAACATGCAGGGAGAGTCAATATCAGGCACACTCAACATACACAGCGAGTCAATATCAAGCCTTCAACTCTGGAACACTCAACATACAGAGAGAGACAATATCAAGCCTTCAACTCCGGCACACTCAACATACAGAGAGAGTCAATATCAAGCCTTCATCCCCGGCACACTCAACATTCAGAGAGAGTCAATATCAATCCTTCAACCCCGGCACACTCAACATTTAGAGAGAGTCAATATCAAGCCTTCAATTCCAGCACACTCAACATACAGAGAGAGTCAGTATCAAGCCTTCAACTCCGGCACACTCAACATACAGGGAGAGTCAGTATCTAGCCTTCAACTCCGGCACACTCAACATACAGAGAGAGTCAATATCAAGCCTTCAACTCCTGCACACTCAACATACAGGGAGAGCCAGTATCAGGCCTTCAACTCCGGCAAACTCAACATACAGGGAGAGTCAGTATCAGGCCTTCAACTCGGGCACACTCAACATACAGAGTCAATATCAAGCCTTCAACTCCGGCACACTCAACATACAGGGAGAGTCAATATCCGGCACACTCGACATACAGGGAGAGTCAGTATCAAGCCTTCAACTCCGGCACACTCAACACACAGGGAGAGTCAGTATCAAGCCTTCAACTCCGCTACACTCAACACACAGGGAGAGTCAATATCAAGCCTTCAACTCCGGCACACTCAACATACAGGAGAGTCAGTATCAAGCCTTCAACCCCGGCACACTCAACATTCAGAGAGAGTCAATATGAAGCCTTTACCTCTGGCACACTCAACATACAGAGAGAGTCAATATCAATTCTTCAACCCCGGCACATGCAACATTCAGAGAGAGTCAACATCAAGCCTTCAATTCCGGCACACTCAACATACAGAGAGAGTCAGTATCAAGCCTTCAACTCCGGCACACTCAACATACAGGGAGAGTCAATATCCGGCACACTCAACATACAGGGATAGTCAATATCCGGCACACTCAACATACAGGGAGAGTCAATATTCGGCACACTCAACATACAGGGAGAGTCAATATCCGGCACACTCAACATACAGGGATAGTCAATATCAAGCCTTCAAACTGGCACACTCAACATACAGAGAAAGTCAATATCAAGCCTTCAACTCCGGCACACTCAACATACAAGGAGAGTCAGTATCAAGCCTTCAACTCCGACACACTCAACATACAGGGAGAGTCGATATCCGGCACACTCAACATGCAGGGAGAGTCAATATCAGGCACACTCAACATACACAGCGAGTCAATATCAAGCCTTCAACTCTGGAACACTCAACATACAGAGAGAGACAATATCAAGCCTTCAACTCCGGCACACTCAACATACAGAGAGAGTCAATATCAAGCCTTCAACCCCGGCACACTCAACATTCAGAGATAGTCAATATCAATCCTTCAACCCCGGCACACTCAACATTTAGAGAGAGTCAATATCAAGCCTTCAATTCCAGCACACTCAACATACAGAGAGAGTCAGTATCAAGCCTTCAACTCCGGCACACTCAACATACAGGGAGAGTCAGTATCTAGCCTTCAACTCCGGCACACTCAACATACAGAGAGAGTCAATATCAAGCCTTCAACTCCTGCACACTCAACATACAGGGAGAGCCAGTATCAGGCCTTCAACTCCGGCAAACTCAACATACAAGGAGAGTCAGTATCAGGCCTTCAACTCCGGCACACTCAACATACAGGGTGACTCAGTATCAAGCCTTCAACTCCGGCACACTCAGCATACAGGGAGAGTCAATATCCGGCACACTCGACATACAGGAGAGTCAGTATCAAGCCTTCAACTCCGGCACACTCAACACACAGGGAGAGTCAGTATCAAGCCTTCAACTCCGCTACACTCAACACACAGGGAGAGTCAATATCAAGCCTTCAACTCCGGCACACTCAACATACAGGGAGAGTCAGTATCAAGCCTTCAACCCCGGCACATTCAACATACAGAGATATTCAATATCAAGCCTTCAACCCCGGCACATTCAACATACAAGCAGAGTCAATATCAACCCTTCAACTCTGGCACACTCAACATACAGAGATAGTCAATATCAAGCCTTCAACCCCGGCACACTCAACATACAGAGAGAGAGTCAATATCAAGCCTTCAACTCCGGCACACTCATCATACAGAGAGAGTCAATATCAAGCCTTCAACTCCGGCACACTCAACATACAGGGAGAGTCAATATCAAGCCTTCAACTCCGGCACACTCTTCATACAGGGAGAGTCAATATCCGGCACACTCAACATACAGAGAGAGTCAATATCAAGCCTTCAACTCCGGCACACTCATCATACAGAGAGAGTCAATATCCGGCACACTCAACATACAGAGAGAGTCAATATCCGGCACACTCAACATACAGAGAGAGTCAATATCCGGCACACTCAACATACAGAGATAGTCAATATCAAGCCTTCTACCCCGACACACTCAACATACAGAGAGAGTCAATATCAAGCCTTCAACTCCGGCACACTCATCATACAGAGAGAGTCAATATTAAGCCTTCACCTCCGGCACACTCATCATACAGGGAGAGTCAATATCCGGCACGCTCAACATACAGAGAGAGTCAATATGAAGCCTTCAACTCCGGCACACTCATCATACAGAGAGAGTCAATATCCGGCACACTCAACATACAGAGAGAGTCAATATCCGGCACACTCAACATACAGAGAGAGTCAGTATCAAGCCTTCAATTCCAGTTTTATATTAAAAATAGTGAATGTCACAAACGTAAATTTGGTGAACGTTTGTGGTAGGCTGAAAAAACCCTTAACAATTAAAACAACATGAACAAGCAGAAGCGTTTGAAGTTAACAATGTTTGAAAGATGAGTCACGGAATGCACGTGTACAGGTAAGCGTGTGAGTGACTGTGAACTCGACCGTAACGAGACAGACGCTGAAAACTGACAGTATGCGTGAAGCTGTCCAAAGGTGCAGTTGTTGAATGCGGACAACGATTTCAACTACAGGTAGTGTTTCCTATGCTGTGTCGGCATTATTTACGTTTGTGTTTTAGCAAACCTACTGGGCCTCTTTGGGTTCATTATTTGTCTTTCCTTCTTTTCAAATGTTTGTCTGAGGAGACAGAATCCCTGAGGTGAATTACCTATCTTTTTCTGTAAGTAGTATCTGAAGAACATTAATTTTTTCGGTTCTTCTCTGAGCGAATCCTTTGTGCGACACATGCACATGGCATTGGTGACCCACACTTTTATGTGTGAGAGTGGGTCATAACATATGCCCATATCCTCACTTGAAAAGAAGTTAAATTCAGTTAATCCACTCCGTAACACATGGCCTGGGAGAAGAAATCAAACTGGAGTCACCCTTGTCTCTCAGACACGAACAATTCAGTCTGCAATATTATGCTTTTGCTGTGACTATGACTGTGTGTGTGTGTGTGTGTGTGGGGGGGGGGGGGGGGGGGGTGAGTGTGTGTAGGTGTGTGTACCCGCGCGCGCGCGCGCGCGCGTGTGTGTGTGTGGTGTGTGTGTGTGTGTGTGTGTGTGTGTGTGTGTGTGTGTGTGTTTTAGTGTTTCGGCATTGGTGTGGGTGAGTTTGTATTTTTACGTATTGTTTTTTGTAATATATGTAATGTTTTAGTCTTATGGATTTAATGTTTATTTCATGTGTGTGTGTGTGTGTGTGTGTGTGTGTGTGTGTGTGTGTGTGTGTGTGTGTGTGTGTGTGTAATTGTTGGTGTGTATACAAATACACATACTAACACAGGCTTTTATGTAAATATTTATAATGTCTCTTTGTAATGTCTTATGTACTTGCGAAATGAAGTGGAGCAGAAGAAAAATTTCCGATGGACAATAAAGTTAATTGAATTGAACTGAATTGAATGAGAGCAGGCCATGAAGGGCCACAGAGTTTGATAACATTTTTTTAATACTGATCGATGAGAATGAGGATAATGAAAATGATGTTATGGAGTTCCCTTCTACTTTGAGACTGCATGAACGGCTGTGCTCTGCACTTACTTTCATTAGAATGCCTATCATAAACCAGGCTGAGAGATACAGACACCTGCAGTGCCAGTGAGGAAATCTCTTTGAACACCACTCTCAGACATGTATTCACTGGGTGAACAGTACTCGAGTATGTGCTTCCAGTCTTCCGATTTCAGACCACACTTGTTCATGAAACACACACACACACACACACACACACACACACACACACACACACACACACACACACACACACACATACAGAGAGAGAGAGAGAGAGAGAGAGAGAGAGAGAGAGAGAGAGAGAGAGAGAGAGAGAGAGAGAGAGAGTTACAAATGGCTCTGCTGAGAATTGAACACGTGACCTCACAGGCGGATATCCGCGACGCTGACAACTGAACCCGGGTGGTCCAGCCCCAAATTTAATGGTTCGTTCCTGGGTCACAATGTATCTTTCCATAAAGTTTCGCTGCCCTCGGTTCAGTGGATGTTTTGTGAGTGAGTGAGTGAGTGAGTGAGTGAGTGAATGAATGAGTGAGAGAAAGAGGGGAGGGGGAGAGAGAGAGAGAGAGAGAGAGAGAGAGAGAGAGAGAGAGAGAGTGTGTGTGTGTGTGTGTGTGTGCGTGTGTGTGTGTGTGTGTGTGTGTGTGTGTGTGTGTGTGTGTGTGTGTGTGTGTGTGTGTGTGTGTTCAGTTCAGTGGTTTATTTAACGTCTGTTCACCATTGATGATATTAGACGAAAAATAATTTAAAACGTCATCTCTAACTAACAAAGCTTAACCTCAAAGATAAAAAATAACAACAAGAACTTTTTGAATTAGTGGTAAAAATAAACACGCATCAATGCAACTTGGCAATTTCAGATCGTGCGATAATAGTAGCAATGTTTATGATAGAAGGGCTGGACAATATTTGACTGACATCTTGGACGTTGATATCAAGAGAATGTTCTTCATAAATTGGAGTTAAGACCGAACATTCTATCAACAAATGATGCACTGAAATAGGCTTACCACAAGTACAAAAAACATGGCAAGAATATTTTGTGTTCCATGCATTTAACTTGAGTTTTGTTACTATCTTGGAAATGTGACGAGGACAAGTATTTTCATATTTGTGATTTTCTCCACAATTTCTGTTATAAACACAATTTTCTAACTTTAGCAACATTTCTGACGAAGATGCTTTCAGTGAAGATAATAAATTACAATCAAGGCAATGTTTAGCTTCAGTTTTAGCAAGTATATCTGCTGCTTCATTCCATTTCAACCCACTATGAGAGGGAACCCAGCAAAATTCAATACATATTCCATGAATCCTTAAACAGTGTATAAGGTGATGAATATCAAAAAGTAAATCTTTCCGAGCCTTACCATCCCAATGTTCCAGAGACTGCAAGACAGATTTTGAATCAACACCTATGAGAATATTATGAAAAGGCAGGGGAGCATCATAAATGTAGCTCAAAGCCTTCAATATTGCATATAATTCTGCTGTAAATATGGAAAACCCTTTGCCAATATGATAATTCTTTTTCACATTTAGGCTAGGAATGACAAAACCAGAACCACTACCAATGTTATCTAGGACTGAACCATCAGTGTAAATTTTCAGGTGATTGCTATGAAAATTGTCAAGATGAACCCTGACCTCACGAACCAAGAGGTTAACGTTTTCAGTCTTAGAAACACTTGTGTAATTATAATCAAAATTTCCACACAAATGCTCCCAAGGGGGAATCTTAGGCGTGATGGGATCTTCAGAAACGATTGATAAATCAATGTTACAATCAGACATAAGCTTATACGCGTAATTTCTAATTGGTTGTAAATATAAAATATTTCTAGCTTGTTTGGGATAATCTTTGTTGGAATCCATCAATAGTTCTGTTGTATTTGAGTTCTTAACTGACAGACTTCTAATCATATATTTTGATACGTCTAAGAGCCGTTGTTCTTGAAAAGGTAAAACCTCTGCAGCTTGATAACTTTTGATAGTATTTGCATGAACTGGTACACCTAAGGCCAGTTTCACTGCTTTGCTATCCAAACTTTGTAGCTTTTTTAACAGATATTTTGGAGCAGAATAATATACTTCTTGGCCATACTTTAATTTGGATCGAACTAAAGAAGTAGACAAATGCACTAAAGTTTTTGTGTCTTGCCCCAGGGCTGATAGTTGATTATTTTTAAAAAGTTTAATCTTTTTCTTGCCTTGGTTAATAAATGTTCTATATGCTTTTTCCAACTAAGTTTTGTTGTCAAAAAGACTCCTAAAAATTTAACACAGTTTTGATATTTCAAGATATTATCCTCTAAGTTCACAAATAGGTAATATGGAAAGATTTTCACCATTATTAAATAGCATCAAACATGTTTTTTCAACTGACAATTTTAAACCATTTTCTTTTATATAATTTGATAAATTGTTTAGTTCCTGCTGATATATTGTCTGCACATGACTGATAATCCTCTTATTCGAACTTTTTCTTAAACTAGTGTTTATCCATACTGCAATGTCATCAGCGTATTGAACCACATGTGTGTTCTTAGACAAAGCTTTTGGAAGGTCATAAACAAAAATGGAGAATAAAATTGGAGCAATGATTGAACCTTGCGGAAATCCCCATATCTACACTTCTGAAAGATGAGTAGGTATCACCAATTTTTGTGCACATGTGTCTGTCCTTCAAAAGGCTTTAATATATCCATACAATTTGCCACAAATTCCAATCTCCTTTAATTTGAACAATATTCTGGCATGACAAACACTATCATAAGCTTTTTAACGTCAAAAAATGTAGCTAGTGTACTTTTTCTTCGTGAAAATTGACGTTTGACCTGAGTAGTAAGCTTAACCAAATGATCTGTAGTGCATCTCCCTTTCCTAAAGCCAGCCTGCTGAACTGGAATGATGTTATTTTTTTCACAATAAAAAGTGATCCGTTTGAGTATAATGTTTTTCCATAATTTTTCCAACATGAGAAGTAAGCGAAATTGGTCTATAGCTGTTAACCGATGATCTAATTTTGCCCTCTTTTAGAACTGGTACAACTACTGAACTCTTCCAGATTTTAGGAATAGCAGAAATATCCCAACATTTTTGGAATAAAGAATGTAGCAAACCTATCCAAGAAGAAGGCATGTGACAGAGCATCTGGTAAGAAACGCCATCTAGACCAACTGCTGAAATTGAAGAAGAAATAGAAGCTAATGCTTCTTTCAATTCTGTAACTTGTAAAGGAGAATTTAAATAGTGTTCTTGAATTGGGCTAGGGTCTGAATACATATATTTTTTTTCTTCGGTTGTTCTAAAAAGCTTAGCCTCTGAATTCAGACTTGCAGAACAACTGTTACATGAAAAAGTATTCACAAATGCCTCAGCCTTATCCAAAGCAGTTGGAAATTCCGTATCTAGTTTCTCAGGAAATGACTGTGTCCTGTTACAATTTTTCATCTCTTTTATTTTTTTCCAAACCTTGTACATGTCCTTTGATTCTGTAATCTCCGAGTTGCAAAATATTTCGCAATATGTCTTTTTTGCTTGAGCGATGACCTTTTTGCAAATATTTTTCTGTATTTTCATGGATTGAAAATTTTCTTCAGTCTTATTTCTAATCCATGACTTAAATGCCTTGCGCTTTGATGTCACCGCTATTTTACACTCCTCCATCCACCACACATTACCAATATATTTACCAATTTTCTTGTAACCACATTTTGGTATCGCCTTATCAGCTGCAAGTAGTAATATTTTCTTAAAATTTGAATAGAATTTATCGATATCTTCATTGATTATTGAATCAGGATCATGAGACTCTAAGAATTTGCTGTAATCTTCCCAATTTGCAAATTTGTAGTTATATTTTGGTATGTTTTCCACTGGATCTGTCGACTTTGAATTGAAATTGACATTGAGAGCGATGGTAATGGGAAGATGATCACTACCAAGACAATCTTCTCCTGGGGACCAATCATAATCTACAGCTAAGTTTGAGGACAGTAAAGATAAATCAATAGCGCTGGGATTATGAGTTGAGACATCACGAATTCTTGTAATACGACCATCATTCATAATATTAACTCCGAATCTACAACATTTTCAACAAACCTATTACATGTTACTTTAAAGCTGTTTGTATCCCAGAAAGGGGCATGGGCATTAAAATCACCCAAAACTATCCATTTTTTTCTTTGAGAAATCCGTATTTTTAAGCCAATCTGTATTGTCCTCCTATGGGCCAGATGGGTAATACATTGATAATATGTTATATATTGAGCTATCATTTTCTTTAACTGCAGCACTGACAGCAAAACAACCTTCTTTATCATTTGGTACTGGCCACGGAAAAATATTTGAATGTTCAAAGCACACCTTATATATAATGCGCATTGAACGTTTTCATTTAATCTGTTAATGGTAAAAAGTGGAGGATATAAAAAAAAATCCTTAATATTGGGAAGCTTCTGTTTTTCAACATTGAGAGACTGAAGGGCTAGCACACAATAATTTCCCTGCAGAACATGATTTTCAAATGATGGTAGGTTAGTGGAAATAGACCTTGCATTCCACTGTAAAATTTTGAAATACCCATTACATTGTTGCTTCATAATCTTAAAGTTCAAGTACGATATTCAATGAATCAATTTCTCACAACCCAAGGGGGGAGCCATCGAACACCAGCAGGAGGCGGGAAGCCACGGGGGCGCGACCATCCTCTGCCAAAGAACTTTCCCCACGTCTGTCTGCGTTTTGGCCGCTCCCAGAAGAGATTATGGAGATGTCGCCCGAGGAAGCCTGCCATCAACCGAGCCCCTTCGTGACTGGTGTGAAAGAGATCCTGATAATGTCTCACCTGACTGACAGCGTCATAATTCACGAAAGAGACGTTTTTGATTTTGTTTTCAATGCATACGGAGTGCACATGAGCATTGTATACCATGCGCTTTGCCTTCAGTCTCTCTAGTCTAACCGGAAGAGCCTTACTGAAAACTATTTTGGCTTGGGGGAACGTATCCTTAACAGTCTCTATGGCAGACACCATTTTTCTTCCGCTTTCAACTGCTTCTTTTCCTTTAAGGTCGTTCATCCCAAGTGCAAAACTACGCACTCTGGAGCAGGAGACAGATCTTCCCTAGCCTGCTAAGCTACTGTTTGGATGTCATCAATGACAAACGCCTTTCGGGTTGCAACTTGAAGACCATAGGCCATCCCCAGTCGGACTGAATCGATCTTATTGAAGGTAGAATCACTAATAATCAAAACACTTGGGGAGTCAGAATGTTCCTTGTTGTTCTGGTGTTCTTTGTCCTGATTTCTCCACGCCCTAGTTCGCGTCATCTTTCCAGCGTCATTGGACTTGACGTCATTTTCCTTTTGCTTCATTGGAACATTCTTCTTGGCCGGTGTGTTCTTTTTCACCCTTTCCTCTCCATCTATCCTAACATGCACTTTAGGCCTACCCTGAGATGCAGCACAGACAAGTGTCTTTGAAGACCCTTGTTGCGGTGACCCACATGGAGCAGCATCAGCATAAGATGGGTAAGGCTGATCCTCTGTTTGCGTTCCAGAACTTTTACGATCACTGCTTCTCATTGATTTGATCAAAACATTTTTGCTTCTGAACGACTGACTCAAGTGTAGAAATCTTTTTACACAATGTAACGATCACCTCTTCTAGTCTGTTGATCTTTTCAAGCGTAGGGTCCTTCGCGAAGTCGTGATCTTGTCCACTGTCATTCTTGTCACCAATTGAAGCTTTCAAACGGTCGTCAGTCGTCTCAAAAGATTTTTCTTCCCAATTAACAGTTTGAATAGCTATCGATTTTGATTTCAGATTCGAAAACATCGAGGAAGACTTACGTTCACCAGTTTTCAATCTTAGAGATGACCTGGTCATCTTCAGAACATAATTTTCCAGAATTTGATGTCGAGCCAAAAAAACTGGACTTACAACACATCCGCCATCTTGGATCTTTCGTGTGTGTGTGTGTGTGTGTGTGTGTTGTGTGTGTGTGTGTGTGTGTGTGTGTGTGTGTGTGTGTGTGGTCCATCTGTTGGAACACACACCATGCTCGAAACATTTTTTTTTCATTCATCCTGTATCTCAGTACACTGAAAACAGTTTACATGAAACATCTGTTCATTCAGCCGACGATTCCAGTTTGCTATAAACATTTTTTTTAAATCACTGGATTACAGAAAAAAAGGTTGATGCCTTACTATTTTTACATACATTCACTTTGCCATATTTAGAACATCCGACAATTAGCATATATTTCATTTTCTGTTCTTAGTTGCATTTTCACCATCTCCTCGTG
>CM031596.1:120048746-120051246 GCA_018398815.1 Conus ventricosus | reverse complement strand
CAATGCAACTCAAGCAACGTTACATTACAATTTATATATTATTATGCCCAGTGTCTTCTTGCAGGTAATTATCATCCTTTTCTAAAAACTGTCTCGTGTTGCCTTTTCACATATTCACCTATAACTGTATAGTGAATGAGCAGCTGCTTGGGGAAAAAAAAATTCGGCTGAATTTATTATCAAGTCACTGTTTCTAATATAAAGCGCCAAATGACCGTGAAAATTGCTCGTGGGTCCCTTGAAGAATTTGTACCGTCTGTGCTTTCAGGTTTAAGAAATCAGCTCCGATCACTAAGTGAAGACATTTTTCTGTTTCATCTTCCATACCTTTTCGGTGGCATGTCAGCCAGTCTGCTCACTGTGGCTCCTCATCCATCGCAACACCCCAGTCTATCCCATCGCAGCCCTGTTCTGGCAGTTTTCAGAAAGCAACCACAATCAAGTCAGCATAAAAAGACAACTCTCAGTGGAGGCACTGCGCTGATTTGAAGTCAAGGCAGTGAGTGCTACCGGCTCTAATCGAACATACTCAGGGCGCCAGGTTCTAAGCCCCTCTCTGATGACCAAAACTTGCAAGGTCAAGGAGCAACCAGCGTCATTGTGAGCATCTTTCTCTGTAGACCGCCATCAGCTCAGTCCATCGACAGTCCCCGTGAAGTTGCTGATACCATCGACCTTGACCCCTTGCGACCTTGGGGTCGCACTAAGGGCACAGCGTGAAGGGTAACAGGGTTATAGACTTTTTATGCTGCATAGTGAGTATGACAATGAAGGAGAAAAAGAAGAAGAAGAAGAAGAAGAAGAAGAAGAAGAAGAAGAAGAAGAAGAAGGAGGAGGAGGAGGAGGAGGAGAAGGAGGAGGAGAAGGAGGAGACGAAGAAGAAGAAGAAGAAGAAGAAGAAGAAGAAGAAGAAGAAGAAGAAGAAGAAGAAGAAGAAGGAGAAGAAGAAGAAGAAGAAGAAGAAGAAGAAGAAGAAGAAGAAGAAGAAGAAAAAGAAGAAGAAGAAGAAGAAGAAGAAGAAGAAGAAGAAGAAGAAGAAGAAAAAGAAGAAGAAGAAGAAGAACAACAACAACAACAACAGGAAGAACAAGAACGAGAAGGAGGAGGGGAAGAGGAGGAGGGGAGGAGAAGGACGGGGAAGAAGTGGAGAAGAAGGAGGAGGAGGAGGGGAAGGAGCATGAGAAACAGAAGAAGAAAGAGGAAGAGGAGGAAGAGAAGAAGGAGGAGGAAGAAGATGTAGGGGAGCGAAAGATGGAAAGAAAATAAAGGACAGACACACAGACGGAGAGAAAGAAAGAAGCAGGACAGGAGTGAGAGGAACACAGAGAAGAAGGCAAACAAACACAGAACACAGCGAAGAAGGCAAACAAAGGCAGAACACAGAGAAGAAGGCAAACAAACACATACATGAACAACGATCAATCAGGAACACGTTCTGTGAGGACAAACGTGCTGAACTGGGGAACAAACAGGAGACACTGTACGAATACAGATAGAACAGCCAGACCTTCTGCAATTGGAATTCATCCTTCTGCAGGCAAACTGACGCTTTCCAAGAAAAACGCAAGTTGCTCGAATGCCCTTTGCATAGAAAACTGATCTTGATATTTCATTCAAATGTGTAAGTAAACAGGTCTGTAAAACTTCCATGCTTTTGGTGTGTGTGTGTGTGTGTGTGTGTGTGTGTGTGTGTGTGTGTGTGTGTGTGTGTGTGTGTGTGTGTGTGTGTGTGTGTGTGTGTGTGTGTGTGTGTGTGTGTGTGTGTGTGTGTGTGCAGAATACGCTTTTTTTTAAATATCAAATCAATACATTTTCTACACCCACACGCCTTTCGCTGTCTGTGTATAACACTACCAATGGACATTCCATAACTGCGTTTGTTGACACACATTTCCCATTTTGTTGAAAATCCTCTTCAGCTTTCGTTGAAATGAAGGATTGATTTGTTGGCATTCCCTGTTTCCTGGCCTATGCTCTCCGCATTTTTCCTCCTGTGAGAAGTCAGATGTACATCAAGCATCTCTGTCCTGCACATTTTCCTGAAGGATCAAAAGACAGATGCGGATTGAAGACGTGCAGTTGCACAAGGAATCCCAGATGCTCCTGGATTGAGGGGGCAGAAAGAGAGCACTTCATCGACAGATTTCTTTTGTAACACCATCCATTGAGCAAAAACGTTTCCTGTTCTTAAATGTGGAGCTGGGGAAAGTGTAGGCTGTTCTCGAGTGTACATGTTAAAAAGAACAGAAACAACATCAGACGAAAAGTGAAAAAGGACAGGCAAACTCTCTCTCTCTCTCCTCTCTCTCTCTCTCTCTCTCTCTCTCTCTCCTCTCTCTCTCTCTCTCTCTCTCTCTCTCTCTCTCTCTCTCTCTCTCAGTGTTTTTTCTGTTTATTTTCTGTCCCATCTTCTGCACTCGCGTCGCCAATTCTGACCCATCTGGCTCAGAACGATAAAGCTCTGATACTGGCAATCCACAGGGGGCAGTCAGTGTCAAGT
>CM031596.1:120033746-120038746 GCA_018398815.1 Conus ventricosus | reverse complement strand
TGAAAAGAATGATAGCTAATATTGAATTCAAAAAATCTAACAACGATTTCCCTACAACATAAATAAAACCAAATAAAACAAATGCAAAATGACAAAAAGATATTTGTGAGGTGATAAAACTAGTAATTACTACAAAATGGAACCAAAGGAATATTCCCAACTCCTTGACAAAAACATTCAGAAAAACTACAAAAAAGCCTACAAAAGTATATATGACAGTATCCGCACTAAAGAAAAAGAACTTGCTCATCGCATAGACCTAAATGACAGGGTAGAAGCGACAGCAACAAAAGAAGCCTGTATAACACTCAAAGACCACAACCTAACTTCCACAACAACCCAACATGTAGGCTAAAAAATCCATCTAAATCCGAACTAGGCAAAGTATGTAAGAAAATTCTAGAAAAAATAATAAAGAACGTAAAATTAAACTCTGAATACAACCTCTGAAAGAACACATACGAAGTTATCCAAGGGTTAAAAAAACTCAACAAACAAAGCAATACAGTATTCATTACATTCGACATAGTAGACTTCTACCCATCCATAGATGAGGAACTACTCACCAAAGCTCTGAAATTTGCTAATAACCACACCGACTAAAACAGGGTCAGAAATGGAAATCATCCTCCACACCAAGAAAACGCTACTGCAAGCAAAAATGTAACTTGGATCAAGAAAACGAATAGAAACTCAACATTTGACGTATCCATGGGATCATATGATGGTGCAGAAACATGTGAACGGGTTTCGGACTATTCATGCTATCCAACATCAAGAAACAACTCGGAAACAAGTTGGACTATACAGAGACGACGGCCTTGCTGCGCTAACCAACAATCCAAGATCCATCGAAAACAAGAACAAAGAACGATGCAAAATCTTCCAAAACCACAACTTAAAAATCACATATGAAGCAAACAAAAAGGTAGTGAACTACTTAGACATAACACTTGACCTAACCAACCATATATATAAACCATACAAGAAACCTAATGACACACCTATCTATGTAAAACATCAAAAGTAACCATCCACCATCTGTACTAAAAGACCATACCCAACAGAATAAACAGAGACTATCAAATCTGTCATGCAATGAAAGAGTATTCAACAACGCAGCAGAAGAATACCAAGAAGCATGCAAAAAAGTGGGTACAATTATAAACTACAATACAACCCAGATATAACACAAATAAAAGTAAGAAAAACAGGAAAAGAAAAATCATATGGTTCAACCCTCCATACGACGGGAAACTCAAAACAAACATAGGGAAAGAATTCTTTAAAATTTAACAACTTCATTCCCAAAAGAACACAAACTGTCAAAAATATTCAACAAAAACACCGTCAAACTATCATACTCATGTATGCCCAACCTCAAAAACCTAACTGATACATCCAACAAAACGAAAATCAACACAGCAAAGAAGGGTGAAGAAAGGAAATCTTGCAACTGCATCAAAAAGGAGCAGTGCCCCCTAAGCAACAAATGCCTTTATAAGAATAAACGTATACCAAGCCACTGTGACATCAGAAAATGAAAAAGAAAACATACATAGGATTACTGAAAACCACTTCAAAACCAGATATGCAAACCACAAACAGTCATTTAATAAAGAAAAATACAAAAACCAAACAGAATTGAGCAAATACATTTGGAAACTTAACGACGCAAAAATAAACTACAATATATCCTGGAAAATCATAAAAAGGCATCACCATACAGCAACATTTCAAAAAGATGCAACCTATGTTTAACTGAAAAATGGCTGATACTATGTAAACCACACTTAGCAACTTTAAACACTAAAACAGAAATAGTAAACAACTGCAGGCACAAATGGAAATCGTTGTTAGTGAAACACACCCCAAACAACAACCTGAAAACCTTAAAAAAAAACCAAAAAAAAACCGTGCAAAACCCAACCCACGCGTGAAAACAGCTGCAATCGGGCCCCCACAACGCTATATAACACCGGCGGTGGGCAACCCAAATATCATCCTGAAGGTAGCCACCCAGCTTGAAACAAATTTGTAGAGTATTTTGGTATTCCTTTTAAATACTTATTTTAACAAATGTTGCTCCCAAGGGGTTGAGCGCTTTTAGAATCGTTTAGGCTGTGCAACTACATTGATCTATATATATATATATATTTTATATAATATTTTATATATGTATATATATATGTCTGTTTATCTCTTTATCTATCTATCCATCCATCTATCTATCTATCCATCTATCTACCTATATATAATAATATATATATATATATATATATATTATATATAAAATATATATATCTGTCTGTTTATCTATCTATCTATCTATCTATCTATCTATCTATCTATCTATCTATCTATCTATCTATCTATTCCATCTATCCATCTATCTATCTATCTATATGATATAAACCTACTTGCACGCAATAGCAAAAATATTACAGTATCTTTCCCTACGACTCAGGTCAATGTCTATATTGCTCACTCGTCTTTTTGTTTTTCCCAGGCAGATATCACCTTTGCCACAAATGACATGTTTTTATCATTGTCTGCTGTTGTATCATCGTCTGCTGTGAGTTGATCGGTCAGTAAGGTCAGTACAACATTGTCACTGAACTGGAACATTGAGCAGTGACTGGTTTCCATTTGATTACCATGTACGTTTTCTAATGGTCAATTTTCTTGTAAAATAAACATTAACCTTCCGTATCTTTGTTCCATTTTCCACTTTTTATGCACATAGAAAATATTGTTGCAGACCGTGGTTTTCATGGCTTCTCCCAGAGCAAAATAAATGTTTTACATTAAGAACCGGCTTGCTCGTACGAGTGTACAATACAAGTAATGCAATTGCTTACCGACTCTGTTTTTTCCCCAGTGCTACAGTTTAAGCAACTTTTAAAAGTCTTATGGCTTGGGGTAATTCAGGATTAAAGACTGTATCCAGGTTCTGTTCAACCAAGGAGTGGGTGCAACGTTGGTCTTCTTCTTCTTCTTCTTCCTCTTCTTCTTCTTCTTCTTGTTCTTGTTCTTGTTCTTCTTCTTCTTCTTCTTCTTCTTCTTCTTCTTCTTCTTCTTCTTCTTCTTCTTCTTCTTCTTCTTTCTTCTCTCTTCTTTTCTTCTTCTTCTTTCTTCTTCTTCCTCTTCTTCTTCTTCTTCTTTTCTTCTCTTTTCTTTTCTTTCTTCTTCTTCTTCTTCTTCTTCTTCTTCTTCTTCTTCTTTCTTCTTTTCTTCTTCTTCTTCTTTTCTTCTTCTTCTTCTTCTTCTTCTTCTTCTTTTCGTTCTTCTTCTTCTTCTTCTTGTTGTCTCTTCTTTTCTTCTTCTTCTTCTTTTCTTCTTCTTCTTCTTCTTCTTCTTCTTCTTCTCGCATTCTTCGCATTCTTCATCTTGCATTCTTCTTCGCATTCTTCTTCGCATTCTTCGCTTTCTTCTTCGCATTCTGCGCATTCTTCGCATTCTGCGCATTCTTCGCATTCTTCTTCTTCAAATTCTTCTTCTTACAATGATGATGATGATGATTGTTGGTGCTGTCATTGCTGCTGCTGCCGGTACCGTTGCCTTGCTGTTGTTATCAGCAGCAGCAGCAGCAGCATCGCCAACAGCGCCATCGTCAATACGATACCTCAAATTCATTATTTCTCACTGAGAGGCAGACTAGCTTACAAATGGATTGGTACATGTCAAAGATTCTCACAAACGCATATTCAACCGTTCTACCACACATTTTTGATTGGCGTGCACGCCCACATAGGCAACATATCAAATCAACTGTATTTGCTTGCTCGCTTAATTCTCTCTCCTCTAGGCATTGTTTAACCTTTTAGATAAGAACACACATACAAATAAGGAGAAGAATGAGGGGCAGGTGTAAGGGAGGGGACGATTGCGACGACGACGACTACGACGACGATGTCGACGACGACGACGACGACGACGACGACGACGACGACGACGACGAAGAATGCGAAGAATGCGAAGAAGAAGAAGAAGAAGAGAAGAAGAAGAAGAAGAAGAAGAAGAAGAAGAAGAACAACAACAACAACAACAACAACAACAACAACAACAACAACAACAGCAAACAACAACAACAACAATCAACAACAACAAAAGCAAGAACAGCACAAGAACAAGAATAAGAAGATTAATAGAAAGGAATGAAGAAGACTGATAAGACATGTAAACAGATAGAAGGAAAATACGGAAGAAAGAAAGAAAGAAGGAGAGACTCTAGTATTGAACACGTAGAGTCGCGCTTTATATATCCCCAGTTATGGTCGTCTGGTGGGGCTGTAACCTTCTTCTTTGTTCAGTTATTTACTTGTGTGCAAGTTTGTTTGTTTCTCTGTTTATTTCCTGTTTGTTTGTTTTTTGATCGTCTTCTGCCTACAGCCATCCATTTATCTTTTGACCAGGCAGCTTTGCTTCGGGACAAAACCGAATGCAAGTAAACACTTTTCCGTCCTGTCTGAGCGAAAGTGAAAACAGAAAGATATATGGTATGAGAGAGAGAGAGAGAGAGAAAAGGAGAGAGAGAGAGAGAGAGAAGAAGAGAGAGAGAGGGAGAGAGAGAGAGAGAGAGAGAGAGAGAGAGATTACATTGGTAAAAAAATAATGATAATAATTATGAATACTTATATAGCGCCTATTCTGGGCTAGAGGCCAAGCTCTAAGCGCTTTACAATCCACACTCGTTTACACAACGGGCTGCCTACCTGGGTAGTGCCGACTGAAGAGCTGCCAGCTGGCGCTTCATTCAGTCGTTTCCCGTGTCATCCAGTCAGTATCGTTCAATATCGATCACTCATTTTCCTTACTTCCTTCATTCTTTCCATTTACATAGGTAAACCATCGTTTTCTGTCTCTCTGTCTCTGTCTCTGTCTCTGTCTCTCTGTCTCTCTGTCGCTGTCTCTAACTCTCTCTCTCTGTCTCTCTCTCTCTCTCTCTCTCTCTCTCTCTCTCTCTCTCTCTCTCCCTCTATCTCTCTCTCTCTCTCTCT
>CM031596.1:120008746-120026246 GCA_018398815.1 Conus ventricosus | reverse complement strand
AACATTAATTTTCTTACTTTTGCTGGCTATAGGTCAGCTATAACTGATTACATAAGAACATCTAATATTGTTGTTGAGAACAATAAATAAACTTAACACTCTCATTTAAGAAATTGTTCGCCATTCATGAAGGCTCTAGATTATACTATGCTATTATGATTGATAATAATTTACGAGCAAAATGTTGTGAAAAATCGGATCAGAAAATGTCGGTTCGTCAAAACTGGAAATTATGCTTCTTGAATGTACATAAAGTTAAAGACATAAAGCTGAAATGGTTTCAGCTGAGAATATTGCATAGGTGTCTAGGTACTAATGTTATTTTAAAAGCAATGGGAGTGGCTGATAATGATAAATGTAGTTTGTGTGGTTTATATAAAGATAGTATTGACCATATGCTTTGGAAATGTGCTTATGTTCAACAGTTTTTGAATTCTCTTGTTAGTTTAATTAAAGAAAAATGTGTCAACGCAGAGAATACGAAATTAACGGCATCCTTAATTATTATGGGCTTCGATGTGACTATCAATATTGATGATATTTTTATATTTCATTATATTACTAGCAAAACATTACGAATACACATGCAAATTAGAAGGAAGCCTTCCACAAACAATCTTTTTATTTTAAAAAAATTGAACTATAGATATAAAATTGAGCAACATAATGCATATCTAAACTTACGCTATACAACCTTTTTTGAAAAATGGCTGACATACAAACCATTATTTTTCCCATGTCTAAATTTTCGTGCATTTTGTGTCATAATTATGGCTAGTTATGCTTCTATCATAATATCATACAATGCTACTTTGTTATAGGTTAACCTTTCTATTTTGAAGTCTTTGTGGTTCACTTTCCCATTTAGACTTAACACTCCCAAATGTTTGTACAGATGCGTACAGATTCGCAGCGCGCGCGCGCGTGTGTGTGTGTGTGGTGTGTGTGTGTGAAAATCATAAAAAGTTTGAATATGTTCATAACTGTATTTACACCCGTCTTATATTATGTAATTGTACTCATATGCTGTACTACCTTAAATTCTCAGCTGGTGATCGTATATGTATGTGTATGTATGTATGGTGGCTGTTTTTCTTTCTAGTTTATGTGTGTAAAATGTTAATGTCATGTATCTGTATGAAAAAATTAAAAAATAAAATAAAAAAGAAAGGGAGAAGAAAAAAGGAAAAAAAGGGGAAAAAGGGGGAACAAACTTATCCCACTTCAAAACTGTCCCCACAATTTGGGACTGGACAAAAATGGTCTGTCACAAATAATATTACTGATAATGGGAAGAAGAAGAAGAAGAAGAAGAAGAAGAAAGAAGAAGAAGAAGAAGAAGAAGAAGAGGAAGAAGAAGAAGAAGAAAAAGAAGAAGAGAAGAAGAAGAAACGAAAATAATGATAATGACGATTGATAATGATATTAATGATAACAATAATAATATAATAATAATAATAATAAATAATAATAATAATAATAATAATAACAATAAATAATAATAATAATAATAATAAATAATAATAATAAATAATAATAATTGAGAATAATGAAAATAGTAATAATGATGATGATAATGATGATTATGATGATAAACAATGAATCACGCACCTCTCCGTATGACGTTTTAAAAACAAGGTGTTTCCATTCAACTGCCCATCCTTTAGGTGAGAAACCAATATCTTGCGTTATCTACTGACACGCGTGCGCCATGTTTGTATACCGCACGATTTCCGGGTCTACCAGTTTGCAGTCTCATTCAACCGCCCACTGTTCAGGTGAAAAAACCAATCATCTCCTGTTATCTGCTAACACGCCTACGCCAAGCGTGTAGGCATACGATTTCCATGAGCAAACAGGTCTACCAGTTTGCAGTCTCATTCAACCGCCCATAGAACAGGGTAAAAATAATAATAATAATAATAATAATAATAATAATCTCGTGAATGTCATGCCGCCCGACTTCAATGAACGGGTGAGCCAAGACACACGAATAAAAAAAAAAAAAAAAAAAAATTCCGTTTCTTTGATTTGTTTTGTTTTGTTTCTAGCTGGGTTTTTTGTTTGTTTGTTTGTCTTTTGTTTGTTTTTTTCCAAAAGCTTGCAAACGCGATCGATCTTCTCTCGTTGGAATACACTTTTTCACAAATCAACACGCACGAAAACACAAGGCACTTTTTTCGATTCCCGACATGGTGTGTGTGTGGTGTGTGTTTTGTGGTGTGTGTTGTGGTGTGTGTGGGTGTGGTTTGGTGTGTGTGTGTGTTTGTGTGTGTGTTGTGTGGTGCGTGTGGGTGCGTCGTTCGTGTTTGTGTGTACGTGGGGGCGTAGGGGCTGAGTGCGGCAACGAAGCGCGTGTGCAGCGAGTGCGCGAGGGTGAAAGTATGTGTGTAGCGGCGCGCCGCGCGCGCGCGCGGCGCGCGCGCGTGTGGGGGTTTGTGTGTGGGGGTTGTGTGTGGGTGTGTGTGTGTGTGTGTGTGTGTGTGGTGTGTTGTGTGAGCTTGTTTTTTTTTTTTCCTTTTTCCTCTGCGTTTTTTTTCCTGCCCTCTATCTTTGATTGTATCTGTGGAAGAAGAAGAAGAAGAATAAGAAGAAGAAACAACGACAACAAACACCCACCCACACACACACACACACACACACACCCACACACACACACACACACTCACACCCTCACACACACACACACACACACACACACCTCTCTCACTCTCACTCTCTCTCTCATCTCTCTCTCTCTCTCTCTCACAACACACACACCACACACACAACATACAAACACACACACACTCTCTCTCTCTCACACTCCCCGTCTCTGCATGTCTTCTTTCCTCTCTCTCTCTCACTCTCACACACACACAAACATCCACACACACACACACACACACACACACACACACACACATACAAACACACACACACACTCTCTCGCTCACTTCCCTCTCTCACTCCCATCTTTCCCTCCTCTCTCTCTCTCTCTCACACACAACACACACACACACACACACAAACTCACACACACACACACACACAACACACACACCACACACACACACACACACACACACACACACACAATAGATTATATATATATATACACCGCGCGAACTACACACACACACACACAACACACACAACACAACACACACACACACTACACACACACACACACTACGACGACACACACACACACACCCCACACACATCACACACACTGTCTCTCTTTCTCTCCTCTCTCTCTCTCTCTCTCTTCTCTCTCTCTCTCGCACACAACACGACACACACATACACACACAAACACACACACAACACTCACACACTCACACACACACACACACACACACACACCCCACACACAAACAGTCCTCTCTCTCTCTCTCTGTTCGCTCTTCTCTCTCTCTCTCTCTCTCATCACAGCAACCCACACACACACACACACCACACACACACACACAACACACACACACACAGCATACACACACACACACACACACGACACACACACACACACACATCACTGTCTCTCTCCTCATCTCTCTCTCACCCTCCTCTCTCTCTCTCTCATCGCACACACACACACACACACACACAAAACACACACACTCACACGACACACACACACCACACACACACACAGCAACACACACACACACAAACACACAACACACACACACACACACCATACACACGACACGCATTTTAAGTTAAAGGGAACCAATATCACCTTTTGCTGGGTTCCTTCAACACGTTGGATATATTCAAACGATTGTGCTGATAGAGCCGCAAAAAAAGGGTGCAAGGCAAACAAGGGAATCATAGAAATAAACATCCCATTAATCCGATTACAGAAGGGTATCATTTCCTAGACAAGCATCGTGGATACAAAGTCAGAATCTCTCCAAGAAGAGAAATGCTTCTGGTCTCTTACTGAATTCGGTTAGTTTTACAAACAAAATAGCTGTGAATTATAGCAACAGTTTCAAATTTAGAACACATTACGTCGCTCTCTTATATGATAAAGCTAAAGCCTTCAAAACAAAATTCAGCAAGAATGTTTAAATGGTCTGAGCGGTGATCAAACTTCAAAACCAACACAATCTTCTTGATGCCAGAGATTGAGACGCTATATTACCGGCTAATTTCTGAAAGTTCTCTTGAAACAGTATTCTTGAGAATTTTATTTGTTTGTTTTGATTTTGCCAAAAGTGTTTTCTACGGCAGTCCTATGGGACATTTGTGATAGTTTGTGTTATGATCCAGAAATAGTAATTTAAAGTTGGCTTTCCCATACCTTTTTTTTATTGCAAAGATAGTAGAAGATGCTTTTTTTTTTTTGTATATGATTGCAAGATGACCCACCCACCAGCTCACATGCTCCCCCTCTCCAAATCCTCTCCCTTCGTCTAATATCTCTTAATGTGAAAGACGTTTAAATTGAAGACAACAACAACAAACAACAACAAGCACACACACATACCCACACACACACACACACACACACACACACACACACACCACACACACACACACACACACTCAACCTCTCTCTTCTCTCTCTCTCTCTTCTGCTCTCTCTCTCTCTCTCTCTCTCTCTCTTTCTCTATCCTCTCTCGTCACACACAACACACACCCATACACACACAACACCACACACACACACACACACACACAACAGCACACACACACACACACACACACTCACACACGCGCGCGGCGGCGCGCTGCAGACCCCGCGCACGCACACACACACACACACACACACACACACTCACAGCACACACACACACGCGCGGCGCGCGCGCGCGCGCGCGCGTGCTCGCAACCACGCACTAACGCACGTAAGTGAAATGATAACCACATTGGGATAAAGTGAACAGTGGATGATGGACAAAGGTAGCTCCGAAAAAGAAGAAATGAATGAGAAATATGCTTGAAAGTTTAATGGGTATGCTGTCTGCCGTCCTGTTATACTTCTGTTAGTGAAAATGTGTTTGTTTTGTTTTGTTTTTCACAGTGGGTTTATGTTCCTCATTACCCTAGAACTTTCTGACTTTCGAAGTTAAGTTTACTTTTCAGAAAAGAAGCATACAAGAGAAAATCGAAGTACAGCATCCCCTTTTTCGGTCATTGAGCTGAACCCTCTTATCAGGTCACTACATCTCCGTTAGTGAAGATAACGATTGCCACCTTCGTCATCTGAACGCACATGGGGACATTTTGACAGTTGATGACATCATAGTAGACACTGACCTATCTATTACTGTATGGTGTTCGTGTAACTCGAAATGTTAATGTTCATGGTTTCTGGAACTTCCTTGTCACATAACATATTTCTCCTCCTTGAAGCCAGTTACTGTCCGTCAAATTGAAAGCCCGAACTTGGTGCTGTAAGCTTTTTTTATGGGGTGTGGGTGAGTGTTTGTTTTTTTGTCTGTTTGTGTGTTGTTTGTTTGTGGTCCAAAGGCAACTAATGGGCAATCAGCGATGTCAGGAAATTGATGCAGTATCTTTTTTGGCGTCTAATGCACACTGGCGATCTCATTTTTTTTCTGCACTTTAGGACAGATTACGATGGATAACAACTTAAAATGTGTCGAATTGTTCTTCATGACAAGCCAGTGAAAGTGCCATTAAGAAAGTATATAAACATATATTGAACACACACACACAACACACACACACACACACACACACACACAGCACACACACACACACACACAACAACGACACACACACACACACAAACACAAACACACACACACAAACACACACACACACACACACACATACACCCACACACACACACACACACACACACACCAGCACACACTCACACACACACACGCCGCACCACACACACACACACCCACACACACTGCACATAATGCTGCATATATACCCATACTATAAAATGTCACGGTGAACTACTCATGTTGTACAACGAGCAATTGTGCCATGACATGTTAGTAATTTTGTAATCTTTAGTGGTATCCAGCAACTGGCGTTTTTGAATCAGACGTTTTAAAGTCAGATTTAAAGTCAGGAAGGGAAAGGGCATGACGTAGATGGAAAGGTAGTGAATCCAAAGTATTGCCGCAGAGTAATGAGATATGCTCTAGAAAACCGTGGCTGCTTCGGATATAAGAGGGAATTCGAAAAATTCGGTCATCATAGGTAAACGGAGGGGACGTGGTAGGAATATATATTCGAAGCAATCAGAGGATAGTAGGCGTTCACCTGTGGATAACTTTAGAACATAGACAGGTAGCCACATATACTGCATTCTGTGCTCGATCTTTTTAGGATTACCCCCCACCCACCCCAGCCCACCCACCGCTCTCCTCTCCTCTCTCAGTCTCTCCCCGCTCTCTCTCTCTCTCTCTTCTCGTCTCCCTTCTCTCTCCCTCTCTCTCCATCTCTCTCACTCTCTCCCTTTCTCTCCCACTCCTCCTCTCTCTCACACCTCTCTCTCTCTCTCACTCTCTCGCCTTTCTCTCACTCTCTCCTCCCTCTCTCTCTCTCTCTCTCCTCTCCTCTCATCTCTCGTCTCTCGTCTCTCTCTCTCATCTCTCTCTGTTTTTCTCATGTTTCACGATTTGGATGGTTCATTCTGATCGCTTGCGTTTTTCAGCCAGAACAATCAACATTTTTCTATTTGCCGATGCTTGAGTTCTTAAGTGACATGAAAGGGCGTCATCGTTTGTCTTTCACAGTGTCGCTTTATCTCCTCTTCAATTATGCCGCGTTAACTTCCTGACAACGAGACATGCTCCTAAGCATAATCTGATTAAACTGAGCAAGATCTAACTCTCTCGCCCTCTCTCTCTCTCTCTCTCTCTCTCTCCTCTCTCCTCTCACCTCTCTCCCATCTCTCTCCTTCTCTCTCTCTCTCTATCTCTCTCTCCATCTCTCCTTCTCTCTCACACACACAACACACACACACACACTCAGACACACACACACCACACACACAACGCACGCACGCACGCACGCACGCACGCACGCACGCACACACACACAACACACACACAACACACACACACACACAACATGCACACAAGCAAAACACCAACACAACACAAACACACACACTAACACACCCAACACACACACACACACACACACACAACAACACACACGCACGCACGCAACGCGCACGCACTGCACTCACGCAACGCAACGCAATGCACTCAACGCACGCACGCACGCACACACACGCGCGGCGGCTAGCGCGCGCGCCGCCGCGCCCACTCTCTCTCTCTCACCTCTCTCTCTCTCTCTCTCTCTCGCCTCCGCCTCCTCTCTCTCGCTCTCTCTCTCTTCTCTCTCTCTCTCTGCTCTCTCTCTCTCATCCTCTCTCTCTCTTCTCTCTCTGTTTTTCTATCATGCCGTCGATTGATCATTCTGGATCGCTTGCTTTCAGCCAACAATCAACATTTTCTATTTGCTCTCTCGCTTGCTTGAGTTCTTTAAGTGACATAAGGGGCTTCCGATTCGTTTTGGTCTTTCACAGTGCGCTTATCTCCCCCTCTTCCAATAATGCCGCGTTAACTTCCTGACAACGAGACATGCTCCTATATAATCTGATTAAACCTGAGCCAGATTAACTCCTCTCCCTCTCTCTCTCTCTCCTCCCTCTCTCTCTCTCTCTCTCTCTCTTTCACACACACACACACACACGACACACACACTACAGCGCACGCACGCAGCTGCACAGCACGGCCCCGCACGCACGCACAGCAACGCACGCACGCACACACACAAACACAGCACACATGCAAAAACACACACACACACACACAACACACACACACACACACACAACACTAAACACGCGCGCGCGCGCAAACGCACGCACGCACGCACGCACGCAACGCACGGGCACGCACCCGCACGCACGCCACACACACACACGCAAAACACGGCACGCACACACACTCACACACGACACACACACACGACACAACACACACGACACAACACACACACACAACACACACAGAGAAGAGAGAGAGAGAAAGAGAGAGAGAGAGAGAGATAGAGAGAGAGAGAGAGAGAGAGAAAAGAGACAAAAAGTTGAAGATAGAGAGAGAGACAGACAGAAATAGAGATCACAAGAGAGACAGACACGGACAGAGGGAGGGGAGGTGAGAGAAGTCGAAAAGTGGAGAGTGTGAGAATGTTAGGAGAGAGAACAGATAGAGAGAGAGAAAAGAGAAGAGAGAGAGAGCACGACACACAACACCCACAGGGACAACACACCCACACCACACACGACACACACACCACACACACACACACAACACCACACAACACGCACACGCACGCTCGCACGCACGTACGCAACGCGCACCGACGCAACGCACGCACGAGCGCACTCACCGTCACCACACAACACACGACACACACAACACACACACACACACACACACACACACCACACACACACACACTCACACACACTGCACACGCCCACAGACACACACACACACACACACACACAAACACACACACACACACACACACAACAACACACACACAACACACACAACACACCACATCACACAGCACAACACACACACCCTAACGTCACACGCGCACACAACACGCGCTCTCTTTCTCTCTCTCATCTGCTCTTCTCGTCTGGCTCCCTCGATCGCGTCATCTCCCCCAGCCCGCTCTCTCTCTCTCCGTCTCCTCTCTCTCTCTCTCTCTCTTCTCGTCTATCTCTCCCACACACACACACACACACACGCACAGCACGCACGCACGGCACGCACACACACACACTACACACACACACACACACACACACCCACAACGCACGCACGCACGCGCGCGCCGCCGCGCAGCATGCACGCCACGCACTGCACACACACACACACACACACACAACACACACACACACACACACACACACACACACACACACACAATCACACACACTCACACACACAGCCAATCCTCGATCAGAATCATCATCATAATTATCATACCCCCCTTTTTTTTTTTTTTTTTCCGCTGTCCCAACCTCTGCGCCCCCTCATGATTGGGCAGTGCGAGCCAAGCCGCTCATTGATCCGACAGCCCCCGTCCACAGCCACACGCCGGTCGCCCCGCCGCAGCCCCGGCGCGGCAAATCCACATGGAGCAGTCAATGTCAAGTCGTCAGTAGCAACCCACGCGGAGGAGACACTGCCAACTGCTGCCGAGTCACGTCGTTGTGTTCAGTTGGCGCCGTGTTCTGATCTAACATAAGCAGGAGTCACCACCTACTAAGGCACCCTACTGACGACAATAATTTGCTTAGTCGCGGAGCCCGGCATGAGTGCTAACCCCCGGCGGACGCACCCACGTCTGTCCAACGACAGCCCCCATGGACTCGCCGATACCGTGACCCCGACGGGGAGAGGTGGAGAGGACATCGAAATTGAGGTCACCATGAGATCAGACATGAAGGGCCGAACAGAATTTGAGACATTTTTTTTTTAATGCTGATCGATGAGAATGAGTATGAATAAGATGATGCTACGGATTTCCATTTCGGTCTGCACAATCATGACGCAGGGCTGTACCTACGCTCCATTCATAATTATCCCGACGTCAACCAGGCCCGAGGAGATACAGGCACCTGCATTGTTGGACAGGAAATTTGAGCACACACTCTCAGAAACGCATCCATTAAGTGGATGAACTCGACTGTGTGGTCCCAGGGCCTTCCCACCTGAGTCCGCAGCAAACTCAACTCTGGGTAGGATCCCGGTCTGGGCAGAAAAACCCACATGATCTGATGGGATTTCGAACCGTACTACCTCCCAGCCGGGATTACCGCGGACGCTAACCACAGCTTTCGCCACGGCGGCTGGTCAGAAAGGACCCATTTTCTTCACACTTTTTGGGTGCCTAACAAGAACAATCAGTTTTGCCATAAGAACGCACACAGAACACCCAGTGTTCGATTATTTGGAGAAGCATGGAATCTCTGACAGATGGTTTTTAACGACAGATACGCTGAATCGCCTCTCACAACTCTGTCTGTCTGCCTTGCTGTTTACGCCATGTTTTAAACAATTCTCATACTTGATGCAGAATATTTCCTGTGTTGCTCTTCCTTTCCTCTTTGTGAACTTTTTTTGGTTCAACTTCTGGTATCTTTTTTCCTTCTTTTTCTTTAATCACTGTTTCCTTTTCCTTTAGCACTCTTATTCTACTCGTCATGTCTCTCTCTCTCTCTCTCTCCTCTCTCCTCTCATCGCTCTTCATCTCTCCCTCTCTCGTATCTCTCTCCCACTCGTCTCTCGCCACGCATCTCCTCTTCTCCCTCTCTCGTCCGTCTCTGCTCCTACCTCTACGGTCGAGTCTCTCTACGCTCTCTCTCTCGTCGTCTTCTCTCTCTCTTGTCTGTCTCTCTCTCTTGTCTCTCTCTTCTCACTCACTCTCTCTCGTCTCTCTCTCTCTCGTTTCTGGTCTCTCTCTGTCTCTCTCTCTCCACTCACTCACTCTCTCTCTCTCTCCTCTCCTCTCTGCTCATCTCTCGTCCTCTCCTCTCCTCTCTGTACCAACCCTCTCTCTCTCCTCTCTGTTTCATTTTCTTCTTTTCTCTTGTCTTTCTTCCCGTTTTCTTTCTTTCCCACATTTTTTCCGTCTTTCCTCCTTTCTTTTTTTACTTTTGCTTTCTTTTCTTTCGTCTGTCTTCCTTCGTTTCTATCTTTCTTTCAGCTTTCTTACTTGATTTTTGCCTTCTTTGTTTGTTTTCTCTTATCATATCTTCTTTCTTTTTCTTTCCTTCTTAACTCCTGGTATCCTTTCTTTCTTTTGTTGTCCTTTTTTTCTTCCTTTTTTGTATTTTCAATATTATTTTGATTACTTGCTTGTTTCGTCTCTTCTTTTCTCTCTTTCCTTTCTTTGTTTTTTTACATTTTTGTCATGCTCTATCTCCTCCTCCCCATCTTTAGTCCTTTTTTCCTTCTTTAAAGGGTGGAAAGACAAGTGGGAGGTTGTAGTTTGTAAAACCTACTCCCTTTTTAACCGCATTGTATTCGCTAAGACGTTGTGTGCATACATATAGATGATGCATTCACTTCACTCTGTGTTTCCCTTGTGGAGAGGAGGAGGAGAAAATGGAAAAGCAAAATAGGAGTAGAAAATAGAAAACTAGGGATTCGGAAAAGTGTAAAAAGAAGGAAGGCGGACTAGAGTGATGGAGAGAAGGAGACGAGATGACTCCGCGTAACGGCCCATCCTTTGTGATGGTGCTCTAGTATGAAGCCACATTCTTTTACAGATGATCGCCCGCTTGTCGATCCCCGCACTCTTCGTCGATCATGCGGATCAATCTACGCCCTTATGCATGGACTGGCTCGGCCTTGTGCCCATGCCACGCCTAGCCGTGAAACGAAGGATAGTATTGAGATTTTGAAGGGCCCTCATACGAGTATGGAAGATTCTGTCCTACATGCATTCCCAATATCGCGATGGCCCTCCTATATTCTTCATCCCCATCGCGCTCTCTTCGCCAATAATCGCCCTATTGCCTCCCTCCCAACCACGCTCGTCCCCTTGCACCCTCCCAAGAGTCCCCTCTTTCACCTCCCTCGAAGTTACATTAGTTCATAGTCGCTTCGTCGGATTCCCCCCTGAGCCCTATTCCTCCTGCGATCCGTGTTGCCCCGGTCTATTCGCCCCCGGGGCTTGGGTATTGCCGCGGGGATTCGCTTTATCGCTCCTCCCCGACCTCCTGCATGCAGGCCTTCAATAGCAGCACCACGCGCCCTTAAGAACAGACCAGTATAAGTACTTTTACCTTTTTGTCACAGTTCAAAGCAGACAGTCAGAAATCTGAAGGGTATTTTTTTTTTAAAGACAGAAAAGAACAACAGGCAATACACTAAGCAGAGAACTCGTTAGGATACATCCATACACATCAAACGCCATGACCGATTTTTTTTTTATTTGTCCCCCTCTGCGTCTAAGCCAATGCTCGATTAGGGAGTGTACTGGAAATTCCGCATTGATTGATGTCGCCTTGATGGATAAAAGTCTTTCAGCTGGTCCAAAACAAAACAGAAAAACTAAAAGAGAAAAAAGAAAGAAAGGAGAAAAAAAAAAAACACAAACACACCAACCAACCAACCAACCCGCCAAACCAACCCAAACAGAACTGGAGAACATGCAATTATTACTTTCTTTCTTCTCATCATTTGGACGCAAGCTTCTCCTCTTCTTCCGAGGTTGTGTGTTGTAGTTGCTGTTCATGATGATGATGATGATTATGATGATGATAATGATGATGGTGATGATGATGATGATGATAATGATGATGATGAGTATGTAGGATGATGATTGATTGATGATTGATGTTTAATGAGATGATGACGATGATATTTTTATGATGTTGTTGTTTTGCTGTCTAGGAGTGGTGTATTCGTTTTTTTTTTTCCAAAGCACCAACATTAACAAACATGCCTCGTTACTCTGACGTTTCAATACAAGACAGTCAATAGCTCTGTGAAACCCAAGCAGACCCAGACACAACTAACTGAGATCACAACAGTCCACTGATATTAAAATCCGATCTTGTTTTCGTTTTCTTCTATACTCCACGGCTGGTTAGCAGACATCAATTATGAATGGCAAACTAGATTTCTCTCGGAGCCCCCCCCCGGCCCCCCCCCCCGCCCAACATATGAGAGAACAACTTAGCGCCCCTACCATATAGTGAGAACGATTTAGCTGCAAGAAGATGGAGACAATGAGGAACGGAATCTCTCGTCTGTCGTATGTATCTCTCTCTCTCTCTCTCCTCTCGTCTCTCACAGTACTAGCTCCTCTCTCTCTCTCGTCTCCTCTCTCTCTCGCGTCTCTCTCTTCTCTCTATCCTGTCCTCATCTTCTCTCCTCTCTCATCTCCTCAAACACCACCCAACACAACACACACACACACACACACTCACACTGTCTAGTTTCTCTCCATCTTTCTCTCTCTCTCTCTCTGTCCCTCTCTCGCTCTCCACTCTCATCTCTCTCTCTCCTCTCCATCCTCTCTCTCTCCGTGCCCTCTCTCTCTCACCCTCCCTCTCTATTCTCTCTGTGCCCACTACCTTCTAAATGAGAACGATTTAGCTGCACACGAGTAGACAAGAGTGAAAGTAAGAATACTCTCTCTCTCTCTCTCTTTCCTCTCTTTCACTCTCTCCTCTCTCTCCTCCTCTCTCTTCTCTCTCTCTGCCTCGTCTCGGTCTGCTCTTTCCTCTCTCTCTCTTTCTCTCTTCTCTCTCTCCTTTCTCTCTCTCTCGTCTCTTTCCTTTCTCACCAATCTTTTCTCTCTCTCTCTCTCACTCCCTCTCTGTCGCCTCCCTCTCTCTCTTCTCTTCCCTCTCTCCGGGGCCTCCGTCGATCTCTCTCGCTCTCTCCTCTCTCTCTCTCGGTTGCTCTCCTCTTCTCTCGTGCTGCTCTCTCTCTCTCCCTCTCTCTGTGCCCCCTACATACAGTGAGAACGATTTAGCTGCACAAGAGGATACAAGAGGAAAGGAAAACTCTCTCTCCTCTCTCTCTCTCTCTCCTCTCTCTGCTCTCCTCTCGCTCGGGTGGGCGTCTCTCTCTCTCTCTCACTGTCTCTCTGAGTCTCGGGGGGGGGGGGGGGGGGGGGGGGGGGGGGGGGGGGGGGGGGGGGGGGGGGGGGGGGGGGGGGGGGGGGGGGGGCTTGGGGGGGGGGGGGGGGGGGGGGGGGGGGGGGGGGGGGGGGGCGCTCTGTCTCTCTGGTCTCTGTCTCTCTCTGTCTCTCTGTCTCTCTCTCCCTCTCTGTATCTCTCTCTCCTCTGTGTGTGTGGTGGTGTTGTGTTTGTGTGTGTGTGTGTGTGTGTGTGTGTGCCATGTGTGTGTGTGTGGTGTGTGTGTGTGTGTGTGGTGTGTGTGGTGTGTGTGTGTGTGGTGTGGTGCAGAATATCAATTTTAAGGATGAAACTGGGAGAGAACTGAAATGAGCTGTGCAATGGAGAGGACAGGACGTGAGAGAGGCTCGAATGGTGATACCAGAGGAAGGCGGTGAGGGTGGAGTGGGGGTGGCAATGGGAGATAAGAGAAATTCACACACCCACAACACACACACACACACACAGGGCACAGCACACCACACTACACACACTACACACAACACGCACACGAACACAACACACACACACACAACACACACACTAACACTCACACACACACACACAGGAGGAAGAACGTTTGCTAGAACAAGGCATGATGCAATTTGAGCACGAGGAGACAATACTGTTTTTCTTCACAATGAGACAGTTTCTACACCTTCATTCATTAACCACAACACTCCACCGACAGTGCACGTAGTATGATGATTCTCTTCAGATTGCATGGAGATGGATCAACGATCAACATGTCCTCGCTCCACCCAGGACCCCTGTTCGGCCACGAACCCCACCCCTTCCCCGCCCTCTTGTTCTTCACGACATTGCACGAACTGCACGAACTCCCCCCCCCCCGCCGCCCCCCTCACCCGTCTCTCTCCTCCCTCCTCCCTGATCTCTCCCTGTCCCTCCAGGCTTCGATTTAGCAGACTTTACGGTCATCGATCACAACAATCACAGAAGGGGGAGGGGGGGGACACATAAAACGTATTATCATCGCCCAAAATCAAAGACAGAATGCTTGTCGGTACGGGACGCCAGGCGCATAAAAACAACAAAAGAATCGGGGACCTCAACGAAAACACGTTGTTGTGAACATATGAGACCGGTTTTAAGCCCCCCCCCCCCCCCGCCCCCCCCCCCCCCCGCCACCTCTTCATCTTCCACTACACCCTCCACCACCCCATTCACGTATCTACCCCTCCCACCATTATAATGTGGGATCTTCCTATTGTATTATTATTCTTTATAGAAAGACATATGAGAAAATCCCGATTTCCCTGAGTGGTAGGTCAACAGTTAGAGGGCGTCCAGCTCGTCGATGCTGCCTTTGCTCCCACACTTCATTTTTCCCTCCCTCTCTCACTCTCTCCTCTCTCTCCCTCTCGCCTCCCCCACTCTCTCTCTCTCAAGTTTCCGTCACGCTCTCTCTTCTCTCGTCTCTCTCTCTCTTCCATCTCTCAACTCCTCTCTCTCTCTCCTCCTCCTCTCTCTGTCTCATCTGTGTGGTGTGTGTGTGTGTGGTGTGTGTATGTGTGTGTTCGTGCGTGCGTGCGTGCGAGCGTGCGGCGCGTGGCGATGCGTGCGGTGCTGCGCGCTCGCGCGCAGAGTGTGTGTGTCTTGTTGTTATCTTCAATTTAACGTCTCTCCACATAGAGATAGTAACGGGGGTAGGGGAAGGAGGGATCGGGAGGAAGAAGAAGGAGGGGGACCGGTATTGGGTTTTTATTTCTCTTTGATAAGGGGGAGAAGAACAAAAAAAGTCAGAAAAATGAGCATCAACAAAAATTGCAATCAACTAGTCTATAACAAATGTCATACAGGACTATGAAAGTAAAATTTCGCAAAATTAAACAAACCTAATAGCATTTTTGAAAAACGCCATCAATACAACTCTGTAAAGCAAATGGTATAGCGAACCGTCCCGAGAACGTGGACTTACGATTCACAAGACAAAACACAACGCGTTTAGACCTCTTTAGGTCTTCTTACGGGTGATACATAAACGAATTAAAAACAACGAAAATTCCACTTAGCTTTTGATCGCTATCAGATCGCTTAGGGTTCAGCGCAAGGAAAAGGCGTTAATGCAGGTAAGATAGGTCTTAACCCTCTGACATTCATAAATGATGTGCTCGCTCAGAAATTGTGTTCCACCTCATATACATCAAACATTTTTTGCTATATTTATGTGATGAACCATTATGTTTTATCCTGTATGATAGCGAACTGTGTTTGTGTATGTGTGTGTGTGTGTGTGGTGTGTGTTTGTGTGTTGTGTTGTGTGGTGACTGTGTGTGTGGTGTGTGTGTGTGTGGTTGGTGTGTGTGTGTTGTGTGTGTGTTGTTGTTCTATGCGGTCTGTCTGTGCGTTTGCCTCTTTCTCTCTATCTCTCCCGGGTATTTTTTTGTTCTCATACGCTTAGTGGATGATTGTGGTTGGCTTGCGTATTTCATCCTGACTAGGCCAGCTTATTCCTCTTTGGCTCGTTGCATGAGTTCTTCCCAGTAACGTGAAAAAGGGCGTCATCATTTGTCTTTCACAGTTCCCTTATATCCCATTCTCCCTGTTAACGTCCTGACAACGGGACACGCTTCCAGCATAATCTGATTAAAATGAGCAAGATTAACACTCTGTCTCTCTCCTTCCTTCTTGTTCTTTCCTGAAAGGGTGGACGGGAAAAGTCGGAGACTTTAGTGTAAAACTTCTCCCTTTTGCTAGACTTGCATGCATGCAGATGATGCATTTTTCTTTCTTCTTCTTATCATGTAATTGCCAATTCATGTTCTGTTGCTGTTGTTGTTGTTGTTGTTGCTGTTGTTGTGTTGCTAGTTGTTGTTGTTGTTTGCTGTTGTTGTTGTTGTTGTTGATGCTGTTTCTATGTGAGACAGGATAATGTTGAAGTATTTCAAAGAAGCAGACATCGAGAAACAAAGTCATAAGTGCATTCCTGGTTTTCACATTCAATACCAGACGGTCATAAACTCCGAAGGCTGAAGGAGAATCAGACAGATACACTGAACAGACAGGTTCAAATACACCCAATGACATTAAAGCCGTGATTGATTTTGTTTCTATTCCTACAGCTGCTTGGCCAATACTCGATTAGGAGTGGCCCGAGTTTTTCCGCTTTGATCTGTTGCATTATGAGAAAAGAATGTAGCTAGCTAAATGGAGATAAAAACAAAAACTGGGAACACCATTTTCTCTTTCTTTCTTGCCATTATATACTTTGCCCTCTGCTGCTGTTGTTGTTGTTGTTGTTGTTGCTGTTGTTGTTGTTGTTGTTGTTGTTGTTGTTGTTGTTTCAGCATGAGAGGGAATGGTGTTGGTTGTATTTCAAAGTTCCCCTTCCCTATCCCTTGACATCGTCTGTTGTCGTTGGGGCACCCCTGATGATCTGGCCACCACTCCCTGTCGTCCACCGCTCACTGAGATTCTGCTAGGCTCATTCCAGTCCACTCTGGGATATTGTCCTCCCACCTGTCCCTTTGTCTTCCTCTATTGCGGCTTCCTCTGACCGTTCCTTGCAGGACTGTCTTTGCAAGGCCTGCTGAACGCGACACATGTCCGTACCACTTCATTTTCCGCTTCTTAACGACTGTGAGTTAGGTCTTCATGGGGTCCAGTTGCTCGTTGAATTATTCTATGGGCTTCCTCATGTGTCACGTGGTCAGTGTAATGGATGCCCAAAATCTTTTTGTAGCATATCATTCAGTTGCCAGAATTCTTGTTTGTAACTCTGCTGTGAGTGTCCAAGTTTCACATGCATACAGAAAAACTGAGTGCAAACATTAAAAAAAATCCACCTTCAGCCTTTTAATACCAGACGGCTATGAGCTCTGTGGAAGCAGA
>CM031596.1:119986246-120006246 GCA_018398815.1 Conus ventricosus | reverse complement strand
GTGTGTGTGTGTGTGTGTGTGTGTGTGTGTGTGTGTGTGTGCGGTCGTGCGTGCTTGCATGCGTGCGTGAGTGTGCGTGAGTGTGTGTGTGTGTGTGTGTGTGTGTGTGTGTGTGTGTGTGTGTGTGGTGTGTGTGTGTGTGTGTGTGTGTGTGTGTGTGTGTGTGTGTGTGTGTGTGTGTGTGTGTGTGTGTGTGTTCATTATTTTTGAATGATCTACAACAGTTCCTTATTGACAATAATTGTTCTACTCTAGAATATGATTTAACACAAGAGTTGAAACTTGAACAGTTTATTAAATTGCTTGTGTTGTTATATGCTGATGATACAATTTTATTGCCAAATTCTAAATCAGCTTTGCAGAAAGAACTTAATGCCTTATTTATATATTGCACGCAATGGTAATTAGAAGTAAATCCAAAGAAAACAAAAATAGTTGTCTTTCATGGTCGAAGTAGTTTGTCTTTCATGGTCGAAGTAGTATGCGTGAATTTTTTTCTTTGGGAATGAAAAAATAGAGGTTCTTAATTCAATGAAATACTTAGGCATCGAGTTCAGCAGAACAGGTTCTTTTTACAAAGCAAACAAATGTGCTTATAATCAGGCTCTCAAGGCAATGTTTTCATTATTACAAACTGCAAGGAAGCCGAAATTGTCAATTGATGTTTGCATACAATTATTTTATTCTATAGTTGTACCTGTGTTGTTGTATGGTTGTGAAATTTGGGGTTATGAAAATTTTGATATATTAGAAAAGTTACAGTTACGTTTTTTATAGTATTTATTTAGATTAAATAAAACTACAATGACTTCAATGATTTATGGTGAAACCGGAATCAATCCTTTATCGGTTCTGATTAAAATAAGAGTGATAAGGTTCTGGGCTAACTTAGTTGTTCCTAATTCTAAGAAGTATTCAAACAAAGTATATAATATCTTACATGAACTATATACAAAAGAATTTTCGTTTCACCATGGCTTAGTTATGTTAAAAGCATTTTATTTGAAACTGGTTTTGATTGTGTTTGGGAATTTCATTCATTTACAAACAGAAGTAACTTATGTAAGTGTTAAAAAGGAGTTGCAAAATAATTATGCTCGTGATTGGCTCAGTTCTCTTGAAAACAGCGACAAGTGTGTATTCTATAAAAGTATAAAGACTGTCTTTGGAAAAGAACATTATATTTCTACCTTACCAGATATATTTATGTTATATTTTTTATTTAAATTTAGATGTAGTAACCATAAATTGCAAATTGAAATTGGAAGACACCATAATGTTCCAAGAGAATTGCGTATTTGTCATAACTATGAAATGGGTGAAATTGGAGACGAATTTCATTGCATCATGGAATGTCCAAAATATAATGAACTTCGTGAAAAATTCATCCCAAAAAAATATCTAAAACCGAAGTCTGTTTTCAACTTTTGTAATTTATTTCAAAAAGGAAGACGCATTTGGTTGAATATTAGTAAGTTTCTAAAAAAAAATTGGGAAGATTGTTTAATGAGATCATTACAGTTCACCAGAATTCAGCATTTCGCAACTATGTTCACACATTGTTCTGAGTGAGTTTCGTATTTCTCTTTGTTACATTTGTATCCTCCATCCCCCAACAGGTCCAAAGGATTAAACTTGATAGAATTGAATTGAATTAAATAGGAATTGTGTTTTTGTGTGTGTGAGTGTGTTGTGTGTGTGTGATGAGTGTGTGTGTGTGTGTGTCCTCCCTACTCTTCCCTGTATCACTCCCGCTTCTGTCTGTCTGTCTCTTCCTGTTCTGTTGCTGTGGCTGATGTCTGTTTTGCTCGCACGCGCTCACGTTTTGTTGTGTGTTGTGTGTGTGTGTGTGTGTTGTGTGTGTATGTTGTGTGTGCTAGGCGTGCGTCTGCGTGCGTAGCGTGCGTGTGTTGTTTGTGCGTCTCTCTCATCTCTCTCTCTCTCTCTCAGATGGCCGCGAGCCAACAGCTTCTTGTGGTGCTCTGTCTTCAGGTGGTGGTTCCAGCCTTAGCTCTTTCCGTTGGTCAGAGAGATTGCGATTGTGATGTCCTCATGGTGCAATGAGTGATGGAACTGATGGGTGATTACTTGGGCTTTCTGAGAGCGAATGTCATTCGTGTGTCAACGGACAGGCGGGATCTGTGCTGACACCAGTTTTCTCATCTTCGTTTTGCGTCTCGTCTGATGTTGCTTCGGCTCTGTAGTGTTTCTGCCGATTCTCGATTGACACACACGTTGTCGGACAGCGATACGGGCTGCAGTTTTCAAGAACGATTAGAACAACCTCGGAGTCGAAACTGGTCAATAGACGTTTGTTTTCTACTGGGGCGGACTCTCGTGTTGCCCGTGTAGCACCAGCCCGTCGCCGATGGAAGATTGTCCCTTCAATCCCCCTTCCGCCTTCAAACTGTCCACCAGCTCGGGCCCCCTGACTGGGCTGCACTTGTCAAAGGGACCGTGTGTTTGTTAAAGCTACTGTGCTTTGTTTGCAGTTTCTAAATATCGGCGTATTGTTATGACGTCTTTTTGTTCCTTTACAATATGACAAAAATTACTCACTTTGTCAACAAAACCCGAGTGTGTCCACTTCTTTCTTTTTCTCACATACTTGATCACTTTTGGATTCCCTAGTCGACAGTCAGACGAACATAGATTATGGCAGTTTTCCTATAAATATATGAATTGATCAAAAGTATCAATACTGAAAGCAGCAATGGTGGACCTGCTAACAGGAGGCCGCGGTAGGCATTTTCGATGCAGACGGAACTAGCCAAAGGCCATTCGAAATAAGGTGGAGACTTTGATCTGTGAAGCACTGACGCATACAAATCCCAAGCAACGTTGATTGATGTTTATCGCATAATTTTCTATTTATATTCATCATAGCGTTTGATTCACAGTTTCATGAGAAATGTAGCCAAGTGATGTCCATTGATGGTTTGTAGTTGGAATATGTGAAGGTGAAAGAACTGAGTTTCAACACAGCTTTGATGAGTAACAACACAGGTTTGTGTCAGGCCGACATGCACGTACAGATCATGTTATACTTTTGTATCGGTCAATTCTTGTGGGGGGGGGGGGGGGGGGGGGGGGGGGGGGGGGGGGGGGGGGTTGGGGGGGGGGGGGGGGGGGGGGGGGGGTGTACTCACTAAGCAAACTCCATCAGTAGGCGGTGGACATTGAGACAAACCCTGGCCCAATTCATGACCGACAAGAAATGTCTCATTAGATGGACCACGACCACTTTGACGACAACATAAGCCATCTTAAACAGACTTATCGCCATAAAACAACAACTTCAGCCAACAAACTTCACTAATAAAATGATCTTGGAGAAATTGAAGATAACTGCATTAAAATACAATGTAAAGCTAAACAAAAGTATACACTGAACTGAACACCGCATTTAAAAAGACAGTGCTGACGTAACAACGGCATACAACTCTTATTGCCGCGACACAAAACGGAAAGGAAAGACGTACATAAATTAACTGAAAGGCGATAAAGGAGTAAAAGAAAGTTGAAAACTAAAAACAACACCGACAATGAAATGTCCCGTTTTCTAGACAGATAATCACGCTTTTTTCGGATTCCCCAAAAGCAGCCCATGAAACTTTGTCACATTACCAAAGCAGTAGTCCGAATGTTCTAAACAAAACAGATCGATCATAGGCGCTGGACAGTAGATACATTGAACGAGTCACATCCGGACAGCTACCACCTGAAGGTCAAACTAACAAAATTGTCAAATTTAGAAGGTGGGAAAGACAAAATGTCCATAATTGCGAACAAGACTCTCGCAGTAACTTCTAGACATAGAGTCTAGTGTGGCCAACGACCATACTAAGTGCACACCCAGATGTTGCAGAAGCTAGAGGAAGGAAGAGAAGCATCTTCAAAAAAGGTCGGTTGGTTATATACCCCAACTCCCAGAACCCCGTCATATCGCATGTGTGGGAAGAGAGGATGCATGGCAGTGCTCGTCACAAGTCCAACGAGTAGTCATGGAATGGCACTGTGCAAATCAATCCACAAATCTGAATCATACACGTGTTGCTGTTTCAAACAACACAGATCGGAGTCCCGTCTAAACAAGACCTCGAGCAGAACGAGCATGCTTGACGGTGTTCATCCCCTCTTCACGTCACGGTACCCTCGCCCCATCCAGGATCAACTACAGCGTACGGTGTACCAGCGTGGACACCCCCTCGCAGTGGTACAGGAGAGAGCGACACGAAGTCAGCCAAGGCCAACCGGGGTCTCCGTAATCCTGTCATGATGTACATCGGAAAGTCGACGCACGATACAACCTCGCGACGAAACGTGCCCAGGCCAGACAGCACATGCAGCACGCCTGTAGGCAAGAAAACAAGCAGTTCAACAGGTTTCGGTTGAGCAAAGGACAAGCGTGGTGAACGACAGGAATCTGCGTTCAAGCGCATCAAAAAAATAATAGACAGGTCAGAACGCATCCAACTCAATGAAGTTTCTTAATTACAATGTCGAGAACTTATATAGTAAAGTTTACAGCTGCTTTTTTCATGAATTTTAATACATTTGATTTTGTTTCTCTCACTGAAACCATCCTCGACTTGTCTCATTTGACTATACAGTATATTCACTGATTATCTGAAGTTTCCCTTTACCAGCCAAAAAACAATTCAGTTCATGGAAGGAAGTCAGAGTGTGTTGCTGTTAATAAGAAGAATTTTCGATAACAAGGTTAAGAAACAAGCTAGTTGGACAATGCTATTGCAGTAAAAACTAATAAAAGTATATTAACACTGATAAAGATGTAGTCTTGTATGCTTGCTATGTTGGGGTGGTCCCCCCGAAGAGCCGATATACAACGATAAATTATCAAATAAGGTGTTCAAATAATGAAGATGCCTTACTTCAAAAGTTTGAAAACGAAACATGATACACTTTGTTTTATGTTATGGAATTTATGGAATTCCAAACAGTTGCAAAACAACTAAAATGATATTTATGACAAACTATTGAGCTGTATTGAGAATTTAAAAGGATGACGACAATTGCATACGTTCTCAAAAACCAGTTATCAACACTTTTTGGTCAAAACATTTGGTGGATTTCTGATCATGTTCGACTTGAGCATTTTAAGGTTTTTGTGATGGTGATAGTGAGGCGAGTATACTTTTTTCTCCAAACGGATGTATGTGATCGATAACTTACTGAGTTCACAAGTGCTTTTTCAAACTTTGATTTACACATTGGTATTGCATTATCATCAACTTACCAACTGAAGCAATGAGAAGTAATTGTGTAAATTAGAGAAGAGAACTCCCCAAACAATGTGAAGAAAAAATTTCTGGGCTTATGAATATGCAGGTATATTCAAATGACTTGAATGTGTATTTTCTAGACAGCATCAGAGAGCGCGTCAGTTTACCTGCAAATTAATGTGAATGAAGTCTAGATAAATGTGTCATTGCCTTGGGCGGACCGCAGCTTGTAAGGTCAGTTATTTCGCAGAGGCAGCAGAACATACAATTACTGGTTTGATAATGATGGCAACATAGAAACAGAAGTAAAGTTATTAAAAAGAATTTCAAGTGCAAAAAACAGCCAAGGTATAAAAGAAAGAAAAGAGGGAATACCTGTATCACTAAAGATATGTACACTAAGAAAACGAAAGAACTGATTTAAAAGAAATAGGGTTAAAGAAATAAAAAATTCAGTCATGATTCCGAAAATGTCTGGTCAGTGATAAGAATCTTAAATAAAAAGATTTTGTGTATAACGAACTCTCAGTTTCATTAAACATGGCATGACCATTTTGGGGCCGTTTTTCATATTTGAAAATAAAAGTATGAAGATGAGAACCGGTGTGGTAGAAAATGAATACGAGCCATTATATCAATCACCTATTTCCATGAAGAATCTTGCGTATTAAACATTAAAATTAGAAAGAGTGCAGGACCAGATAGTATCGTCAGCAGAAAGTTTAAATCCACAACAACTGTAATCGATTTCCTGTTTCATTTATTTGCCCAAATTTTTGATAAGGCATTCTTCCCATCAAGTGGGCTAAATCAATTATTGTAACCAATTCATAAAAAATGAGTACGAACAATCCCGACAACTATCGGAGTATCACTTACCCGCATTTTAAGTTAAAATCTACATCAACATACTAAATACAAATTAACTGAATGGCTGAAAACTGTAGAAAAAATCTTGAAGAACAAGCAGGTTTTAGAACCATTTACAGCTCCATAGACCATATATTTACACTATATTCTTTGATTCAAAAACATCTAATCTCAATCCGAGAAACTCATACATTGCATGTTGAATTTCAAGAAGGCCTTGGACTTATCTCGGTAAATCGCAATACTCTGTGAATGTACTCCTAAAAATGTGTTAAATAAATTGAACATGCCAAAAGAGTCCACAACTCAGTGCTCATGGGTCCGTTGTGCATAGTGATAATTCCAGAATTATTTTTTGATTGTCCAAAATGGATGAAAACAAGGATTCTTGTTGAGTCCACAATTGTGTTGCTTTTTTCATAATCGATTGGCTGTGGAATTCCCGCAAAGCAGACATGGTATCCAGATAATACCTGTAGCATTTAATTAGTTTTTATACTTATGCTGATGATGTTGTTCTTGTGTCCGGACCATTTGTAGTTGCAATGCCAACTAAATGTATTGAAAGAAGAAGCAATCGCTTATTTTAACAGTTAACTTGGATAAGACAAATATAGTGTCTGTAGGAATGGTGACCACCTATCAAGTGAAAAATGGTCTTATAAAATGCAGACCTCAGTATTAATTCATATAAATTATCTTGGAATGTTATAACAACAAAATAACTATCCGCAACGCAAGAAGAATCTCTAAGTAAAGGAAAAAAGTAACTAATTGAAAGTCAGAAATCCTGAAACACAAATTGTACAGACTGTAGTTATATTTTGAAAATGTTGGATACACATAAGAAAACCTCTTCTACATATCACTAAAAGTTGGGCCATACATGAAAATACGATGAAGAATAAGTACATACGTTATCTAAAAGCGTTTCTCAATCCTATTCAATTCACCAACACCGTTTTTTATAATGAGAATTGCAGAAACCCTTGTACATAAGTACATTTGTAAAAATGTATAAGTACTGGTTGAAAGATCTTGAAAGCTGATACCCCCAGCCCGTTTTAGCAGGCAAGCCCTATAATATTATCTTTTTAAAAGAAAAAGGTAAAAAACTGGCTCTCATAAAGAAAAGAATTCCTTCAGAACAGGTATTGGAATAGAGATGGATGCCCGGAATAGTAATACATCAGTTTATGGCGGAATTTAAAGAGACAGCAATTTTTTCTTTTAAACAGAATTTGGTCACTCATATAGGAAAGAAAGAAAAATATCGCTGGTTTTTCTTCTCATTTAAGAATTTTTCATTCTGAAAAGTTACTCAATGTCATAACAGATAATCACAGAAGAAATACGCAAAGATTTAGGGTTGAGAACTTAGGTTTTTTAATGCAACAAATGATGGTTTGCATGTGAAACATCCACAGATCTACTGTCCTGCAGTAGACACATTATTATCACGAAGAACACTTTCTGTTCCACTGTACTGCATATAATGAAGTGCGGACAAATTGTTCACTTTTTCCATAGATATAGCGAAAAGACAAAATTTCAGTCTTGATCATCAGATGATAACTTGGTTAATTACATCAGTTCGAAATTCATCGCAGACATGAAAATTACCAGATGGATGATAGAGAAATTTAAAATATGCAATAAAAATATATCTGAATGAATATTATCATTCTCTCAAGTGGAAGAGATCATAAGATACATTGTCATCATTTGAACGAGTGGATGTCATTAGGTCTATTTTTTTTTTCCTAAGAGCTTACTCCTGTCGTGAGGACATAAGTCAATGTTATGAATTTATTTCTTTTAAACCTTTGATTTGGTGCACTTAGAATATGTGTACTATTGTTTGCAGAAAGGAAGCGGACAAATTTTTGTTCTGTACCTCTCCCCCCTGTCAAAAGATCAGTTTGGTAATACAATAAAATATCAAAGTGTCAGTGTCAAAGTCTCACTCCTCTCTCTCTCTCTCATCTCTCTCTCTCTCCTCTCTCACTCTCTCTTCTCCTCCTCCACTCACGTGCTGTCGTGTCTTTCCTCTGTCTGTCTATGTGCGACGTATCCTTTTCTGTTTAAGCGCTCACGCTTGTGTTGTGGTGTGTGTGTGTTTGTGTTTTGTTGTAGTTTGTGTTTGGTTTGTGGTGGTGTATAAGAGATAGAGAGAGAGATAGGTAGAGTTTTCTTCATTTTTTTTTTGCTTGATTTTGTTTTACTCTGTTCTAAACATACATACATTTCCCTACCCTACATCAAAATTTTTTTTTTCATCAATTAGTTACAACAGAAATCTGTCGAAGGAGGTCTCTTAATCTGCCCCATGATATCACAGCAGCATAGTCTCTTGCACCTTCCCCTCTTTAATCTTTATCTGTCTTTTTAACACTCCAGAATAGCATTCCAAATTACACCTTTACTACTCACAGCATGTAAAGAAGTGAAGAATTGCAGAGTAAAAAAAAAGAATACTAATAAATCAATTGTTTCTTTGTTGTTGTATGTTTTTTACAAGAGCTAAAGGATTTTCACAAACAGAAGTATATTTATTGTAATATCGAATATGGTCCGTGCTTACTAGGCGCTTTTGAACGTAATTTACAAATCATTCACACTTATTAATTGGGTTTAAATAAGACAGCGTTTCATGAATTACTTTCAGTATGACACCACAAAAAAATAATTGATATACTGGATCTAGTATCCAATATGAAAATTCATTTACTGAAAAACACAGAATGTCCAAATACAAATTTAAAAAAAGAGACAAAACCAATAATATCCTCTTTACCGTGCCAAGCTTTGCGATATTACTGATAGTATCGTTACCATGAATGGGCTTCTATAACCAGCGTAAAAAACGATGTTAACACGATGTGTCATCCTGTCCTGCAATCAACAATCCTTTGCACAACCAGGCACCGTTGTCAGGGAACCAGCAGAGCAGCCATTAATACTTCAGAATGCAAGAACAAACGGCCTCTCTCTCTCCCCACTCTCCTCCCTCTTCCTCACTCTCTCTCTCTCTCTCCTCTCTCTTCTCGTCACACTCTCTCTCTCTCTCTCTCTCCACTCTCTCTCTCCTTCTCTCTCTCTTCTCTGCCTGCCTGCCCTGCCAACCGCCTACCTGCCTGCCTATCTATTTCCTGTGTCACGACGAACCCCTGGAGGTCTGCCCTGACATGATCGGTCTAGGTGGTAGTGAAGGGATACTGACTCTCACAACCTCCGCAAGAGACCCACACAATAAAGAATACGGAGTACAACACCCATTTATTCACACACAAAATAAACCATTCCAACACACCACCATTCACGATCCCACTAAAGCACCCCCCAACGGCACACAACAAGCACAATCACGATCAACACTCCAACGCCACACACACACAATCACGATTCAAGCACTCCAACGCACACAACATGCACAATCCGCACGCAACACGCCCACACCGACAACAACCACGATTATAAATAAATAATTCACCAACGACCTACACAATCACAATTACAGCATTCCCACAACATATGGACATTACACAAGTATAAAGAAATATTTCCAGTATTAAGACACTTTCTCACACCACGAGTGCGTTCCACATCCCAGCCCCTGTCAAGTCCGCAGAGCACCCGGTCGCACTAGGGTCTCCGAAGCGGTAGGTTCTCGCAGAGTCGCCCAAAGCCGACACCCTCGACTCCCAAGCGGCATGAAGAGCTGTCCCGGGGGGGGGGGGGGTTGGACGATAGTTTCTGTACTCTCTACTGAGGTCCCTGGACGGTGTCCGGCCGGCCAGTCGAGACGGCGGGCTTCCCCTAGCAGGTCCACGGTTCCCACCACTGGCGTGGCCTCGACCACGCGTGGCACCATCACGACCGTGGTCTCAGCCCGAACGTCCTCGACCAGGCACGAGCACCATCCAGTTCGTGCTCCAGGTGAACCCCCTGATGAGGGGAGGGGGGGACGTAGCTGGAGGATGAGTCGAGAGAGAAAAGAAAGGAAGGAGGAAGAAAAGGTACTGAACCCTGCCGTCAGTACCGTCTGACCATAGCTGTCAAGTCTTATCAGCCACTCGCATGATTGGCGAGGGGAATGTAATAAACTCACACAGTACACCCATTGAATCAAGTCTACTTCTCACACGATTCAGGTAAAAGACTGCATTCAATCCAACAGTGTATAAAACAAATATAATTATCTTCACCCTTCTCTTCACTCACGCTTAACATTTCTCTCCTTAGAAATAAATCAACATCAGCGACCATCGCTTAATAACTGCCACCACATTGCAAATAAAATTCAATTCATAAACTGTCACATTTTTAAAGCATCTTTCAAAATAACACAAATCTTCACCCAGCCCATCCCGAACGACATCATGTACGCACGCTCGTAACATAAAACTCGTTCTCCTTGCACACACAAACAGACGGTAGGCCACAAGGGATAAAAGTCCGCGAATGTGACAGGGTGCGACGATCGAACCAACAAGTTCCAACCCTTGAATCACCAGTTCTCTCCCCATCCCCACCGACTACCGCTCACCACAGGGAAAAATCAAAAAACAGGAGAAAGAATTGGGAAAATAATTTAGAATGCCAGTTAAGAGATGAGATAACCAATAGAAAAGGTCCTCACACAATATCCTCTTACAATTTCGAAAACAAAGAAAATAGCGCTAATAGTAAGACTAAGCCGGCTACCAAACTACAAATCAAACACTCAACCACGAACCTGATGCTACCAACTACCCTGGTGACCCCGAAGAGGCGGTCAAAGGACTCTCTCTACCCTCTGTCCCATCGAGAGGACATAGGCGAAGATGCGTGGAAACAGAAAAAGAATGTCCCACTCCTACACCGACCTGCAGAATATGAAAAGAACGACTGTACTCTCGACGATAAGTAAAAAACAGACTGGAGCACCCCCCAGAGACATCTTGTCCGCTCGAGTGATGACAAACCTCCCTCAGCAATGCGGCAACATGCCCATGCTGCGTCCACAAGTGAGCATACTTTCAAACTAAAAGAAACGAAGCACGTGCGACAGTAAAAAAGACAGCGTGAGCCGATAGACAAAAGTTCGCGAAGAGAAAAGTACCGCCACCCGTGAACTTGCAGGATAATAGCAACGGGCGGTGGAATTAGCAGAGAAAGAGAAAGCAAAACCGAAGTTGAGCTTAACCACACCAAGTGCAACCGCACCACAAGCCACATCAAGGGACAGATACACACAACAGCAACGAACAATAAACAAATAATAATTCCGCCACCCTAGTGGTCGAACGTCCGTAGGTCCTCGTGACAAACTCGTGACAAACCCCCCATCTAAAGCATCTGTTTCTCTGGAGATACAGTGCTCCTTGAACCTGTCGCATGTGGCAACTTCACTACAACGGGACCGAACCCAACCTCTGTGATCGACAAGTACGAAAAAATCCAATACAAACCATTCCACGCTAAGAATCACACCGAGTAATCCAAAATACTACATTATCAAAAAACTAAGAGTCTGAACTTCCAACCGTGAAAGTAACAATCCGAACCATTGTGATTCACTATCGGTTATCACACTGAAGTAAAAACTGTCACTACACCTGATACAGAGGACCAAAAAGGATATAACCCCTGGTTGAGGAGTGTCCCCTCTGACGTTGATATTCAATATGCTAACTACGAGCTCGGCTAAGATATCAGCATCCCGTATTACAGAACCATTGATTGACGGAAAGGTGGAACACGCATGACCTCTGCATTCCACTGCTAACTCATTGAATCGATGACTGACTGGCCGGATCCGTCCCAAGCACTGGAGAGGTATGAACGCTCTCCAGTACAGAACTTCCGGCCTACTTCTTCTTGCACGGCCGTGCGCGTCCAAATCTGCCTGAGAGATTCACAACAGGTAGGGGCATCGATATCCGAAAGGCGGGACAGACCTCTGGGTAATCCGACTCGCAGATTCCTACCACTACCGAAGTGTACGGTGACCGCGATCGGATGAGATTAATGGGTTCATCACCAGTCGACCCCAACCTATGCTGAATAATGCCTCCCCAACCCTGGCACTGACCTAGGGGAACACGCGATGCTAGCGACCCTTAGGCTGTCTCTTGGCAGACATCGCAACTCGCGGCAGTACTGCCCGAACCTGTGAAAAAAAAAAAGTTCATCCCAGTCCAAAAGAAGTCTTGTCTAAGTCGCTCGAGAGTTCCGCTTGAGCCCAATGACCGCCTTGGGGAATCGTGGGCCTGCCGAGGACACTCACTGCAGGCTTGGGGAACCACAAGCCAGCTTGGCCAACACATTCCAGCCTGTGTAAAAACCGAATACAAGGATCCCCTTGTGGACTTGAACTCACATTGGCGTGTCGGGCAGACTGAGCAGGACGACCTACATTGTCGCAGGCTTTGCCAATACCAAGGCCCTGCCTGAAGACGACCATGGTAGCAGGATCGGCCCTGGCCATAACCTGTCAAGATAGGCTGAGGACGGGACGCAATTCCTGTTTCCTGCATCTTTAGCTTTGGCGCGTTGTGGTGACTACCCAACACCTGTACGGCAGTCCGTAGACACGGACTGAACTGCGTCATCGTCAGCAAAGGACAAGTATTCTCCTATAGAAGGAATACATAGGTCGCTCCACCGCAAGTGCCGCACTTCGCCACAGAAAGAGGTGGAGATAGGAATAAAGCACAGAAGACCCGGGTGGAGGTAAAACCAGCCTCCAACCCGCACACATCATAAACTAGCGCTACCCCCGCCGCCTCAGGAAACCAAATTCTTATCCACAAGATACGTTGATGCTCCGAATCACCCGATTGTGACGACCAAGTATGGAAACCCAACAACAGAGAGAAACCTGGGCACTCATGAATCACCAGAAGCTGGGATGGAAACCCACGTACCGAGGCACGAGATGCTGGAAAGGACTAGCCCCATGACTACCATCGGCTTCTAGGCCATCTTACCAGGGTGGCCAGGACACACAAAGAAAACAAAATCGAGGGCGAGGGTCCCCGATGGACTGCCTGCCTTATTCACCCCAAACAGTGTCGCACCTGATTGCTATTAAATTCCGTGGAGGGCGTCCTCTCCAGAATCTGGGCGATGCCCATAAGCCCGCGATCTTTTCAAGCAAACACCTCAGCTGTTGAATCGCACATGCGAAATCCTGAGTGCCTGTCCGCCTATCCGGATCTCAACTCTGTGACACAGTTTGGTGAGCTGTTCAACTAGGATCAGATCCTCCAGCTCCAACGTAGCTAACTGACACGCCAGTACCTACGTCCTTTGCGCACCTATCACACCTATCACCAAACTGCACGAAAGTCTCACAATATTCCTTCTCATGACCTAAACTTCCTCCTGTAGGTCTCTGGGTAAGTGGAAAACGCTTACAGCAGAGCCAACTGCAATTCTGCTAAGACGCGCCTATCATTTAGAGTGAGCACACACTCCTTGCAGCACCAATAATCCAGAAAAAAGGAGCATACCTTTTGTTCACAGCCGACAATTGATATAAAACAAGCAACTTGTCAAAATGCTCTAGGAATCAACAAATGTTCCTCACTAGTCGAACTCTGGAAGCTTTAACTTTGGGCCTCTAACTCTATCACCTCTGTGATTAAACCCCCTGGTTGTAACATATGCGGGAGCCTGCGAAAGAAGTTGTTTTTCTTCTCTTCCCTGCGAAAGCCTCCTGGCCTGGCACCTCCCTCTACTTTGATCCAACTCTTCCCCGACGAGGCAGCCTCTCCCTACGCTGAGCTCCTGTCTAGCAGCCTCCACCCTATGCATAATCTCCTGTCTTCAGTCACCTCTCGGCGCAGAGCCCTCCATCCTATCAAGCTCTATTCCCTACTGAGCCTTGCTCTTTCCCTACGTTCCTTTCCTCCAGGCGTCCTGCCTACCAGCCTCATCCCTACGCAGGCTCCTGCCTAGCACCTCTTCACTACCTGCCGCTCCCAAAACAAAGGACAGAGGTGTATCCTGAGCGTGCACCACTCCCACCCGGGAGGATGATCCGTCTGACCCGACCCTTGGTCTCGAACTTTCCCATACGGAAAGTCCTTCAGGGCATCCCCTAACGAGGGAAGCCTGGAACAGGAGAATTTCGGGCTCTGCGACTCACAAAGCCCACAGTAGCTTCGACTATACTCTGACGCGTCCGAGCGGAAGTCCAGTCGGGGTCCTCGACAGGGAGGACCCCCCAGCGAAGAGGAGTAAAAAGTACTCACAGGACTACCTGCCAACAGCACTGTATAGGTAGAAGATACCGTATTCGAAGTACTTTACTAAAAATAGTAGGAGACAAACTAGTAACATTATGAATATCCCATCTTCTTCGACGCCCCGCGCCAAACCACCATCGCCGGACTCGCCATGTTACAACAATATCCTACAGTCTTCCAAATACATGAAAAACAATTTCCACAAGAGAAAAAAAAACAAATATTAGGGGCGTGTGTATATGTGTTTATGTGTGTGTGTGCAGTGTGTGCGGGACAAGTTTCCGGCTGCTCCCCTGGCAACACCGCGCTCTACAGCACGACAACAGTGCGGTGGGGCACACTCGAAAAAAAAAAAAAAAAAAAACAATGTCCGGCTGCCCCCCCTCTGGCAACATCCCCGCGCTCTACACACGAGCACAGAGCGTGGGGCTTTCCGTAAAAAAAACAAAACAAAAACCTTCAGAGACGAATCCCGAGAGGAAAAAAAACACACTAGCGTCCGATACAACCCCCTTACTCAACCCTTTAGAGAACAAAAACAAGAATTGGCTAAATACAAAACAGGAATGGAAGACTGAGCGGCAACAGAAGGCAAGACTTACGCCGGCCTGCGTGAGTACCCGCGGAAGGAGGTCTGCAGCGGTCGACTCCTCCTGGTCTCACCTCGGACCCCCCATCAACGCCGGATGTTCCTCCAGCCACCAAAAAGACTCCCTTCACTCTAGAGTCACCCACCACCACCAACGCACCCACGAACAAACACGAACAAACAGACTAAACATATACAAAACAGACAAAACTAAACATGTACTCTGCGAAACGAGAGAGAGACAGCCAAGCCCTTCACATCCGCGGACGAGCCCCCACAATTGTCACGACCGACCCCTGGAGGGTCTCCCTGACAGGATCGGTCAAGTGGGAGTGAAGGTAGTGACTGACCTCCACACCGCCGCAAGAGAACCCACACAAAAAAGTTCGATACAACACCGCATTTTTATTTCACACCACAAAATAAACATTCCTACACACCAAACCTCATGAACGATCACAATAAAGCCACCCCACGCACACAACATCACAATCACGATCAAGCACTCCAACGTCACACAACATCACAATCAAATCAAGCACCTCCAACTCACACAACATGCACATCGCAATCCAAGCCCTCCCCTCACCCACAACATCACGATTATAAATAAATATTATCACCAACGTCTACCACAATCACAATTACAGCATTCCCAGCACATATGACATTTACACAATTATAAAGAAATATTTCACAGTATTACCCTTTCTCACACCACAGAGTGCGTCCACATCCCTGCCCCTGCAAGTTCCGCAGGACACCCGGACGCACTAGGTGCTCCGACCGGGTTTTTCTCGCAGGAGTCGCCCAAAGCCGAAACACACGCCCTCGACTCCTCCCAAGCGGGCAGTGAGAGCGTGTCGCGGGGGGGGGGGGGGGGGGGGACGTACTGTTTACTGTAAACCTGGACGGGGACCACCGGCCAGTCAACGGCGGGCTCCCCCTATCATCCACGTCCCACCAAGGCGTGGCTCGACCAGCGCTGGCCCATCTCGTACCTGTCACAGCCATCACGTGCTCGACACACACAGTGCACCATCCAGTTCGTGCTCCAGGTGAAGCCCCCGGAGGGGGAGACGTACTGGGAGGAGGTCGGAGAGGAGGAAAAGAAAAGAAGGAGGAAGGAATAAGTACGGAACCCTGCCGTCCCAGACCGTTCTGCCGTGCTGTCAAGTCCTTATCAGCCACCGCATGATGGGCCGGAGGGGAATTGTAATGTAAACACGAACGCACACAGTACACCCATTGAATCAAGTCTTCTCCACACCGATCAGTAAAAACAGCATTAAATCAACAGGTTATAAAACAAAATATGAATTATCTTCACCACATCTCACACTCACCGCTTAAACGATTTACACCTAACGCTTATGATATATAATCAACAGGCAGCGACCATCGCTTAATAACTGCCACCACATTTGCAAATAATAATTCAATGCTAACTGTCACATTTATTAACAAATTTCAAAATACCAACAAATCTTCAACCACGCATCCGAACGACAAATCATGTCGTAAACCACCCTGAACAGAAAACTCTTCTCTTGCACACACAAACAACTGGTGGCCCGAAATAAAATCCGCGAATGTTACGGGCGGACGAGCGAACCACAAGATCCAACCCAGAATCACCATTCTCTCCCTTCCCCACCGACTACCGCATCAACCAATACCATAAACAGAAAAGAATGTTGAAATAATATTAAAATGCCTAGTTAAAGATTTGAATTAACCAGAGAAAAGGTCTCAACACAATATTCCTCTTACAATTTCGAAAACAAAAGAAATTGCGCAAAAGTGAAGACTAACCCGGCTAACAACAACAAATCAAAACAAACAGACCACAAAACTGATGCTTACCAGCTACCGTGGTGACCCGAAGAGGCGGGTCAAAGGACTCTCTCTACCCTCTGTCCAGTCGAGAGGACAGAGGCGAAGATGCGGAAACAGAAGAAATGATGTCCCTCTCCTACAGGCCGACTGCAGGAATTGAAAGTACTGACTGTACTCTCGACGATAAGGTAAAGAACCAGGACTGGAGCAGGCGCCCCAGAGACATCTTCCGCTCGAGTGAAGAGCTAACCTCCCTCAGCAATGGCGGCCAACATGCCATGCTGCGTCACAGAGTGAGCATACTTCAAACTAAAAGAAACGAAGCACGTGCGACAGGTAAAAAGACAGGCGAGAGGCCGATAGACAGAAAGTTCGAGAGAAAGGTACCGGCCACCCGTGAACTTGCAGGATGAATAGCACGGCGGTGGAATTAGAGAGAGAGAGAGAGAAAGCAAACCGAAGTTGAGCTGAACCACACCAAGGTGCAACTGCACCACAAGCCACATCAAGGGACGGATACACAACAACAGCAACGACAATAAACAAATAAGTAATTCCGCCACCCTAGGTGGTCGAACGTCGTAGGCCTCGTGACAAACTCGTGACAGCCTGCCTGCCTGTCTGTCTGTCTGTCTGTCTCTCTCTGTCTCTCTCTCTCTCTCTCTCTCTCTCTCTCTCTCTCTCTCTCTCTTCTCTCTCTCTCTCTCTCTCTCTCTCTGTGCCTGCCTGTCTGCCTCTCTCTCCTCTCTCTCTCTCCCCTCTCTCCTCTCTCTCCTCTCTCTCTCTCTCTCTCTCTCCTCTCTCTCTCCTCTCTCTCTCTCTCTCTCTCTATCTGACTGTCTGTCTGTTTGTCTGTCTGAATGTATGGCTGTGTCTGTCTGTCTGTCTGTCTGTCTGTCTGTCTGTCTGCCTACCTGTCTGTCTGTCTCTCTCTCTCTCTCTCTCTTCTCTCTCTCTCTCTCTCTCTCTCTCTCTCTCTCTCTCTCCTCTCTCTGTCTGCCCTCTATCTCTCTCTCTCTCTCTCTCTCTCTCTTTCTGTCTCTCTTCTCTCTCTCTCTCTCTTCTCTCTCTCTCTCTCTCTCTCTCTCTCTCTCTCTCTCTCTCTCTCTCTCCCTCTCTCTCTGTATGTGTCTATGTCTCTGTATGTCTGTCTCTGTCTCTGTCTCTCTATCTCTCTTTGTATGTGTGTCTGTCTGTCTGTCTGTCTGTCTCTCTCTCTCTCTCTCTCTCTCTCTCTCTCTCTTTCTCTCCCTCTCTGTATGTGTCTATGTCTCTGTCTGTCTGTCTCTGTCTCTTTTTCTCTCTTTGTGTGGTGTGTGTGTGTATTTGTTTGTCTGTCTGTACGTCTGTGTTTGTCTGTCAATCTGTCTGTCTGTTTCTCTTCTCTCTCTCTCTCTCTCATCTCTCTCTCTCTCTCTCTCTCTCTCCTCTCTCTCTCTCTCTCTCTCTCTCTCTCTCTCTCTCTCTCTGCGAATGAGTAAGAATGTGCGTTCGCACACGTGTTTGATTGAGTGTCTGAGCTATGATAATGATGCAAATGAATTTTGGCGTCGAGATGTTGATGGGAATAATTGATCCTTGCCCAATCTTCAACGGTTTTGACCAAGCTAATAACTTTTGAAAGCGAGGGAGCAAAACATTTCCCTTGAAAATATCGTCATGCCTCCCTTAGAGTGGCCAGCTCTGCAAGCGCCACAAATATCACACGAAGCATTGACACGTTCTACACACACACACACACACACACACACACACACACACACACACACACACACACACACACACACACACACACACACGCGCGCGCGCACACCGCACACACGCACACACGCACGCACGCACGCACGCACGCACGCACGCACATGCGCACGCGCCCCACTCGCATCCATGCTCACAAACATCCTCTCTCTCTCTCTCTCTCTCTCTCTCTCTCTCTCTCTCTCTCATCTCTCTCTCTCTCTCTCTCTCTCTCTTCTCTCTCTCTCTCTCTCCCTGCTCTGAATATACAATAGCAAGACGTGAATATAAAAACTTGTTGAAAAGAAAAGAAAAGCTCTTTAATAAGGTGCTATTGGATAGACTTGAGAGTTCCATACGTAATCAAAGAGAGTTCTGGGATAATGTACATAAACTGTCCTTTAAAAGAAAACAACCAAGAAATAGCATTAATGTTGAGACCTGGTTTTATCATTTTAAATCATTATTAGAAAAAAATCATTGGATTGTAATACGAACGAAAGCTTAGGTGAGCATGATGATGTTGATGGTTTCATGAATCGTCCAGTTTCGGTGGGAGACGTGTTATACGCTTTCAGAAAGTTGAAAAGTCACAAAGCACTGGACCTGATGGCATTATTAGTGAATTATACAAGAATTCTTGTGATCACGTGCTCCAGTTCTTCTTAAAATTATTTAACACACTGTTTGATAAGGGTATCTTTCCTCGAGATTGGAGTGAATCTATAGTTTTACCATTGTTTAAGAAAAGGTGATGTGAATAATCCCAACAATTACAGAGGGATATCCCTTAGTGATATTAGTAGTAAATTATATAGTACAATTATTAATGTTAGATTGCAGGAATGGGTAAATGAACATAATATCACAGGAGAGCATCAAGCTGGTTTTAAAAAGGGATATTCAACTATAGATCACATGTTTACTTTGTTAGCCCTGATACAAAACAATTTTCATTTAAACGTAAAAAAGTATATAGCATTTATAGATTTTGAGAAGGCATTTGATTCTATAAATAGAAATTTGCTTTGGCCAATCTTGATAAAAAAAAATGGCGTAAGAGGTAAATTGTACAAGTGTATTAGGAGCATGTATGATAACGTTAAATGTAGGGTTAGGCGTGGCTCTCAACTGACTGAATATCTTAACTGTACTGCTGGTGTGAAGCAGGGTGATGTGTGCAGCCCCATAGTATTCTCATTATTTTATAATGAACTGGCCCTAGAAGTATTGAATAATGGTAGGCATGGTGCCATGTTTTCTTATGATGCAGTTGAGTTTTTATTCTTTTACTGGCAGATGATATTGTTCTATTGTCTGAAACCATCATTGGCCTTCAGACCCAGCTTAATAACTTAAGAAATTCAGCACTGGCACTTCAGTTTGGACGTTAATATGGAAAAAAAGTAACATCATAGTGTTTCGGAAAGGTGTTTTTTGGGGTGCGAGAGAAAGATGGACTTATAATGGTGTTTTAATGCC
>CM031596.1:119980764-119983646 GCA_018398815.1 Conus ventricosus | reverse complement strand
TTTGCTTGAATAACCAAAATGGATTTGGCAGAGTGTACTATAAGATCATGGTGTTATACTCCCTCACCCGTGAACTATCAAGATTCGTCCGCAATTTAGGGTATTCAGCTGTTTGCAATTATGATCGATTTAAATATGTAATCTCTCTCGTATGAAGTTGCGTTTCTTTCTGCAACTCACATAAGCTTGCCAGATGACCACTTGTTTTAAAAGCATATTTCTGTGAGGTAAAACATCAGTTAACAATGAAGAAAGTGGTGTCTAGAAAGAGTAGGTTCCTGATAAAAATGGTGCATTGATTGAATCTAACTGAACGTAATGATTGAACACAGTGGCTTCAGACTATTATAAATGAAACGCAGAGCTTATATGCAGTGGCTTTGGACTAGTATTTACAATCATACTTACCTTCGGAGACTAAACTGAGTTCGTTCGTCTGGAAGCAATATAGCGCTAAAAAACCGAAATAGACACATTCATCATCAAAAGTATTATCATTTTAGAAATAATGGGCAGAATGTTACGAAAAAAAACCCACCTCCATCATGCAAAATGCAAAAAATCTCAAAAACTGTTCAGAGTTAAGTTGAAAAGGCTAAACTTTGTGTAACGCGTGCATAAATGAGAAGAGGTGTCAAACAAAACATTTCAACAAACAACTGAACGTAGTTTTTGCATTGATAACTTCCCTGTGAAAATTGTGACCCACCCAGCCTGCAAATGACAGCAAAAGATTTATGATGATGCAGAATTCGAATTTTTGGGAGATAGTGATAAAAAAGAAAGAAAGGAAGGGGGGACAAGAGAAAAAGAGAGGAGCAAAGGATAAAAAGGTGATACATTAATAAAAGAAAGAATGGATGTAGCCGATTTCTAGATTTTATACGAAACTTCTCCTTCAGAAACTAAATTCCCTAGAGTTATCTACGCCACAGATGGCGCAAAGGAGACATAAATCAAACAATCTCCACACGCATGCAGAACTAGATGAAACCATTCTCCTTGTTATCATTTCTGTTCGTTTTCTCCTGATTTAGGAACTGAGTCCATAGTGATATAATATAATTTGTGTGTGCAGATTTCTTGTAAATTCTTGTAAATTGTAGACCATTTAACCGGCACACACACACACACACACACACACACACACACACACACACACACACACACACACACACACACACACACACACATACACACACACCACACCACATCACACCACACCAAACCACACAACACCACACCACTTCCACACCACTCCACACCACACTACGCTTTCACAGCTGAAACCCAGCTCAATTATCATCACGTCTCTCTCCACCTCCTTCTCAATTACCCGGCCATCCATTATTGTTAGTGTTTGTGAGTCGTCCGTCTCTCCCCCCCCTCCCCCAGTTCTCTCTCTCTCTCTCTCTCCTCTCTCTCTCCTCGTCTCTCTCTCTCTCTCTCTCTCACTCTCTCTCTCTCATCCTCTCTCTCTCTCTCCTCTCTCTCTCCCCGTCAGTCCTAGTTCCCTTCGCACTTCATTCCCACAAAAGCCACCCGAATTTTTTAAAACAAATATTCGCTCACCCAACTCTTTTTTTTTTAAGGTAAATAGAAAAAAGACAAGGGACAGAGAGAGAGAGAGAGAGAGAGAGAGAGAGAGAGAGAGAGAGAGAGAGAGAGAGAGAGAGAGAGAGAGAGAGAGACAGGCAGACAAACAGACAGACAGAGAGGCAGAGATACAGTGAGAGACAGAGAGTGACAGAGAGAGCACCTCGCCTTATCTCCTGATTGCTCCTCTCCTTTATCCTCCCTTCCCGCCAATTATTGTCCGGCCAATGTCGTCCTGTCAGCAGGAAAAGGGCGCCATTTCCCGCAGCTGATCAATGAAGATTTGATCTTTTGCGCGCGTATCTGTGTGTGTGTGTGTGTGTGTGTGTGTGTGTGTGTGGTGTGTGTGTGTGTGTGTGTGTGTGTGTGTGTGTGTGTGTGTGCGTGTGCGGCGGTGCGTGCGTGCGTGCGTGCGTGCGTGCGTGCGTGCGTGCGTGCGGTGTGTGTGTGTGTGTGTGTGTGTGTGTGTGTGTGTGTGTGTGTGTGTGTGTATAGATAGATAGATATATATACAGAGAGAGAGAGAGAGAGAGAGAGAGAGAGAGAGAGAGAGAGAGAGAGAGAGAGAGAAGATGCACATGTTCAAGTTAACATACATGAACATGTGCTTGAACACACAAACATACAGTGCTGAACCCAAAAGAAAAATACTGATACTATAACCAAAGACAAGAAGCCGTTTCATAACTATGGAAGACATTCTGATAGAAAAGGCTGTATTGTTTTCTGTGTTCGCTCGTTTCTTTTTTTGTTTTTTTTTTTTTGGTCATTTTGTGTCTTGTTATGTCTTTTTCTTAATCCGGAAGGTTTGCCTCTATGTTTCCAAAATGGATTTCAGTGCATTCATGCCTCCACGGCATCTGTAGGAGCGTAGAAGGAACAGAAGTGAGCATAAGAACAATTCACGGACGCTGGAGGGCTTTCTCAAAAGGAGCGACACACAGACACACACGAGAAATGCAATTCTCATCGTTTACCGGTGCACGAGGGCAAAGCGTACCCTTTCAGATATATTCCCGGGTATAAAATGATCGAGTTCCACTTTCAAGCCAAGTACAAAAGCGCCCAGTGGTTGTGATACAACTGGGTGTAGACAGGTAATGTTGTTGTTGTTGTTGTTGTTGTTGTTGTTGTAGCTGTTGTTGTTGTTCTTCTTGTTGTTGTTGTGTTGTTGTTTTTCGCTGTCCCATCTTCTGCACCACTTCAGTGGCAGTTCACCTACGCTGCTCATTCCGACACCCCGTCCACAGCCACAGCCCGGTCAGTCCCGCCGCAGCCCCGGCGCC
>CM031596.1:119973264-119975764 GCA_018398815.1 Conus ventricosus | reverse complement strand
TTAAAAAATAATCTTCAGACAACAATGCAGTTTATCATTCTTACGGTTCTTAATTCTCTTACAATTAAGCCAGATTTCTAGCTAAACTCGACGGGCAAATCCCAAAATCAACCGGTGCCCGCATGAAAAGAAAATTTACTTGAAAAACAGCAGTTAGTGTTATAACATAATCATCCCCTATTACCATATGGTGAAATATAGGGAAAAAACGCCATAAAAAATCACCAGCACAAGCCCCGTCCAAAATTTAATACAATCCAACATAAAACACAGATTCAACTAGGAATCACGAAGTTAATGTAAACAGATCTTCTGACTGCCGTTTAAACTCATCGCTCATGACCATCTACAACGGATCGGAGAATAGGTAAGTGCTTCACCCATTTAGGTTGTTCCATCCTGTCTCCCCTTTTAGACCCCACAGCACAAGATGATTTGCCCCTTTAGAGTGTTGAAAATAGTTCTTCAGTAAAAACAATTCCACTTTTTTTGTATTTTATTGCTATATAAAGGACGTTTCCAGAGCAACGTATGTTGCAATAACCAGCAATCTTTTATGACCTAAAAAACACACTTACTTAATTTTCCCAACCATGTGTTTTCAAAATAAATCTTTATATGTAGCTTTGGTAGCTTTTGCCGACTAAAACAGTGACCCACCAGAATTTTTTTTCCTTTTTTTTGAAAAAGGGGTTTGCAGGTTCAACATATTCCACAAAGTTGAAAAAAATTCCGGAATAGTGAAAGTTTTTCCCACAAAAGTTTCTGTAAGCAAGTGAAATCAGTATTTTAAATGCTTTTCATGAAAGAGATGTCTTTCATTTTCGTGTAAAAGTTTTCAACATTACAAGTGGGAAATTTAAAAAGCTGGATGGGCCATGCCTGTCCTTTGGGGTTTTTTTTTAAAGTTTCTGCGAACGATGGGGGAAGGGCGTTCTGCTGGAGTATATTTACATCGTGCTGCCCAGGTGTTTCCGGCCTTGGTCGCGTGCGTTGAAAAAAAAACTCCCCCACGTCGATGCCGCACCGCTGCCATCACGATTGACGTGTGACGACGGACAGAAAAGGATCACCTGGTTGGCTTTGGCCCCCCACAGTACACTTACCTTGACCCCTTTGTTAACAATGTCATGGGGAAGGGGGGGGGGGGGCGGGGGGGGGGGGGGGGTGGAGCCGCAATGTTGTTGTCGCGTTGGTCAAAATCCACCCCCTCAGCTAAATTTTTGGGTCGGTGTCTGAGCTGCAATACTACTAACCCCCCCTTTCTGAAGAATGGGCCCCCTTAACCCTTCTTGGCCCCACCACTATACTGGCTTGGGGTGGGGAAGGCATTTGGCCCCGGGTACACCCTTTTCCTTGGTTTGTCCCGGAAAATCCTTGATTGTCTAACCAACAGTTTTTCCCTTCCACTTTCTAATTTAACTATCACAGGTGGGGGCCCCATTTTTGCTTTGGCCTTTTTGTGGGCTCGGCAATGTGTCTGTTGTTCAGGTCTTGTCCGTTCCTGTTTCAGAGGATGTCCATCAACGCTCTCTTGGAAGGAGTCGAAGGCTCCCCCCCTCTGCGCAGGACCCAAACATACGGAGGTTTTTCGTTGGGGAACCCCCCAGTCTGTCCCCCTCCCCCCCCCAGTTGTGTCATTTTTTTTTTCATATCACGATTGTTTTTGTAAGTCGTTGCATTTTTGTTTGTTGTTTTTTTTCTGTTTTTTTGTCCGCTTTTAGTGTCGTGAAGCAGAGTAAGAAAATTTTCACGGTCAGTTTTCCCAAATTTCCCCAGAGTTTATCTGTTTCTCACATTTCGTTTTTTACAAAACCCCGTATCGTGTGTTTTGATTGCACGAGGTCTTGTCTCATGGGGTTTTATGTAGGGCTAAAAGATTCAAACCTGTTCACAGTCACCCAATGGTTAAAACCGCTGTCGTATCCGTGGCAGACGAGAATCACCAGAGACAGCAGAGGGATAAAAAAAGGAAAATGCCTTGTCAGCGGTTGTGATTGCACTGTCTTGTTTGTTGTGATCAGGTCCAGGATTTAACTCAACGTTGCTAGAACACAAGAGATACGCCACCACACGAAAACACAAACAAGTATGTCCACTTTGTCTCTAGTTGTGATCACATGTGTCTTCATCTTCATGTCAAAAATAACTCGCTTCACCATGAAGCACAAGAGAGTGGAGAGGAAATGTGCGCAAGTCACTGGAAATTGCACTCTGTGAATCGGCATGTTCAATACGTCAGTTAAGATTCACATTCTGCACAATCAGCACACACTTTTCTATCTATCTGTAGCTGAAATCTCATTGTAGGGTGAGTTTGATAATCATAATTAGGAGAAAAAAACCGTACATGATTGCTAAAAGTGGGAGAAAAACACGCCCGATCATCGCGCTAATATCAGCTCTGCCTACCTCGTCCCATGTGGCTTGTCTATACATCATACCTGAATGCGGAGAGAGAGAGGGGGAGGGAGAGAGAGAGAGAGAGAGAGAGGAGAGA
>CM031596.1:119968264-119970764 GCA_018398815.1 Conus ventricosus | reverse complement strand
CAACATTTCAGTTCCTTCTGGCAGCTGGCCTAGAAAAAAAAAACCCACTTCTAAGCTAGAATCCAATACTAGCAACAGGCACTGTAATTACAGCCATAACAGTTCTAGATGTGCCTTTGTTATCCCTTCTGAGGTCATAAAGAACTGCATGCTTCTTCTCATTATGTCTGTTTGTCCCTGAATGAGTTTAATAAAAAGGGCAGTCTCTGTAAAGAGAAAAAACTCCGAAGTTTCAGAACATTGTCAGTATAATCAATAGAAAAAAGCAAGCAAACACCCATTATGTACATCTCTCCCACTCACCCTCTGTCCCTCACCCTCTCTCTCTCTCTCATCATCTCTCTCTCTCATCACATCGCTCTCTCTCTCTCTCTCTCTCTCTCCATTGTGACTGGCCTACAGCTATAGTATACGAAAAACGATTCGTTCATTCTGCTAAGGACCACATGATGTGAAAATATCAGCCGCTTACCCTGGAAACTAAAATAATGTGACAAGTCAAGTAATAAAAAGTGTCAGATGAGTAACATTACCATCTCAACCGAATAAAATCCGGTATCAACACTTCATTCTCTCATTCTCATCGCCAGCATTAACAAAAAATTGACTCAGAATCGGTGGCTCCTTCATACCTTTCTATTATGGTGACCTCCAATATCTATGTCCTCACCACGTCAGCGGCTTCGTATGCTCCGCCAGGGTCACCATAATCGCTAGACCATCGGAGCTCTCTCGTGGACGGGAGGTGTGGCACCCCCGTAGGGAGAATCACTCACGCCATCACGAAATGACCGCTCCGCGACTAAGCAATTATTTGATCACTATGGGGCTTAGAGTGGTTTCCTGCGTATGTTAGATCAGAACAGGACCACTGAACACCACCGAAGGACTCGGCAGCAGTGTAGAGTCCTCCTCCGGTGGGTTGACTCTTGACGCTGACATTGACTACTCTCTAGGATTGCCGGTGCCCGGGGATGCGGCGTGACTGACCGGGCTGTGGCTGTGTACGGGGTGTCCGGAATGAGTGGTGTACTCATTGCCTCTGAGGTGCGCATAGGAAGGACAGCAAAAAAACAACAACAAAACCAAAACAAAAAAAAACATTACCTGACCTTATACCCAGGCATCTAAACCTCTAGAGCTTTTATACCTGGCTTGAAGGGAACCGATCATTTTATACCCGGATATATCCTGAAAAGGTACGCATTGCCTGAGGCCAACCGTGTAAACATGCGAAATTGCACATCTGATGTGTTAGTGTCGCTCATTATTTGAGAAGCCCACCAGCGTCCGTGAATTGCTCATATGCTCCCTCTATTCGGTCTACCTCCCACAGATTGCCGGTGGAAGCACGAATGCACCTGAAATCTCATTTTTGAAACATAAGAGGCAAATCTTCCTGATTTAAGAAAAAGCCATAACAAGAACAAAATAAACAAAAAAAAAAAAAAAAAAAAGAAACGAACGAACACAGAAAACACACAGCCTTTTTTCCTATCAGAATGTCTCCATAGTTATGAAACGGCCGTCATTTCTTGTTATATTATCATATTTTCTTTGGTTTCAGCTCGGTGGGGGTGTGTGTTCAAGTGCATGCCCATTGCTTAACTTGCACATGTGCTATTCTCTGTTTGTCTGTTTGTCTGTCTGTCTGCCTGTCTGTCTTGTCTATCTCTCTCCTCTCTCTCGTTTGCCTTTCTACAACATCACTATGCGTCCACTGTCCTGATGGTGCCCGGTGAAAATCACAAAAAAAATCAACTCTAGCAGAGACGGGAATTAAACTGATTCTTCCCGACAATCTCTATCACCACGGCAAATTCGCAAAACTAATGATGTTACCACAGCAGAGCCAACTGACCTATAATAAGCAGTACTAATGTTAAAGTCCATGCAAACATGGCGCCAACATACTTGCTGAGTTTATCCAAGATGGCAAACAACGCGAATATGATTCAAATAATTACAATCTGACCACGTGTCCACAGGTTGTTCTAATCTATTTTTGCATTTTTTGGTCCATCTGTGTGAACTCTCATTACCTCCGTCTGCCAAAACATGTCAATCACTGTGCCCGCCTTTCAAATCAGCAGTACTTAAACAATAACTTGAACAATAAATCTAACCTATTGATCATAGACTCAACGCCCAACTTTATGCTAGCCTCTAATTATCAAATGAAAAATATGTGTGTGTGTGTGCGTTGTGTGTTGTGTGTGTGTGTGTGTGTGTGGTGTGTGTGTGTGTGTGTGTGTTTGTTGTGGTGTGTGTGATGTGTGTGTGTGTGAGTTGGTGGATTTGGGTATGCGCTTGCGTGCGTGTATTGTGGCGTGTGCATGTCATGTGAGCGCGCGAAGCTATGTTGTCTTTGACTGTGTTTGGTGTAATTTTTGTAATGGATTTTTTTTTTTTTTTTTTTTAAATAATTCTTATTCTTATTACTATTGTTATCGTTAATAAATATAATGTTGCAATAAATATATATATTATATATATATAT
>CM031596.1:119947749-119955249 GCA_018398815.1 Conus ventricosus | reverse complement strand
TAGGAGGGAACTCACTAACATATAACTCCTGGTCATATACCGATATTTCGAAACTTGGTGGTTTCTCCTCAGTGACCGCGGGAAAGTGGTAATTTGCTCTCTGCCTTTTCAGTTTTAAGAAGAATGCAATCCCTGAAAGGTTGGTGTGCAATCCCGTAGTATGTTTGTTGAGTTTCAAAAAACTAACCAAAGGTGCCTTTCTAAGAAGCAAATGAAAATAAAAAAAGAGCAAAACAAGCTACATTTTCTTGTGAAAAGTAAAAAATAAAAAAAGATATCCTCTAAGACACAAGTGCTGGAGGGGCCAGTTCTTGGAATGAATCCGCAAGGGACTAAAATACAAACAAACTAATAAATTCCAAGGATAGTACCGCACCTTTTCCAGCAACTTACAGAGCAGCTTGGTGTTGCAATGACTGCAAGAAATATTGAATTATAAACAAAGCTTGCTCTTATGTCTTAGATTGAAAAAATAGGGGGGATACGAAATTCATATCTGCAGTGGCAGATGATTCTGCCAAAACTAACAGTATGTTGCTTGAGTGGGTGAATGGGGAAAAATAAAATAAATGCTTCTCAAAATGAACCCTTCAGCAAGCTTATATTCTCCAAGGGGGAGACATCCTCATTAGGGAGGGAACTCACTAACATATAACTCCTGGTCATATACCGATATTTCGAAACTTGGTGGTTTCTCCTCAGTGACCGCGAAAGTGGTAATTTGACTCCTCTCCCTTTTCAGTTTTAAGAAGAATGCAACCCCTAAAAAGGTTGGTGTGCAATACCGTAGTATGTTTGTTGAGTTTTCAAAAAACTAACCCAAAAGGGTGCCATCTAAAAAGCAAATGAAAATAAAAAAAGAGCAAAACAAGCTACATTTTCTTGTGAAAAGTAAAAAATATAAAAAATTATAAAAGATATCCTCTAAGACACAAGTGCTGAGGGCCAGTTCTTGGAATGAATCCGCAAGGGACTAAAATACAACAAACTAAAAAATTTCAAGGATAAGTACCGCCCCGTTCCAGCAACTTACAGAGCAGCTTGGTGTTGCAATGACTGCAAGAAATTTTGAATTATAAACAAAGCTGAAAAGGCGAGGAGTCAAATTACCACTTTCCGCGGGTCACTGAGGGAACCAAGTTTCGAAATATCGGTATATGACCAGGATTTTATTGTTAGTGAGTTTCCCTCCTATTGGAGGATTTTCCCCCCCTTGGAGAATATAAGCTTGCTGAAGGTTCATTTTGAGAAGCATTTTTTTTATTTTTCCCCATTCACCCATCAAGCACATAATGTTAGTTAGGCAGAATCATTGCCACTGCAGATATGAATGCTTTATCTCCCCCTATTTCTTCAATCTAAGACATAAGAGCAAGCTTTGTTTATAATTCAATATTTCTTGCAGTCATTGCAACACCAAGCTGCTCTGTAAGTTGCTGGAACGGTGCGGTACTTATCCTTGGAATTTATTAGTTTGTTGTATTTTAGTCCCTTGCGGATTCATTCCAAGAACTGGCCCTCAGCACTTGTGTCTTAGAGGATATCTTTTATTTTTTTACTTTTCACAAGAAAATGTAGCTTGTTTTGCTCTTTTATTATTTTCATTTGCTTCTTAGATGGCACCTTTGGTTAGTTTTTTGAAAACTCAACAAACATACTACGGTATTGCACACCAACCTTTTCAGGGATTGCATTCTTCTTAAAACTGAAAAGGCAGAGGAGTCAAATTACCACTTTCCGCGGTCACTGAGGAGAAACCACCAAGTTTCGAAATATCGGTATATGACCAGGAGTTATATGTTAGTGAGTTTCCCTCCCTATTGGAGGATGTCTCCCCCTTGGAGAATATAAAGCTTGCTGAAGGTTCATTTTGAGAAGCATTTATTTTATTTTTCCCATTCACCCACTCAAGCACATACTGTTAGTTAGGCAGAATCATCTGCCACTGCAGATATGAATGCGTATCTCCCCCTATTTCTTCAATCTAAGACATAAGAGCAAGCTTTGTTTATAATTCAATATATATATATATATATATATATATATATATATATATATATATTATATGTGTGTGTGTGTGCGCGCGCTTGTACAGGTTAAAGGGTATAGAATTATCGAGAATTTACAAGAAAGCTGTGCACACAAATTATATTATATCTCTATGGAATCAATTCCTAAATCAGGAAGAGATAACGAACAGAAACCATAGTAAGGAGAATGGCGTCATCTATTTCTGCATGCTTGAGGGGATTTCCTAGATTCATGTCTCTCTTGCACCAGCGGTGACGGCAAACTCTAGGGAAATTTAGTTTCTGAAGGAGCATTTTCGCATCAAATCTTGAAATCAGCTACACGCCATTGTTTCTTTTAATAATGTATCACATGTTTGTCCTTTGCTCCTTTGTTTCTCTCTTGTTCCCCCTTCCTTTCATTTTTTTTTCTTCTTTTTTTTATCACTATCTCCCAAAGATTCGAATTCTGCATCATTATAAATCTATTGCTGTCATTTGCAGTCTTGGCGGTTCAACATTTCCACAGCGACGTTTAGCAATGCAAAAACGACTTTAAAATGTTCCTTGTCATGTTTTTCTTTTTTTTTTTTTTACATCTCCTTTCATTCATGCGTGCTTCACACAAAGTTGAGCCTTTTCAGCTTCAAGTCATAAATGCTGAATTCAGTGTTTTAAGATAAGTGTGATTCTAAATCTTAATACTAATGCCTTTGTATTAATCATCACGTTTAGTTTGCTTTCATCAGTGTACCTTTTTTTTACGCTATGTGACATACCTATTGTATCTAGACACAGCTTTTCATTTATTATCAACTGACGTGTTAAGCTCGTCGAAGCATCCTATTAACACATGTGGTCATCTGGCAAGCCTGTGTGATTTGTAGAAAGAAAGACAAATTCATATGCGAGGAAAACAGAACTAATTCGGTCATATGAATGCCAAGAACACGGACGAATTTTGCTAGATCACAGATGAGTGAGGACATGAGCTCGTTATACAGTCCATTTTGGTTTTAATCAAACACCGAAAACTGATTATTAGCTGTGACACGTGATGCAATTAAAGTGTTCATAGATGTTTTCATTTTAAATGACTTTTTATGCATTTTGTTTTACGAGTTGCCTAACATATCTTCAAAACTTGACATAAGTCTTTTTTTTTTTAAATCAAATTACACAAAGCAACGAAAATCCTATCTCTTTGAACAATAGCAAATGAGCTGAAATTTGGTCAACTGAAACCAAGTTTCAAAACAATGACCGATGGGCGGAAATGAAGCAAAATTTGAAAAGAGAGGGGTTAGTTACCGCCAAGTACATAGACAAACAAGGGTACAGGACTAGACAACTGAAAAACGCTTAGCAATTACCTGCAAGATTATCACATCACATGGTGTGTATTTTGGCCGCTGGTACAGCCTTGTGTTTATAATCGATTGCTCGTCTTAAATGATGAAATGCCAGTATTATCTGGATAGACTAGATGTCCTGTTTTGAAAACTGGTATTGGCACTAATGAGTGATTCCAACCACTTAATTGGAAAGAATCTTCAATAACGAGTTGGTAAACCAGTGAATCAGCAATGGTCTCAAATTAGTTCCACAAGCCTGTGTCATTTCAGCACACACTCCACCGATTTAACACATGTTACACGGATTCTGACCATCAAGGACCTTTTTGGCTTCCTCTTCCGTAACTGATTGGTCACAGTAGTACCCATCGTCAACACAGCGCAGGCCTCCAAGGGTGGTACAGGACTGCTCTAAAGGCGGGCGAAGACAGTGCTTCTCTGGGTCCTCCCCAGCACCTTCGGGTGTTTCTTTTTCTTCGTTACTATCGCAAGATTCTTCTCCCCATCATCTATCGGAGAAAAAAAATGCATTCAGCCAACTAAACCATTCTGATTTTATTATCTGTCTGTGTGCGTGTTACTGCGTGCGTGCGTGCGTGCGTGCGTGCGTGTGTTCGTGTGTGTGTGTGTGTGTGTGTGTGTGTGTGTGTGTGTGTGTGTGTGTGTGTGTGTGTGTGTGTGTGTGTGTGTGTGTGTGTGTGGTGTGTGTGTGTGTGAGAGACACACACACAGAGAGAGAGAGAGAGAGAGAGAGAGAGAGGAGAGAGAAGAGAGAGAGAGAGAGAGAGAGAGAGAGAGAGAGAGAGATGAAATGAAATGAAATAAAATATTTATTGTTCTTTAGGCCATGGGCACATGAACATTGGGTAATGGGGGTGTGGAGGACACACACAAAAACAAACACACAAACAAACAGAATTTTAACATTATTACGTCATTTCTTAACACATAGATAGAATGAACATAAAGCAATTCTATTGGCGGAAAATACAGTTCGAAGATGAAAGTTAAGATAGCTTCTTACTCCTGTAGCAATAAAGTTATTTACCCTTCCAAAAATTGTTGCCTCTGTCTCATGGCTTGAAATATAAACTTGGAAACTAGAAGGGACAGTGTTTAGATTCTCCATCCAATAATCATTCGAGTGGCATATTGATTCCGTTAGCAAAATACCTACTTCTCTGTATTGTATACAAAGGGCAATGATACAAAAAGTGCCGTTCATCCTCTATACAATTTTTACAATATGGACAGTATGACTGTGTAACGTCTTCCCCATATCTATTCATATTTTTGTTAATTGGTAGCACTCCACATCTAATTTGAGTTAGAGGTACGCGGAAGCAGAAGATATCTATCTTGTTTAAATAACAACACAGAGTTAGTTGCAAAGCGAGACGACTGCAGGCGGAAATCTAAACAAATCTTAAATAAATGTTAGCGAACCGCCCAGAGAACGTGGACAAACGAGTCACAAGACAAAACACAACGCGTTTCGACCTCTTAGGTCTTCGTCGGGTGATAAATAAACGAATAAAACAACGAAAATTCACTTAGCATTGATCGCTTCAGATCGCTTAGGGTTCAGCGCAAGGAAGAAGGCGTTGAATGAGCTAAGTGAATTTTCGTTGTTTTATTCGTTTATTTATCACCCGACGAAGACCTAAGAGGTCGAAACGCGTTGTGTTTTGTCTTGTGACTCGTTTGTCCACGTTCTCTGGGCGGTTCGCTAACATTTATTTAAGATAACACAGAGTTAGATTATCTTTAATCGAATTATACAGGCTGTATCTTACCTTACCTCTAATTGTGCTGGACCATTCTTGAAAAAACATGTCAATCAAACGTTGCTTAAATTCACTTAAGAATACATTAATGCTCCCAACGCCTTGGTTCAACCAGACTTCATAAAATCCTGCGTTTGAAAGCATTTCTCTAATTTCTGTTGCCCAGCATCTTTTACCGTTGTTATCCATTGACAACATCATTAAGTACGCCTGCTTAGGTAATCTATCATCATCCATATTCAACAGACTAAACCAGTACTTAATGCATCTTATACCTGATTTAACAAACAACGGATATGGTCCTAATTCTCCATATATCATTTTGTTTGGAGTCTTTAATGGTACCCCTAGATATCTTTTGCATGCTAATAAGTGTACTTTTCAAGACTTTCTAATCTCCTAAAACCCCAAATTTCTGAAGAATACAAGACAGACTGAACCTTAGCATCAAAAATTCTAAAAATATTTTAGGTGACAATTCTTTGCATTTTCTGAAAGCTTGACAAAGCCAGTAAAACGCCTTTTTTCCCTTTGCAACTAAATGATTTGCACCAAGTTTTAGACTCATCATCGTAGTGAAAATAAACCCTAAATAGCAATAGCTATTAACAATTACTAGCGCTTTGTCCTCGTAAAACCATTTTTCGCATTGCCCTAAATAGCCTCCCTTCCTAAACACCATTATTTTAGTCTTGTCTTTGTTCACTGTCAACTTTAAATTATCACAACATATCTTTAGTGAGTTTAGCTGAGATTGTAAACCCCGTGGAGTAGTTGATATCAAGACCACGTCGTCTGCAAACAACAAAATGAATAGTTCGAGAAAAGTGGGTAACATTTGCACACCATGGACACCTGTATTATTAATATGGTTTGCTAACTGGTTAATAAACAAGGAAAACAAAGTAGGACTCAGGGTACAGCCTTGTCATACACATGTTGGGCAATCAAAGAAATCAGAAAATTCATTGTTTACACGGACACAAGAAACCAACGATGCATACATACTTTTTAAAGCACTATAGAATTTTCCTCTTATACCTTCATTATATATTATCTGTAACAGTTTCTCATGATTAACCGAATCAATCGCCTTTTAAAAATCTATGAAACAAACATACAGTTTCTGTATTCTGGCTTCTCGGCCTTTTGGCTAAGATCAAAGTGTTGAGAGAGAGAGAGAGAGAGAGAGAGAGAGAGAGAGAGAGAGAGAGAGAGAGAGAGAAGAGAGAGAGAGAGAGAGAGAAGAGAGAGAGAGAGAGAGAGAATGTGTGTGTGTGCGTGCGTGCGTGCGTGCGTGCGTGCGTGCGTGCGTGCGTGCGTGCGTGCGTGCGTGCGTGTGTGTGTGTGTGTGTGTGTGTGTGTGTGTGTGTGTGTGTGTGTGTGTGTGTGTGTGTGTGTGTGTGTGTGTGATTCTACATGCAAATTCATTAACCGGAGTGAATAATGACAAAGACAAGCATGTCAAAAGAAGGGACAGTTACACAACCAATTTGAATGCGGGGCAAGAGAGAAAGAGAGACAAAGAGAGAGAGAGACAGAGAGAGAGAGAGACAGAGAGGGTGAGAGAGAGAGTGAGTGAGAGACTAAGAGACAGGTAGACAGACAAACAGACAGAGAGAGAGACAGACAGACAGATAGAGAGACTGAGAGAGAGACAGAAGGTCAGACAGACAGACAGACAGACAGACAGACAGACAGATAGACAGACAGACAGAAAACGGGAGAGAAGGGTGGGGTCAAGATGAAGTCAATGGTGTGGACAATAATTTTGAAATGAAGAGCACCCTCAGGAGTCACAGAGACTGTGTGTGTACATTAATTAAATAACCTGGATTGTCCTCCTTTCCATGTCATAACTGATCGGAATTGTAAAACTGCGTTTCATAAAACGAACAACATGAACACTTCCCCCCAACATTACACCCACACCCACCCCACCCCCCAAAACAAAACAAAACAAAAAACGACCAAATAGGACCAGCCGCCGTGTCGAAGTGGTTAACGTCGCGGACTCCCGGCTGGGAGGTCGTGGGTTCGAATCCGATCAGAGTCATGTGAGTTTGTCTGCCCCGAACGGCTCATACCCAGAGTTGAGTTTGCTGCGGACTCAGTCGGGAAGACTGGGACCATACAAAGTCGAGTCTCATCCACTTAATGGATGCGTTTCTGAGAGTGTTGCTCAAATTTCCTGACCAACACTGCAGGTGCCTGTATCTCTCGGGCCTGGTTGACGCCGGGATATATTATGAAAGGAAGCGTAGAGTACAGCCCTGTCATGTAGTCTCAGACCGAAATGGAAATCCGTAGCATCATCTTTTTTCTTTTTTTTAATGCTGATCGATGAGA
>CM031596.1:119940249-119945249 GCA_018398815.1 Conus ventricosus | reverse complement strand
CTACCACTGCAATTCTTTTTGTGGTCATTTCACCTTCCAGAGTTTGCAAACGCTGTACACTTCTTTCTTTCGTTTTTTTCCCTTCTTTTTCTCTCGCTACAAATTGCAACACGCCAGCTCGTATAAAGGAACTATGACGATGTTGATGATGATGGGATGATGGATGATGATGATGAATGGATGATTGATGATGATGATGATGATGATGATGATGATGATGATGATGATGATGATGATGATGATGATGATAATAGATGGATGATGATGAACTGCATCATCGTTATTATAATTATTGTTGTTGGTTTCTTCGTTTTCATTGTCACCATCATCATTATTATCCTCGTGGTCACCATCATCATCATCATCATCATCATCATCATCATCATCATCATCATCATCATCATCATCATCATCATTAACAACATCATCAACATTAGATGATCAGACAGAGCACACTCTGGTCATATCAACAATGTTTGTGAACCTGCGAGTCGTAGACTTTAACTGCAGACACTGACAGAAGAATACAGGCAACTATGATGAGACGCTACCGAAAGCTTTCTGTTATCATGAGGAGGTAAAAAAACAGAATAAATCAAGCCATGTGAGGAACTCCAGACCACAGTGAAGAGCATGTCAGGTGGTGTGGGCGCGTCTTGCAGTCCAATTGCCAAGCCATTTCTGCATGGCACAGTGCAAAGAGGCAGGAGGCAAAGACAGACGGGGACAGACTTGAGGCAACACCCCCCTTGAATGGACGCGTTTGAGACTGAATAATGCCAGCGAGCGACAAAAGACAACATGAACAACAGCCCAGCAACATCAGCAACAGCAACAACGGCAAAACAACAGCGACAACAACAACAACACAGAAACAACAACAAAACAACCAAAGAAGCTGATTGTCTATACCTCTGTAGCGGCCCCACAGTCGGCAGACTACGCGACTGATAACGAAGATGATGCACAAAGTTATGCGTGCAATTTATGTACACCCAGTCACGCGATAGTGTCGCAGACGTACGTCCTACCAAATAGAGGGTTCGATTCTCCTCAGCAACATTTATTTGTCGATTTTTTTTTTTACTGCCGTGGCCGTCTGCTATCCAGAATTCGGTGTACTGCGGGCTCAAATGCAACACCTAGAAGCACATGGGGGTCAATCGATTGATATGGCTCCCTGAGTGTTCCTCAAATTTCGTGAACCACACTGAAGGTATATGTTTCGCTCGGGCCTGGTTGAAACCCCAGAATATCATGGAAGGAAGTGTCCAAAACAACCGTGTCATTGAGCCTGTGACCAGAATTGAGCTCCATTGCATCACTTTTATCATCTCATTCACAGTAATCGTGATGACAAAGAAAAGTCTCAAATTCCGTGCCCCTTCATGCCCTTTCTCTTAGTGACCCAGTCTCTGATTTCGATATCATGTCAGTGCTTATTGTAGGATTTGTGTCGGGGTCTCTGATGTTCGCACGTTTTTGAGGAACTTTCGTTGGATGTGGTAGCACCTTCTGGAGAGAGACCTCACTGACGTTTGCTTCACCACGAGACAGTTGCTGTCGACAGTATTGGGTGTAATACGTAATGGGTATTTGCTTGCGTGGGATGAAAACTAGCAGCACTGGGCACCATCAAAGTAAGTAGGCATCAGTGCAGTGTTTCTCTGCAGAACTGTCCCATGGCTATTGGTTTGATTGTTCCTGCCAGTCAGGAGAATCCAACGGTAAAAGAAGATGTGGGTGTGGCTGTGGTGGAGAAATCAGAAGCAAAACCTTGCGTGGATGACTACGAATACCCTTTCACGATAATGCACTACTGTGTGGACAGATATGCGCTGACTGGAAATTGGTGGTCTTGAAATACGCTGCGTCCGCGTACGCGCGCATTTGTGTGTGTGTGTGTGTTGTGTGTGTGTGTGTGTGTGTGTGGTGCGTGCGTGCGTGCGTGCGTGCGTGCGTGCGTGCGTGCGTGCGTGCGTGCGTGCGTGCGTGCGTGCGTGCGTGCGTGCGTGCGTGCGTGCGGTGTGTGTGTGTGTGTGTGTGTGTGTGTGCGTGTGTGTGTGTGTGTGCGTGTGCGTGTGTGTGTGTGTGTGTGTGTGTGTGTGTGTGTGTGTGTGTGTGCTTGCGTGCGTCCGTGCATTTTCCGCGGTATGCCTGAAGGGGTCTGGGAGTGGAATTTAGGAGGAGTTGGGAAGAGGGGGTGGGGGTGGGGAGAACAGGGGAGGGTGCAGGGGGGGGGGGGGGGTAAGGTTTGCGGATCCTTCTCTTGTGATATTTTGGGGAAAATCTTTTGACGCTAATATTTCTCCATAGTTGAACTGCATTGGCATGTGAGGTGTATTGATCGGAGCTGACTGCTGTCGGCCCATGGTGATTGGTCCTCATTGTCGCTGCGTCCAGGCGGAGCCGCAAACAAGGTGGTAACGCCGCGAGCCGGGCTGTCCGACCCACGAGACAGGTAATTCCAACGCACGGCAATAATAACAGAGATGGCCTGTTCCCCTCACCTTCAGCCTGCATTTACAACTTGGTCCACATTTAGCACACGGCAGCTTACAACACACCGCGCGCGCGCGCGCCGCGCACACGACACACACACACACACACACACACACACACACACACACACACACACACACCGCACACACACACACACACACACACACCCCCACGCACCACACACACACACACACACACACACACCACACACACACACCACACACACACAACACACACACACACACACACACACACGCACGCACACACACACACACACACACACACACAGGACGAGAGAGACAAGAGAGAGAGAGAGAGGAGAGAGAGAAGAGAGAGAGAGAGAGAGGAGAGAGGGAAGAAGGAGGGAGAGAGGAGGAGAGAAGAGAGAGAGAAGAGAGAGAGGAGAGAGGAAGAGAGGAGGGAGAGGGAGAGGAGAGGGGGGAGAGAAGAAGAGAAGAAGAAGAAGAAGAAGAGAAGAAAGAAGAAGAAGAGAAAGAGAGAGGAGAGGAGGAAAAGAGAAGAGAGAAGAGAGAGAGAAGAGAAGAGAAAAAAGAAGAAGAGAGAGGAGAGGAAAGAGAGAAGAGGAAAGGAGGAGAAGAAGAAGAGAAGGAAGAGAGAGATAAGAGAGAAGACAGACAGGAGAGAAGAAGAAAGAGACAGAGAAGAAGGAAGAAGAAGAAGACAGAAGACAGACAGAGAGAGAGGAAAGGAAGAGAGAAAGGAGAGGAAGAGGATAGAGGAGAGAAGGAGGGAGGAGAAGAGGAAGGGATAGGAGGAGAGGAAGAGAGAGGAGAGAGGAGAGAAGAGAGAGAGAGAGAGGAGAGAAGGAAGAAGAAGAGAAGATAGGAAAGAAGAAAAAGCAGAGAAGAAAGTAGAGAAGAGAGAGAGAGAGAGAGAGAGAGAGGAGGAGGAGGAGAGAGAGAGAGAGAGAGAGAGAGAGAGGAGAGAGAGGCTCAAATGATATGATTGAGCTGATGTTTCAGTTTATGAAATGCCAGGAACAATTATTAGCGACGATAGACTGCCTTTCCTCAATTATTGACCGCCAAATCACCGACGAGAATGAACAACTGTGCTAACAACCACCTTCGGTAACCGACACAGCTCTTGTGAGGTTAGGTTGAAAAGATGAAATGACAAAGAATAATGATGATCATGACTGTTCTCTACTGCACCTTGTCACTGAGAGAACTGCGCAGTTTGCTTGAATACGGTCAACAAACACATTCAATTCATCGTGGTGGGTCTACTTATTATTGTTTTTATTTTCTTTATCATTTGTTTATTTATTTGTTTTTGAGAGTTTAGGACCCAAATTGAAACATAACACGACATAAACTGCTCCCACATAAAAACCCAGTTGTGACTAATAAAAGAAAGGGAGAGAGTGCAAGGACAAACCGAAAGATCGAGGAAAGTAGATACTAGGACTGGGAATACAATGTCATGAGTACTGTACTGGAGCCATAGACTAACGTTAAGTTTCCGTACAATTCTGGCATTAGAACAGTGGGTTTACGCGGCACCATTTCAACAATCAGCAGTAACATTGTTTGTCAGAACCAAGCCTTCCCTCACACGGGTTACCTTTGAAAAAAAGCCCACTTATAGCGATAACAGCAGCAGCAGCTTGTAGAGGAGAGAAGGTAAAGAAAATCACATCTTTGATCAGTTATGGGTTTTGAGTGTATTAAGTGTCGAAATCGCTGAGGTTGCGTCAGTAGATGGTATGGGGAGTTTCTAAGCGTTATTATTAGTGAGAGTGAAAAAACAATAGTCCGAAAGGGATCATGAACATCTGTGTGACAGTATATTCAAAGGTTTCGAAGATCAGCGACAGTTACTCAAATTAATGTCATCAAATCTCCTAGCTTCAACCTCTGTTGGAGTAACTGAAGAGACTATCAAGAGAGATTTTCATGGATGTGGGTATTGAAAGCATCACTCGGTGAAGATTTTAAAACAAAATGAAAACAGAAAGAAGTGAGGACGGTACCGTGGGGGCAAAAGCCACGAGAATGTGAACGACTAGAAGAAAGAGTTTTTTACCTGTGGTGTAAAAACATTTATTGTCGTCAAGTCGGATTGAGGAGTGAAACTGGAAAAAACTCGTACAGAAGCATCACTGCTTTCTCTCGCCAGCGACCATCCTTTTCCCAAGAAACACTGCAATTAATTGTATGCTTTCATCGACTTAGTTCGCCTGTGTTTGTGATTGGAAATATGAACAAAGACATGTGCATCAGTGTGATTGTGAAGGAAAAAGCAAACAATTAATAAACTTTCATTGCTGGCCAGTGGTCAAATACACGCTGGAACCTCCTAAAAGACGACCCTCCATTTGTAGGTCAACCATGAAGAGGTCTGAAAAAGACAGAACACCATTCCTGCATTTATCTGGTTCCCACGTGGAAAACCGCATCGAGAACGTCTGACAAGTCTTCAAGAACTACGTGAGAAAGAACATTAACTGCATCAGCAGTGTCGCTGACATCCGG
>CM031596.1:119915249-119932749 GCA_018398815.1 Conus ventricosus | reverse complement strand
AGATTATGAAATTTAACCCCAAACTCTCAGACACATTCTTTACCTAGATTTGTTTCAACTATGTGGTTTCGATTTTCCTGTATACAGCGTACATAAAACTTTGCGCCAGAGCTCTTTGCAGCCAGGACCTCCCACTTGTAAATGTCTCTCGTAGGTATTGAACCAGCGACTTTTCAGCCCGCAAATCCCGATTTTAACCACGGTACTAAAGTGGTTGGTAGTCTGGGTATAGTTGACGAATGCACTGGAACAGTTTTTTCAACAGGTTGTTCATGTTGCAGTTTAATGTTTAAAGCCACAAGATCGTAGACCTGATCACCCGACGGTTTTAAATCATTAGCCGCATCATCAGAAGAAAAACAAAGTAATGGAATATTGTGTAAATATGCACTAGTGAATGACTGTTCGTGAAGAGAAACAAAAGGCTGTCTTGGGAGGCCACATTTTGAGAGAACGTTGACCAGAAGAAGGAAGTGGAATGGGATCGAGCCTGAAATTAAGGGAACACTGAGCAAGAAGATGAAGAGGGAAATGTCCGAATTTACACTACATAGCTAGCACGTCACACACCACACAACCACACACACACACACACACACACACACACACACACACACACACACACACACACACAAAACACACACACACACACACACACACACACACACACACACACACACACACACACACACACACACACACACACACACACACACACACACACCACACACAACACACACACACACACACACACCACACACACACACACACACACACACACACAACACACACACACACACACACACAAACACAAACACAACTAACACACAAACAACCAACAACAAAAACAACACACACCCAATAAACAACCACGACCCCCCCCCCCCCCCCCCCCCCCCCCCCCCCCCCCACCCCCCCCCCCCCCCCCTCCCCCCCCCCCTCCCCCCCCCCCCCACCCCCCCCCCCCCCCCCCCCCCCCCCCACACCCCCCCCCCCCCCCCCCCCCCCCCCCCAATCTGACTCAAAGCATTTCACCTTCTTCTTAATTCCATTTTCTCCTTACCTGCCTCTCCTCATTATATTCCCCCCCCCACCCCCCACACAACACACATACAAACACTGCACACACATTCGCTTGCCTCCTATCCGGATTCATTAAAGATCCTCAATACACACCCCATCTCTGCCGTGTGTGCTGGGGGGCAGACATTGTGAGGACAGTTCCTCAGATGAGATACCGCGTTACAAAAGTATGCGTCACCAATGGGTTGGTGTTCAGTAAACGGATTGTTTTGATCTAAGCAAATGAGGAGTAGGACCCACAAATCCCCAGCTGGGCGGAGATAATTGTTCCCAGAGGTCGATTAGCAGCGTCAGAGAGCGTTCCCATAGAAAGGATTCCGACACATCCATCCAAGTACATTCTCTCATGAACTTGCCTGTACTGACAATCTTATTTCTTATTTCTGTATTCACAATTTGTTTTAGTTTCTTGCTGTCCTCTATTTGGGTGTAGCAGGACTCAGTATGCAATTTAAACTTACTACAGGCACAAATCCTGGTTTAAAAAAATGAACAAAACATAGGACAAGCATGAAAAGATGAAATATATCCGATCATCGTCTGCTTCAAAGTTTGCCCCCACTTTACCTTAAAGCTACTTGGAGGCCAGACACATGCTATGAACAATCCAAATCCCTCAAGCTAGAAGATACCGGGGGATGCTGGTTCTCTACATATTTGCGTATGTGAAATGTTTTGTTTTCATGCTCAGTGCTTTCTGTTTCGTTTGGTCCTCTTTAGTCGCTGCGTGACACTGGAAATACCATTACACCTTAGCAAGTGAATGCGAACTGTTGGGGAGTGACCGCTATTAATATAATTTCAGTTTGTTTTTTTTTTTTTTTCATTGAAAACAGATAAGGATGTTGCTGTGGTGTGATCCATGATAAAGATATTGCTCGGCATTGCGTGGGAATCCTGTTCTGATTTGGGGGAACGGGGTTTACGCGTTCCTTTACTTTTTGCAACGTGCATGCAGACGCGCTGCAGATCCCGCTGCATCGATGATACCAAACACTATCCTTTGAGACCTGTAGATCATTTGTTTATCTTACGATGTCTACACGATAAGTCATATGTGTATAGGTTCCAGCCACGGACTCACATGAATCGTCAAGTCCTTTCAATAACACTGTATTTGCGTTTTACCATTGTTGCTTTGCTTGTAGGTATCCTTTACTTGTTTAATGTATCATGAAAGTACTTTCCGATTATACTCGCGTTCAAACAAAAGATAAAGTACTCACACACGCTCGCCGCGCGCGCGCACGCACGCACACACACACACACTCCACACACACACACACACACCACACACACACACACACACACACACACACACACACACACACACACACACCACACACACGCACGCACGCACGCACGCACGCACGTACGCCGCACGCAGCACGGCACGCACGCACGCCACGCACGCCACGCACGCACGCAACGCACGCACGCACGCAACGCACGCACGCAACGCACGCACGCACGCACGCACGCACGCACGCACGCACGCACGCACGCAACGTACGCACGCACGCACCGCACGCACGACGCACGACACGCGCACGCACGCACCGACGCACGCACGCACGCCGGCCACGCCACGCACGCACGCACGCACGCACGCACGCACGGCGCGAACAACTCACACACACACACACCACACACACACACTTCAAATCTTATGCTCCGACAAAACAGAAAGGTTTTCCACAGGACACACTAAACACGTATATCGTGCTATCCATTTTCTTTTAATATGAGGCACTGTTAGCGACCCTGGGACGAAAGCACAACCCTATAGGCTCTATGTTGTTATTGCCTGTCCTGTACTAATCATCAGAGCATCACGCTCCACCTCCGTTCTTCCATCTTTACCCCCCACCCACTCTCCTCATCCTCACCTTCTTCTTCCTTTCCAAGAGCAATTACTGCCCAGTTCTCTGGACTTAATATCCTGGAACACGGGGTCAGCAGGCTGTTGTCCTCAGCTGGTCATGGAATGTCATACCAAACCCGTCACCTGCCTCTTTGGTCTGTGCCCCTCCCTGTGTCACATAGTGCAGAGCATTGCTGTGCTGCTGCTGGCAGCTGTTGCTCTCACTTTCTCTCTGTCTTGTTTCGGTTTCTTATCTCTGTCTGTCTGTTCTGTCTGTCGTCTGTCTTTACTGTCTGTCTGTCTGTCTCTCTCTCTCTCTCTCTCTTCTCTCTCTCTTCTCTGTGTGTGGTGTGTGTGTGGTGTGTGTGTGTGTGTGTGTGTGTGTTGTGTGGGTGTGTGTGTGTGATCATCGTTGTATACAACCTTCAATTTGGCGCTTTTTAAGCAGTTTATTCCAATCTCATTTGCACTTGCACACCACAAGCACACACACGCGCGCGCGCGCGCACGCACGCACGCACGCACGCTCGCACACACGCGCACGCAGTACGCACGCAACACACAAACAAACACACACACACACACGCACGCTGCACGCACACACGCACAGCACAGCACGCATGCACGCACGCACGCACGCTCGACGCACGCACGCTCGCACACGCCACAACGCGCGCACGCACGCGCACACAACACTACAAACACACACACACCACACAACTCACAAACATATGATACTACGTTCTCCTTCTCCAGCTCCGTATTTTTCCCCATGTTATATCCATCCTCGTCTCCTCCTCCGCCTTCCTCCTCCACCTTCTCTCCCTCCTCTCACACTCCGCTTCCTCGAGAGCACAGTTTACCCTGCTTTTCGGGATTTTTTTAGCTTTTCGAACACTTAGTCAGCAGGTGTTCGTTACCAGCTGTCCTTCACTGTCAAAAACCGCTTCACTTGCATTTCTGTCTCTATCCTTCTTGTACACCCATACGCTTCTGCACACAACACTCACGCACACACGCCTACACCACACACACACACACACACACACACACACACACACACACACACACACACACACCCACACACACACACACACACCACGCAGCACGCCACGCACTGCACGCGCACGACGCACACACCACACACACACACACACCACCACCACACATACACACACCACAATTCAGCTTTCCCTTTCTCTCCACACCCACATCGTTCTTTCTGCCATTTTACCTGAATCGGGAATTCAGGGGAGGTGGGGGGGGGGGGGGGGGAGGGGTGGGGGGGGGGGGGTCCACTCTATTCACACCCCGTGCCCTTGTATACTTCAAACACGAGAGCACATCGAAAGCCACTCGGTGAGTTCGAACGCTCCTCCATCCAAGGGCCGAACCGATCCTTTTTTTCCACAATGCGATCGGATTTATCATGTGGAATCTGCACCAAAAACCTACGCTGGTTCCATCTTTGTTCGAACATTTTTTTTCTCTTCCACAAAGTTCTGTTCTATGGTTTGTAACGTAGTTTGTGACATAATCGTACGGAAACCGCCGATACGGTCCGACGCGCTGGCATCAGCGTTTAGATTGAGACATTAAAGCCTCCGTAGTGGAGGCGATCACACTAATGTAGCTCTGTCCACACGAAGGAAGGGAAGGAGTGAGAGAGAGGAGGAGAGAGAGAGAGAGAGGAGGACGTGGAGAGAGAAGAAGAGGTGTGAGGGACGTAGATGAAGGAGAGAGAGAGAGAGGATGATGGAGGAGGGAACCTGAGTTGAGGAGAGGAGAGAGAGAAAAGAGAAGGAGTAGAATAAAAATAAGATATAAAAGGACGAGAGTGAGAAGGAGAGAGAGAGAGAGAGACAGACAGGACAGGTCCGACAGTCAGACCAGACAGACAGACAGACAGACAGACAGACAGGCAGTCAGAACAGGCAGACAGGACAGCTGACAGACAGACAGGACAGATTAGACAGAACAAGGCAGCAGAGGGAGAGGGGGTGGCAAAAGGAGGGGGCGTCGTGACGCTTAAAACAAGAACGAAATACAAACATCAAAACAAAACAAAAACTTTTTTAAAAAAAGCTGTGAAAGCGGTGTGTGGAAGATGGAGAAGAGGATACAGCCTTATACATTTGTGTTTTCTCTGGATATGACCCTGCTGCTGCTGCTTGCTGCTGTGTGATGATGATGATGATGATGATGATGCTGCGGTGCTGCTGCTGCTGATGATGTATGATGAAGATGTTGATTGATGATGATGTGATCGTTTGATGATGAGGAGGAGGATAATAATGTTGATTATGATGATTGATGATGATGTTGATGATGATGATGATGATGATCGATGATGATGATGATGATGAAGATGTTTGACTCACCGTGTTGGGGGCTTTTTTCTAGGACAGTCTTGGCAAGCAGTCCTGGAAGATTGTGTGCCATAGGCACTCATTATTATCGGGATTCAGAGAAGCAGCGGTGCTTGGGGGTTAGGATCTTTTTTTAATGTCGTGTTTCTTACGAACAGTGGCTGGCGGGAGGAGGGGGTGGAGGGTGGTGAGGCGGAGAGGGGTAGGGGGTTGGGGTGCGCCACGAGAAATGGTGATTGTTGAAACGGGTGGTTGAGAAAATGAAAGGGACCCTGGAGCGTCTAAAACAGAGTTCGATGAAAAGACAGCTATACCGTGATGAAAGAAACAGAATTGAATATTTTTGTTTAAGCAATCCAGCTGGGTTTTTACTCTTCTTCTCTCTCTTCTCTCACTTCTCTCTCTCTCTCTTCTCTCTCCTCTCTCTCTCTTCACACACGCGCACGCTCGCACGCTCGCCACGCACGCGCACGCACGAACGCAACGCGCACGCACGCACGCACGCACGCACGCACGCTCGCACGCACGCACTCGCACGCACGCTCGCCTCGCACGCCACGCACGCACGCACGCAGCACGCACGCACGCCACGCACACACACACACACACACACATCACACAACACACACACTCAACACACACACATGACGCACAACCACACTCTCGCGCACGCGCGCACACATACATAAACAGGATTGCTTCTCTCCTCTCTCTATCTCTCTCTCTCTCTCTCTCTCTCTCGTTGTCTGTCTCTCTGTCTGTACTTTCTGTCTGTTCTGTCTGTCTGTCTCTCATCTCTCTCTCTCTCTCTCTCTCTTCTTATCTCTCTCTCTCTCTCTCGATTCATATAAAACCTCGCTTTCTTGCTACCCTCGTATCACCCCCATCATGGAACGTGGTGATTCAATTATTGGAGGTATTTTCTTCTGTTCTGCTTGCCAATACCAAACGACTTCGCTCATAAGTTTTGTCCTATATTAAAAATAAAAACAATTCACCATTAAGTAAGGTAATAATCTTTGACTGATCAGTATGCTAATGTGTCACCTTGCAAAGTTAGAAAAGATCTGATAAGAGCTGTTATATTCGTATATGAACAGAAAGCACATGAGACTCACAGTCAGTTAGACGATGTGTGCATGCAGAAGAACGCAGGATTTTGGTTTGAACCGGAATGTTGTTTTGGACATGAATGATTTAGGCGTGTAAGCCAGACAGCAGAAGCTTTCTGTCCGGCGAATACCTCTCTATTTCCTGGGACGACTAGAAGTTTGACAGCTCCAGAACAAAGCAGTTATGGAGATAGAAAGCCGGGAAAAGAGAGGGGTTTGCAGATAGAGTGTAGGACTTGGGAGATGAGAAAAGAGAGAGAGAGAGAGTGAGGGAGAGAGGAGAGAGAGAGGAGGCAGAGAGGAGGAGGAGGAGGAGAGAGAGAGAGAGAGGAGGAGAGAGGAGAGAGGGAAAGAGAAGTGAGGTGGTGAGAAGGAGAGAAGGGAGTGAAATTTGTGGAAAAAAAAAGGGGGAGAGCGAGAGAGAGAGAGAGAGAGAGAGAGAGGAGAGGGGGAGAATAGGAGAGAGACGAGATGGAGAGAGAGAGAGAGAGAGAGAGAGAGAGAGAGACGAGGCAGGCGGGAATAGCCAGACACCAGATATTTACAGCGATGGATAGACAGAGGTAGAAAGAGAAGAGGGGGAGTGGTGGAGGAGTTCATGACATAACCGTAAAAACGGTGTGAGAGAGAGAGAGAGAGAGAACGAGAGTGATGCGGATTGGAGGCGAGAAGAGAGATCCCCCCCGGAGAGGAGAGAGAGAGAGAGAAGAGAGGGAGGGGATAAGCAGGACACAGATGTTACAGCGAGGGATAGGACAGAGGTAGACTAGAAAAGAGTGCAGAGGGGGAGGCTATGAATAACGTAAACGGTGTGAGAGAGAGAGAAGAGCACGATGAGACGGAGAGAGGGAGGAGGAGAGAAGAGAGTTGAGAGAGATGAGAGGAGGGGCGGGATAAGCGAGACACAGATATTTAAGCGATGGATATACAGAGCATAGAAAGTTGAGAGGGGAGAGACTATGGACATAACCGTAAACGGTGGAATGAGAGAAGAGAGAGAGAGAGAGAGAGAGAGGAGTGAGAAGGAGAGAGGACAGATAGAGAGTGGAGAGATGGAGACGAGAGAGAGAGAGAGAGACAGACAGGACAGACTGACAGGGACAGAGGCCATAGACGGAGAGAAGAGAGGGAAAGAGAGAGAGAGAGAGAGTGAGAGGGAGAGAGAGAGGAGAGAGGTGAGAGAGAAAGAAGAAGGATAGAAGGAGAGAGAGAGGAGGGTGAAGGAAGAAGAGTGGAGTGAGAGAAGAGGAGGGAGAGGAGGGGAGAGGTAGAGAGAAGGAAGGAAGAGAGAGAAGAGAGGAGGAGGAGAGGAGAGAGAGAAGTAGAGAGAGAGAGTGAGCGAGAGGGAGAGGGGACGTGTGAGATTGATCGATGAGAGACGTGATTAGGTGATGAGAGCGGGAATTGTTGGAGGGATAGGGAGAGAGAGAATTTCCGAGAGAGTGAGAGACGGATGAGAGAGAGAAATTGGGTTTTGATGTTCAAAATCGATTGTTTCGTTATTTGGGCGGTCACAGGCCGCTACACAACGAAATTTATGATGGGAAGGCAGAAGGCAACGCGATAATTGAGGAGTTGGGTGTGAGACGCACCGCTATCAAAAAGGGATTCGAGCCATATCTTTGGTGTTCTCATCTTTTAGGGATGTCGGGGGACATTATCGTCATCGGTGGTGGTGGTGTGAATCTGGCTCTCTGTGCACAGCTAACCTAGCTGTGTTCCTGCACTCCACTTGCAGCGGTTAACTTTAAGTCGTCCTCAGGAATACCACCATCGAAGACATGCTCTGCTAGCCGAATCTTGTCCTCATCGGTTGCCTGGTTCTGATTAAATCGTACGCAAAAAATACCCGCTACTAATTGCCAAACGGGAGCTTAGGTTAGTGAGCGTGAGCTTTTCCTCCTAAAGGCGTCGTTTTAACCGTCAATCGACCAGCCTCCATGAACATGGCGAGAGGTAGTGAACACTCTTCTATACATACTCACCTGGGGGGTGTTATACGTGTTGTCATTTCCAAGTTTGAGGTCACCCATGAGAGCAGGGCATGCAGCCCTCTCATGATTTTTTATGAATTCTATTAATACTAATTTATGGGATGGAGAATGATGACAAATAATTAATGTTGCACGGAATTCCATTTTCGTTATTTAAATCTGCATAGCTTGGCTGTGTTCACTAATCTTTTCACAAGCAAAGTATGACCTCATCCAGGCGGATATATACAGACAGACTGCAGTGTTAGATTATGAAATGTAACCCAACCTCTTCAGACACATTCTTTACCTAGAGTTGTTTCAACTATTTGGTTTCGATTTTCCTGTATACAGCGGACATAAAACTTTGCGCCAGAGCTCTTCGCAGCCAGGACCTCCCACTTGTAAATGTCTCTCGTAGGTATTGAACCAGCGACTTTCAAGCCCGCAAATCCCGATTTTAACACGGTACTGAAGTGGTTGGTAGTCTGGGGATAGTTGACGAATGCACTGAACCTTTTTTCAACAGGTTGTTCTTGTTGCAGTTTATTGTTTAGCCTCAAGATCGTAGACCTGATCAACCGACGGTTTTAAATCATTTAGCCGCATATCAGAAGAAAAACAAAGTTATAGAATATTGTGTAATTAGCTCTATGATGAATGACTGTTCGTGTAGTGAAACAAAAAGGCTGTCTTTGGTAGGCCACATTTGAGAGAACGTTGACCAGAAGAAGGAAGTGGAATGGGATATGGAAGCCTGAAAAATTACGGGAACAATGTAGCAAAGAAGGATGAAGAGGGAAATGTCTGAATTGACACTACATAGCTAGCACGTCACACACACACACTCACACACCCACACACACACAACACACACACACCACACACACACACACACATTACACACACACACACACACACACACAACACACACACACACACACTCACACACACACACACACAACATTACACACCACACACACACACCCACTACCACACACACACACACACACACACACACACACACACATACCACACACATACACCACACATCGACAGGACAGACCGACAGGCAGGCAGGCAGGGCGACTGCAAGACAGTATACAGGTCAGAGTGACACGAAAGCAGACAGGTCAGAACAGACAGACAGACCGACAGAGAGACATCGGGAGAATGAGAAACAGACAGGGAGTAACGAAACAATGACAGTGGGGTAGGATAAGAAAGGAAGGAATGGAGGTCAGTGAAGGAGAGGTCGAGGGAGCATGGTAGGGGTTGGAATAAGAGGTGTAGATAGGAACGCCAAACCAGGGAAAATGATCACATATGAAAAATGGTTTAAAGAGAAGGAAATGACATCAATGCGGCATTAGGCACCCCTGGACTCTCCAGTCTCTCCTATGCGCCATCATGAAACGTTGCATTGTAAAAAAAAAACCCAACCAACCAAAAACCAAACAAACCAAACTAACGAAGGAAAAAGAAGGGCCGCATGGTGTAAATTACGAAGAGAAGAGTAAGAAAAACAATGCAGGCGGAGGGGTGGGGGGGGTGGGGTTGGGGGTGGTTTAATAGCTTTGGAATGGAATGTCAGAGACGCATACACCAACAAGACTGTAGTCTTGAAACGATCAGGTTTCACCCCTCATGCGGCGATTTGTTGGCTTGATCCTGGACAGAGGGAGAGTCTGAGGGCTAATGTTGATGGCTGTGGTCCATAACCTTTTACGCCGTGGCAGATGCGTCTGAGAAAAGCGCCGTGGGTCCGCGTGGGAAATAAAGGGAGGGAGAAAGAATAAAAAACAGAAAGAGGGAGAAAAATTACGCCGGAGCAGTGATGAAACGGGCGAAAAAATACGCCGTGGGCAGTAAACGGAGAAGAAATTCGCGTGGCAGAAACAGAGAGGAAATGGTATATTCATTCAGGTATGCAAGTCGACCAAGACGATCTGGAAAGGCAGGTCAAGTGAGACCCAAGTACACACGAAGTTTACTACCACAGTGAGAAGAGAAGAGAGAGGAGTATGAGAGAGGAGGAGTACGGAGCGAGTGACGTTGAGACGAAGAGAGAGGAGAGAGTGAGAGAGAGAGGAGAGAGAGAGAGAGAGAGAGAGAGAGATGAGAGAGAGAGAGAGAGGCAGGCACAGGACATAGACAGAGGGAGAGCACAACCAGATAGACAGACAGACACAGCACTGACAAACAGAGGGAGGAGAGTGGAGCGGGGATGGAGGAGAGAGAGAGAGAGAGAGTGGAGGAGAGAGAGAGAGGAGAGAAGAGAGAGAGGGAAGCGAGGAGAAAGAGAGAAGAGAGAGAGAAGAGGTGAGAGAGAGAGAGAGATGAGAGAGAAGAGAGCGAGAGAGACAGGACTTACAGACAGACAGACAAAGGAAACAGAGAAGAAGAAACACAGAATCTATGCTGTATCCCAAAATTTCAAACCTGAAATTACACAACAAAAAATGAATCTTAACAACAAAAACAAACAAGAAAATGATGCGTACGAGTGCGGGCGGAGGAGCCTAACAAGGACAAATGAGGTCTGGAAGGGCCTCTTCGTCTCATTGCAGACATTCAAGCTCACTGAATGCAACAGCATCCCGGCCAGATTGGTGTTCTAGGAGACAGGGAGGAGGGGGGTGGGTGGGGTGGGACGATATTGGGGAGGGAATGGTGGTGGGGAGAAGATTTGTCTCAGTCTAAAGTGGAAATTTTCCAATCCTCTCTCTCTCTCTCTTCTCTCTCTCTCTCTCTCTCCTCTCTCTCTCTCTTCTCTCTTGACTTTCTGGCTGTCCGTCTTGTGTTTATCTGTCTTGTCTCTCTCTGTTCTGTCTCCCTCTTCCCCCTTCTCTTTCCTTTCTCTCTCTCTCTCTCTCTCTCTTCTCTCTCTCTCTCTCTCTCTCTCTCTGTGCATATACATATCTACATCTATCTATCTAAATTATAATAATAATAAATAATGAATACTTTTATAGCGCCTATTACTCGGCTAGAGGCCAAGCTCCTAAGCGCTTTACAATCCACACTCGTTTACTCAACGGGCTGCCTACCTGGGTTAGTGCCGATGAAGAGCTCGCAGTGGCGCTTCATTCAGTCGTTTTCCCGTGTCATCCAGTCTATATCGTTCAATTATCGATCACTCATTTTCCTTTCTTCCTTCATTCTTTTCCATTTCTCAAGCAGGGTGCATGCTATGGGAACGTGTCATCCATTACCCAAACCGGCAAAACTGGACTACCTCTTCCGAAAAAGTTGGTGATGGATTTGCGTGTGTGCTGTAAAGCACAGACGACGACAGATAATAAATATCTCACTTCAACAAACATCTTACTCCATACGCGTTCTTACCCAGGGATATAACACTAGACTTTTGAAAAAAATACCACCCCTTCTGTATTGAATTACTAATGAAATTTCTTACACTCAGATTTCCGAGGTGTTAGAACAGAAAAGAATGGGGTAGTCTTAAAAGGTTTTTCACTCAGCTTCAAATCCACGAAAGAGTCTCACAGTCTTCTCCTGTCGGCTCTTCTCCCCTGTAGTTCACCAGGGACGACGTCAACGACCCAAACCTGGGTCTGGCTCACGATAGACAAACGTAGCACGGGGACCTTCCCTCTGTATGTCTTCCACAAACCGGTGCTGCAGCCTCAAAACGCCTACGGCAGGTGTCCTCCAGTTCCTTCACTCCGTAGCGGAGCATGCCATCTGTCGTTTCACAACCGGGGCAGCTCCAAAACGTACGACAGGGAGCTGCCTCAGTTCTTCATCCCGTAGCGGGCATGCCCCTCTACAACAAAGTCTGGGAACACCACCATTACCCATCCCAGTTCCTAACATGCAATAATAATTTAAACTATCAGCTGTATCACTGAAAATACTAAACCCCCATTCCCTTCTCTTCCCCCCGGCAAATTCCTGAGATAAATAGAAATAGATAATTTATTTCAATTATTCAACAAACAGACAAACAGTTTTTAATATTATAATTACAAACCAGCTTGTCTCCTCACACGGCCTCGAACCATCTCGAATTATACCAATGGAAAGAATAATTTTACTATACTTGTCAAACATTATTCATCGTATACTATCATAAACTTAATACAAAAACAAGCTGTAAGAAAATAAAATATTATAACTTATCAAACACTAAGTCTTCAACTTACCCGGGCTTCTCTCCCAGGACTTACTAGCGTCTCACGCTCTCTCTGTCGGTCTGTCACAGCAGGACAGCATTTCTGAACATCGACCGGCCCCACATACAGTTTTCAAGCTCACACGTTATAAAAACTGCACGAGAACCACGCATCTCCCTCTAAAACCTGTGCAGGGCTAAAACACATCTCTGCATCAGCTTTCAAACTTTTATACCAGTATGGGGTGGCACTTATACACTGCACTAAAATAAATGCACCTATATTTCTATTACTAAAACACATTAAATAAACTATTAATAAAAATTTTTAAACATTTTCTTTACAGTACCCCCCCCCCCCCCCTTACATAAAAGAGCGCACAAGCGATTTTACTATAAGGTTAACCAGAAGGTACAAATCCTCAAACTGACAATATCTCCAAGACAATTCTACCTTTAATTCACTACTCGAAATTTATCTAGAAAAATGTTATTCAAAAATCACCTTCAAATTCTCATCCATGGATCAACATCAATACAAACCATGCAGAAATTGACTATTGAGAGTATCAAAGAAAAATTTGACGTGATCCGAACCGCAACAGTATCATCCTGGTAAAAAACAGTCTACTAATAGCATTTAACCATCAGGTCATATTGAAACATGATCACAAAAAAACCCAAAAAACATCAGCATTTCATGTTTCTCTTCGGCGAGAAAATCTGCAAAAAGATTTGCAGTACCAGACGATGGGAAATAACAGTGATTGTCACACTCCAGCAATGACAGGGACCACCTCGTAATCTTGCATTTTGAAAACACACAGACTGGAGGTAAGAATCAAAGGGCGATGATCTGTTGGGAGAACAATCGGTCCTTCCCAGAGATATCTACTAGACTGTGTAATCACCCATACAATAGCCAGGCATTCTCTCTCGATAGTACTGTTATCGAGTTCTCTGGCAGAAGTTTTCGAATCACGAAAGCGACTGGATGAAGAAAACATCCTCTGCTCTTGAACAACGCACCAGGACGATTCCGAAATCTAGCCAATGTTTTCCTGGGACAACAATGACCTGCAAGTAAAGTTCATGAGCTGTAAACAGACCTTCGGTCGAAACCTTCTCTGGAACCACTGCGATCCACAATCTGTGACAAGTGTGTACTCCCTTGGAAAAATGAACGAAACAAAACACCTGTTTCCTTCATAGACGAACATGAACTCTGTTTTGTTTGAATACACTTCGCCCAGACTGAACATGTTTTGGATACTTAAGCCATGATGAAAATCTTTTTCTGCAAACTGATCAATTTCCTCTGTTGACCAAGACAAATCCGACACTGGAATGTCTAACTCAGCCTTTTCCCTTCTGTTTCCTGCCTCTCGGCCTTGTTCCTCAGCTGCTGCAATCGGAGGACTTTCATTCATGAGATGGGACCTGTAATGGGAGTAAACACCTTGAAACATTCCCCAAAATGAGCTCTGCGATGGGCTATCTATGACACAGCATAACAGAGAAACTGAAAAAAACACTGTATCCAACTACACCGATTTGCGACAGGAAACTCCTCAGTATTTCCACAAAAGTAACCCTTTCTGCGTCTTTCCCCACATATGATCTGGACGACAAGTGACATACCTAACGCCTGCGTTGTTGCACCTGAATCACGTAGAACTGACACTGAAAACATTCATGTTCCATCACCAATGGGTAAGGAACCAGACTCTGAAGTCAACGACAGAAACACAGCAACTTGCATCCACAGATCCTGCCAAGCAAAAGAACCCAACGCCCCCACTTGTTGTGCTTGTTTGGAGATGTGAAAACGTGACCTTCTCTAGAAATGTTTGCACATCTCCTCTCTGTAATGACCTCTACACCCACATTTCAAAACATCTCACAAAATTCCTTGCGAGTAAAACTCGACCATTTCCTCTGCGACCACCACGACCTCTGAAATCCTGAAAATATTGTCCCCCACGATCAGAAAACTGTGGTTTGAGCAACGAGGGGTACTGGGGGACTGTGGTTTTGGGAATGGGAAGTTTGGAACGGGGGAAAAACCTGTCTGGTAACCTGTCTGTGTTTTCCCCCCTCTTTTGTCCATTGAAGTAGACATTGCCAATCTCAAACTTGTTCCACGTGAATACACTATATGGATGAGCCAAACGGTAGCCTTTCTGCCGCTTCTAAGAGTTCAGCACATGTTTTTCAAACTTTACGTTCACGTAAAAAACTTACAATTTCTTTGTTACAGAAGCCAAAATTTTGTTCACATAATAGAAATCACGAAAGGACATTCATATGACAAATTTATATCTGATAGTTCACCCAAACGATCCAAACAAATGTGTGAAACGAGTGGCGTATGACACAAAAGTTCATCTTTTCTCTGGTTTAGAATTTCTAAAACGTATCTCTGTTACCCATCTTTTGTAACTGAAACTTTGCTAAGCAAATCTTTCTTGAGTTCTTTATATTCTACTGGACCACTTGCACACAGAGTATGATACAAAGACAACGCACTGCTTGTAAAATGTACACCAGACATACCCACTCCTTTTCAGCCATTCACATTTCAGCATATGTTCCAAAACGAAATAGGTATGAGTCCATCATATTCCATCGTTGATTCAAATAAAATAAGGCATCTAGGGATACACGTATGCCTTTGGTACCAGAGTGAGAAACCATTGTTCTGATCACCCGCTCATGTTTTACTTTCGCAGGAAAACTTTATCTTCTCGCTCTCTAATTCAAGTTTCTGCTAGCTAGTTCTTTCTTTAACAGCCGATCCTCTCTCTCACTTTTCCTATTGTCTTTGAGATTCTCTTTCAAATTTCAATCGCATTCAACTCTCTTTCACCTATGGTTCTTTATTCGCCTGAACTGAGCCAATCTTTATTTTTCTCTCTCTGAGTATTGTCTTTCTTTCTTTTAGCTAATTGAGCAAGAGTCTTTCTTTCTCTTTCAGTGCATCTCTCTCTTCTTTTGCTACTCTTTCAGCTAAATCTCTCTCTTCTTTAGTATGTGGCCTGTCTTTCGTTTTCTCTTTCAGCTGCATCTCTCTCTTTCTTTAGCTATTCTGAGCCAACTGTCCTTTCTCTCTTCTTCCACCTGAGCCAGTCTTTCTTTCTACCTCTCTATCACTGAGCCCGTCTTTCTTTCCTCCTCTCTATCACACCTGAGCCAGTCTTTCTTCTCCTCTCTATCAGTTTAGCTGCTCTTCTTTTCTTCCCTATCCAGTTTTAGCTGTCAAGGCTCTTAGTTCTTTTTCTTTTTAGCGGGCTAAGTTCAAGTCGTTTTTGAGTGTTGATTTTCTCTTCTCTTTCAAGTTTTATCCACAATATCTTTAAGTTCATGGACCACCAACCCTAATCTTTTGCCTGTTGTGAGGTTAACAACGCAAATTTATCCGGGTCCATGTTTGAAAATACTATACACCATTTCTTAATCAAATTAATAAATTTATGTCCACCAAAAAACACAATGTTGAATCATAATTTACTTTTAGTATCAAAAATTTTAAGCACACACAAATGTTTAATCAACAAGTCCACACACACACAAAAAAACATTATATAAGACAATACAATGGGAGAGAAAAAACCCTACAGCAGCAAGTAGTAGTTACTCTGTATCACTTACAAACACACAAAACTATTTACAACCCACAAACTATACAAAACAAACTACACTATCAAATGTACAAAATACCCTACATACAAAAGGGGTGGTATTCACACATAAACATAAACATATAATGTATTAAAGAAGAAAAGACCACAATCAAACAGGGTGCCAAGAGAGATAGGGGACTGTAACAAAGGAAGGAAATGAAACTACACCCTCGACACTACAAGAAATACTATCTATTTACACAGTAGTGTCCCCGTTAAAACTGGAGAGGGAGTAAATTACACATAAAAAATATATGGACTTTTTTAAATGAAATCTAGTTGCGTGCAAAATTTTATTATTATGCTACTAAACAAAGACCTAACCCTGGGGATTCGGGGTCACCACTGTAAAGAACAGACGAGGACAGAATAAAATCTCAATCTCAACACAATCTTTCTCCATACGCGTCGTATCCCAGGATATAACACCTAGAACTTTTGAAATAAATACCGCCTTCTTTATTGAATTATAAGATAATTTCTACATCAGATATCGAGCGTGTAGAACAGAAAAGAATGGGGATAGTCTTAAAAGGTTTTCATCAGCTTCAAATCACCGAAAGATTCTCCAAGTCTTCCTCGTCGCCTCTCTCCCCTGTAGTTCACCAGGGACGACGTCATCGACCGCACCTGGGTTGGCTTCCACAGGACTAGACAAACGTTAGGCCGGACCTTCCTCTGGATGTCTTCAAACCGGGTGCTGCCTCAACCGCCTACGGCGGAGCTCCTCCTGCTTCTTCACTCCCGTGCGGAGAATGCCATCTGTAAGTTTCACAACCGGTGCAGCCTCAAAGCTTATGGCAGGGAGCTCCTCAGTTCTTCACTCCGTAGCGGGCATGCACCTCTACAATCAAGTCTGGGAAACCCCATTACCATCCCAGTTCCTAACACCTTCAATAATAATTTAACTATATCAGCTTCGTCTCACTGAAAAACTAACCACCATTCCCTTCTCTCTCACCCCGGCAATTCTGAGATAAAATAAATAGTATAGATAATATTATTTCCAATTTAGTCAAAAAACAAGGACAACAGTTTTAATATAATATAAACAACAGATTGTCTCTCTCAAGGGCCTCGAAACCTCTAGAATCTAATACCACTGAAAGAATAATTTTATTACTTGTCAAAATATCATCGTAATACTATTCATAACCATAAACAAAACCAAGCTTTAAGAAAATAAAATATTATAACTTAACAAACACTAAGTCTTCAACTTACCGGGCCTCTCTCTCCCAGGACTTACTAGCGTCTCACGCTCTCTCTCTCGGTCTG
>CM031596.1:119895249-119900249 GCA_018398815.1 Conus ventricosus | reverse complement strand
TTTTTGTTTTGCGCCAGCTTGATCGTATCCAGATTTGAGTCTGCTATGAGCTCATATATGGGAAAAGCAAGACAGTCGAGTTTCAGCCTACGAATGGACGTATCTTTGACAGTGTTGCTTACATTTCTTGTCCAACACTGCAGTGTCTGTAACTTTCGGGCCTGGTTGAACAAAAAAATCTTCAAACGAAGGGGCAAAGTAAAGCCTTGCCATGTATTCTCCAAACCAGAATGAATTTCCACCGAAACATATTATTATTAGCTTCCTTAACAATGATGGGAAAAGATACTTTGGAAATTTGGTGGCATTTATCCCTTGCTCTCGCGTTGATCTTTTGTTTGGCTCTTCTCTCTAATCCCATGACAGTGTCAAAGTCATCAGAATTATCATGGTCATCAAAATTGTCATCGGAGTGATGTGGTGGCGCCCTAAAAAATGGCCGACGCTCATCCACACTGGCTCCATTACCTAACAGTCATTGTCATCAGGAGGGGCTTAGTAAGTGGTATCCTACGTATTTTGAATCAAACAGACATCGTTTAAAATCATCGAACTGACTCTGTAGCAGTGCAGTGTCTCCTTTGTTGGCCCTAGATGAACAGCTCTGCTGTTGTTTATGTATAGGGGACCTAAACTGAGCTAAGTAGAAGATGGGAGTAATACTCGTACCACGTCAAATAGAAACTGGGCGAAGGAGAGGTGTGAGAAGGGGAGGGGGCACGGAAGATGAGATTGAAACAAACAAACGAATAAGCCAACAGAAATAAAGAGACAAAACTAAAACCTTTGTGCATTTCAGGTTGAAGATGGCGAATATTCTGAATGTCAAGACTGTCATGTTTCAGGTGGAATCATCATGGTTAATGCCATTATTCTCATCATCATCATTAGTCGTCGCACAACAAAGAGGTGGGAAACACAAACATGGTTTTGTGTGGAGCTGTGGGAAACACAAACATGGTTTGTGTGGAGCTGTGGGAAACACAAACATGGTTTGTGTGGAGCTGTGGGAAACACAAACATGGTTTGTGTGGAGCTGTGGGAAACACAAACATGGTTTGTGTGGAGCTCCATGCTCCGCTCTAGTGGGGCTCTCAGTTTGGGTTTTCTTCCCTCTTCAACCGCATTCAAACTGATTTCATTTGAATGGCCTTAAGTGCTGGGAAGATCATAGAAATTCATAGTGTTGAAATGGTCTCCTTCCCGCAGAAGATGTTCGCACAGTCTGGTTTAGTGACAATAAGAGTATAATTATCTGTTGGGAGATCAATGGACCAGATGGTGTGCCGAGTATTTGATAAGAAGGGGACACACACACACACACCACACACACACACACTACACACGCACGCACGCGCGCGCGCACGCACGCACACGCACGCACGCATGCACACGGGGATATTACAGAAAGCGACAACGGGCAGTGCAGAGTCTTCTCCGCTGGGATAAAGCCACCGCCATCTGACATCAGTTCTTTGTCAACTGTTGGTATTTGGAACTCAATAAGACGAACCTGTACATACAAATAAGAGGGAAGTTCTATGAAGCGCTAATGAAGGGGTGGGTGTGGGGGAGGTGTGTATGGGGGTGGGGGGTGTGGGGGGTACGTCACTATGTAGGCAAAGAAGATTAAAAAAAACAGCCCCGTTTGTCCTTTCTACCACCTTTCAAGACCCCACCCCCTACCCTCCCCTTTCGCTTTAACCTCGCTATACTCTCTCTCTCTCTTCTCTCTCTCTCTCTCTCTCTCTCTCTCTCTCTCCTCTCCTCTCTCCTCTCTCTCTCTCTCTCTTTACTTCTTCTATCATTAATGCAATGTCCGGGGATATAATGAGCCTGTGATTTCCTTCCGCCCCAGGGATAAGATGGATACAGGCTTAGAGATGGGGAAGAGAGGGATACAGGCTTAGAGATGGGGAAGAGAGGAATACAGGCTTAGAGATGGGGAGAGAGGGGTACAGGCTTAGAGATGGGGAAGAGAGGAATACAGGCTTAGAGATGGGGAAGAGAGGAATACAGGCTTAGAGATGGGGAAGAGAGGGATACAGGCTTAGAGATGGGGAAGAGAGGGATACAGGCTTAGAGATGGGAGAAGAGAGGAATACAGGCTTAGAGATGGGGAAGGGAGGAATACAGGCTTAGAGATGGGGAAGAGAGGGATACAGGCTTAGAGATGGGGAAGAGAGGGATACAGGCTTAGAGATGGGGAAGAGAGGAATACAGGCTTAGAGATGGGGAAGAGAGGAGTACAGGCTTAGAGATGGGGAAGAGAGCGATGCAGGCTTAGAGATGGGGAAGAGAGGAATACAGGCTTAGAGATGGGGAAGAGAGGGATGCAGGCTTAGAGTGGGAGGAGGGATACAGGCTTAGAGATGGGGAAGAGAGGGATACAGGCTTAGAGATGGGGAAGAGAGGATACAGGCTTAGAGATGGGGAAGAGAGGGATACAGGCTTAGAGATGGGGAAGAGAGGGCGTAAGGACATGGGAGATGGGTAGCAAAAAAAGATTGAGTTCCTTTTCTTTTGTTTTCTTTTCTGTTTTAACCATTTTAGGACTTAGGAGAAAATCCTTTTAAGCGTTAACAGTGTCACTATCAGGGACTGTTCACATCCGATAGGTACGTTTATCAGGTGAAGAGAAGAAAGAAAAAAACCAAGGAGTCACTCTCAAAATACATTGTTGTTGTTGTTGTTGTTGTTTTGTTTTGTGTTTCGTTTCGTTTCTTCTTTATAAGCAACAGGCCGACGTGGTAATAACGATCATCGTTACGTGCAGCGGCTCTCTTCAGTGAAAGAAGAAGAAAGAAGAAGAAGAAGAAAGAGAAGAAGAAGAAGAAGAAGAAGAAGAAGAAGAAGAAGAAGAGAGAAGAAGAAGAATGAGGAGTTGGAGAGGGGAGGGGGAGGAGGAGGGAGGGGAGGGGGGAAGGGAGGAGGGGGAGAAGAAGGAGGATAAAAAGAAGAAAGAGGAGAGAGAAAAAAAGGGTAAAAATGAAGGAAAAGGAGGGAGGAGGAGGCAGTGGAAGGGGGGGGGGGGGAGGGAAGGGGAAACTGAGTTGCTGTGATGATAGTTGTCGTTGATGGAGTGATAGGGAAAAAGGAGGGGTTGCCTGCGAGGAAAACATAGATAGATAGATAGATAGATAGATAGATAGATAGATAGATAGATAGATAGATAGATAGATAGACAAAAGATAGATAGAATAGATAGATCGATAGATAGATAAATAGATAGACGGACAGACAGATAGAGAGATAAATTAAAAAAAATAGAAAGATAGATAGACAGACCAAGTATCTGTAACAATGACCAACAACAACAACAACGGTCTCTCTCTTGGCATTGCCTACAGGCATGGATGTCTCTGCATCATTGCATAATCACACGCATGGATCAACAAACAGGCCATCGTGTATTTTGCTGAAATGAAATTCATGTAGTTCTTGTGTACATACATCCGAGCCGGGTCTGTGGTGGTCAGAGACGTGAAACTAACCTCCATGCTTCCATCTAAGTCCACTCCAGATTGTTACTTTATTCAAGCAACATACTCACGCTTTCATTGAAATAATCATGAGAACCAGACGCAGTGTACCAGCGAGGGAGACGCCAACACTAGTTAACAGGCTACGTCTGGATGTTTTCTGTGCTTGTAGGTATTCTAAACAGGAGGTCTCCTCTTTCGCCACCGGCTTCTCTATTTCTAGTTCGTTAGAGCCCAGATGAGACTGTTTTAGTTTGTCATTCAGGAGGTTGTGTTTGTGTCTCGTTTTGTGTAATTGCGTATTGATTATAGAAACCGGATATTAGAACGCGGAATGTCATGAATGTGGAGGCAGACTGCAATCATTCCCCCCACAATGCATGCAATTCTCGATCATACTTGGATTGTTTGCACTTATTTCAGACTGGAGAGGTCAGGGCGGACGGAGGAATGGAAAAGGAGAGAAACAAACAAACAAAAACCGTAAAGAAAAAGAAGTTTCTTTCATGATTAAAAATAAACACTTTCTTTCATGTCAAACGAAATAAAGAGAACTTTGTAACAAAGGTACAAGATTATTCTGTCTCCCTAAATGAATATGTTATTAACAGATGTTTGGAAAGCATTTCTGGTGGTTTTGATGTACCAGTAAATATATGGATACATTTGCATTTTTAATCCGGGTTTTCATATATTCTCATGCCTTAAATAAATCTGGTCTCCAAATGAATGTTTGAGGCTGCTTGTTGTGATCAGAATACTGTTCATCTCTGCTGTTTGTAAACCGACATTTTGCAAGAACCGGCTGTGATGTGTTCAGTTATAATTATAGTGTCAACGGATACATTAGTGCACAGTTATATGTAGATTTAACAAATCAAACCTAACCTAAAAATGTTTCTGATGAACCCGGCGTATGCACTTCATAGAGGTGAAGAACATCCATAAGTTATAAAAGAAAATGGTGCCCATACACTGAATCAGTACAGCATTGATACTGAAGATGGCAGCACTATTGTGGATTTCTTCTGTTTGTGCTTCGTGTTGTTTGCTGTCCTTATGCTTTACTACGACGATGTGATATTGAAATATGGCTTAGAAAAAAAAAATCAACATTCCATGATGAGATCCTACGACACGCGTTTAAAAAAAATGTGGTTGCTTTATGTGCTGTTACAGTTGTACATGACGATCTTCTTTGTGTATGGTTGATCAACATCAATGACATCAACAAAACAACCAACTTTGAGATCCCAAACATACGATTCTAGTTCTTTTCCCATAAAACCGCTCGCTTGGTCTTTCATTCATTGTTTTTTATGTATGTATGTATGTATGTATGTATGTATGTATGTATGTATGTATGTATTGTATGTATGTATGTATGTATGTATGTATGTATGTATGTATGCATGTATTATGTATGTATGTTGTATGTATGTATGTATGTATGTATGTATGTATGTGTGTGTGTATGTGTGTATGTATGTATGCTGTTTCATGTATGTATGTATGTAT
>CM031596.1:119867749-119882749 GCA_018398815.1 Conus ventricosus | reverse complement strand
GAGAAAGAAACGAAAGAACGATCAAAAGAAAGGAAATGAGAAAAGAAAAAAAAGTGAAATAAAGAATGGATGTCAATGTGTTCTTCGAGACTTGGCTTTTTAGCACCTATAGCACTTAGATTTTTTTTAAAGGGAAAATAAACAAAATGAAGGGGAAAAACTAATTTCTCTACCCATCCTCACCTGTAAAATTTTAATACAGTTTACATGCTACTGCGCTTGTTCGTTCAAAGGTTTTGAGGGATGCTGCAAGTTCTTTTAAGACTTATAGATCTAACGTCAGGGTAGATGGGAGGGGTGCAGGGTAATGGAAAGGTGCAGGGTAATGGGAAGGGTCAGGGTAGAGGGAAGGGTGCAGGGTAATGGGAAGGGCGCAGGGTAATGGCAGGGTACAGGATGGGAAGGTACAGGTTAATGGAAGGTTAATTGAGGCGCAGGTAAATGGAAAGGTGCTTGAGAATGGAGGGTGCAGGGCAGTGTTGAAGGGCAGGGCTTAATGGGAAAGGGCAGCCAGTTCCTGATTAGGGTGCGGTAGTGGGAGGGTTAGAGTAATGGGAAGCTCATGGTAATGGGAAAGGGTGCAGGATAATGGGAATGGTTTGCGTGTAGTGACGGTACAGGGTATGGGAAGGGTGCTGTATGGTAAGGTACCAGGTTTGGGAAAGTGCTGGTAATGGGACAGGTGGCATAGTAATGGGAAAGTGCATAGATGGGAAAGGTGCAGAGTAATGGGAAGGGTGCAGGGTAGTGGGAAAGTACAGTGGTGTGGAAGGTGCAGGGTAATGGAAGGTGGTGCTGATGTAATGAAGGTGCATATAATGGGAAAGTGCAGAGTTATGGAAGGGTGCAGAGTAGTGGGAAAGGTACGGGAATGGGAAGGGTGCAGGTATGGGTAAGGGTGCAGGGTATGGGAGGGTGCATAGTATGGGAAAGGTGCAGAGTAATGGGATGGGTGCAGGGTAGTGGGAAGGTACAGTAATGGAAGGGTGCAGGTAGTGGGAAAGGTATCAGGGTATGTGGAAGGGTGCAGGGTATGGTGAAGGGTGCAGTGGTAGTGGGTAGGTGCATGTAAGGGAAAGGTGCAGAGTTTAAGGGAAAGGGTGCAGGTATTGGAAGGTACAGGTAATGGTGATGTCATGGTAGTGGTGTAAGGTGCAGAGTAATGGGAAGGAGTCCAGGGTAATAGGAAGAGGTCAGGGTAATGGGAAGGGGTGCAGGATAATGGAAGGTGCAGGGTAAGGGAAGGGTACAGGGAATGGAAAAAGGGCAGGGTATGGGAAAGGTGCAGATAAAGGAAGGGATGCAAGGGTAAAGGGAAAGGAGGAAGGGTAAAGGAAGGGTGCAAGTAAATGGGAAAGGTGCAGGATAATGGAAAGAAGTGCAGGCAAATGGGAAGGGTACAGGGTAATGGGAAATTTTCAGGAATTAGAAAGGTGCAGAGTAATGGAAAGGGTGCAGCAAATGGAAGGGTGCAGATAATGGGAAGGGTGACAGGTAATGGAAGAGTACAGGTAAGAAGGAAAAGGTGAAGGAATTTGAAAGGTGCATAGTAATGGAGGGTCAGGGTAATTGAAGGGTTCAAGTAATGGAAAGGTTGGATGGTAATGGGAAAGGTGCAGATAAAGGAAAGGCAGGGTTAATGGCACGGGTGTCAGTAATGGGAAGGTCAGGGTACATGGGAAGTGCAGGTTTATGGGAAAGTGCAGGGTACATGGGAAGGTGCTAGGTTATGGGAAGTGCAGGGTAATGGGAAAGGTTGCAGGGTAATGGGAAGGGTGCAGGGTAATGGGAAGGGTGCAGGGTAATGGAAGGGTGCAGGGTAATGGAAGGGTGCAGGGTAAGGAAGTTGTCGAAAGGGTTGTAGGTAAAGAGGAAATCAGACATTTCTTTTTTTTTTCTTTTCTTTTTTGTTCATGAGAAACCCTTCAGCATCAAAGCTTGTCACCATCTGACGTTCCTGGAATCAGCAGTTTCTTGTAAAACAAAATCAGGTAAGGCGGAAATAAGACAGACAGAAAGAAAGAAAGAACGACAGAAAAACAGAATGAAGAGAAAGAAAGAAAGATAGAAAAAGAAGATAGAAAGGAAGAAAGAAAGAAAGAAAGAGAAGAAAAGAAAAAAAGAAAGAAAGAAAGAAGAAAGAAAGAAAAAAACAAACAAACAAAGAAGGAAAAAAAAAGATAGAAAGGAAAAAAAAAGAAAGAAGAGAAAGAGAAAGAAGAAAGAAAAGAAAGAAGGAAAAGAAAGAAAGAAAGAAAGAAAAAAGAAAGAAAGAAAGAAAGAAGAAGAAAGAAAGAAAGAAAGAAAGAAAGAAGAAAGAAAGAAAGAAAAAGAAAGAAAGAAGAAAGAAAGAAAAGAAAGAAAAGAAAAGAAAGAAAGAAAAGAAAAGAAAAGAAAGTACACCGAAGGAGGAGGGAAATGTGGTTTTGATCTCAGCAACAGACACACGACAGATAATGAGCATGAAACACATGTCCTTCAGTAGCTGTTTTACTTTATTTTAACGAGGAAAAAAGAAAGAAGAAGAAAAAAACGAAGACAAGGAGAGCAGAAGACAGAATAAAACTAAGAAAAAAAAAAAAAAAAAAAAAAAAAAAGGAAGCAGAAAATATGAAAGAAACAGGAGGAAAATCGCTTCGTTTTTTACTTCGGCGAAAGAGGTCTTGTTTTCATTATGCCTATTGTTTTGTAGGTCTTGTTTTCATTATGCCTATTGGTTTGTGTGTCTGTATTAATGTTATGCAAGGTTTCGCAAAACTCGCTGAAGTAGTCTTAGCAATAGTTGGCGGACCAGGATTCTGACCCAAGAACAAACTCGGGAAAAGTGGCTTGGATTCAGATCAAAGGCGGAACTACCATTATATTTTTTTTTACTATCTTTAAATGTGAAAATATGCATTTAAAAAAAGATATTTTGTGTGAAATTCTCAAACATATATTACACAGATCACCGTGAAAAGAAATCAAGAAGATGGACGAGCTGATATCTAAGAACTTTACATTGGTATGGATGTGGACGTAAACCTGATTCTGTGAACATTTCATTTTGATCCAATTTCATCTTGTTTTCAGCCCAGCCGACTCCGAGGGCCAATTAAGAGGTTTTGCTCGTAAAGGCAATTCTTTTGATAGATGTGGAAAAACTGCTTGGACAAACATTTGTTATTCGTTACGCCAGTCGCACATGGACCGAATAATATTTTATGCCTCAAACTGCAATCGACGTTGTGAGGAACAACCACTTTTGAATGTTGTATGTTAACTGGTTTGAGGAACATTTTTGTGTGTTGGGTAGAGGTTAATGTGTTACTGGAAGTGTTTTGGTGTGTTGGGTAGAGGTTAATTGTGTACAGGAAGTGTTTGGTGTGTTGGGTAGGGTTATTGTGTGTAGGAAGTGTTTTGGTGTGTTGGGTAGGGGTTAATTGTGTGACAGGAAGGTTTTGGTGTGTTGGGTAGGGGTTATTTGTGACAGGAGGGGTTTTGGTGTGTTGGGTAGAGGTTAATTGTGTGACAGGAGTGTTTTGGTGTGTTGGGTAGAGGTTAATTGTGTGAAGGAAGTGTTTTGGTGTGTTGGGTAGAGGTTAATTGTGTGACAGGAAGTGTTTTGATGTGTTGGGTAGGGGTTAATTGTGTGAGAGGAAGTGTTTTGATGTTTTGGGTAGGGGTTAATTGTGTGACAGGAAGTGTTTTGGTGTGTTGGGTGGGGGTTAATTGTGTGACGGACGTGTTTTGGTGTGTTGGGTTAGGGGTTAATTGTGTGACAGGAAGTGTTTTAGTGGTTTTGGGGTAGAGGTTAATTGTGTGACAGGAAGTGTTTTGGTGTTTTGGGTAGTAGTTAATTGTGTGACAGGAAGGGGTTTTGGTGTGTTGGGTAGGGGTTAATTGTGCGACAGGAAGTGTTCAGGGATGATGCAGATTCGCGTTCTTTGTGGTTTGGGCTTCTGGTTTTCAATCTGAATTTGTTTTCGCTTATCAAAAATGAGTCTCTTTTCCGTTCAGTATTAACGTGTTTCTGTCTTTGTATAATGTTTTTGTTTCGGCTTTTTTTTTTTACCCATTCGAGCGTATGTTTCAAGACTTGTATGTGTCTCTATGTACCCTTTGTGTGTATGTTTATGAGCATGAGACTTAAAAAGTATGGATTTGTTGACTTAATTTTGTGCACTCGTTTACTTTTTTGGTAGCACGTAAGTTGTTTTAGGTACAGTTTGACATGAATAGAATCAGAATAGTATCAAATATATTATATTTATAATTATATATTAATATTTATATATATATTAATTTTTAATTATTTTATTATAAAAATTTATATTATATTTATTTTTATATATTTAAAATTTTATATATTATATATATATATTTCACACAAAGTGAAGGTTTCTTTATGTCAATGTACTTTAAGACACGTGTATTTCAAACCAATGGCTTGCTATACTTATCATACACTATCAGGGGGGAAAAATGAGAGAATCAGACATACCTCATCATACCCTGGGAATTTTAGCATGAGAGACACTGTTAGTGGCCAGTTTGAGAAAGAAGAACAACGTGTGTAACACTGGTCTTGCGATGGAAAAATGCAAAGGCACATATTAAAATCGCATGCTTTTCACATTTACTTTTATACTCATAACCGATATAGAAAAAGGCAAAGCTGTGAAATTAGAAACAGGAGGGAACCAGCACCATCAAGGATAAACCCTCTCCACTAGTTGTACGTATTATTCCCGCCTTTACGGTGCTCATTGCTTTCATTGTACATTTGGATGCCACCTTGAAGATTCTAGATTTGGCATTCCCTGCCTAGACTACTGGTAGCGAAGACGCTTGTTTTGTATTCTGAAGACCAAACTTGGAGAGGGGGGTAGGGAGAGAGAAGGGAGGAAGGAAATGGACGGGGAAGAGATCGAAAATGGAAACTTTTTTGTTGGAGGAGAAAAAACCCCGAAATGTAGTGCTGATTACTTGCCTTTCGCCTTTGTTTTCCCAGTACAGGAGGAGGTAATAATGGGGTAAAGGCTTTGGGGGGAGGGGGGGGGGTAGATGAGAGAAAATTTTTAAAAAGCGGGGACACAACAAACAACAAAAGCAATTAGATAAGAAAAAATTTGGGCTGAATGTTACACAAAATAGAAAGAAGGAAAAAAATTAGCGCGGGCAAAGTTTTTTTTTTTCAAATTTAAATTTTTTGCCTTAAGTTTACGAAGATGAATTTTGAAAAAAAACCCCCAAAGGGAAAAAAAGAACGATAAAACACACGGGAAAAAAATATGTCAAAAAACCCAAAAACAAAGGAACAAAAAATTTTCACTTGAAATGACGGACGGTCCCTCTTCCCCTCCCGGGTCGCTGGGTTCTCCCCCCCCCCCCCAAACCCACCCCCCCCCCCTCCCCCTTCCCCGTGCTCTTTTTCCAAAACCTTTACCCTAAAACCCACCCACCGTTCCTTCTACTTAAACTCCGTCCCTGTTTGCCAGTTATTTTGTTAATGAGTGTTCCCTTTTTCCTCCCCAAGCGTTTAGTTTTTCATTTGCCTTGTGTTCATGGAATCGATGACAAAACCCTGGAATAAAAAACCTGAAAAAAATTTGGAGGCCGCGGGAAAAATTGTTGGAAAAAAAATCAAATGATTTGATCAGCTTGTTGTACAAAAGTACGGGTTTGCGTTTGTTTTACCGGGGTAGAATGGAACCCAAAAGGGAAAGGTTGATCGAAGACAGGGGGGGGGAAAGAGAGGGGAGGGGGCAGGGGAGGGGGGGGGGGGGGGGGGGTTGGGTTTTTTTTTATTGTTCTTTGTTGAATTTACTGTTTTTTGGTTTGCATATCTGGTTTTTTAATGGTTTTCAGTGTTCCCCTTTTTATGTTTCTTTTTCATTTCTGATGTCACGGTGGCCTGATATTTCAAAAATTGGGTTTTGAAAACATTTTTTTGCTTGGTGGAAAATGCTCTTTTTTTGGGGGCAATTTCAAGAAATTTCCTTTTTTTCACCCTTCTTTGCTGTGTTGGTTTTCTTTTGTTGGATGCATTTAAATTTGGTTTTTTTAGGTTGGGCATTTCTTGGGGTAGGGTGTTTGCAGTATTTTGGACAGTTTGTTTTTTTTTGGAAACAGAAGTTGTTTAAAATTTTTAAGAATTCTTTCCCTTTTGGGTTTTTTTTGAGTTTCCCCTGTATGAGGGGTTGTTTCCATAAAAATTTTTCTTTTTCTATTTTTCTTGCTTTTATTTGTTTGTTATCTGGGTTTTTATTGTAGTTTAATTGTATCCCTTCTTTGTTTGTGGCCCCCTGGTATTTCTGCTGCTTGTTTAACCTTTCGCACTGGGATGACGATTTGACAGTCTCTTGTTTATGCCGTGGGGTATGGTCTTTAATACAGATGGTGGTGGTTACTTTTGGTGTGTACATAAAGAGGTGTGTCGTTGGGTTTCTTGTATGGTTTATATATGTGATTATTGAAATCCAGTGTTATGTCTAAGTAGTTCACTACCTTTTTGTTTGTTTCAATGGTAATTTTTAGGTTGTGATTTTGGAAGATTTTGCAAAAGATGCAACCTATGCCTAACTGAAAAATGACTAATACTATGTAAACCTCACTTAGCAACTCTTAATACTAAAACAGAAATAGTAAATAACTGCAGGCATAAATGGAAATCGTTGTTAGTGAACACACCCCGTACAACAACCTGAACCCCCCCCCCAAAAAAAAAAACAAACAAACAAAAACACGTGCAACCAACACGCACGTGAAAACAGCTGCAACCGGGCCCCACACGCTATATAACACCGGCGGTGGGCAACCCAAACTCCATCCTGACGATAGTCAAGCGCTAGAAACAAATTTGTAGAGTTTTAATATTCCTTTTTGATATCATATATATATATTATATATATATATATATATATATATATATATATATATTATATATTTATATATATTTTATATTATCTCACAATATATAATATATATATATATAAATATATATTATATATATATATTTAATATATTTATATATATATATATATATAATATATATATATATATCTCTCTCTTCCAGCAACTTACAGAGCAGCTTGGTGTTGCAATGACTGCAAGAATATTTGAATTATACACAAAGCTTGCTCTTATGTCTTAGATTGAAGAAATAGGGGAAGAGACGCATTCATATCTGCAGTGGTAGATGATTCTGCCTAACTAACAGTAACACCCACTCAAGCACATACTGTTAGTTAGGCAGAATCATCTACCACTGCAGATATGAATGCGTCTCTCCCCCTATTTCTTCAATCTAAGACATAAGAGCAAGCTTGTTTATAATTCAATATTTGTTTATAATTGTGTGTGTGTGTGTGTGTGTGTGTGTTGTGTGTGTGTGGTGTGTGTGGTGTGTGTGTGTGTGTGTGTGTGTGTGTGTGTGTGTGTGTGGTGTGTTGAGTGTTAGCACACATGCCCTTAAATAATACAGAAAGCAAAAGATATAGTGACATTCTCCTGGTGTTCTAAGTCATTTGGGTATGTTTTAAAATAATTAACACATTACAAAGACATTGATGAAGACAAAGCTCCTGATATTCCCTTATTTTCGTCTAGTGGCAAGCGTTTCCAACCATGCTGCAGTAGCGTATTGATGGTTGACTTTCCATGTTCATACGTGCGTCTGCATCTACACAGGGAAATCATGAAGGTATTGTGGAGATCTCCTTCCTACACTGGACTATCACCGGTTTCGCTAGACAACGATGCAAATATCAAGGTGGCTATTCTGCCCAAGAGCGGCGTTTTGCCAAAGGTATTAGTCAAAAGTGGTGCCTTTGACACAAACCAAATAAGTGACTCTTTATCAGTGCATATTTCATATAACAAATAGCTGTCATAGCGATGTGATTCTAACCGTTCATAGCAGACTGCTTGTGCTCATGTGACGCGGACAGGTTGGACATTACTGTACATGCAGAGATTTGGGAGTGGGCAGTAAATGTCACGAAAATAAACTTTAACGAGAGAGGAGAGAGAGAGAGAGAGAGAGAGAGAGAGAGTGAGAGGAGAGAAAAGAGAGAGAGAGAGAGAGTGAGAGAGAGATGAGGGAGGGATTATGAGGGGAAGGAGGAGGGGGTGGCACAAATGATATTCGTCCAATGCGTGCAACGTCCAGTAGAATTAGCTGCACTCCGTGTGGATACCGCGGCTATAGAAAGAATGCAGGGCTGTAAATTGTGGTAAGAGTTGTAGGATGTTCGCAGAGTGAAACAAGTAGGATATTGGCTTCCCCCCTCCCCTCTCCCCCTTTTTTTCTTTTCTTTTGGTTCATCAGACACCTTCAACATCAAACCTTGTCACTGTCTGACATTCCTCAGATTCAGCAGTTTCTTGTAGAAAAAAAGTACAAAGGAGAAATAGAAAGAAGAGAAAGAAGAAAGAAAAAGAAAGAAAGAAAGAAAAAGAAAGAAAGAAAGAAAGAAAGAAGAAGGAACGAAGAAACAATGAAAGAAAGAAAGGAACCTTACTGAATGTTCAAAGGAATCTCGTTTTGCTCTCAGCAACAGCCTGACGTACGGTAATGAGCACGTAGCACACGTCCTTTAATACCTTTTTACTTTTTTAATGACAGAAAAAGACGACAATAAAGAGAGAAAGAAAAAAAAACTAAGCAAAAAGAAGAAAACAAAAACATAGAAAGAAAGTTAAAACAAAACAAAAAAACAAAAAACAAAAAACAAAACAAAACAAAAAAACAGGAGAAAATCTACTTCCGTTTTTACCTTCGGCGAAGAGGTCCTGTTGTCATCATGCCCATTAGTTTGCATGTCTGTATTTATGAAGACTTCGCAGAACATGCTGAAGCAATATCTTCAAAGAAGTTGTGGAACATTGATTCCGAACGAAGAACGAACCAGAAATATGGCATGGGTCACAGTGAAAAGAAATCAAGCATACGAAATGTGCTGATATCTAAGAATTTCAACATATGGCATGGGTCTAGAGGTAACCCTGATTCTGTGATCAATTCATTCTAATCCAAATCATATCCACCAATCCAAGCCCATATTAGAGGTCTCGCCTTGTCAAAGACAATTTCGTGGGCAGATGCTGAAACAGCTGCTACAATGTAGCATCTTCTTCTGGCACTGTCAGCACACAGAACTGGAGGCACTCAACTGCCTCCAAATGCAATCGAAGCAGTGAGGACTCAGTTAGGAACAACCAGTTTTGATATTTAGTGTAAGGGTTGATAAAAAAATAAGTGTTCAACCGTGACAAGGATTCGCGTTCTTCAGAGAATGCTTCTGGTTTTGATTCTGAATTTATCTACACCTTATCTATATGAGTCTCTGTATCCATCCCAGTGCTACGTGGCTCTCATTTGGTATAAATCTTGTGTTTGTTGCTCCCACCCACCCACCACCCCCACCCCCCAACGCTCGCGTGCGTATATGTCCATGTATGTCTCTCTTCATGTAGCCTATGTATGTTGATAAGCATGGCCTTGGAAATGAAGGAATTTATGACACTTTGTTTTGTTCACTCATGTACATTTTGGTATGTACGTGAATTTTCTTTGTGAATGCTGTTTCGATATTATTCAGAATCGGTAAACATACTCAATGAAGATGACATGAAAACAACCTGGTGGCTTTTATATGTCGATATGCTGTTAGGACACGAGTGTTTCAAACGAGTCTTACCTATTCTTTTGGTCATACACTGTCCAAAAAAAAGAGAACCAGACACGCCCCTTCATCAAAACTGGCCTGGAATTCTCAGCATTAAGGAACTTCATCAGTGTGGCCAGGGTAAGTAAAGTGTATAGAATGACTTACTGTAATGACATTTATTCTTGCAATGAATTACACAAAGGCAAACATAAGTCAGCGTCCTCTTCCAAATATTTACTATTCATTGCTCATTGTTCATCCCCAATACAGACAAGGAAGAGCCGTGAAAAAAAAAACAACAGTAGGGAACCAGCATCACAGAAGGATGAACAATTTCAAACCAGTACCTACGGTAGCTTCCCATCATGGCGGTGCACACTGGTTTCATTGTCCTAATAATGTCATCACTAAAGATGATGGCCTTGCCCTTCCCCGCCTATACTACTGGTAGGGAGGCGGTTGTAGTACTGAAAAAGGCAAAAAGACAGAAAGAGACAGTAGGGGAAGGGAATAGAGAGCCAGGTAAGGGACGGTGGTAGGGAGGCGGTTGTAGTACTGAAAACGGCAAAAAGACAGAAAGAGACAGTAGGGAAGGGAATAGAGAGCCAGGTAAGGGACGGTGGTAGGGAGGCGGTTGTAGTACTGAAAACGGCAAAAAGACAGAAAGAGACAGTAGGGAAGGGAATAGAGAGCCAGGTAATGGACGGTGGTAGGGAGGCGGTTGTAGTACTGAAAACGCAAAAGACAGAAAGAGACAGTAGGGAAGGGAATAGAGAGCCAGGTAAGGACTGGGGGAGGAACAAAAAAAATAGAAAATGGAGTGGAAATGAAGAGCGCGGTTACGACTTAGGGAGGTGGTACTGAATGGAAGAGGGAGTGGGGAAGTGGAAGAGGGAGGGGTGAGAGAAGAACTATAAGTGAAAACCAACAAACACAAAAAGGAAAACCGCTATCACGGAACAAATGCAACTATACAAACAATTGAATGACTGAAAAAAAAAAATGAAATGCCGCAGTCAGGAAAGAGGAGAAAAAGTACAAGCAGTAGGCACATGTTCAGTGGATTTTGTTTTGCATGTACACAAAATAGAAAAAAATAAAGGAAAAAACAAATTGACTTCGTTCGTTTCTAATAACTTTACCTAAGTTTTCGAAAGAAAGAAAAAAAATAAAAATAAAGAACGCAAAGAGAAATAGTACAGACAGAAAGAATATCATCAGAAATGCAACAAAAAAGGAACAAAGAAATACAAAATGACGAGCCCAGTCCCACTTCCCACAGTTCCCCATTCCCCACAACCCACCCTCACATCTTCCACGTCCTTCTCCACATACAACCACCTCTTAACCTCCCCCACCTCCCCAGACCTGCTTTTCTAATTAAACTCTGTCCTGTTTGTCCAAACAAACATTGTTAATGAGTGCTGCCTTTCTTCTCCAGGAGGTGTGGGTGTCATGCATTGTGTTCATGGAATCGATACACACTGTAAAGAGAATGGGCCAGAAATGATGCCCGAGAAACGTATCTTGCGATAATCGAATGTGTGCTCAGCTTGATAGATAAACCTCAAAGGGTTTGCTGGTACGTTTCACCGTGAACAATGGAAGCAGTAAGGAAGGTTGATGAAAGGAAATTACAGGAGAGAGGGGGAATGGGCACGGGGAGGGGTGGGGGTGGAGGTGGAGGCTGTTAAGGTTGTAAATGGAATATTGAGATAAAACGAGAGTGGAGAGAGTGGAGATGTAAAAGGGACCGAGGTATGGTTGAAGAGAAGGAGAACTGAAATATATATATATATATATATTTATATATATATATATATATATATAATATATATATATTTTATATATATATTATATATATATAATATATATATATATATATATATAATATCAAAATGAGTGGTAATTATCTTAATAGCATTAGTGATATCAACATCAGCAACAACGACAAGGACGACAACAACAACAACAATAATCCCACAACCACCACTATCACTACTACTACTACTACTACTACTACTACTACTACTACTACTATACTACTACTATTTACTACTATCAATGACAATAATGATAACAATCATAATAATATCAACATTAACAATAACAACACAACAACAAACAACAACAATAACAACAACAACAACAAGAATTATGATGATAACAATATAGTAATAATATAATGATAATATTATAACTATGATAATAGTTATAACGATAATAACCTTAATCCTCATCATCACCACCACCACCATCATCATCAGTAAAAGAAAAGGAGGGGAGACAGCAGTAAAAAGGGTGGAGTGAGAGAGACAATGGTTGTAGAAGGAAGGTGGGTGCGTAATTAAGGAAGAAAGACAAAGATTTCACCAGGCTGTCGCGTTCATCCATGTTGACATGTGGTACGCTTCAGTGACATCTCAGCCTATTTCAATAAACGGTGTTATTTGATTTGGCATACCCTTGAATATGTATAGTGTCAGTGAGGGGTTCATGGGATGGGGAAGGAAGGGGGATGTATTGATTGATTTGTGTGTGTGCGTGTGTGTGTGTGTGTGTGTGTGTGTGTGTGTGTGTGTGTGTTTTGTGTGTTTGTGTGTGTGTTTGTGTGTGTGCGTGTGTGTGTGTGTGTGTGTGTGTATGTGTGTGTGTGTGTGTGTGTGTGTGTGTGTGTGTGTGTGTGTGTGTGTGTGTGTGTGTGTGTGGGGTGGGGTGTGTGTGTGTGTGTGTGTGTGTGTGTGTGTGTGTGTGTGTGTGTGTGTGTGTGTGTGTGTGTGTGTGTGTGTGTGCGTGCGCCCTGCCCTTTCCTCCAACTCTTCTTTTTAAACACGCTGTTTCCGTGTGTGCTACCTCTCTCTCTCTCTCTTCTCTCTCTCTCCTTTTCTCTCTCTCTCTCTCTCTCTCTCTCTCTCTCTCTCCTTCTTCTTCTTCCTTCTTCTTCTTTTCTTTCTTCTTCTTCTTCTTCTTCTTCTTCTTCTTTTTTCTTCTTCGTCGTCGTCGTCTCTTCTTCTTCTTCTTCTTCTTCTTCTTCTTCTTTCTTCTTCTTCTTCTTCTTCTTCTTCTTCTTCTTCTTCTTCTTCTTCTTCTTCTTCTTCTTCTTCTTCCTCTTTCTCTTTCTGTCTGTCTGTCTGTCTGTCTGTCTATCTGTCTGTCTATCTGTCTCTGTCTCTGTCTCTGTCTCTCTCTCTCTCTCTCTCTCTCTCTCTCTCTCTCTCTCTGAAGATTTAGTGCTACAGGACTCTCTCTCTCTCAGGGGTAATCGCCCGATCCAGCCATCAAACATTATGGAGGAAACCTTTCTGTCTATGAGGGACCCGAGCAAGAATGAGAGGCTTGAGGACAGATGCCATTGAGGTTACACACAAGATGAGACAACAGGAAGAAGAAACAAAACAACACCGACACAACACAGACATCGGTGGGCGAAGAAATGGATTTCTGGTTCCCTTTCCAGATTACACGATACCGCCATCAGATACGAGAAGGCCTGCAAAATGAGTCTAGACAAAGAAAAAAAACAAAGGCAGAGACGAAGTAAAACAAAGGCAGAGACAAAAAAGGATCACGCACAATATGTGCAGAAACTGCTTTGGGGAGGACAGATAAAACGTGAGATTAGAAGGGGGAGTGCAGAAATGAAGAAAACAAAGTCGTAAAGCAAACCCCTCTCTTCTCTCTCTCTCCCCTCTCTCTCTTTTCTCTCTCTCTCTCCCCTCTCTCTCTCTCTCTCTCTCTCTCTCTCTCTCTCTCTCTCTCTCTCTTTTCTAAACATTGTGTGCGTGCGTGCGTGTGTGTGTGTTGTTGTTGTTGTTGTCTTCAATTTAAACGTCTATCCACATAGTGATATTAGACGGTGTGTGTGTGTGTGTGTGTGTGTGTGTGTGTGTGTGTGTGTGTGTGTGTGTGTGTGTGTGTGTGTGTGTGTGTGTGTGTGTGTGTGGTGTGTGTGTGTGTTTTGTGTGTGTGGTGTGTGTGTGTGTGTGTGTGTGTGTGTGTGTGTGTGTGTGTGTGTGTGGTGTGTGTGTGTGCGCGCACATGGGTGCGTGCGTACGTGCATCCGGGCGTGCGTGCGTGCATGTGTGTTGGCACAAAATGGAAAGCAAAAAGGAACTAGACAATATTGGGTGGTTTTGAATGCATGTAATAAGTCTTTATTTGAATGAAAAGGGCAAAACAACAACTGCATTTAGTGTGGAGAGCAGTGCCAGATTAACCTGGGTGTAGCTGTGTACAGCCACGCCACTGGAAAAACCAAAAAAAGTGAAACAGACAACAAATTCAGCAAAATAATACAAAAAACAGACAGACAAACAATGGAACAATCACGCAAATCACAAATGTCATCATTGGGAGGTCTGCAACGAGTGTATGTGTGCTTGTTGGTTCGTCTTCTTCTTGTTTTCTATCATTGTAACCAGCAAGTCTAATGCCCTGGGTATTACTCCCTGGAATAGCAGCGTGTTAAAGGATCAGGGCTGGAAACTTGGATCAGGCAACTGGAAAACTCGCCGCCTCCGAGTTGTAATAACATAAGGTAAGCCTGACCTTAAGCGTATCGAACACTTAACCCAAAGCGTAACCTTTACCCTGATCGTGATCTAGTTATAAGAAACTGATTAAATGCAAACAAACAAACAAGGAAGCAAACAAACAAAACAAAATAAAACAAAACAACAACAACAAAAACACTAACATCGATACATTGTGCCGCTGTGTCGAGCAGTGGAGTTGTCTTCTCTTGTTCTCTGTCACTAAAGGAAAGAACGACCGGAGACTGGCACCAGCTGCCAGACGACACAGCCCAGACAGGCTCTGTCATTGCAACAGTAGCAGACGAATCTGCTGCCACAATTTGGGATAAGTGAGAGACTGGTTTAGCTTTTGTTTTGTTCTCGTTTTTTTTTTATTTTTTTTTTTAGGATTTTGTCTGATTTTCACAAAAGCGAGGGCACGTAATAGATGGGGCTGTTTGGTGAGAATATTTGCCTCAGCAAGCGCTTTGCATGCCGGAGTGGCCTCTTTGTTGACATATTAAAGAAGCGAACGCCTGGCTGTACATAGGAGAGAGAGAGAGAGAGAGAGAGAGAGAGAGAGAGAGAGAGAGATTCAGATTCAGATTCAGATAATTTATTCGTAATAGGCCATGGCCCCTAACGAAGGGGTGTGTGAACATACACAGCACAATAAGTATAAACAATTATAATACATAATGCATACATACATACATACATAATGAAACAAAAAGCAAATCGTTGTCATATGTTCAAGAAGAAACACTTTCTCTCAATTTAAAGGCTTTGTACAGAAACAATGAAAATTGTTTAGCAACTAAAGCAGAAGTGGA
>CM031596.1:119843680-119851749 GCA_018398815.1 Conus ventricosus | reverse complement strand
TAAGGAAAGAGAAGAAAGAAATAAGAAGTGTAAAAGGAATAACTGTTTAGCTCTCAGCAACAGACTGACGTACGATTAATGAGCACGTAGCACACGTCCTTCAATACCGTTTTGCTCTTTTTTTTTAAGTGACAGAAAGAAGATGATGATAAGAAAAGAAAAAAAAAAACAACCAAATATAAGATCAAGTAAAAATGACAGAAAGAAAGATTAAAGAAACAGGAGGAAATCTACTTCCGTTTTTACCTTTGGCGGAGAGGTCCTGTTTTTATTATGCCCGTTAGTTTGCATGTCTGTATTTATGAAGACTTCGCAGAACTTGCGGAAGCGATTTTAACCAAAAAATGATGGAACATTGACTCCGACCGAAGAACGAACCCACAAAGAGTGGCATGGGTCACAGTGAAAAGAAATCAAGCATATTGTATGTGTTGATATCTAAGAACTTTAACATATATAGAAGTAACCCTGATTCTGTGAACCATTCATTTCAACCCAATTCATCTTGTTTTCAGCCCAGCCAACCCCGAGGGGCCATATCATAGGCCTCACTTCATCAAAGGCAATTCCCTTGGGTAGATGTTGAAAGAGCTGGACGAAATAACATCTTTTTTTTCTTGATACTGTCAGCCACAAACGGCACCGGAAGCATTCAGCTGCCTCCAACTGCAACCGGAGCGGTGAGGACCCAGTGAGAAACAGTGACTTTTGATGTTTAGGGTAAGGGTTGATAAACAACAAGAAGTGTTCAACCTTGACAAATGATTCGCAATCTTCAGAAAATGCTTCTGGTTTTGATTCTGAATTTGCTTTAAGCTCATCTATATGACTCTCTTTCTCCATCCCAGTGCTGAAGTGTCTCTCTTTTGTATCATTCTTGTGTCTGCTGCTTCCCCCCCCCCCCCCACCTCCAACGCTCGCGTGCGTATATTTGCATCCATATATGTCTCTCTTTATGTAGCCAATGTATGTTGGTAAGCATGACCCTTGGAAATGAAGGAATTTATGACCTTAAGTTTTGTTCACTCGTGTACATTTTGGTGTGCACGTGAATTTTGTTTGTAAATACTGTTTAGACTTTGATCAGTATCAGTATACATACTTAATGTAGATGATACGAGAACAAACCGGCCTCGTTGTTTTTATATGTCAATATGTTTAAGACACGGTATTTTAAACGAGTCTTACCAATTGTTTGGTCATACACTGTCAAAAACAAGAAAACCAGACATGCCCCTAATCATAACCTACCCGGAATTGCCAGCATTAAGGGACACCATTAGAGTGGCCAGGGTACTTAACGTGTGAAGAAAAACTAACTATAATGACATCTAGTCTTGCAGTGAATTATGCAAAGGCATACATAAATCAGCATCCTCTTTCAAATAGTTACCATTCATTGCTCATTAAGCAGTGAATTATGCAAAGGCATACATAAGTCAGCATCCTCTTTTAAATAGTTACCATTCATTGTTCATTGTTTTCCCCCCGATACAGATACGATGTGAAATCAAGAACAAGAAGCCAACACCATCACAAAAGGTGAAATCAATTTCAAACCAGTTCCCATAGCAGCTTCCTGCTATGCCGGTGCGCACTGAATTCAGAGTCCTAACGATGCCACCTCTAACGTTTAAGGGCTAAACATTCATCACCTAAACTGCTGGTAGGGAAGCAGCTGTGGTATTGGAGAAGGGGAGAATAGGAAGGAAGGATGGAGGAAGGTAAGGGACGGGGGACAGAATCCGAAAATGGAAAGTGTTTGTTTGGAGGAGAAACCCTTGAAATGTAGCCTGCTGATTACTGCCTTTCACCCTTCTGTTTTCCCTATACGGGAGGAGAGAATGATGGGATGGGGTAACAGGGAGGAGGAAGTTGAGGGGGGTAGGGGGGATGTGGGTGAGAGAAGAACTATAAGTGAATCCCAACAAACAACAAAACCAAAACTGCTGTCACAGAACAAACGCAACTATTAAAAAATGAAAATAAAAACAAATAGAAAAGATTTAATAAAAAAAAACATGCTGCAGTCAGCAAAAGATGGAGATGTAAGTAACAAGCAAGCTGCCACCTGTTCAGTCCATTGTGTTTTTCATGTCACTCAAACCAGAAAGAAGGAAACAAACAATACCACTTTGTTTTTTCTAATTAAACTTTGCCCTAAGTTTCCAGAAAAAAAAGGAATAAAATACGAAGCACAGAGAGAGATAGACAGACCGAAAAAAAAATCTGTCAGAAACCAACAAAAAAGGAACAAAGAAAGATCGAAATGGACCAGCCGTTTCCCACTCTTCCCCCAGCTCCCCCAATCCCTCGCCCCCACGTCCACCTTCGCTCCTTCCACGTCCTGTTCACCACCACCGCCACCCTTATCCCCTCCATCTGTTCCTTCTAATTATACCCGTCCCTGTTTGCCAGCATACATTGTTAATGAGTGCTGCCTTTCCTCTCCCAAGAGTTCTGGTTTGTCACTGCCATTGTGTTCATGGAATCGAAGACACAACTGAAATAGAAACCTGCCAGAAAGGATGCCGTTGGAAACCTATCTTGCGAATAATGGAATGTGTACTCAGCTTGCTGTAAACCTCACAGGTTTGCGGTTTGTTTCACTCGGTGAAGCGGGGAAGTAGTAAGGAAGGTCAATGGTTGGATTGGGGGAGAGGGAGAGTAACGAGGACGGGGATGGGGGGGGGGGGGGGGTAACTTATAATAGCACGGGAAAAGGAAAGGAAAGGTGAGATGTGAAGGGGTGGGGTAGGGTTCGGGAGGAGGAGAACTGAAAGATATTGTGTGTGTGTGTGTGTGAGTGAGTGTGTGTGTGTGTGTGTGTGTGTGTGTGTTTTGTGTGTGTGTGTGTGTGTGTGTGTGTGTGTGAGTGTGTGTGTGTGTGTGTGTGTGTGTTGTTGTGTGTGTGTGTGTGTGTGTGTGTGTGTGTGTGTGTGTGCTTGTGTTGGTTGTGGTGTGTGTTGGAGGGGGTGGGGAGGAGGCGGATGTAGGTGGTCCTTGGCGTTGTCAGGAGAATGGATGGTGGAGTGGTCAGAGAACCATGGTGGACAAAAGTGTAGAAGAACAGGGGGAAATCAGGTGTGCTGTGGTGTGGTCAGGGGAGAACCATGGTGGACAAAGTGTAGAACAGGGGAGATGAGGTGTGCTGTGGCGTGGTCAGGGAGACCATGGTGGACAAAGTGTAGAACAGGGGAGATGAGGTGTGCTGTGGCGTGGTCAGGGAGACCCATGGTGGACAAAGTGTAGAACAGGGGAGATGAGGTGTGCTGTGGCGTGGTCAGGGGAGACCCATGGTGGACAAAGTGTAGAACAGGGGAGATGAGGTGTGCTGTGGCGTGGTCAGGGGAGACCCATGGTGGACAAGTGTAGAACAGGGGAATGAGGTGTGCTGTGGCGTGGTCAGGGAGAACCATGGTGGACAAAGTGTAGAACAGGGGAATGAGGTGTGCTGTGGTGGAATCATGGAGGGAGTCTGAGAGTAGTTGAAGTATGCAGCAACAAGGGAAATGAGAATTAACACTGAAATCATGTGTGTGTGGTGCGTGCGTGCGTGCTGTGCGTGCGTGCGTGCGGTTGCGTGCGTGCGTGCGTGCGTGCGTGCGTGCGTGCGTGCGTGCGTGGTGCGTGTGTGTGTGTGTGTGTGTGTGTGTGTGTGTGTGGTGTGTGTGTGGTGTGTGTGTGTGTGTGTGTGTGTGTGTGTGTGTGTGTCGTGCGTTTGAGCGCACACGCTTTTGTTTCCGTTTTTGACCCACTGAAAGACAAAGAAAAGAAAACTAAACGAAACGGACAACAATCGGTGCAGGTGACATTCTCCTGGTTTTTCCAGTTGCTTGAGTATGTGTAAGGTGCCGAAATGTGTGAGGAGAGAGAGTGAGAATCGAAGGCAAACAAAACTATCAAAACAACTTTTGATGAAGACAAACGACCCAGACATTAGTTTTGAAGCACAGCGATTACTTATATTCACTTCCACAACTGAACTGTTCAGTCTGGTTGCTCTTCTTTTCGTAAATGTAGGGTGGAAATGCATGAATCAGTTATCAGATCGTTCGCAAAGCAATCAAGAATGACTGGTTCTGAATCATTTTATAAAAAAACCCAGAGAACGTTGTCTCTCAGTAGACATTCTTCCATTTTTCCCTGGGCACAGTCACGAAAAATGGAAGGTCAAATTCCACATTTCTTCACTATCCGTAAGGTAAAGTACAAATAAGTGAACAAAAATCTTTTTAAAAAAATGAAGAAAAGAAAAACCCAAAAGGCCGTGTCCATAATTTTTGTCACACCCTTCTTTTCCCAGCATCAATGAAGTGTCGTCTTACACAGGGTGTAAGTTGCCATCGCGGTCACTACGTCTAGGGTCACAAAACAAAACGATATGCCCTCTCTGCATTTTTTCTTTAGCTGCTCATCTAGAAGTTAGCACGTCCAAGCCAGTAAATAAAAAGGTTTTAACTGTTAACTCTTGCTTTCCACAACCAAACCACAATTACCAAGTCGAGAGTGATAAAAGATGGTATTGTCTGGATTCTGTTTTTGGCTTTTCGTAGTCCATATACAAGTCCAAGGTAAGGGAATGCAAACATAACTGCAAAAGAACGGAAGGAGTAGCAAGCAATCAGTTAGTGAGCGCAACCGCTTCTCAGTTGGAGACACGATTTTTGTTGTTGTTGTTGTATTTTTAAGTCTGTCAAATTGCATCTCTCTTAATTGTCACATTATGATTTCTGTTGCCAAAGCCCCACTGCCTGTCTTCTCTTAAAGAAAAAGCCAGGAGCCCCACTTTTTTTGCCCCCAAAAGGATTCCCGGGGCTCTCCGGGAAAAAAAGGGCTTTTTCCCCCACTCAAAAATTTTCGCTGACCCAAACCCAGGGAAAAAGTGGGCTTCCCAACCTAACCCCTTTTAAAACCCGATTGAAAGGTCTAAATTTTTTTTTCCAAAAACCTTTGGGTTTTTTTTTTTTAACCAGAAAAAAAAATCAATGTTTTTTTTTTAAAACCGCTTTCAATTAAAAGGGGGTCAGAAAAAAATGGAATTTTTAAAAAAAAATTTCCCCCAAAGGGGAAAAAGGGGGGTCCAAAATAAAGGGGGACGGGGGGGGTTTTTAGGGGGTTAAAAAAAAAAATTTTAAAAAAATTAACCCAAAAAAAAAGGGGGAATTTTTTGAAATTTTTTTAAATTCCAGGGGGGGGTTTGGGGGGGGCTTGGGGGGGGCAAAACCTAACAACAAAAAACTTCCCGTAACTTTCCCATTGGGGGGGGGGCGTTTAAACTCCGAGAAGATGGGGGGACTAAAAATAAAAAAAAAAAATTTTTGCTAAATTCCCAAACTGCACAAAACACAAAACCCAAAAAACCACAAAACACAACACAACAACACCCCAACACCAAAAACACAAAACCCCCCCACACTCTCTCTCCCCTCCTCTCTCCCCTTTCTCCCCCTCTCCTCTCTCTTTTCCTCCAAAACACACACCACACACAAAACACACACACCCACACACAATCACCACAAAACCACGCACGCCCCGCGCGGCGCAAAAACACACCCCACACACACAAACACACACAAAAAACACAACCACTACGGCCCCAAGTACGCACCCCACAGCAAAACCCCCCGAAACGCACGCCACAAAACCGAAAAGCAACCGCACTCACCCCACGCACGCACGCACGCCCCGGCACGAAACGCACGCACGCACGCACCCACAACACTCCAACACACACCACAAATACTGAGCCCCACCCTTTTACTACTCCCCTTTTCCCTTGCTAAACACAATTTTGGGGGAAAAAAACTTTAAATTTAAAAAGTACTACTACAACTACAAAAATAGGGCTCAACTAAAACCCGTAAGGGTCCGGGGTATAACAGTCTTTCAAACGCTACAATAATAAACTATAATGAAGGATAAAATTTTTTACGGCGATGTCAGATTTAAGGTTAACTAAACCCAATAAGATGAAGGGGAAATACGGACGAAAGAAAAGACTTCATGTAGAAAACGAACCATCAAACTCGGGCCCCAAATAATTTTCGAGAAAAACAAAAAAAAGAAAAATATATCACAAAAAAAAACCTAAATTAAAAGGCTACCTCGGGGAAAACCCAAGGGTTGACAATTTTGAGAAAACAAAATGGGGAAAAATCAAAAATAAATTTGGGAGCCGGGGGCCCAATCTTTTTCGGGCCTACTTGACGAGTTTAAATTTCGAGGGCAAAAAACGTGAAACCTTTTTTCCCTGCAGGGCCCGTCGATTACCCTGAATGGGGAATCCGGGAATTTTCTTCTGTTTTTTAAAATTTATACTGCCTACAAGACCCCAAAAGACGATATTTTTCAGAGAGGTGAATCTCTAGATTCTTTTGATTTTTGGTAATCTCTTTTTCGTCAGTGTGAAAGTCATTTGGGAAATCTCGTTTTCGCCCAGTTTGAAAGTCAAAAAAATTTTTTTGAAAATACATACCCGGGTTTTTTTTTTTTATTTTTTATTTTTTTTTTTTTTGGGGGGGGGGGGGTTTTTTCCCTTTCCCTTCAAAAAACCCGGCAAATGGGATTAACTTAAAGTTTAAATTTCCCCCGGGCGCGAAAGATTTAAAAAATTTTTCAACTAAAGACCGGGCAAAAGGGAAAAAGCGTCATTTGGAGACGACTGCAAGAATGCCCATGACGGGAAAACCAACCCCAAAAATAAAATATCGCAGAGGGAGGAATGCTAGCAGAAGCAAGGGGTGTTCCCCGTGAAAAAAAGGGAAAACCCGGGGACGGGAGTTGGGGCGGGGGGGGGGGGGGAAAAAAGGGGGGGGGGGTTGGAAAGTGGAAAAAAAAAGGAAAAAAAGGGGGGGAGGACGAAGGAATTAAAATTTTCCCAAAAATAACATCAAACATGAGACACCCAACAATAACGGGCGCGCCAAGACAACCAAAAAAGAATGATGGATTTGGGAAAAAACCTCAAGGGAAAGATAGTGAACGGGGGCAACCTCAAGAATGATATGATTTGGGAAAACAACCTCAAGAATGTATGATCGGGGGACAAACCCCAAGAATGATAGTGGGTCGGGGGGACAAACCCCAAAAAATGATAGTGATCGGGGGACAACCTCAAAAATATAGTGATCGGGAGAAAAACCCAAGAAATAGTGATCGGAGACAACCTCAAGAAACAAAGTCGATCCCGCAAACAACCACAAAACAAAGCCCCAAGGGTGGAGACAAAACCCTTTTTAAAAAAACTCAAGGGCCCGAGATAGCCTAAAAAACGACGTAAAGGAAAGACCAAATTCAAGAAAAAAAAACCCCAAGAAAAAGAAAACCTCAAAAAAAGGAAAAAACTTCAAGTGTAAAAAGTCAAAAAAGGGAAAAAACCCAGCATGTTGTCAAGCCCGGGGACAGCCTCAAAAAAAACGTCAAGCCGGCCCAGATCAAGGGCAAATCGGGGACTAACTCAAAAAAAACGTTCAGCAAGGAAAAATTCCCTTTAAGATAACATCAACGGGGGAAAACTTCATGTAAATCTCTGTGTTTTGTGTTGGGTTTAAAAAACAGGCGGGAAAAAACCCTTTTTTTTGGCGCTCGTTGTGTGTGTGTGTGTGATGGGTTGTGGGGTGTGTGGTGTGTGTGTGTTTTTGGGTGCGTTTCGTTTCGTGCGTGCGCGTGCGTTCGTGCCGTGCGTGCGGGGCGGCCCTGCGTGCGTTGTGGTTGTGGTGTGTGTGTGTTGGGGTGTGTGTGTGTGTGGTTTTGTGTGTGTTTGGGTGTGTTTGTGTGGTGTTGTGTGGGTGGGGTGTTTGTGTGTGGTGGTGGTTGTGGGTGTGGTGGTGTTGTGTGTGTGTGGCCCTTTGTTCCCTTTTTTTCATTTATTTTTTTCCCCCCCCTCTTTCCCATGTCCCATCAAATTTCCGCCAACTTTTTTGTTTTAAATCCCCGAAACCCCCCCTCCCCCCCAACCCCCCCCGCCCCCCCCCCCCCCCCCCCCCCCCCCCCCCCCTCCCTCCCTCTGTCTGTCTGCTCTCCTCCTCCGGGGTCGTCTCTCTCGTCGCTTTTCTCTCTCTCTCTCT
>CM031596.1:119836180-119838680 GCA_018398815.1 Conus ventricosus | reverse complement strand
TCACAACATCCAGTGACAGTCCTTGTGAACATGTCACCTTTGACAGGAACTGCTGAGGGCTTTTAATTCGTATAGGAAATCAAAATTGAAAGTTACTATGAGAGCATGTTAAGAAGTGTCACACAATTTGATATTTTCTCAAATGATCTATGAGTATGACAATAATGAAGAAGAAGCTATATAGTTCCGTTCTGGATTGAAACTGCAGGACTGTACTCTTATTTTCATAAAATATCCCAGCGCCAACAAGTATTGAGAGATAGAGACACTTGCAGCGTTGGTCGAAAAATTCCATCAAACTCTCAATGATATATCCACTGGGTAGATAAAACTCGAGACTGTATGTCTAGCAGAGATAGAGACACTTGCAGCGTTGGTCAGAAAATCCCATCAAACTCTCAATGATACATCCACTGGGCAGATAAAACTCCAGACTGTATGTCTAGCCTTCCCAGCTGAGTCCAGCGTTGGTCAGAAAATCCCATCAAACTCTCAATGATACATCCACTGGGCAGATAAAACTCGAGACTGTATGTCTAGCCTTCCCAGCTGAGTCCAGCGTTGGTCAGAAAATCCCATCAAACTCTCAATGATACATCCACTGGGTAGATAAAACTCCAGACTGTATGTCTAGTCTTCCCAGCTGAGTCCAGCGTTGGTCAGAAAATCCCATCAAACTCTCAATGATACATCCACTGGGTAAATAAAACTCCAGACTGTATGTCTAGTCTTCCCAGCTGAGTCCAGCGTTGGTCAGAAAATCCCATCAAACTCTCATGATACATCCACTGGGTAGATAAAACTCCAGACTGTATGTCTAGCTTCCCAGCTGAGTCCAGCGTTGGTCAGAAAATCCCATCAAACTCTCAATGATACATCCACTGGGTAGATAAAACTCCAGACTGTATGTCTAGTCTTCCAGCTGAGTCCAGCGTTGGTCAGAAAATCCCATCAAACTCAATGATACATCCACTGGGTAATAAAACTCCAGACTGTATGTCTAGTCTTCCCAGCTGAGTCCAGCGTTGGTCAGAAAATCCCATCAAAACTCTCAATGATACATCCACTGGGTAGATTAAAACTCGAGACTGTATTTCTAGCCTTCCCACTGAGTCCAAGCGTTGGTCAGAAAATCCCATCAACTCTCAATGATACATCCACTGGTTAGATTAAAACTCGAGACTGTATGTCTAGTCTTCCCAGCTGAGTCCATTGCAAACTCAACCTTGGATTAGAAGCCGGTCCAAAAATGAAAATTCCTGAAATCCCACAAATGAAAATGGTGTATTGGGAGTCGAACCCACAACCTCCCAGGCTGTAATCAGGACGTTAACTACTGTGTTGCAGTGGCTGGTTGAGGATCATTATGTCCCAAGCACTAAACAGGGCCCTGTAACGCCACAGAAAGACAGATCCACTCGGGGGTTGGGTAGGGGAACCGGGGAATAAAGCAATATGTGCAAACATTGCGCATTGTGACATGACAACTCAGCTCTTAAACACCTAAAAGCAACTAGCCCTTGGCAATTCTGAAAGTACAAACCACTTTGCAAAAGCAGTTCCCAGTCCTCGGGTTAGAGCGGCATGAAGGAAAATATGTTGAAAAAAACCATAACGGTGGTGCACCGGTACCTCAACAAAAAATACATGCAAGTACAGACGTCGCAGAGTGGACAGCTAGTTAGTAACTACTCTAGACACTATACACAGCCAATCTGTCGCTAGGTAGGAAAGAAAGTTAGAACGTTATGAATTGGAAGTAGACATGGCAAACGTTCAAAGACTTTAGAGCATACGCCATAAAGACAAAAAGAAATACAGGATGATGGTAAAGAAGGATGAATATCAAGGCTGAAAAACCCGAGTGTCAGAGATTGACAGAAAGGATGGAATAAGGAGCGCAGTACTTGCAGAAAGTGGAGATAACATTACCATTTAAAACAGATCCCGGTGTTTCCACAGAAACGACTACAGTCTCATTTCCTCTTTTCCTTTAGATATCCAGGTCAGTTCAAGGCGACATTTCCAGGACTGCTCTTCAGGCTTTGTAGTCTATAGAAGCAGAGACTGGCAGATGGAAAAGCGAATGAAGTGGTTGAAGAGAGGGAGGAAGTAGAGAGGAGGGGGAGGGGGGGGGGGGCGATGTGCAATTGAATGAACGTTAGCCAGCATCGGGCTTTACCGTACTTTTAAATACCAAAGAAAGTTGAAAGAGTTGAAGACAAACTTTTTCGGAGATCTCCTTTAAGTGTCTCTGCTTTAACGTACTTTGTCACTCAAAGGTCGGATTGGTTGTTGGAGGTATCGAAAACATACTAACATTTTCCAAAGAGCAAATGGGTTTAGTTCTCAGCTGATCAGCTTTAGTCTTTTTTTTTCACGGAAACTAATTCTAGAATTATAAAAAATATTCCAAAAAAAAAAAAAAAATTAAACAGGAAATCAAATTACACTGAGAACATATTATGGTTTTCAAAAGAACCACTGGAGCACACATGTA
>CM031596.1:119823680-119826180 GCA_018398815.1 Conus ventricosus | reverse complement strand
AAGTACTCTCAAACCCACATCTGATCTATGTATATTTACATTACACAAATACCATAATGGTACGCAAAACTATTGACCTCTATAAAAACTTTTGCAACCTGTGACTGCGGAATAACCATGGCAATTTCAGCAGCATATGGACCATACAAGACAGTCTTGACATTATCAAAGTTATTAATCTCCATATCTTTCTCTTGATAGAGCGAGGTCAACACTGAGCATTCAAACAATAGATGATGCACAAAAATGTTTTCTCTGCAGACACAAATAATGCCATGAGAATATTTAGTGTTCCATTAATTCAGCCTTAATTTATGAATTAATTCTAACAATATGCTTTAGGCACGATAGTAAAGTAGCCATTATTTGACTAAAGTTTTGCTTATGTAGATACTTGTCCATATTAAGATTAATTACAAAAGGACAAATCTAAGGGATAGTTTGATAAATTGTAAAGCAAAAACAGATGACCTCTGAACCCGTCTCGTTGTTGCCAGTACAAAGGCTTCTCATAGATTATATAACCCTTTCTATGGAGGCAGAAATTATTAGGGTTTGATCGGACTGAAATTTGTAGTCGTGCATGTGTTGCACTAACATTCAGCCCTATAGGCTCTTTTGGGTACAGTGATCTAAATCTGACATTTCTTAATATTATTTTTGTATCATCTTTTTGTAGCTGGCTGTTGGCGTCCATGACCGTTTCATTTTCTTCATTAATTTTTTTTCCATTTCTCCTGTGATTTCCAAACAGTTTTTTTTTTCGAAAATTCTTGATCAATTTTTTTTCCCACTTCACTGAATACTCATATTTGATTGTATTTTCCCCCTTTTTTTCAACAGGCAGGTAGATGTGCCAGATGTGGCAGGGATTCCATTGGCATTGAGGTGTTTGTGATCAGCAGCTAACACGTATCTGACAGAACTCCAGATGAACTCTTCACAGATCGACACAACTGTCACGCGCTGGACCGGTTCGTCTCCACTGTGGAGAACTTTATCCAATTAATGGCCTGAGAGTTATCGCCCTTTGATATTCCTATATTCCATAGAAAAGAAAAAAACAAAAAGGTGAATTTCCCTTCCACTCCTCTGCCCTGAAAACAGCTTTCAAGACATCAAGAAATATTAGCCAGTCTACTCTCGTGTGTGTGGGGTTGAGCTGAGAGAAAGCCCAGTGCATGTCCATTAATCTCGGCCTTTCATGTAATGAGAGAAACGCTCACGCCACGCACCTGCCCCCCACTCCCCACCCCCACCCCCCCCACCCCCCACCCCCCACCCCTTTTTTTTTCTTCTAAGCCTCCTCCCCCTTGTGGAAAACTACAAGCCCTCTGCTCCCTTGCCAATTGAAACAAAGGTTCAGTGAACATGTCCGCCAGTTGTCAATAGTTTTAACACCACTGCAAAAACCGTTAGGAACGCCCCTTCTCAGTGCGTCAGAGTCGCAAAGGCTTGTGATGAGAAACACCTTGGCCCATTCATTTGTGCTGCAGTGCGTGCTATGTCTATAATGATCAACTCTATTTGTAAAGCAGTTTAAGCGAGTAAGCCTGGTAACACTGTTAGTAAACCCCATGATATCACTATTTTCATCTGTCCCTAGGCTAAGAGGGGTCATTACGATTAAAAGTATAGGACTCAATACTAGAAATATTAGGAGAGATAGTTTACGAGCAAACATTTATATTCAAGCTTAATACACATGAATGCATTGCGTTATACAACAGGTCTAAAGTAGGTATGCATGTATGACTGAGTGTGCGAGCCTGTTAACTTACACAAGCACACACACACACACACACACACACACACACACACACACACACACACACACACACTCACACACACACACACACACACACAGGCACGCGCGCGCGCACGCACACGCACACGCATACGCACGCGCGAACGCACGTGTATTATGTTGTGTGTGTGTGTGTGTGTGTGTGTGTGTGTGTGTGTGTGTGTGTGTGTGTGGGGGTTGTGTGTGTCTGTCTGTCTGTCTGTCTGTCTGTCGGTCGGTCTATCTGTCGGTCTGTGTGTTTAGCAATACAACAGCGTGCACCTGACCCTAGGCCATCTCATTAGGCGTTCTTCGTTCATCTACCAGAACATGTTCGTGACAACTGCATGTATATATCCTCTTTTTTACCCTGGCTTCATCACTGCCCTGAGGTATGAGAGCAAGAGACCGGACATGGCGCAATCTCAACAGCAAATAACATAAGGAAAAGAAAAAGAACCCCCCCCCCCCCCCCCCTCAAACAAAAAATTGTAGGCTACCGTGTCGTTTTCCGAAACGCGTTTAAAACATTCGAGTGACCTCTCTGCTAGGATGGCAAAACCAAGTTATAAAAAAGAAAAAAAAAGTAAGAACAGAATAATAAATAATCCACACAAAAAAGCAATCAAGTAGCAAAAATACCCCCCCCCCCCACACACACACACGCACGCACGCACACACACACACACACACACACACACACACACACACACA
>CM031596.1:119801180-119803680 GCA_018398815.1 Conus ventricosus | reverse complement strand
GCGCGCGCGCGTAAGTGCGTAAGTGCGTGCGTTGTGTGTGTGGGGGGGGGGGTGCGCGCGCGCGTGCGCATGCACGTGCATGTGCGCGTTTGCTCATGTCACTCGTTCATGTGGCACTTAAGAAAACCTTTTCACAGGCACTCAATATTCAGGGTGATCAGTCCCGTGGTTTTCATCGTTAGACTCACAAATCTATAGAACACTATTCAGAGTGCTAAATATCAATCAATGAAGAGTTAAATGGAGACGTGAAAGCATAAGAATGATCATTTACCTCTATTGAGACCTGACGGCGTAAGGACGAGGGGCTTGTATGATCAATAATTTTCAGAATCTGCATCCGCCCTTTGCGTCATGGCAAATAAAATCTCCCCATCTAGAGATTGGCATCAGCGGCATAAATATATGTGCCGTGTCTCTGAAACGAAACAAAATGATTTTTTGTTTGTCTGTTTGTTTGCTTGGTCGATTTGTTCTGTTTTCTTTGGTATACTCTCAGCCACCGCCGTAAAGTTCAGTTTTATCAAGGAGGCGTCACTGCGTGCAGACTAGTGCATATACGCTAAACCACATCCGCTACGTTTTGAGACCACGCTTTGCATGATTTTAAGCTGATGGATAAATGAATTAACGACTAAGATGAGAGAGTTGAAGAAGAGGGTCTCCTGGCTACGACTCGGCGGTTGTCTGACCTACCCATTAGCCCAACGCGCTGGTCATTTCTACTTACAAGTGTTCACATTCGTTTGACAGCATGTGACTTTAAAAAATGCTCTTCTACTGGCTGTGCAGTGAACTGGACTTGCCGCGGTCTCAGTGGCTTTACAGGCCAAAAAAGGTGCAGTGTGAAAACGAAGCATCATCATGTTGTGACTATAATTATGCACAATCTGTGTGTGTTTCTATGTGAGTGTGTGTGGGGGGGGGAGGTGTATGCGTGCGTGCATGCGTGCGTGCGTGAGTGCGTGCGTGCGTGGGTGGGTGCGAGCGCGCGCGCGCGCGCGCGCGCGTGTGTGTGTGTGTGTGTGTGTGTGTGTGTGTGTGTGTGTGTGTGTGTGTGTGTGTGTGTCTGTCTGTCTGTCTGTCTGTCTCTCTGTTTGTCTGTGTCTGTGTGTGAGTTTGAGAGAGAGAGAGAGAGAGAGAGAGAGAGAGAGAGAGAGAGAGAGAGACAGAGAGAGAGAGGGAGACAGACAGACAGAGAGAGAGAGAGAGAGAAGAGAGAGAGAGAGAGAGAGAGAGAGATTCATTATTTATCTATTTCAATTTCTTTCCAAACTCTTTCGGTTGCATGCACAGTATTATATCCCATCACCATGACTACAGCAGAGAGGCCATGATGATTAGATTTGTTTTGTGAAGCTATGAGGACATCTCATCACCATGACTACAGCAGAGAGGCCATGATGATTAGATTTGTTTTGTGAAGCTATGAGGACATCTCATTACCATGACTATAGCAGAGAGGCCATGATGATTAGATTTGTTTTGTGAAGCTATGAGGACATCTCATTACTATGACTACAGCAGAGAGGCCATGATGATTAGATTTGTTTTGTGAAGCTATGAGGACATCTCATTACCATGACTACAGCAGAGAGGCCATGATGATTAGATTTGTTTTGTGAAACTATGAGGACATCTCATTACCATGACTATAGCAGAGAGGCCATGATGATTAGATTTGTTTTGTGAAGCTGTGAGGACATCTCATTACTATGACAACAGCAGAGAGGCCATGATGATTAGATTTGTTTTGTGAAGCTGTGAGGCAGAATGTCACAGAGAAGGCAGGCCTGAAAAATGTGTCCCACATGAACTGAATTCTGACGATCATGAAAACCGGAAGAGGCGATCTTGAAAGAGAGAACAGCGGTATTTTAGTATGAATCTCAGTGTTTTAAAATCAAAGCGCTTTTACATCGGGAACCTCATTGTACTGAAAATCAAAAAGTCATGTTTGAATGTATTACAACTTTCTATGTGAATACACTGATGATTCGATTTTGGATTACTAACTAATCTACCACGCAAATTTGTATAAAGCCATTGATAGTATTTTTCATCAACTTATTCTTGTCTTCTCAAAGTAGAACTAGAAGGGTTGCTCCAAAATATTTGCCCCCCCCCCCTCCCGCTCCGCCCCCCGCTCTCTCAACCTTCGCCAATGTTACTCCGCCAGTAGCAATGTTTTTCAACTCTGCCCGACTTAATCCCACTATACCCGTACTGGGACGATTTGCTGTCATATTTCGTGAACACTTATTACAGGCAGTGGGAAAAAAAATCGCCCTCTCTTTGCAGTTTTTCTTTTTTTTTTTTTCTCTCTCTCCCTCTCTCTCTCCGCTTCAAAATGCAGTCTACACTAGTATTGAGTTGTGTTCTTTGGTAGCGCTGGATATGTAGCCAGCTCTTGTGTATTTGGCCTCCCTCCTTTTCCTTCATTTTCTTTTGTACTCAAAGCACGAGGACGTACGCATTGAACAGTTTTGATACAAAGCAA
>CM031596.1:119778700-119783700 GCA_018398815.1 Conus ventricosus | reverse complement strand
ACTAACTAAAATATCACGTGTGTTTTATTATTCAGTGTCCTCAAATCTCCATTGTCACTTTTACAGCATAGCCATAACCAACCTGTGTTGAAATCCCGAAGCAGTCGTGTTTTTTTTTCCATACTTTTAAAAAACGCTTGAAGGATATGACGCAACTTGATGCGTTGGCGGGAAAAAGCGACATAAGTGAAACCTACACTGTGATGACAGTAGTATTTACCACTGGCGAGGAGGTTTTTGTTGTCATCCGCTTCAGTTGTTCGTCTTTCGGCAACATTACGCACCAAACTATGACACCGATTCTAACACAACTTTGTAAAGATAGAATATGGTTAAAGGTCGAACCCGTTCACTTTTGGTGCAGATCTTTTTGTGCAGACCCACTGTCTTTTTTAGCATGGTTACTACCAAATTTTCCCTGTGAACATGGATTGTGTGAATGAAACCGTCTTCGTATTGATATCGATGTAACAAACTATAAATTTTCATGGGCGGGAAAATCTTTCGATTGACATAGACGTTCGTATTCTGCTTGTAAATGTTTAAAAGAGGGCAGAAGATAGAAAGGTCAGGTAGTACACTACTGTGTAAGTAAATACTTGTGTGTAAGCTTATTACAAAACAGACCTTGTCATGCATTTCATATGACAGAATTTTTGTCATGAAAGCATTCAGAACAGAATCTTTTATGGCTTCTAGATTTTAAAATATATTTTCGGTCTGCTGTATGGATAATATCATGCTTGTTCCAGATTTAAGAGAATTTGGTCTTAGAATGGACCCTGCATCACCGTGTTTTTGTTTTCTCCTGCTGAGGTGGCGCTAAGTCACGGCACGTCAGGCTACCAGTGTGGAAGACACGGACAGAGCCGGAGAAGGACGTGTGGAGAAAGAGGTGGGGAGGAGAAGGAGAACGAAGGTTGGATAGGCGGAATGGTGTAAAAAGGGACGGCCGGGGTTGAGAGTGGAGGGGTTGGGAGATAGTGGTTATTGGGAATTGATGGGTGTGGAGGTTGTGGGAACAGATATGTGGGCGGAGGATCGTGGTGAGTGAATGAGAAAAGTTGCTACTTCTTTTCATGGGTAGATGACTTATAACTGGCTCCATTCTTGTCGTTAAAAATCCCTAAGGCCTTGGTAGACTAAAATATCAGAAATATCACATGAGCATGATGTTTTGTCTCCCTTTTATGTCCATGCACACACACACGCACGCCGCAAAGCACGCACGCACGCACGCACGCACGCAACGCACGCACGCACGCACGCACGCACCACGCACGCACGCACGGGAAAGCACGCACGTGTTCTCCAAGTCTTTAGCATCGTGCTGCTCAGCAAAATCGATCGATTTTTCCGTGGGGATCCAAATCAAATACCAAACAAAAACAACAACAACAACAACAACAACAACAACAACAACAACAACAACAACAACACGACGAATAGCTGAGCAATGAAAGTGGTTGTATTCAGGGAGAGAGAGGGAGAGAGAGAAGAGAGGGGAGAGGGGAGAAAAGGGGAGAGAGAGAGAGAAGAGAGAGAGAGAGAGAGAAAAGAAAGAGAGAGAGAGAGAGAGAGAGGGAGAAAGAGAGAGAGAGAGAAGAGAGCGAAAGAAAAAAGAGAAAGACAGAGAGACAGAGACAGATACAATGACAGCGACACAGAGAGAGAAAGAGACAGGGGACGGAGGGGGAAGCAGAGGGGAGAGAGAGAGAGAGAGGAGGGAGGGAGAGAGTGTGTGTGTGTGTGGAGAGAGAGAGGAGAGAGAGAGGGGGAGAGAGAAAGAGAGAGACAGACAGAGAAGAGAGACAGACAGAGAGACAGAGAGACAGAGAGGGGAGGGGGCGAGAGGCTGACAGACAGACAGACAGACAGACAGACAGACAGACAGAGACCAGTGAGATAGGATAAAGGCACGATTGATGGGGAAGTGATTTAAGAAACACGGACTCACTTCTAAAAGTCATCACAGTGATTGACAATACGATGGATGACGGCCCCGATGAATAATGGCTACAGTCAATTTACTGACTACAGCTCTAAGACAACGGGACTGCAGGACGGATCATCCCCCACCCCCCCCCCCCTTCCCCCCCACCCCCCCACCAAGAAACGAATTCATTCCTTTATCTGACACATGCTTACGTGCACGATTACAAAGGTATAGACACTCACATACCCACATTCGCTAGCGCACGCACGCATGCACGCACGCACGCACGCACGCACACACGCACTCACGGACGCACATATGCACGCACACACGCACGCACGTACGCACGCACGCACTCACACACACACACACACACACACACACACACACACACACACACACACACACACACACACCACACACACACACACACACACACACACACACACTATTGCAATTAATAGACCTGGGATAATGCACATGCAAACAATCATCATTGGTTATGAGGCTTTGTTAATTAAGAATAGATGAGGGTGAGCACATATGTGGTAAGTGCACAAACAAACTGTTTTTCAAGTACAGCACAAACAGTGGAAGTGGACCGTGCTCATGTTATACTGGGTGTCTTTGCCTTTAGCAACACATTCACGTATGCGCCGCACGCAAGAGCGATTATCTTGTGCATTGAAATTCAGATCACGTCTGTCTCCATCGTCAAGAAGTTCTGGAACTGGTGCTATCATCCAATCGGCATCATGACAAAACCACGCCAGATAAAACCAGTGCAGCCCTCAAATCCGATCAAATTCCTCGTTCAGCAATTGTAAAAAAAAAGAAAGAGCATGCGGTGCGCGTGGCTACGTAAGAAGAATTCAATCTACAATGTATCGCTCATTTTTAAGGAGCTTACGTCTTCTCCTATGAGATGTGTAAGCCAGGAACCGCAGAATACGAAAGTCTCGGAGGACAAGCATTATCTGGGAGCACCAACAGACCCAGGGATGATCAGAACAAGAGGAGAATGGCTGAGAAAAAGAAGGCTGGGAATCGGTGGGAAGGCTTGTTGGAAGGGGTATGGCAATGGGCGGGGGGAGGGAGGGGAAGATTTTTGGGCTGTGGAAGATTTTTTTTACCGCTGTGGTCGGCCTGCTTCATGTGCTGAGAGGAAATTAAAAGTGTGACATCTCAGCAGCCCTCTGAGAAATGGCACATTGCAAACAACCTATGTACTGCGAGATATCCTTACAGGAATAAAACCTGCTTCCTCAACAGCAACAACATCATCAACAACAACAACAACAACAACAACAACAACAACAACAACAACAACAACAACAAGAACAACAACAACAATAACAACAAAATGAACACAAAAACAGAAAAACAAACAAACAAACACGAATGTGAAAGTCCAACCACACTTGCAGTACATGTTTTAAAAAAAATAGACGATGCTAACGGTTTATCTACACAGACATCTCCCCAGGGGGGAAACAAACAAACAAACAAAAAACAAAGCATGCATGTGTGATCTAGAAGAGCATGCCCGACAGCGAAGACCTCAGCCAAGAGCAAACGGATCCCTGAGTTTACTTTTGATCCTAATCCACATCACAATGCCAGAAGGAAAATAAAAAGAAATGTATACAGTACTATAACATTGGAGAATGCAGCAAACCGAAATTGCTTGTGGATAAGCTTTGAACTATATCTATCTATCTATCTATCTATCTATCTATCTATCTATCTATCTATCTATCTATCTATCTATCTATCTATCTGTCTGTCTGTCTGTCTATCTATCTATCTATCTATCTATCTATCTATCTATCTATCTATCTATCTATCTATCTATCTATCTATCTATCTGTCTATTTAATAATCTATCTATCTGTCTGTGTGTCTGTTTATCTATCCACCTCATCCATCATCCATTCATCTCTCTCCTCCCTCTCTCTCTCTCTCTCTCTCTCTCTCTCTCTCTTTTCCTCTCTCTCTCTCTCTCTCTCTCTCTCTTCTCTGTATAAAATTATATATATATATATATATATATATATATATATATATTATATATATATATTATATATTGTGTGTGTGTGGTGTGTGTGTGTGTGTGTGTGTGTGTGTGTGTGTGTGTGTGTGTGTGTGGTGTGTGTGTGTGTGTGTGTGTGTGTGTGTACATAAAACAGAGAGGAAAAAAGAAAAGAAAAGAAAAAAAAACGTATATCATATATTCCCAATATTTCGACCTTCCAAGGTGTTCCTCAGGGGACTGTCATGACAAGAATAGAGCAGGCGGTATGTCATCCGCTCATGAGAACAAGTCATAAATTGACATTCTCCCTAACTCACCCCGAGCCTCCACCCAACACATTTCTTCCCACCAACCTCCATCCGGCCATCACATCCCAATAACCACATCTCCCCATCCCTATCCTCATTCCCCCTCTGACACCATCCTCCACCATCCACATTTCAATCTCTCTCCACTTCCCCCCATCTTTCTTCTTCAAGCGTCCTTGTCCACGTCTCCAGTGTCTTCCACACTCGACGTTTGATGTCCTGTGATTGCTACTTTGCCATTCATTCCCTGTTTGATGTCCTGTGATTTGCTACTTTGCCATTCATCCCTGTTTGATGTCCTGTGATTTGCTACTTTGCCATTCATTCCCTGTTTGATGTCCTGTGATTTGCTACTTTGTCATGCATTCCTGATGTCCTGTGATTTGCTACTTTGCCATTCATTCCCTGTTTGATGTCCTGTGATTTGCTACTTTGCCATTCATTCCTGATGTCCTGTGATTTGCTACTTTGTCATGCATTCCCTGATGTCCTGTGATTTGCTACTTTGCCATTCATTCCCTGATGTCCTGTGATTTGCTACTTTGCCATTCATTCCCTGTTTGATCTCCTGTGATTTGCTACTTCGCCATTCATTCCCTGTTTGATGTCCTGTGATTTGCTACTTTGCCATTCATTCCCTGTTTGATGTCCTGTGATTTGCTACTTTGCCATTCATTCCTGTTTGATGTCCTGTGATTTGCAACTTTGCCATTCATTCCCT
>CM031596.1:119766200-119773700 GCA_018398815.1 Conus ventricosus | reverse complement strand
ATGTGACATGTTTTTAGACCTCTTAGGAAATCTTTACTGGAATCCATCAGTATTTCTTCAGTAACTGAATTTCAACAGAAAGACTTCTGACAATATATTTGGATACATCCAATATTCGCTTCTCATTTAGTGGTAATATATTTGTTTCTTTATAACATCTATGAGTGTTTGTATGAACTGGGACTCCCAGAGCTAATTTCATGGCCTTACTGTCTAAGCTTTGCAATCTATTCAAAAGAGAATTAGGCGCAGAGAAATACACTTCCTGCCCATATGTCAATTTTGATCGGACTAAAGAGATTTATAGATGTAAAAGGGTTTGACAGTCCTGACCCCATGGTTGACAACATATAATTTTAAGAACGTTTAATCTTTTTCTTGTTTTATCAATCAAATGTTCAATGTGTGTTTTCCAGTTCAGCTTAGGAGTTAAAAATACGCCCAGGAACTTAACCTTTTGTTTATATTCCAGAATCTGACCATCTAGCAAAAGCGACGGTAGTATCTTTGGGTTCTCACCATTGTTAAACAACATAAGACATGTTTTTTTCTCCAGATAGTTCTAATCCGTTCTTCTTCATATATATAGATAATTCATCCCTTTTGGTACAACTTCTTATGCTTTCGTCAAAGACAGGATGTGCTATAATCTGGGAGAGAAAAAGATTGTTTTCCCTTTAACTTTTGTTGTTGTTGCATTTTTCCCCTTTTGTTTGTTTTATTGCACAATTTATACTTCTTTTATTGGTGGTGGAAGGGGGTGTCCTTTTTCTGGAGGGTGGGGTTCTCGCTTATGTTGAAATAGTTCTAATGATAAATATACACTGACAAAAAAATGTAAATGAGACAAAATAAAATAATGAAGCAATAAAGACATGTAGACAAACACACACACACACACACACACACACACACACACACACACACACACACACACACACACACACACACACACACACAACAAACACGCGCGCGCGCGCACGCACGCACGCACGCACGCTCTCACGCACGCACGCACGCACGCACGCACGCACGCACGCACGCACGCACACACACACACACACACACACACACACACACACACACACACCGATCCAGATTAACACACCTGTCGTGATGCAGTTTCGAATAAACACCATCATCGATTAAGCTCGCTAAGAATAGATGAAGTTCAGCATATCTATTGTGCTGGAACAAACTGAGTATAAGTACATCAGAAGCAGTGAAAGTAAACAGGGCTCATGTTTGATTGGACTTAATTTTTATTTTGGCAGTTATCCACATACACACACACGCGCACACAAGAGAGAGAGAGAGAGAGAGAGGAGAGAGAGAGAGAGAGAGAGAGGAGAGAGAGAGAGAGAGAGAGAGAGAGAGAGAGAGAGAGAGAGAGAGAGAGAGAGAGAGAGAGAGAGAGAGAGAACGAACGAACGAACGAACGAACGAAATGTTGTTTAATGAGGGAAAAGAATAAGCACCAGTCAGTGGCTTTTTTCCATCCAGCCCTCAAACAATAAATACATGGTAGAAATCATTGCATCGAACTGCATATAAACTCATAAACAACAATGAATACATGGCAATTTAGAATAAGAGAATGCACAATATAACTAGAGGAAGAGTGTGTGAGAGAGGGAGGGATGAAGCGACTCAAAGAGAGAGAGAGGTGGGGACTTGGAGACACAGAATAAAGAGACGGAGTCTCTGACACAAGGAGAGAGAGAGAGAGAGAGAGAGAGAGAGAGAGAGAGAGAGAGAGATGAGAGGGGAGGAGAGAGAGAGAGAGAGAGAGAGAGAGAGCAATGTTCTTGTGCATTTAAAATCAGAACACCAGCTTATCTAATCGTCAAGGGGGGTTCGGAATACGTTGCATTTACCCTCTCGGTAGCATGACAAAACCTGCGTCAAGTAAAACAAATGCAGTCCTGAGTTCCTTCAAATCCCTCTTTAAGAAGTTGTAGAAATTTACCTTGGGAATAGATGGCGCCTGTGGACAAGGTAGAATTCACTGCACAGTTGATAGCACGTTTAAAGAAGCTTACATCTTCTGCCGAGAGATTTGTGACCCAGGAAGCGCAGGATGCGCAAGTCTGGAAGAACAGACACTATTTGGGTACAGAAGGGGATTCAGGGATGAAGCGTACAACGAAGAAGAGCAGGAGAGGTTTCAGTGGGAAGGGATCCTTGAAGGGGGTGAGGCTAGGAGTCAACAAGAGTTGCAAAGGAGAAGGAGATGGTTGCTGGGGAGGATGTGTGGGGATCTGGTTTTCGGGTGGGGACAAAAAAAAGAAGATTGGAAAAGTCTAATGCATGAATTGGCGTACATGACTTATACCAGAGAAACCAATAGAATTATACACATACCCATTCATCTAGTCAAAGTCTCCACAGTTGGACATAAGAGAATGATTTAGGAGTCTCATCCAGACAGAAAATACAAGCTTCCTCAAAAGAAAGAAGGCATCGAAGTCAGAGCACAAGAATAATACACCTATGAAAAAGTGACCACACTAAATAATTGTCGACACAAAAACCAGCAGATAAAAGAAATTTAAGAAAACTGTAAAACATGAATAAATAAACAAAGAAATAAAGGAACAAACAAACAAATCAATAAATAAATACATGCATAGCTAAATAGCAGCACCTGAAAACAAACAGAGAAAGAAGCCAGACAGACATAGTAACTGCTCGGCTTACCTCCTTTTTGTAGCAAGCAATTTTCCCAGCCTGTTATAATGTTGGCCTTTACAAGGAGACGTTGTCAGAATCTGAAGAGGTCACGATTGATTCAAATGATTGTGATATCAACACAACTCTTCTTGTAGTTTTTAACCATCCGTAGCTGCTACTTTGCATTTTTTTTTACAGTGTGTTGATCCATTCCAGACCAACGATTAGATGCATCTTGTACAGATCTGTCGCTCAGTAATAATGGACTGGAAACATTTTCTCTCTCTCTCTCTCTCTCCCCTCTCTCTCTCTCTCTCTCTCTCTCTCTCTCTCTCTCTCTCTCCTTCATGGCTCCCTTCAGCTCTGTGTTTTGCCATCAGGACATGAAAGATGGATTCTTGTCAATACACTGAACCTCTCATGATAGATGCTATTCTCCTCCGTTGAGCACATACATAAAACAACATCGCCATTATTCCGCTTCCGATCTCCGGAAGATGTAAACATTGTAACTTCTTCTTTTTGGCTGAAAGAAACCCTCACAGCCATGTATATTCCTACGTTCAAAGTTCTAACAGAAAATAAAGTGTACAACTGAGTCATCCACATCCTCCCACCCACCCCCCTTCCCTTCCCCTTCCCACTTTATTCCTCACATTCTCCACCTTCTCCGAGCATGATTCCCTAAATCTTTTTAATTATGTTTCCCCCCTTTGCTTTGGTATTAACACTGTGTGCTATACATCAAAGAACAATAGACAAGAGCGTGACCACATTTTCCGTACAGCCGGAAAAAAAGAAAAAAAAGAAAGAAACCTAAAAAAAATTCGTTCTGGGCACGGCGTCCCATCAAATGTTATCAGCTGCAAATCTATAGACTTATAGTGAATAAACAGTCAGCAATATCATAGGCTGAGCAGTGGCATTTCCGTGAGTAAGGCTGAACATTACAATGCAGCAATAATCGCCTCCCAGAATTAGTCCTTGTTCGTTTCATGAGCAACCGCCTTTGCTAATGGAAATGTTTTCTCTTTATTTTTGTCTGTCTGTTTGTTTGTTTCTCTGTGCTTTTTTTTTAACGGAAGAGAGTCTTAAGGTTATGAATAGGACAACGTTTGGTCTGTGTGCTTTGTTTTCATGGAAGAGAGTCTTAAGGTCATGAATAGGTGAACGTTTCGTCCGTTGTGCTTTTTTAATGGAAGAGAGACTTACGGTTATAGATATGTCAACGTTTGGTCTGCGTGCTTTTTCTTTAAATGGAAAAGAGTCTCAAGGTCATGACTAGGTCAACGTTTGGTTTGCTTGTCGACTGATTCGCAGAACAAAGCGTTGACAGCTTCGACAAGGTATTCATTTTGAATCCATGCTTCCTTTATCTATTTTGTTTTCATCCAAATGTTACAGCAAGCTAAAGCGTCACACTAGATGGTTTGCCCCACACCTTCCATCTTGCCCCAAAGATGGCATTCAGTTTCGTTTTTTTCCGTGTTTTTTTTCCTTTCAGTTCAGTTAATTTTCCGTATTCCCATATATGATTTAGCTGCACAATATAAAATGATTCATGTGCGAGCTACTGCTATATCTTTTTGGACACTGGGAATATAAATGAGCACACACAACAAACTTGTAACACGCACGTCCGTGCACACATGTGTCTGCCTGTCCTCTAAGTGTCTTTGCGGGCAGGCAATTTGTATTCATCTGCCTGGGTGAAAGCCATACAATATAGCCCCGTTACACACGGGCCAGCTACACGTCGGTTATGACGGATGAGGTCGAAACGTCAGCTGGAATACATTTTGTGCTGAGAGAATCATTCCTGGGGATATATCTTTATCCTACGAAATGCAAAAAGCTTCTAGTCAGGACACATTCCAGAAACAAGATTTTTATCAAGTGTTGATAAACTTTGATTGCAGCTCAGGGAAAGATCTGGAAGCACCCCCCACCCCCCACCCACCCATCTTTTTCGTCTTCAGTTAGCATATTGTGATGCTCTGGCGTGCCGTAGTGCCGCCCGCCTGCCTGTGTCCACGCGCGTCATGGATTCTGGAGGCAAAGCTACTAAAGGAAAATCCGCATGATGAAGATGAGATACCACTGAAGAGTTCTCAGCATTTCTAGACTGAGCATTTCGGAAATGACTTGTCCGCAGCACCGTTAAACAGCCTTTGAGTCGCTAGGAAGTAAGCCCTGTTGATCGCAGTAGTGAGGAGATATCTAACTGAACTGTAACAGACGTGTGACGAGGTAGGCCGACTCTCCAAAATAGTTTGAAAGGGAAGGGGAGATATGGCAGACAGAGAACGAGGTGGACAGATAGCATTGCTGAATGGATTAGGACCTGTCCAGAGGTGGAGACCACTGGTACAGAGTTGGTCATCGCAGTGTCTGGCTGGACATGCTGGGCTAAGGGATGATGAATGACTGGGGCATGTGCATTGCTGGACAGTGCTGATGAAGTGGACCCGAGGATAGGATGCTGTTCATCACACACTTTTTTTTATCTGTGCCGTTTGCTAGAACCTTGTCATTAATCTGTTGTTTTTTCCACATCCCCAATCTCCTGATTTTCTTCTTCTTCTTCTTCTTCTTCTTCTTCTTCTTCTTCTTCTTCTTCTTCTTCTTCTCAACCTTACTCTGTTCCCCCATCGTCCACACTATTATCATCGTTTATGGTGCAGCTTCTGTAACTGTTTTCTCCATTCGTTTAGTGTTTGCCGTTGTGGTTAGCAATATATACTTATACAAGCAGGAACACAGTTGTGAGGGAGAGAGAGAGAGAGAGAGAGAGAGAGAGAGAGAGAGAGAGAGAGAGAAGAGAGAGAGAGAGAGAGAGAGAGAGAGAGAGAGAGAGAGATTCATGTCTTAACCGTCATTACCATTCTTCTTTTTTTCAGACTATTCACTGAAAGCGACCCGTGCAACTCTTCCATTATGAACGAGACCACGACCACAGAATGCTACAACTTCAGCGGCGTGACGGAGATGGGACCGGATGGCAACGGCAGCAGCAACGGTACGATGGATTATCAGCTGATGCTGGTGGAAAAGGTAACCAGGTACGTCTGCTGTGCCTGCTACATCCTCATCCTGGTTCTGGGTTGCCTGGGCAACGGGCTGGTGATCTACGTGGTACTGAGGTTTGCCAAGATGAAGACGGTGACCAACATGTACATCCTGAACCTGGCGGTGTCCGACGTCCTGTTCCTGATCAGTCTGCCTTTCCTTACTACCACCACCCTGCTCAAGCACTGGATATTCGGATTCGCCATGTGCAAGATCTACTTCGTCCTCTTCGCCATCAACTTGTACACCGGGGTGTTCACACTGGCGGTGATGAGCGCTGACCGTTACATTGCCGTGTGTCACCCCATCCGGTCTATGAGGTACCGGACCCCTCGCATCGCGCTGTTCCTGTGTCTGTTTATCTGGTCCGTCTCCTTTCTGGTCATGCTGCCCGTCATCCTGTACTCGGCCACCCACCCTCAAAACTCCAGACCCGGCAAGTACACCTGTGCCATCACCTGGCCCCAAGGTCAGCCCATACCGCCGCAGATGGCTTTCCTCTGGTACACCTTCATTCTGGGTTTCGCCATCCCCGTGTCCCTCATCTCTGTGTTCTACATCCTGGTGGTTGTCAGGCTTCGCCAGGTAGGGCCCACGAAAAAGTCGAAGGAGAAGAAGAAATCCAACCGACGGGTCACTCGCCTGGTGCTGACGGTGATCACGGTGTACGTGTCCTGCTGGCTTCCCCACTGGATCTTCCAGATAGACCTGGCCTTCAGGGCCTCTCAGAGCGCCCGCATGGCCCCCTGGAAGATCATCCTCTACAACTGCTTCACTGTGCTCACCTTCACCAACAGTATGCTCAATCCCCTGCTCTATGCCTTCCTCAGCGACAATTTCCGCAAGAGTTTCAAGAAGGCGTTTAAGTGCGTGGCGGCCAACGAGGTCAACAAGCTGTTGTGCAATGAAAACAGTGTTCTTCCCAAGAGCACCATGAGCTACAGCCGCGCTGCCACCACGGAGGAGAGAATGGAGCTGTCCACCTTCGACAACGGCAACAACCTCTCTCAGGCCACGCAGGCCAGCACCATGGGGAACCTGGCTGACGTCACCAACAGCGCGGAGATCATTCACGCGCCATCCTCTCAGCAGAACTCGCTGAAGACTCCTGAGGACGAGGAAGACTACCTAGATCCCGTGGCTCTGTGAATCCTCTACATATTCTTTTGTTCAAGCCCTGTTTTCGGGTGGAATGTACGCAAGCCTGTACAAAGGTGAAATGTCGCTTGTTGAGCTATTTTAATTAACTAAAGGAAGAAGTGAGAAAATGACATGACATTGAAGGTTTCGGGGTGTGTTTTCTGGCTCAGTCATGGGTCAGAGTATTTGCGTTCATAGAATACAGGTGGTATTCGAAGTCCTGACAGCGTCAAGGAGAGAGGAATGCATCAGAGTATAGTATCACTTCACGAGAGAAACGTGTGAGCCACTAACATTGGTATCTACATAAAGTAGCGTGAGTGGGAAACTGGCATATCCGTGTTTTTTTGTTTTATTTCCTGTGCACAAATGGAACGAAATGAAAGAAATATCATACGGAATGTGTGGCTTCAAATTCAACTCACTTTTAAATGTAAGCGATTCCCAACAGTAAGCTAACATTGGTTCCAAACGTATTTAACCATGTCATCCAACAGGAATACAAAACTAAAGTGGAGCAGATAGTGAACAAGATTTTAATAATGATTTAAAAAAAAAAAGCAAACAGATATACCTGTTTGATTATTGGTGTGAATTTACGGAATCTGGTTTCAATGT
>CM031596.1:119756200-119758700 GCA_018398815.1 Conus ventricosus | reverse complement strand
CTGCTTGTGAAGGACAGTGGGTTCAAATCACTGCTTGTGAAGGACAGTGGTTCAAGTAACTGTGTGTGAAGGACAGTGAGTTCACTCCACTGCTTGTGAGGGACAGTGGGTTCAAGGCACTGCTTGTGAAGGACAGTGGTTCGCATCACTGCTTGTGAGGGACAGTGGGTTCACATCACTGCTTGTGAGGGACAGTGGGTTCAAGGCACTGCTTGTGAAGGACAGTGGGTTCACATCACTGCTTGTGAAGGACAGTGGGTTCACATCACCGCTTGTGAAGGACAGTGGGTTAACATCACTGCTTGTGAAGGACAGTGGGTTCACATCACTGCTTGTGAAGGACAGTGAGTTCACATCACTGCTTGTGAAGGACAGTGGGTTCAAATCACTGCTTGTAAAGGACAGTGGGTTCAAGTCACTGCTTGTGAAGGACAGTGGGTTCAAATCACTGCTTGTGAAGGACAGTGGGTTCAAGTAACTGTGTGTGAAGGACAGTGAGTTCACTCCACTGCTTGTGAGGGACATGGGTTCAAGGCACTGCTTGTGAAGGACAGTGGGTTCGCATCACTGCTTGTGAGGGACAGTGGGTTCACATCACTGCTTGTGAGGGACAGTGGGTTCAAGGCACTGCTTGTGAAGGACAGTGGGTTCACATCACTGCTTGTGAAGGACAGTGGGTTCACATCACCGCTTGTGAAGGACAGTGGGTTAACATCACTGCTTGTGAAGGACAGTGGGTTCACATCACTGCTTGTGAAGGACAGTGGGTTCAAATCACTGCTTGTGGGGGACAGTGGGTTCACATCACTGCTTGTGAGGGACATTGGGTTCACGTCGCTGCTTGTGAGGGACAGTGGGTTCAAGGCACTGCTTGTGAGGGACAGTGGGTTCAAGGCACTGCTTGTGAGGGACAGTGGGTTCACATCGCTGCTTGTGAGGGACAGTGGGTTCACGTCGCTGCTTGTGAAGGACAGTGGGTTCAAGGCACTGCTTGTGAGGGACAGTGAGTTCACATCGCTGCTTGTGAGGGACAGTAGGTTCAAGTCACTTCTTGTGAAGGACAGTGGGTTCACATCACTGCTTGTGAGGGACAGTGGGTTCAAATCACTGCTTGTGAAGGACAGTGGGTTCACCTCACTGGTTGTGAGGGACAGTGGGTTCAAATCACTACTTGTGAGGGACAGTGGGTTTACATCACTGCTTGTGAGGGACAGTAGGATCGAGTCACTACTTGTGAGGGACAGTGGGTTCAAATCACTGCTTGTGAAGGACGGTGAGTTCACATCACTGCTTGTGAAGGACAGTGGGTTCTCATCACTGCTTGTGAGGGACAGTGGGTTCATATCTATGCTTGTGAAGGACAGTGGGTTTAAGTCATGCTTGTGAAGGACAGTGGGTTTAAGTCACTGCTTGTGAGGGACAGTGGGTTTAAGTCACTGCTTGTGAGGGGCAGTGGGTTTAAGTCACTGCTTGTGAAGGACAGTGGGTTTAAGTCACTGCTTGTGAAGGACAATGGGTTTAAGTCACTGCTTGTGAAGGACAGTGGGTTTAAGTCACTGCTTGTGAAGGACAGTGGGTTTAAGTCACTGCTTGTGAAGGACAGTGGGTTTAAGTCACTGCTTGTGAGGGACAGTGGGTTCACATCACCGTTCCTGAAGGACAGTGAGTTCACATAACTGCTTGTGAAGGACAGTGGGCTGAATTTGTTTAGTGTAATGAACAGTGGGTTTAAGGGTCTGCTTTCAATGGACAGTAGACTGAAATCGCTGTTTTTGAAGGACAGTGGATTGAATCCATGGCTCCTGAAGGGCAGTGCACTGATATCATTGCTTTAAAAGGCAGTGGACTGAATTTGTTGCGTTGTTTTCTCAACAATTATGTGCTGAAATCGTCGCTCTTGAATAGCAGCAGATGAAATCGTTGCTTTTGAAGGACAGTGGACTGTACATAATCTGCTTTTGAAGGACATTGGGTTGAAATTGTTGCTTCTTAATGACAGTGGGTTGCCGTTGTTGCTTCTTAATGATAGTGGGCTGCAGTTGTTGCTTATTGTGGACAGAAGGTTGAAATTACTGCCTTTTAAGAACAGCGGGTTGAAATCGCTACTTTTAATGGACAGTGGGTTGAATTCGCTGCTTTTGAAGGTTAGTGGATTGAAATCTCTGCTTTGGAGGACAGGGACTGAAATTGGTGCTAATGGACAGTGGGTTGAAATCGCTGTTTTTGAGGAACAGTATTTTGAAATCGCTGGTTTTAAAGGACAATCGCTGCTTTTGAACGACAGTCGGTAGAAATCGCTGCTTTTAAATGACAGAGGGTTGAAATTGTTGCTTTTGAAGGACTGAGGGTTGAAAACGCTGCTTTTGGAAGACAGGGGAATTGAAATTGCTGCTTTTAAACGACAGAGGGCTGCGACTGTTGCTTTTAAAAGACAGAGGGTTGAAATGTTTGCTTTTGAGGAACAGTGGGGTGGAATTGTTGCTTTTGATAGAGAGTGGGC
>CM031596.1:119731463-119732700 GCA_018398815.1 Conus ventricosus | reverse complement strand
CTCCTTGGTCATCCCAATCCCCTTCTGCTGGCTTCCAGACTGATGCTCTACAAATCTCTCGCAGAAGATGTAGCTTCTTTAAACGTGCTAGCAACTGTGCAGTGAATTCTACCTTGTCCACAGGCGCCATCTATTCCCAAGGTAAATTTCTACAACTTCTTAAAGAGGGATTTGAAGGATCTCAGGACTGCATTTGTTTTACTTGACGCGGATTTGTCATGCTACCGAGAGGGTAAATGCAACGTATTCCGAACATCCCTTGACGATTAGATAAGCTGGTGTTCTGAACTTAAATGCACAAGAACATTGCTCTCTCTCTCTCTCTCTCTCTCTCTCTCTCTCTCTCTCTCTCTCTCTCTCTCTCTCTCTCTCTCTCTCTTCTCTCTCTCTCTCTCTCTTCTGTGCGCGTATGTGTGTATGTGGATAATTGCCAAAGAAGTCCAATCAAACATGAGCCCTGTTTACTTGCACTGCTTGTGATGTACTTATACGCAGTTTGTTCCAGTACAATAGATATGCTGAACTTCATCTATAGTTAACGAGCTTAATCGATCATGGTGTTTATTCGAAACTGCATCACGACAGGTGTGTTAATCGGGAGTGTGTGTGTGTGTGTGTGTGTGTGTGTGTGTGTGTGTGTGTGTGTGTGTGTGTGTGTGTATGTCTGTGCGTGCGTGCGTGCGTGCGTGTGTGCGTGCCTGTGCGTGCGTGCGTGAGAGCGTGCGTGAGAGTGTGCGTGCGTACGTGCGTGCGTGCGTGCGTGTGTGCGTGCGTGCGTGCGTGCGTGCGCGCGTGTTTGTGTGTGTGTGTGTGTGTGTGTGTGTGTGTGTGTGTGTGTGTGTGTGTGTGTATACATGTGTGTATTGCTTCATTATTTTTTTGGTCTCATTTACATTTTTGTCAGTGTATATTTATCATTAGAACTATTTCAACATAAGCGAGAACCCCACCCTCCAGAAAAAGGACACCCCCCCTTCCACCATCAATAAAAGAAGTATAAACTGTGCAATAAAACAAACAAAAGGGGCACAATGCAACAACAACAACAAAAACTAAAGGGAAAACAATCTTTTTCTCTGCCGAAGATCATAGCACATCCTGTCCCTGACGAAAGCATTTTAATCGCTCAACGAAGGCTCATGTCGTTGTTGTTGCTGTTGTTGTTGTTGTTGTTGTTGTTGTTGTTGTTGTTGCTGTGTTGTTGTTGTTGTTGTTGTTGTTGTTGTTGTTGTCGTCG
>CM031596.1:119709384-119714384 GCA_018398815.1 Conus ventricosus | reverse complement strand
ATGAAAACACATCGAACCGAGACAGAACATGTGCAATCAACTGCAAGAGAAGCAAGGTACTGTCCCTTTGCTTTTGTTTTTGTTTTTATTTGTTTGTTTGTTTGTCTTTTTGCTCTTGCCACATAATCGTGTTACTGTGTTTCTACAGCACTAAACATCCAACTATTTAAAAGAGGAACATGTTAGGAAGTATTATGGCGTGGGATCGAGTATACAGGAGAGAGAGAGAGAGAGAGAGAGAGAGAGAGAGAGAGAGAGAGAGAGAGAAGAGAGAGAGAGAGAGAGACAGAGAGAGAGAGAGGGGGGTAGGGAGACAGACAGACAGAGACAGGGATAAGGACAGAGACAGACAGATAGAGAGGCAGACACAGACAGACAGACAGACAAACAGACAGACAGACGGAGAGCCAGCCAGCCAGCCAGACAGACAAGGCACCACCAGAGAGATGAAAGTGCGTTATGCCTAAACACACACACACACACACACACACACACACACACACACACACACACACACACACACACACACACACACACACACACACACACACACACACACACAGGCATGCTAACGTTTTGCAGCCTTGAAAAACAAAAATATATAAAAAAAGGAAAAGAACACAAAGAAGGAAAGAATGCACAGCCACCCATCAAATAATGTTACTGACTGCTTCCCCGCGCAGTTATTGTGAATGGGAGATGGCAACATCAAGTCCTGAGCCATTCAACAATTCCATGAGTCAGGCTGCGAGTTAGAACACAGCAGAATGAATTTGCCTACAAAAAAAAAAAACAAACACAAACGTGTCCATTTTCATTTGTGACGCGCCGTTTGTTTTTCCTTGTTTGGTTGTATCCCTTTGTTTTTCCTTGTTTGGTTGTATCCCTTTGTTTTTGTCTGGTTGTATCCCTTTGTTTTTGTCTGGTTGTATCCCATTGTTTTTGTCTGGTTGTATCCATTTCTTTTTGTCTGGTTGTATCCCTTTGTTTTTGTCTGGTTGTATCCCTTTCTTTTTGTCTGGTTGTATCCCTTTGTTTTTGTCTGGTTGTATCCCTTTGTTTTTGTCTGGTTGTATCCCTTTGTTTTTGTCTGGTTGTATCCCTTTCTTTTTGTCTGGTTGTATCCCTTTGTTTTTGTCTGGTTGTATCCCTTTCTTTTTGTCTGGTTGTATCCCTTTGTTTTTGTCTGGTTGTATCCCTTTGTTTTTGTCTGGTTGTACCCCTTTGTTTTTGTCTGGTTGTATCCCTTTGTTTTTGTCTGGTTGTATCCCTTTGTTTTTGTCTGGTTGTATCCCTTTGTTTTTGTCTGGTTGTACCCCTTTGTTTTTGTCTGGTTGTATCCCTTTGTTTTTGTTTGTTTATCGGTTTCTTCGTTTGTATGTCTGTTTAGTTGTTTGTCTGTTTAGTTGTTTGTCTGTTTAGTTGTTTGTCTTTATCTATGAGGGATTGTGATTGGGGAGGGGGGGGGGGGTGGTAAGCAGAGGACAGGGGAATGTGGTAGGGCATCTGATTCAGTGATTTCTTACGTCTGCAGTTGTGTTTTCAGTGTCGTCTGCTGGTATCAGTTTGGACTCACACCTGTCACGATTCATTCCATTACGTGATTGAATAACTGGATGATCCGTAGATTGATTGATCACTTGTGCCACCCCTTATTCTCTTAATTCTTGGCAGGTCTGCTCACTTATATCCAATCCATTTTCTTCGTTTTGTGGATTTATCAATCGACGGTTTCCCTCAGCTTTTTTTAATAAATTGAACAATACGCGTTATTCACAAGTCGTGTATTTTGTCATGAACCTTGAAACGTTATTGCATTGGAGTGATTTAACTTTGATTTCTATGACATACTTTAATATTTTTCTTAGTCACACACACCCGCGCGCGCGCGCGAGCGCCCACACACACACACACACACACACACACACACACACACACACACACACACACACACACACACACACACACACACACGCACACACACACACACACACTCACTCGCACGCACGCACACACGCACGCACGCACGCACGCACGCACGCACACACACACACACACATGCACACACACACACACACACACACACACACACACACACACACACACACACACACACACACACACACACGCACACACACACATACACACGCACGCACGTTTGCACACACATGCACGCACACTCACACTCACACTCACACGCGCATGTGCCCGCGCGCACGCGCACCCCCCCCCCCCCTCCAAACACACACACACACACACACACACACACACACACACACACACACACACACACACACACACACACACACACACATTTTAACACATTTTTTAATGCTTTATGCCATTGTAGCTGCATCAATATTATCTTCCTTTTTTGTTGTTGTTGTTGATCCTGTTCTTGTTGATTATGATGATGACGATGTTGTTGCTGTTGTTGTTGTTGTTGTTGTTGTTGTTGTTGTTGTTGTTGTTGTTGTTGTTGTTGTTGTTGTTGTTGCTGCTGCTGCTGCTGCTGCTGCTGCTGTCGTTCATAACAATGATGACAATGATTATTACGTCATAGAGGTTGTTGTTGTTGTTGTTGTTGTTCTTCTTCTTCTTCTTCTTCTTCTTCTTCTTCTTCTTCTTCTTCTTCTTCTTCTTCTTCTTCTCCTTCTCCTTCTTCTTCTTCTTCTTCTTCTTCGTCTTCTCCGTACCCTTCTGCTCGCCCTCATCATTCTCCTTCTAGTCTTTACCATCCTCCTCCTCTTCCTCTGCGCCCCCTCCCCCCACTTTTGCTTGTCCTTCCCTTTCTCTCTTGTTTGTTTCTTCCTTGTTCGTCTTTTTCTTCTTCTTGTTTTTCTTCTTCTTCTTTTTTTCTTCTTCTTTTTTCTTCTTCTTGTTTTTCTTGGTCTTGTCCGGGTTCTAGTTCTTGTTCTTGGCGTTGTTCTTGGTGTTGCTCTTCATGTTGTTCTTGGTCTTCTTCTTCTTCTTCTTCTTCTTCTTCTTCTTCTTTCTTCTTCTTCTTCTTCTTCTTCTTTTCTTCTTCTTCTTCTTCTTCTTCTTCGCATTCTTCTTCGCATTCTTCGCATTCTTCTTCGCATTCTTCTTCTCTGTCATCAGAACTACCATCTCATTCCTCATCCCTTATGTACTTTACCTATTTCGAGTGTTTCCCTTTTTTGTTCTCTCATTTTCATTTTATTATACGCCTCCTTGCTGTGTCTTCGTATTCTGTTCCATTCTTATTCTTTCTTTAAATATGTGTCCTCTCTCTCATTCTCCCCCCCCCCCCCCCCCCGCCTCCTTCTCATCATCGTATAGTTTTCTAGTGATCCAGAGAGTGGAGATGTCTTTCAATGCTAGACACTTCCTTATTTCCTGATTTTTTTTTCTCTCCCATCTACTACTTTTTTTTCCCTGTCTTATCTGTTCTTCCGTTTTCTGGGTCTCTAGCATTGTGCTGCTAAGCAATAAAGATCGATTGCATCGTGGAATCCAAACGATACACCTATAAAGAAGAAGAAGAAGAAGAAGAAGAAGAAGAAGAAGAAGAAGAAGAAGAAGAAGAAGAAGAAGAAGAAGAAGAGCAACAACAACAACAGCAACATCAACAAACAAACAACAACAACAACAGGAGGAGGAGCCATCGCTGAGCAATGAAAATGGTTCCGTCCCCAAAAGGATGTTTGCAATCGTGCACGAGAGAAATAGGATGTTTTCCCTTCTTTGGCGTGTTTGTTTGTTTGCTTGTTGTTTGTTTGTTTGTTTACGTGTATTTATATCACTATTGCTTTTGTTTGGATGTCTTTGTGTTTGTTTATTAAGATATCCACGAAGGAAGCTCCAAATTATTTCCTCCAAAAAGGTCCAAACGTTTTCGACGTGTGGAACCTGGATGTATCATTGACGGGTACTAGGCTTTTCGTATTTACCTTCAGGTCTCTCAAGTCTCACACCTGTTGATTCACGTGTGCTGCTAAACCATGGTTCTAAGTATATCCTGAACCGTTTTTTTTTTCAAGTTTTTTTTTTCTTTTCTAATTTATATATCATAGCTAGTACTCGTCCATTTTGCTTTTGAAACATTATGAAGTCATCCGAATGTAATGGTTTATAGTCGGTTTCTTCTAGTTTCTTGTAGACACAGAACATCAGAGTCACATGTTAGTTTTTCAGTTCTTGAGATCCTCTTTCTGGCACTGCAGCCGTTCCCAGCACAAATCCTGAAATGCATCTTGGATAGTCTTTCCGCTTTTGTTGAGTTCCTGCCTTACTTTCTTCTTCTTCCCACCTCGTTTGCAACGCCTACAATTGTTAGAGGTGCAAGTGAGACAAAGTATTTTGATAGGCCATAAGAAGGTATTCTTAGTGTTGAGGAACCATAAGCGGTCGCCGTGACAGGGCTTCGTATCAGGGAAGGGTAATGGATACCCATACACCGAGGGAATGCCCACACATATGAAGTCCGTCAGCCTGGTGTCGCCTAGGGTCAGACTGCATACAGTTCGAGACTGATAACCAACAGCAAATCATCGGTTCAGTACTGTAAGAAAACCTTGTAATTAGGGGGGGGGGGGGGGGGGGGGGACACCAAAAAGAGAGGTAACAGCAGGGTGGACATTTATAAATTTATAATAGTGAAAAAGTATGCATCTTCACTAAATAAAGTGTGCATATTTGACAAGCAAAACAATATGAATGAATAAAGTAGATAAATAAACAAAACTAGATAAATGCATAATCAATAAATGAATAGATAAATAGATAAGTAGATAAGTAAATAAGTAAACAGATAAATAATGAATAAATAAATGAATAATAAATAAACAAATAAATAACTTAATTAATTAATTAATATACAAATAGCAAAACAATACATAGATGGAATAAATAAATAAACAAACGAATATTCATACGTACAGACAGACATACAAACATGCATGCATGAATGCATGCATGCACACACACACACACACACACACACACACACACACACCCCACACACACACACACACACC
>CM031596.1:119694384-119704384 GCA_018398815.1 Conus ventricosus | reverse complement strand
GGATGACAAACTACAGTGCTGAATGGAATCAGGATGACATGCTACAGTGCTGAATGGAATCAGGATGACATACTACAGTGCTGAATGGAATCAGGATGACAAACTACAGTGCTGAATGGAATCAGGATGACATACTACAGTGCTGAATGGAATCAGGATGACATACTACAGTGCTGAATGGAATCAGGATGACATACTACAGTGCTGAATTGAATCAGGATGACATGCTACAGTGCTGAATGGAATCAGGATGACATTACTACAGTGCTGAATGGAATCAGGATGACATGCTACAGTGCTGAATGGAATCAGGATGACATACTACAGTGCTGAATGGAATCAGGATGACAAACTACAGTGCTGAATGGAATCAGGATGACATACTACAGTGATGAATGGAATCAGGATGACATACTACAGTGCTAAATGGAATCAGGATGACATACTACAGTGCTGAATGGAATCAGGATGACATACTACAGTGCTGAATGGAATCAGGATGACAAACTACAGTGCTGAATGGAATCAGGATGACATACTACAGTGCTGAATGGAATCAGGATGACAAACTACAGTGCTGAATGGAATCAGGATGACATACTACAGTGCTGAATGGAATCAGGATGACATACTACAGTGCTGAATGGAATCAGGATGACATACTACAGTGCCGAATGGAATCAGGATGACATACTACAGTGCTGAATGGAATCAGGATGACATACTACAGTGCTGAATGGAATCAGGATGACATACTACAGTGCTGAATAGAATCAGGATGACAAACTACAGTGTGAATGGAATCAGGATGACATACTACAGTGCTGAATGGAATCAGGATGACAAACTACAGTGCTGAATGGAATCAGGATGACATACTACAGTGCTGAATGGAATCAGGATGACATACTACAGTGCTGAATGGAATCAGGATGACAAACTACAGTGCTGAATGGAATCAGGATGACATACTACAGTGCTGAATGGAATCAGGATGACATACTACAGTGCTGAATGGAATCAGGATGACATACTACAGTGCTGAATGGAATCAGGATGACATGCTACAGTGCTGAATGGAATCAGGATGACATACTACAGTGCTGAATGGAATCAGGATGACATACTACAGTGCTGAATGGAATCAGGATGACATGCTACAGTGCTGAATGGAATCAGGATGACATGCTACAGTGCCGAATGGAATCAGGATGACATACTACAGTGCTGAATGGAATCAGGATGACATACTACAGTTCCGAATGGAATCAGGTGACATACTACAGTGCTGAATGGAATCAGGATGACATACTACAGTGCTGAATGGAATCAGGATGACATGCTACAGTGCTGAATGGAATCAGGATGACATACTACAGTGCTGAATGGAATCAGGATGACATACTACAGTGCTGAATGGAATCAGGATGACATGCTACAGTGCCGAATGGAATCAGGATGACATACTACAGTGCTGAATGGAATCAGGATGACATGCTACAGTGCTGAATGGAATCAGGATGACATGCTACAGTGCCGAATGGAATCAGGATGACATACTACAGTGCCGAATGGAATCAGGATGACATACTACAGTGCCGAATGGAATCAGGATGACATACTACAGTGCCGAATGGAATCAGGATGACATACTACAGTGCTGAATGGAATCAGGATGACATGCTACAGTGCCGAATGGAATCAGGATGACATACTACAGTGCTGAATGGAATCAGGATGACATACTACAGTGCTGAATGGAATCCGGATGACATACTACAGTGCCGAATGGAATCAGGATGACATACTACAGTGCTGAATGGAATCAGGATGACATGCTACAGTGCCGAATGGACCAAGAAACTGCTGGTAGTGGAGAACACTGGATGCAGACATCATTGCAGTGCAAACTGTGGGTAGTGGAGAACACTGGATGCAGACAACATTGCAGTGCAAACTGTGGGCAGTGGAGAACACTGGCTGCAGACAACATTGCAGTGCAAACTGTGGGTAGTGGAGAAACACTGGCTGCAGACAACATTGCAGTGCAAACTGTGGGTAGTGGAGAACACTGGCTGCAGACATCATTGCAGTGCAAACTGTGGGTAGTGGAGAGCACTGGATGCAGACATCATTGCAGTGCAAACTGTGGGTAGTGGAGAGCACTGGATGCAGACATCATTGCAGTGCAAACTGTGGGTAGTGGAGAGCACTGGATGCAGACATCATTGCTGTGCAAACTGTGGGTAGTGGAGAGCACTGGATGCAGACATCATTGCAGTGCCTGCACGACCTTGGTGGGCTGTTGGATGATGAGTGACTGTGGCATGTGCACCGCTTGACAGTGATGATGAAGTGGACCCCACGACACGATGTTGTTAATCAGAGATAGTTTTCCACAATCTCCCCTCTTCTTCTCTTCTTCTTCTTCTTCTTCTTCTCTTCTTCTTCTTCTTCTCTTCTTCTTCTTCTTCTTCTTCGTCTTCTTCTTCTTCTTCTTCTTCTTCTTCTTCTTCTTCTTCTTCTTCTTCTTCTTCTCTTCTTCTTCTTCTACTTCTGCTTGGGTATTTCTTCTTCTTCTTCTTCTTCTTCTTCTTCTTCTTCTTCTACTTCTACTTCTTCTTCTTTCTTCTTCTTCTTCTTCTTCTTCTTCTTCTTCTTCTTCTTCTTCTTCTTCTTCTTCTTGCTGTCTTTTCCCGAGTTTCACATTATTATTATCGTTTGTGCTGTTGCTACAGTGATTTGCCCGTCATGTAGTTTTTGTTGTTCCTTTTAGCATCATTTACGTATACAAGCAGCAACACAGTCTTCTTTTTTCTACAAATTGAATGTTAAGATCCTCAAACATGTGGTACAAAACCCATATCTCGGTGTTGAAGTATGCACAGATTTGAAATGGTCTAAGCATGTGGCAAAGATTTGCAAAAAAGGCGAGTTCCACACTTGGTTTCCTACGTCGTAATCTAGGCAGCTGCACCCCAGAATGGGTGTACCTCTCCATGATCCGAGCAGCCCTGGATTATGGAGCTACTGTGTGGGACCTGTACTTGGCATAGGACCGGGAAAAGCTTGAGCGCATCCCCCCCCCCCCCCCCCAAAAAAAAAAAAAAAAAAAAAAAAGCAGCAAGATTCATTAAGCGTGACTACAGGTCCAGAGACCCCGGTTGTGTCACCCCAATACTGACTGAACTCCACTTACCACCCCTCCAAGCGCGCAGGAAATAACAAAGGCTAGTCATCTTCTACAAGATCATTGAAGGACTTCTTGCAGCAATGCTCCGAGATAAATGTTTAACACCAATGAAAAAAGAAAAGAGAAAAATCCGTCCAAAAGTGTTTCATGGCTTCGTGACAAACAACATCGTTACAAAATTCGCATCAATCAACAGGCGTGGATATGCAGTCCCAGATTCAAGCACCGAGCAATACCAACGCTTCTTCTTCGTGCAGACCGTCACGAACTGGAATGAACTGAACGAGCAAGTCATCCAGGCAGGCTCTGTGGCAGAGTTCTCTGCAGCAATCAGCAGAGTCACTATGTTGCCTTCCTTGCACTAAATTACAACAAAAAATGTTTCCAGCCGTCCATGTCAATTTTAGAATAAGATCCTGATTCTGATCCTGGTAGCCTAGGTGGATGAAGAGCCGTAACAGGGTCCCATTGAGCTGAACTCGGGGATGGCCGTTGCGGCGTCAGTTTCAATGGGTAAGAAAGTTTTTTTTTAAAAAGGAAATAAACCAAATATCAAAATAAGTTTTTACTGACATTGCGAGGGCTGCTCCCTCTTTTTCCGTTGCTGTTTATAACCTAGGAAGGTTCCAGCAACGTAAAAGTCCTGATCCTGATCCTGATCGTAAGATTCAGAGAGAGAGAGAGAGAGAGAGAGAGAGAGAGAGAGAGAGAGAGAGAGAGAGAGAGAGAGAGAGAGAGAGAGAGAGAGAGGGAGAGAGAGACAAACAGACAGACAGACAGACAGACAGAGACGTTTGTATTACATTCCACGCCTTCCAATAGCACCACCACCACCACCACCACTACACAACAACAACAACAACAACAACAACAGCAATAACAACAACAACAACAACAACAACAACAACAACAACAACACACACACACACACACACACACACACACACACACACACACACACACACACACACACACACACACACACGCACGCACGCACGCAAGCACGGACGCACGCACGCACGCACACACACACACACACACACACACACACACACACACACACACACACACACACACACACACACACACACACACGCACGCACGGACGCACGCAAGCACGGACGCACGCACACACGCACGCACACGCACACACACACACACACACACACACACACACACACACACACACACACACACACACACACACACGCACGCACAAAAACCATTTCAACACATTTGCATGGTCAATATCTTCTGGGGACCCGCATGCTGTGCATGGACGACTACCCAAGTAAATCTCGTTTCACATTGGTAATAACCCCAGCCTTCCTTTCGGCAGACAATACCTTTGATCTCTTTATCTTCTTTCAGTTTGATGGCTCCAAAGCAGAATGCCGGAGATTACGATCCGACGTCCCACGATGGTAATCAGGAAAGCTGGATCAGTTGACACCATTAGCACATCCTGCCAGGACCGTTTACCGCCGGCAAACACTCGCCTACATCGCTCATGTGTCCAACAAACAGGTTACATGGAGATGTGTGTGCAGTGTTACCTTCGTTCATTTGTGCTGCTGCCACCATCCCCTGTCCGTACTGTGATAGATCTTTCCGGGCGCAGATCGGCCTGACCAGCCATCTATGCACTCACCCCCGATCCCAGGATAACTAGATGGTCTTCGTCGTCTCGACGGACAACAAACGACAGTTCCTTTGTGCAGCAACGTTACAATGGGCGATGCTGAAGAGTGCTACTAAATTTATCAGGAAAATGTCAGATACTAAATGGGGGCAATGGATTTATTTTCCATTTTCATCCCCTTTTGTCTTTGTATTCATTTTTTGTTTTTAAACCTGGGAAGCCAGTATCTTAGCCAAAGGGGAAACCTCATTTGGCTGAGTTTAGAACAGTGGACAGCTTAATTGGCAATATGTCAGGAACGAAAACAACAACAACAACAACAGAAGACAAGCACAAACGCACAAAAACTCGCGCACCTGAAAGAAAACAAACAAAGAAGCATAAACTGTTTCACCTTGCTTTACTGCTGAATAGTGATGTTGTAAACGCGTAGACAAACGTCAGCAGCTTTTATTATGTTTCCACTGTTATATATTTGTACCAGTTTCAAAGTCTGCTGTAATCGCTACACGTGATTCTCGCTTGTTTTATTATCTGACATTCCTCACAAACGGACACAAACAAGTGCATTAGCAGAGTCTGCTGAGCAGTGCTGGTATACTTTTGACATTTTGGAAAGGTCGACTATTTCAAGAGAACACGAAGGGCGGCAATTGCTTAACACAAGGATTTAGCATACTTTTATTTCCCAGGTTAAAACCTCTTTTATTCAAGAGACTCTGTGGCTGTTCCTTTCCAGGCATACGATGCTATTTGCAGATCCAGTAACGCTTTTCTCCTTGTCCTCGAATCATTACCACCACCACCCCTACCCCCCCCCACACACACACATACTTTTCTGGTTGAACTAGGTGTTTACATATGAGATCACGTCACGGAACGTGAAATGACAGTATGGAATAGCAATCCCACGAAACTAGAGGTTGGGCAGCCATCTTGCACAACATCGATGCCACGAAAACAACCCCATACGAGATTTGGCAATGAACATGATTCTTTCCAATATTTGGGTTCAAGGGATTCCACCTCCAAATGTCTGACACTGGTCCACCTGGACATTTTCTGATGGAATTACTATAGTTTGCGCTTCCTTTATTCATCATTATCATCAAAATCATCGTAACAGGATCCCTGTTAACAACAGCAACAATAACAATAACAACCAGGACGACAACAACAATAGCAATAATAGCAATAATAATCATCATCGTCATCATCATCATCATCATCATCATCATCATCATCATCATCATGGTAAAAAAAAAATACTGATGATGATAACAATAATAATAGTAGTAGTAGTAGTAGTAGTAGTAGTAGTAGTAGTAGTAGTAGTAGTAGTAGAAGTAGTAGTAGTAGTAGTAGTAATAATAATAATAATAATAATAAAAATAATAATCATGACGATGATCATGATATGAGAAGAAGATTTCTCAATTATTTTTAATGGTACTTTTTATCATCACCGTCATCGTCATCATCATCATCATCATCATCATTCATCATCATCATCATCATCATCATCATCATCATCATCATCATCATCGTAATCATCATTATTATTATTATATCTATTTTTGTTCTTCTTACAATTATCATTCTTACTATTATTATTATAATATTGTTATTATTATTATTATTATTATTATTATTATTATTATTATTATTATTATTATTATTATTATTATTATTATTGCAACGACGATGAAGTTTGTTGTTTTGAAGAGACCTTTTAAAACTTGCAATCACAGCATTAAAATGTATGGTATTCAAAAATTTATGAATGTTCTTCTTTCCATGATGTAAAAAAACCCTCACACACACACACACACACACACACACACACACACACACACACACACACACACACACACACACACACTCTCTCTCTCTCTCTCTCTCTCTCTCTCTCTCTCTCTCCTCTCTCTCTCTCTCTCTCTCGGCACTTGAAAAGAAAAAAGAAACATGAATTTGAAGAATCAAAATTGCAAATGCTAAAAAATGCAATTAAAGATTCAAGTTTATTTTGGACAATAATTAGATCAGTTAATAGAAAGTCTTTTGTTTTAAAATGATATAAGTTCGCAACAATGGTATGATCACTTTTCTGCAGTCTTTGGGGCTATAGACGACAGAAGCGATCATAATGTTATAGTGATTGAGGATGCTGGAGATTTTGAAGAACCTTTGTTTAATGATCGGATAAGCAAAAAAGAGGTAACTGACAGTATAAAAAGATTAAAATCAGGAAAAAGTGCAGGCCCAGATATGATTTTAGGTGAAATGCTGAAACATGCCAATCCAAAGATAATTGATTTCCTTGTCATGTTATTTAACAGACTGTTTAACGATGGAAACTTCCCTGCATTTTGGGCCAAGTCTATACTTATTCCTATTCATAAAAAGGGAGATCCTAACAACCCAGACAATTACCGTGGTGTTGCGCTTACAAGTGTCGTTAGCAAAATCTATACTCATATTTTAAATAAAAGACTGACAACATGGGCAGAACGTGAGGAAAAAAATCATTGAAGAACAGGCTGGGTTTCGATCAGGTTACAGCACTACAGACCATATATTTACCCTTTTCGCACTAATTCAAACGCATTTATTGAAAAACAAAAAATTGTATGTCGCCTTTGTAGACTTTAGAAAGGCTTTCGACTCCGTGAATCGAAATATGCTGTGGATTAATTTACGTAAAAGTGGAGTGGATGGCAAGCTATATATAGCTCTTCGTGGTGTATATGATTCTGTCTTAGCATGCGTGCGGGATAGGTGTGTTTATTCAGATGTCTTTAACTGTCCACAAGGAGTGAAGCAGGGTTGTTTATTAAGCCCACTTTTGTTTTAATTTTTTATTAATGAATTGGCAGTGGAGATAAGTAAAAATGGAAAACATGGTATTCAAATGATCCCAGGAGTGGCTGAATTTTTTCTTATGCTATTTGCAGATGATGTAATAATGTTGTCCAGCACTACTGTAGGTCTTCAGAATCAGTTAAATAGGTTAAAGCAAGAGGCAGATCGTCTATTTTTAAAGGTTAACCTTGATAAAACTAACATAATGGTATTTAGAAAGGGTGGTCATCTCTCCCGTCATGAAAAATGGTTTTACGGCACTAGTGAGGTTAAAGTAACTAATTCCTACAAGTATTTAGGCATGATATTTACAACAAAGTTGAGTTTACAAAACGCAGTAACAGAGACTTGTAGAAAAGGAAAAAAAGGTGTCACAGAGATTTTAAGAGCTTTGCACAAACTTAACTCACTTGATTCAAGAATATTCTGGAAACTCTTTGATGCCAAAATTGAGCCAGTTCTTAGATATGGTGCTGAAATATGGGGACTTCATAACAACAAAGATTTAGAAAAAGTTCATACGTTTGCAATTAAGCGCTTTTTAAATGTTCCCCTACATTCTTCGAATACTGTAATCTATGGAGAAACCGACAGATACCCATTGTATATTAGGTCAAACATTAAATGTATAAAATATTGGCTAAAACTACTGAGGCTTCCTGCCTCAAGACTTTGTAAACAGGCTTATGAAATGTTATTGAATGAACATGAACGGGGAAAAGAAAATTGGGTATATTCTGTTAAGAAGATTTTGACTACTCACGGATTTGGGATTCTATGGATGTGCCAGGGAGTTGGTTATGAGGATAGTTTTATTCTGGAATTCAAAGACAGGATTATAGCTTCATATAAACAAAACTGGCATTCTAAAATGGAAAACACGGGTAAATATAACTGCTTTTATGGCTTTAAAAGTATATTTGAAACGGAAAAGTATATTTCAGTAATAACGAACAGATGGTATAAAATTTGTCTATCCAGACTTAGAACAAGGACTCTTGGTCTAAACGCCCATAAAAGATGGTTCTATACTGAGTCATCTACAGCGTCACCGTGTCCATTGTGTGGTTTCCTTAGGGAGGATGAGTCGCATTTTTTGTTTCATTGTAGAAATTACAGTGCTGTACGAGATAAGTGTGTAGTTTTTCAAAAGTATGTTGCCATAAATCAGGACACATTTGGAATTCTGAAACTGAATTATGATGATAATTCAGTGAAATCACTTGCCAGATATATTGCAGAGGCATTGAAGATACGCGCAGAAGCTATCATCAACTAGAACTTACGATGTTCAAATGAAAGGAAATGAATGGTACAGGAAGTAGTAAAATATTTTGGCTATCGTCTATTTTGCTTGTATTTCAAGCTTCCAATTGATGGATGTTTCTTTTATGTTGTTACTTTCGTTTTCGATATGATTATTTTGTGCCTTACCCCCCATGTCACTAAGGCTGTATAGCTAATGACATTAAACATGTTCAGTGTTCAGTGTTCTCTCTCGAATGCGCGCGCACGCATGTCATTTAAAACACTCAGCCTCATAAGACGTCAGTCGCACCATCATGTCAGGCTAAGCCATGATGTATAGAGTCAACACACTTTCTCCAAGAAGGGGGGTGGGGGGTGGGGGGTTCTCGAAACACGTCAAAACACGAAAATCAATATGTTCTTCCGGACCAGCTGTGTAGTGCACACCATGGATACCGATGAACTGACGTACTCCTATTCCGTGTCTTGCACAGCTAGTTCAGTTCTCTTTATAATCTAGAATGTCAGGTCACACAGCAACAAAGACCACCGTATTGGCATGTCTTGCACTGTTTTGGCAACTGTTAGTGCATCGGCATAACTCCAGCCAAGCAAAACCCTTCCAGGTGCCTAAAGGTGAACGAAGAATATGGAACAACACTGTGCTGAAACTGTTGCTTTTTAACTAGTGTGCCGGGAAAGGCAACGCCACTTTCTATTTAAACAGCCTCCTGGCACATCTCACACAAAACCACATTTCCAACTTGGAGGTCCAAAGCAAGCCACTGGACCCTTGGAAGACCTGTTGCCTAAAAGAAAGAAAATAACATGATAGGGTCATGTATGCAGGATTGCCAAAACCATTCTACAAGGAACAGTGCGAGGAGTCAGAAGGAGAGGATGGCAGAAAAAAAGAGATGGGAGGACAACATCAGTGCATGGACTGGCCTCACACTCAGCAGCTGCCTAACATCGTCTGAGAACCAGGGGAAGTGAAGGAAGCTGGTTGCGAAGTCTTCTGTGGCGCCCCAACGGTCTTCAAGACTCCGGGATAG
>CM031596.1:119666884-119671884 GCA_018398815.1 Conus ventricosus | reverse complement strand
GAGAGAGAGAGAGAGAGAGAGAGAGAGAGAGAGAGAGAGAGAGAGAGAGATTGACAATTGACAGGGCTATTTTTATTGACAATAGGTAACTGGCCTTCATGCCAAGGCCAAGGGGGGGGGGGGGGGGGGATTAACAGTGTTCTTGCAAAGGGCACACAAAAATACAATACACACATCTATACATGCGAAAGAAAGAAAGGGGTCAAAAAGGAAATTGCACTGCAACACTATTCTATCTGCAGTCAAAATAATCTAACTTAATGCATTACAGACAAAATGTACGTCAATACTAAAACAAAGTAAGAGATAATCTAGGACCATCCGACTTTAATCAAGAGATCGTCAGATGTATCGAAATAATGACAATTTGTAGCACTTAGAATTGTTCACAGGTTCTTGTTCGTAATCCGGATACTGCTTCTCGAGGAAAGAATGTTCTTCCTTCGTTCATATGCTTCAGCGATAAACTTCACAAGCGATTTGATGGTGTCTCCATCTGCTGATGAAATTATTCGAAAAAAGCTATATCTGTTCATATTGTATTGCTGAAAAACGATTGATGTCAAAACTAAAGCTTCATATTCCCCCCAGTCAAACAGGAATCGGCCTTCGTCTTCTACACCATTTGAACATAAAGAACACATGACAGCAGATTTGTATCAAACCATCTTCTGTTCGCGTCAAATCCTAGGGTTCTAGTTCTAAACCTTACAAGATTATCCCGGTGCCATTTATGTGTTACTTCATTGAGGTATTTCGCCGATTGGAATTCGTCTTTAAAAGAGCTGTACCAAGCATATTCCTCTGTCTCAGTTATATGAACATGCCAATTCTGTTGAAAACAATGAATAAGCCGTTGCAGAAATTCAGAAATAAATACTTGTTTCATTACCTGCCATTTGGGTAACCCAAACTATTTCAAATCCTTTTTGTTTTTCAGAATACACTTTATGACCGACAGACAGCTGCAATGTCCAAATTCATCTTGTCTGGAGAGCATTCCATATGCCTGTATACATAAACATTTTTGCAGAAAGTTGAATTAGTTTTAACCAGTACCTAATACATTTAGAGAGAGAGAGAGAGAGAGAGAGAGAGAGAGAGAGAGAGAGGAGAGAGAGAGAGAGAGAGAGAGAGAGAGAGAGAGAGAACGAATTTTATTTTCAAACGGTAGTGAACAAAGTATGAATACTTTTTTTTACATCTAGCACTCTGGACAATAACTAAATATATGTAGTAAGAAGCAAATCAAACAATATACATGAAAAAGAAAAAAACAAATTGCATGAGAACTTTTGCGGGAAGAAAAAAAAACACGCAAACAAGGAGAGAGAGAGAGAGAGAGAGAGAGAGAGAGAGAGAGAGAGAGAGAGAGAGAGAGAGAGAGAGAGAGAGAGAGAGAGAGAGAGAGCGAGAGAGAGAGAGAGATCGTTTTCTTTGCATCCCAACTCCTTCGGCGAAGAAGCAAACAAAACAATTTTTGTTGACATATGGTGATCTCCGTACATCAATTGATCCGTCGAAGTGCGTGCAACGCACGGATAATTACCCAAGAAAAACTCCTCTCACACTGGCAAAACTCTGACCTTCACTGCCCGAGAAAATACCCCTAATTATATTCATCTTCCTCAGACTGATGACTGAAGAAGCAAAGCGCCCGAGACTGGAATCCGAGGTTCTGCTGGGATAACCAGAAAAGCTGGATCACTTTACACCATTAAAATCTCCTGCCACATGCGTTTACTGCAGGCGGGCTAGGGCCTGCATCGCCCCTGTGTCCGATAAACAGACTACATGTAGTGTATGGTGTGCTGCCTTATTGTTGTGCATTATACAGCAGGTGCGAATGGGATATCGACGAGTTAATACGTCAATCAGCAAACGTCAAGATAGACCTCGCCAGGGCCACTCTCCCCCCCCCCCCCCCCCCCCCCCCCCCCATCTGCGAAGTCAGTTCCTAACCGATGTCGAACCGTGTATTGGCTGTATTTGGAGTAGTGGATTACTTACGAAGCAAAAGAAAGGGGGAAAAGAAAAGAAACCCAAACTCATCCTTTGCACTTCAAAGAATCGCATTGCTTTAGGGCCAAATACTGATGTCGTAAAAGCCTGCAACTTTTGTTATTGTCCAAACTGCACCTGTTTTTTTTGTTTTTTTTGTTTTTTTTTTTCGTATGTTGCAAGCACTGCGCACCTTTCCCCCTGAATTACTGTCGGACATACTTAAAAACAGCTGCATCAAAAGAAGATCAGGGAATCAGCAGGAGCATCCCATTGCCTGGTGAGCCGTGCGTACTTGCTGCTGATATTTGTAAAAGGTCGACTGTTAAAAGAGCACATCCCAGGCTCCAATCGCTCGTTCATACGAGGATTGACACATATGGTTTGAAATAAGGTTGATTTTTTTGCGAAAGAGCATTGACGGCAATAACCATTCTTTAGTGCGAGGATTGGGACATGCTTTAGATAGTGTGTCTGTTGGTCTTTTAAATTTTGTTTCTTTGTTTGTCTGTAAGCTTGTTTGTTATGGGTTTTCCCCTCACAAATAAACATATCTATCAGTAGATATAATGTCATGTGGTGTCCTTTCCAGAGGTATATTCAAGATTGTGTAGGTTGGGCAACGATGTGTGTTTTGTTGTTATTGTATTAGTCTAGTCTTTGTTTACGCATCCTTTTCCTTGCCACTCCATTGACATTACCTACCTGCTGTTTATTCAGATTCCCCGTCCAAAGTCATACTCCGGCTTTTCAAATCGCCTGCATCTGTTTCGGTCTTGGAATTATCAGTACGCCATAATCACTACGGGGTATGGCTTTGTTGTATTAGTTATAAACATTCCGACTCACGCCTTTTAATGCAACATGATAGATAGGACTAACCATCCAAGGAGACTGTGGGGTTGGGGGGGGGGGGGTAAACTATTTTAGTGTACACTGATACAGAGTAAACAATACAATAAAATGGGTGATGATCATGACCATGTTCACGCTGGACGACATGAGATGTTTAGACTGATCCACTGGGATAGGCTCGGTTGTAGTTACTGTTGATGGTTTGATTTTTTTGTTTTATAGCGATGGTATTGATAATGATGTTGACAATAATAATAATAATGACAACGACAACAACAACAATAATAATAATAATAAAAATAATAATAATAATAGTAATTTTTCATTATTGTTATATAACAACAACAATGACAATGATAATAATAATAATAATAATAATAATAATAATAATAATAATAATAATAATGTACACGACGAGCTGTGTGTGTGTGTGTGTGTGTGTGTGTGTGTGTGTGTGTGTAATAATGTACACGACGTGCTGTGTGTGTGTGTGTGTGTGTGTGTGTGTGTGTGTGTGTGTGTGTGTGTGTGTGTGTGTGTGTGTTGTTTGTTTGTTTTTCTCTAAAATTCTAGGACTTGATAAGCTCTCTACTGTTTAAAACACCGTCATAAGACGATTCGTTTTGGATAGTATTTGACCTTGCAACAACAACAACAAAATGAAAACAAACCAAACCAAATCAAAAAACCCGTGTAAACCAAGAAACAGCAAACGATGCATAACTGAATAAATAAACAAACAGGTAAATGAATGAATGCATAGATATATATGCAGGAAAAAATTCAATGAAATGAATACATGAATAAATACACAAACAAATACATGGATTGATAAAGCAGTCAATCAATTGATCAATCACTAGATGAATAAACGAAACCAATAACTAAATACATAAATGAACAAATAAATCGAGTGAATAAACAAATAAATAAGTGCATGAAAAAATCGACAAGTTGAATATATGAATATATAAACAAACAGATAAATACATGAATGAAGAGTTGATAACCAGTCAATCAATCGATCAATCAGTAGATATACTGAACAACATTAAAAACGCACCGTTTTGATTTGCCGATTTCCCATTTGGAAAAAATGTGTATTTAGATTTGGTATATTAACACAATTTTTAAGGGACACAGATTCACACTGCCTCGGTTTCTCCGCGCTTGCCAACGTTCGTGTGACGCCCACGTGCAACTCGCCCAAAACACTTTTTTTGCCACTGGGGCCGAGACTGAACGTAGCTCATCTGTTTCTTTGTCTCAAATGGTGAGTTTGAAGTCATGCGGACTGGAAAATGGTATCAGTTGTCATTCGACCAGGCGAAGTGGTCCGAAAACAATGCCGCGACTGTCTATGCAAGAACGCGAGCGAGCCATTGGAATGTTTATGGTCGGCATGTCATCGAGAGAGACAGCCAGACAACTGAACTGCAGTCACTCTACAATTGTAAGGCTATCACAACGTTTGGCAGCAACTGGTTCCACCACTGATCGGCGCTGAACGGGCCAACCTCGTGTTACCACACCAGCGCAAGATCGATACATTCGACAGCTTCATCTTCGTAATCGATTCCTTACAGCAGCAGAAACATGTCGCCAGGTGGTTGGTCGACGGGGTCCAGTGTCTGGACAAACCGTTCGACGTCGATTGCAAGAATCAGGGCTCAATGCAAGACGCCCTCATGTTGGCCCAGTCCTCACCCGTAGACACCGTCAGCAACGCCTGCAGTGGGCCAACCAGCATCTGCCATGGACACGGCGTCAGTGGAGAGCTGTGCTGTTCTCTGACGAAAGTCGCTCCGCGTTATCTCATGCTGACGGGAGAATGAGAGTCTGGAGGCGTGTCGGGGAACGCTACGCCAACTGCTGCATGTTTGAAGCCAATAGATGGGGAGGGGGCAGTCTCATGGTTTGGGGGGCATTCAGTCATGACTACCGGACACCTCTGTACTTTTTTGACAACCATGTGAATGCCAACACGTACCAGCAGGTGCTGCAGAACCACGTCGTCCCACTGTTTGGCCAGCACCCGGAGCTGCAGTTCTTCCAGCATGATAATGCACGACCCCACATCGCAAGAGCCACCGCTGCGTTTCTCCAGGCGAACAACATTGCCGTGTTGCCCTGGCCATCTCTGT
>CM031596.1:119649384-119664384 GCA_018398815.1 Conus ventricosus | reverse complement strand
CTAAGACATAAGAGCAAGCTTTGTTTATAATTCAATATATATATATATATATATATATATATATATATATATATATATATATAATCAGAGTTAAAAAGCCACTCAGAACGTTAAAAGTGCTCAACCATGTAGGGAGCGACATACCAGTTTAAAATAGGATTTTAAAATGGAAGAATTAAAAACCTACAAACTTGTTTCAAGCTAAAACGCTCTCCTCATGGTATACAATTTGGGCACGCCACCGGTGTTATATATTGTGGTGTGTGGGCGTGTGAGCTCTGTGCGTGTGGCACGTGGCCTGCCGGTTTTTTTCTTTTTTGGGGCGCGTTCAGGGGGGACGTGCCACGGAATGGTGCATTGACAAAGATTTCCATTTATGCCTGCAATTGTTTATCATTTCTACTTTAGAGTTCAGGGATGCTAGGTGGGGTTTACATAATATCAGCCACTTTTCTGTAGTACATAAGTTGCATTTTTTAGAAATGTTGTTGTATGGTGTTGCTCTTTTTATAATTTTCCATGATATGTTGTAATCTATTTTCTTATTTTTAAGCTTCCAAATATATTTACTTAATTCTGTTTGGTTTTTATATTTTTCATTTTTGAAAAGACTGTTTATGGTTTGTATATCTGGTTTTAAAATGGTTTGCCGTGATCCCTATGTATGTTTCTTTATCACTGTCTGTTGTTACCGTAGCTTGGTACACAATGTTGTTGTAGAGACATTTATTGTTCAGAGGGCACTGGTCTTTCTTTGTGCAATTACAAAATATCCTTTCATCACCCTCTTTGGTTGTGTTGTTTTTGGTTTTATTGGAAGAATCAATTATATTTTTAAGGTTGGGCATACACGAGTATGATAGCTTGACGGTATTTTTGTTGAATACTTTAGATAGTACATGGGTTTTGAACTCAGTTTTTTTTCTTTTTTCTCAGCTTGTCTTTGACGCCTAAGCACCGCGCCAAACACATTGTTAGCACTTCTGTCGCCCAGACCACGTTTGTTTCGACCTTTCTGTCCTGCTCACTCTTCTCTCTTTCTCTATTCTCCCTTCTCTCTCTCTCTCTCTCTCTCTCTCTCTCTCTCTCTCTGTCTCTGTCTCTGTCTCTGTCTCTCTCTGTCTCTCTCTCTCTCTCTCTCTCTCTCTCTCTCTCTCTCTCTCTCTCTCTCTTCTCTTGTGGTGGTGTTCTTTTTATCGTGGTGTTGTTTCCCCCTCTCTCGTTCGAGCAATGGATTCAATAATTAATATGACACTATTGCCAGCATTGTAGGCTGTTTCAGATGTACCAAACCCTTTCTTTCGGCATGCTTGGTTTACCATCTTTTTTTGTTGACTGAATTCCTTTAGAGGGGAAAAAAAACCCTCTTTGTTTGGAAAGAGTACCAATCGATGCTGTCGATGAATTCTGTTCGGTATCCGTAAAAGATCAAACCGTACAGCGTGTTCCAGACCTTAACACTCCATCGCGGATGAAATCAACGAATAAGCAAACAATTCAAACAGAACATCCTCCCACTAAGAGAGACAACTGAGTCTGAAACGAAGATCGACCACTCCCAATGGACCTATTACAGCAGTATTCCAATTGTCACCCATGATGATACTACGTTGCGCAGCCCTTGCAATTCTGGTCCTCATTCAGAGTACCTCCAGCAGAAAAAACAGCCAATAACATTTGGCGCAAGGTCTGCTTGGTGTGTATTCAATTGGTTCTCTACAAGCGGTAGAAACGTTAGAATGCGGTTGTCATCTAATCTCTCTGTTGTGTTGCACACAAAGCTGATCCCAAGGAAGCAGTGAGAGACGTAATAAAGGGATTAATGAAAACAGGCTTTGAAGGAGGTGGGGCGGATGAGGAAAAGGGATGGGCTAAGTCAGGAGACAACAGACCACTGGACTGCTCAATATGTACGTCATTTTCTGTCCTCCACTTTGAACACAAAGTTGGATTTGTTTGTTGTTGTTGTTGTTTTTTGTTTTTATGTGGGGGCTTCGTTCAGCGAACACAGAGGCTACACGTGGCACGTTTCCGGGCATCAGAAGCGAAAAAGAGCCCGGCATGATGGTTTTATGTATGTCATCGTCGACAGGGAAAGGGACTGGTGTTATGAGTTACAGGATATTACCTTCAATCCCATCGCTCATTTCTTGAGGAAGAAAAGGCAGGGTAAGTATGGTGGGGAGGGGGGGGGACACGAGAGAGAGAGAGAGAGAGAGAGAGAGAGAGAGAGAGAGAGAGAGAGAGAGAGAGAGAGAGAGAGAGAGAAACAGACAGACAGACAGGAACAAAGACAGAGACAGGGGCAGAGAGACAGAGAGAAAGAGAGAGAGAGAGAGAGAGAGAGAGTGAGAGAGAGAGAGAGACAGAGACAGAGACAGAGACAGAGACAGAGAGAATTCCAGAACTGCAGCGGTTGAGGACAAAACTATATAGTCTCTAAAATATACCATTTGTGACAAGCAGTTGGAAACAGATCTCTACTTCCGAGCAGCATGGTACTAAAGAACTGGACTTGGAACAAGAAGCAAGATGGACAGGAAAGAAAGAAAATGAGAAGGGGAATTAAAATAAAAGAGCAAGCAAAAGAGTAATAAAAAAAATGAAGAGGAGGAACGGGATGACGACAGAAAATAAACTGGGGAAAAGATGGAAAGGAGATGAAAACGCCAGTAGAATACGATTACTTGATTACATGATTTGCAGAAGACCAAAAGAGCGAATTGGCTGGTCTGAACATAGTGGAATATTAAATCCATAGCAGCAGCAGCAGCAGCAAGAAGAAGAAGAAGAAGAAGAAGAAGAAGAAGAAGAAGAAGAAAAAGAAAAAAGAAAAAGAAGAAGAAGAAGAAGAAGAAGAAGAAGAAGAAGGAGAAGATGAAGGAGGAGGAGGAGGAGGAGGAGGAGGAGGAGTGTGAGTTTCTGTTGATGTTGTCAGTACCGGCAAGCTCATGGGGAGCATGGATGAATAGACTTGGCAGAGCGTCCAGGAGAGGACACTAAGGTTAACCATTCACGCTCCACTACTTGATAAAATCAATGCAAGGAGTTTAGCAGCTGGAGTCCGGTATGTGACAAGGCACCGTTTAACACACCAAAGTGACATGGCAACAGAGCAGTGCTCTCTCTGGTATACTGCCTCAGGACAATGTGATACTAGCTGCTTGCTGTAGATTGCCTGCATCAGAGCTGAGGCAGTGACAGACCAAGAGTGGCTGCATACAAGGTCCTGCAATGAGTTCCATGGTGATGGCGTTATTGTGTAATGAAAGACAAGATGAAAGAAAAAAATAGGGCAGAAAAACAGAAATCGCTGAAAATTGATAGACAAGCAGACAGATAAAGATTTGTCATGGATCGAACATATTATCATTAAATCGCACCGCTTTATTATTGTTCTTATAAGGTCAAGCTCGGCAGAAGAGAAAAAGAAATGTGGAAATGAGTCAGAGATCACCCCCCTCCCCCTTCCCCTCATCTCCACATAAACAGGAGCGAGGCCTTCTCATGACACGTTCAATACAAGATAAGCTGACGGGCTCTCACTAGCACGTGCGATGATTAAATGTTTCGCCCCTCCTTCTTTATGTGTAGGCGGCGTTTTGGCTGTGTGAGGCTTATTTAATTCATGTCCCGGATCATCTCTCAACACTCAGCGATAGGCTAAAGTTTACAGGACAGCCGGAAATTGGAAGCCTAAACATGAAGTTGAGAATGTTAATATAGTGATCCTGTTTGCCATCTATAAGCCACACAGTGTGTTTGCTCGTTGCAGGTTAGACATGACCCGAGTGTGTTGCTTGCATGAGCATTTACTTCGGATCATGAATTAAATCCTGTACAACATTACGGTCGTGGACAGTGTGAATAAAGTTGAAATAAGGTGATGAGGTGCAGCGTACCCGACTCACACACTTCCATCTCAGAAGAATCGAACATTGCACAAGAAATTTATTTTATTTACTAAGTTGCTGGTGCAGGATGAAAGAAAATGGGATTTGAATTTGAATTTGAAGTAATCATTTATGTTTATACACCAAACACAAGGTAAATGCAAGAAGGTGGCACTTATCTTCACACACCAAACAGAAGGTAAATGCAAGAAGGTGGCACTTATCTTCACACACCAAACAGAAGGTAAATGCAAGAAGGTGGCACTTATCTTCACACACCAAACAGAAGGTAAATGCAAGAAGGTGGCACTTATCTTCACACACCAAACAGAAGGTAAATGCAAGAAGGTAGCACTTATCTTCACACACCAAACAGAAGGTAAATGCAAGAAGGTGGCACTTATCTTCACACACCAAACAGAAGGTAAATGCAAGAAGGTGGCACTTATCTTCACACACCAAACACAAGGTAAATGCAAGAAGGTGGCACTTATCTTCACACACCAAACACAAGGTAAATGTTACTGATGACGATATTGGTAGGAAAGAAACACAGACCTTCACAACACTTTTTGAGCAACATATAGAAAGACAGACAGACTGACAGAGAGACTGACTGACTGACAGACTGACTGACAGGTAGACAAATCGATCAATTGATCGATTGATCTACCAATCGATCGATCGATCAATTATTAATCAATTGGCAGATCGATCGATCGATTATAAGATAAATAGAACAATAGATGGATGGATAGACAGATAAATAGATAGAGAGATAGATAGATAGATAGAGAGAGAGCTAGGTGGATGGATAGATAGATAGATAGATAGATAGATAGATAGATAGATAGATAGATAGATAGATAGATAGATAGATAATGCCTGCACAGTACAAAGGTGCCTTCATATTTCTTTCTCTCAACAAGAGAGAGAGAGAGAGAGAGAGAGAGAGAGAGAGAGAGAGAGAGAGAGAGAGAGAGAGAGAGAGAGAGGGGGGGGGGGGTCAAACAGACAACAGACAAATAAATACACGGGCAGGCAGGCGAGGACAGTCACAAGTAGATTAGAACCCTCAGAACCAGGCCCTATTACCAAGCGGCAGTGCAACTGTCGATAAATCGCCATTCTTCCACCTACTCCATCTTATGACAGAGAGAGAGAGAGAGAGAGAGAGAGAGAGAGAGAGAGAGAGAGAGAGAGAGAGAGAGAGAGAGAGAGAGAGAGAGAGGGGGGGGACGGAGAGAGAGGAGGGAGAGAGAGAGAGAAAGAGAGAGAGAGAGCGAGAGAGAGAGAGAAGAGAGAGACAGGGAGAGAAAGAGAAAGAGAGAGGGAGAGAGAGAGAGAGAGGGATAGAGAGAAAGATAGAGAGAGAAAAGAGAGAGAAAAGGGAGAGAGAGGGAGAGAGAGAGGGGGATGAGAGAGAGAGGAAAGAGAGAGAGAAAGAAAAAAAAGAGAGAGAGAGAGAGGAGAGAGAGAGAGAGAGAGAGAGAGAGAGAGAGAGAGAGAGAGAGAGAGAGAGAGATCAACAGTCAGGCATGAAAGGACAAACACAAATGTATCAGAAGCCCAGAGCCCACGCCCCTATTCCAAGCTGCAGTGCAATGCATCCCTCAATAAAGTTCCATCAGTCCTCTTGGTTCATCCTAGGGAGCTCCTCTGAAAGTTTTACCATGATGCTAATGGGACGTAAGACTGATGCGGAAAGTTGGGATGAGAGAGATGGAGGGAACTGGGCAAAGAGAGATGAAGGGGGTGGGGGTGGGGGGTGAGGATACTGGTTCGCAAAGTCAGCATACAACTGCAACACTGCTTCACAACTCGCGTGGGTGTCTCTTAGAAAGCTAGGTGCATCAGTGAGCGCCAGTCCACGCCCAGACTGCAGGGGAAACAGACTGTGCGGCTAGGAAGAGGAAGAATTTTGTAGTGACGTTTGGTAAGAGGCAGGAGAAGACTTGGTACTCACTGACGAGAGTGCATGGCAGTGGCGTATCTTTGACACTTTGATATGTGTAGCACAATACTGGCCAACAACAACAACAACAACAACAACAACAACAATAATAGCAACAACAACAACAACAACAACGACGACGACGACGACGACGACGACATCATCAACAACATTATGGCTCTTTTTAAAGCTATTCATTGTACACCTTTTTGTGGGCCTGCAACCTCCAAATTCTTCTCCCATTCTTGTTCCTTCTTTCCTTGTTTTAACTTTCTTTAGAGTGTGTGGGGCTTCCACCCTCCTATTTTTCCCCGCTTTCTCACTGACCTTCTTTCCTCCAACAAGCTCTCACATAATATGTACAATCTGTGTGTGCATTCACCGATGGACATTCTTTTGCTGATTTTAATGTTGCTTTGCGTTTGATACATAGGCTTCTGGGTTAGTTGATGTTTTAAAGTTTGGTGTGCTGAAACTTTCATTCTGTTGCACATAACACACATGCTCAAAGGAAACAGTAGAGCAAAAGAATGAAGACCACAATACTAATTACTTATCATTGACACTTAATTCCAGATGCTCACAGGGAGAGGCTGATAGCATTCCATCATACGGCTATCTCTGTCGTGCAGTTAGAGTTCTCACTGCAAACGACAGCGTGCGTATTTCGTTGGCAGCCATGCACTTAAACTGCTCTTGCAAATAGTGTCACTGAGGAAGGCATAGAGCAGGGGATTGAGCATAGTGTTGTCTGAGGTTAGCAGTGAAACAGTAGCACAGAATCACCTTGCCCTTGGGTTCCTGGCGTTTTCAGAAGGCGCAAGATCAACGTATATCTCGACAGGGCCAGTGGACCAGAAAGGACACAGAATCCGAGAACACAGCCAACATCAGTCGAATGATAAAACAGATATTGGACCGCAGGTTTTCTGTAAAAAGTAATACTAAATGACTTTGAGGTCTCAGACGACTTTAGAAAAGAAAAACAGAACAACTATCAACAACGTTTCGGTCATAGACCGTCTTCAGTCCTGAAAACGGTTTATGACCGAAGCGTTGTTGATAGTTGATCTGTTTTACTTTTTTAAAGTCTTGTGAGAATCCTCAAAGTCATTTATTATCAGTCGAGTGATTTGGCAGTTCGACGTCTCCATATAGTTTTTGGTGGGCCCTACCTACAAGCCTGTCCCCCCAAAATTAAAACCAGAGATGGGGGACAGGGGAAAGGGGCGAAACCCAAAATGGGCAGCAGGGGAAAAGGCCCCGGAAAAGAGGCTTGGCAGACCACGGGTTTGGGTAGGGCCCTTGGATGTATTTGGGCGGGTCGGGGTGGGGTTTGAGAAGGGGCATTAAAATACGGGTAATGGGAACATCCCCGGAAGGGGATTTTTTGGAGTCGTATTAAATAGCCCTTTAAAAAAAAAAAAAGTTTTTGAACGAAAGCCATGTTTTTTCCCATATAACGCCCTTTAAAAATTTTTGAGGATAATGTCAAAAAGGAAAAGAAAAACCAACATCAACAACAACAACAACAAAACCAACAACAAAAAAACAACAAAAACCCAACAACAGAAGTCGTGGCAAAAATTTCTACTGCATAAAAAAAACTTTTTTTAAATAAAATTTTGATTTTAATTTTCTTTAACGTTTGTTTCAAATCCTAACGAAAAAAAAACAGGCTGCCCGGATCCCAATTCATAGATTTTTAAAAACGCTTTTGTTGTTTGTGTGGGGTGTGTGTGTGTGTGTGTGTGTGTGTGTGTGGTGTGTGTGTGTTGGGGGTTATGTGTTGTTTTTTGTTGTGTGTGTGTGTGTTGGGGTTTGTGTGTTTGTGTGTGTTTTTGAGTGTACGTCCCTTTATTGGGGTTGCGCGCGCGTGTGGTGGCGTGTTTTCGTGTGTGTGTGTGGTGTTTGGTGTTTGTGTTTTGTGGGGTTTTGGTGGGGTGTGTGTGGGGGGGTTGTGTAAGCGCGCGACGATAATGTGTTTTGTGAGGATTTTTTGGCTTTCCCTATTAGTGATCTTTCCTATACTTTCTGTACACTACAGTACAGATCGTAATTGGCTTTTAACCACCCTTTCATTCCCAACCGCCCATCATCCCCCTTGCTTTGGGAGAAAGTCAGGGGTTTCTCACATCATGTTCACTCCGTCCTTTCTTTCTTTGTTTTTTTCCCTTTGGGTTTTTTTTCCCTGTTTCTTTCGTTGTTTTTTTCCCTTCCCCCCCTTTCCCTTTCTTTCTTTTTTTCGTTTTTTTTTTCTTACCGTTTTTTCTTTCAAATTTTCATTTTTTCAAATTTTCTCATCTTTCCCTTGTTACTCAAACCCCATCTATTTGTGTTATGTACTAAGACTGTCTGCCAGTCGGGTCTCTCTGTCTTTGCCCTCTTTTTTGGGTCTTTCGGTCTTTTGTCTCTATCTCTTTGCCCTGTTGTCTGTCTGTCTGTCTCTGTCTCTCTCTCCTCTCTCTCTCTTCCCCTCTCTCCCCCTCTTTTCTTCTCTCCCCCCTCTCTCTCCCCTTATTTTCCCCTTCTCTCCTCCCCCCCCCCCACCGTAGCACCACAAAAATTTCCAAGCCTGCTTCTTTTTTAAATAGGACTTTTTGGGGACACACACACACACACCCCACACACCACACACACACAACCCACACACAAACCACACACAAAACACCACACACACACCCCAAAAGAGAGAGAGAGAGAGAGAGAGAGAGAGAGATTGATTGATTGAATGATTGTTTGGGATTGATTGATCTTTAATCCCCCAAGGATGAAAAATTTTGGGCCCAAAAGCCTAGTTTACAACCCTGTGCCTTGTCACATATTTTTATTTCAGCACATATCATTCTTTTCAGAACAATTAAAACCATACCAACATAAATTTAATTTCTAATTCTACAATGAAAAAGCAAACTATCAAAACAGCACTAATAGAGGGGGGTTGGTAAAACAAAAGGAAACTTACAAGCAAAAAAAAAAACAAAAATTACAGGAGAGAGAGAGAGGGGTCAGGGGTGGGGAAGAGAGATGGTGGGTAGGGGGGGGGAAAAAGGGGAAGGGTAACAATTTGGGATGGGGATGAGGGGATTTTAACGGGTGGGTTTTATTTTTAGACATTTTTTCAAAGTATGGTTCACAGAAGATTTTGCGAGGGGGAACGCTAATCTTTGTAATCGAGTAAATTAACTACTGGCAAAATTTTTTTTTAAAAAATTGTTCCTTGAAAATTTTTAAAAGTTTCATTTTTTTGTAGATTGGGTGGAATTTGGTTCCAAACATATGGCCCAAGGGAAAGTTGGTTGTTTTGTTTTAGTTTCAAGGGGTGGGTAGGGAAAAAAGGAATTTCGTGGGCCCCAGAAAAGCTGTTCGATCTTGAAAAAAAGGGCATTGTTTTTAACGGGCCCTTAGTATTGTAAAGTTTTGAAAACATAAATGATGCCTTTTTAAATTCCCAATTTGCCTATTAAAGGGGAAAGAAAGTTCAGCGTTTTTAAATTTTTTTCGCCCTGTTTTTAGAGATACGCGGATGGAGTAGTTTGCGCACGTCAAATGGAGGAAATTTCCCTTTTTTTTTGTGGAGCCCACTACTGCCGCCCCAACCTTTTTAAAGCGAAATTTAAATTTCGTGACATTATGTGTTGCATTAAGAAAAGTTTAAGCACATTATGTTGACGAAAGCGCTTTAATTGAGATAACGGGAAAAGGTTTTTTTGAGACTACTTTGCATACTTATTTAATGAGTTTGGGCCTTTTCAATTTTTTTAAAAACTATCGTTAACCCAAAAAACACGTTTGCCCCGTCTACCTCTCGATAGAATGCCATTAAAAACTAAAATTTTTTAGGGAAAGAGGATTTCCAATTTTGGTTTGTTTTTTGGGGGTAGCTATAATAAATAGATTTGGTTTTGGCGGGAATGAAAGGACCATTGAGTTTAAAATGACCCCCGTCCTGAACGTCTTTTGGGAACCTTTCCGGGGAGGAAGTTTCTATTGTCTGTAGATCATACCATTTTTTGGAGCAAAAGGGGAGTCACAGCAAATAAATCGGTTGTGACCTTTTCATCTGTTAAGGACAAGGGTAAATCATTGGAAGATGCAGAATGAAAGGGGGGTAGTACAGGGGCCCTGTGGGACCCATGTCTCCCAAATTTCTGAAGTGGGGGGTTTTCCCATTAAGCCCACATATGAGCCAATCGTTCAAGTATGATTGGAAAAAATGAGTTTGTCGGGTTTGGTTCAAAAAAAAAAAAAGAGAGTTAGTTTCTTTGAAAAATTTAAATTGCCCAACAAGATCAAACCCCTTTTTTTGAAGCCCAAGAAAGAAAACCCCCTTTTAAATTTGTGTTTGGGTTCATTTTTTGAAACCCATGATTAAACAATTCGTATAATGCTGTGGGGCAGGAAGTTTTAGATGGAACCCAATTTGGATTGGGTGAAAAAAATTTTTGGTTTTTTCTCGGGAACTGAGATACGTGTGTGTGTATTGTTTTTAAAGGGGTTTTGGGATAGAATCGATGGGAAGGGGGATATGGGGTTTTAAATTATTTGGATCCGCCCAATTTCTTTTTTTTTTTGGGAAAGGGGGGATTATTTTGGCGTTTTTAAAACCCCTGGGGAAAACATTAGTTTTCAAGGGAAAATAGATTATTTATGTATGTAAGAAAATAAAAAAGAAAGGAAAGCGAGTTTGGAAAAAAATTGCGGGTTTGTTATCGGGGACCCATGGTTTTTTTTTTTTTAAATTTGCGTTTAGTGCAAAACCTACCCCCCTTTGAAACAGCAAAGGGGGGAAATTTTTAATTGAGTTACGGAACCAAGGTTTTGTTTGCAAAATGATATTGGAAAGGGTGGGGGCAGGGTTTTTCTTTTGGGGTGTTTTTTTAACTCTGTGAAGTTTGGGGTAAGGGTATCTGTTTTAAATACAGAAAGGGGGTTTTTTTTTTGCCCCGGGGTGATTTTGGGTGCTTGATTTTTGGGGAATTTGTACGTTTGTTGCTTTCCCAATTTAGGGGTTTTTTTGCCCCCCACTTTGGGCGCTGTGGATTTTGCATCCGTTATCATTTAACTAAAGTAGTTTTCTTTTGGGCTTTTTCGACTTTTTTGAAAAAAAAGTTTCTTGCTCTTTGTTTTCGTCAAAAAAATTTGCTCCCTTGGGGTTTTGGTCACTTTTGTACCTTTTCCCTTGGGCACAATTTGGATTTAAACCAAGGGGTTTTCATCGGGGGGAAATCCCTTTAACCCTCTTTTTTGTTTTTAAACGGCGCGTGTTTTTTTAAAGGATGGTGAGGAATTTTTGGTCCATAAGGAAGTGCACCCAATTTCGCCGTCTGAGTAATTAAAAGGTTAAGGAAATGGGGGAAAAGTTTAAGTCATAGAGGGATGCTGTTTATTAAAAAATTTTTGAAAGGCGGTATTGGATTGTCGTGTGACCTTTTTGGGGGGTGGTTTTGGGGGTTAAGGGGCCCCGTGCAGAAGATGGACAGTATCACTAATACCAGAAAAAAACCACTAACTTTTAGTATTTCGGATTTGTTGTTTTTGTGTATACATGATCAATAATGTCGCAGTTTTTTTTAGTTATTCTTGTTGGGGTTGTACTAATGATGGAGTGCCTGAAGTGATAGGGTTTCTTGCCAAAATGGTTTTTTGTTTTAAAATACAAAAATTGAAGTCCCCTAAAAAGTAGTATATTTGAATTGTTGTGAAGTTTCCAAACCCTCATTTGACAAAGTTGTCATTTCCAAATTTTTTTGTGGAAAAATTTGGGGGTCTATAAAATGTCCCATTATAAAAGGCGGTGATTTGGATTTTTTAAATTTTAATCCGATAATTCGACGTTTTTCAGTTTCAAGATCATTCTGGGGGGTAAAATTGGCAATTGATTGATGATGTATAGGCAAGGCCGTATGCTGGGGTTTTTCACTGTCGCGTGTTCTATGTTGTATTCAGGAATGCTTAAAAAAGGTTAAACTGTTATGCGAAAAGGGCTAACCTTGTTTTCACTTATTTCCAAAAACTTGAAAAGGATGGGGTACTGTTTTTTAAAAGAGTTAGATTTCATGGACCTTAAATTAAAAAAAAAGATTTGAAAATTGAGATGTCCAACTTTAATTCCCCGGACAAATGGGGGTTATGGGGAAAGGATGGGGGAGTAAGGGAAAGAGGAAAAAATGACGAGGAAAACAGTTTTCCCCAAAAAAGACAAAAAAAACAACCCAAAAACAACAACAACAGAATACAGGTGAGAAAGGTTAAAGGTTGTTGGGAAAAACACAATAAGACAAACGCACACAAAGAATTTAAAATTTTACTATTATGCCCAAAACAGATAAAGAATGTATCTTTAGAAAATTTAAAGGGGCAGTCAGTAAAAAAACCCAAAAAACAAAAAGAGCAAAAGGTTGGGGCCCCGATAAGAAAAATAGAAAGAAAAAAACCAAAGTAAACAAGCTTTTTAAAACAATGAATGACGATAAGACACACACACTAAAACAACAACAACAAAAAACAAAAATTTTCAGCGGGAAAAAAAAAGGATGCGATGAGTGATGAGCAAAATCCACTTTTGAGCAGGTTTAAAGAAATGTAGTGAAAAAAAGGGAAACCCCAAAACACACCAAAAAAAAACAAAAACAAAAAAAAAACCAAAATTTAAACCCAAAAAAAACCCAAAAACCAAAACCAAAAAAGAAAAAAAAAAAAAAAAAAAAACACGTTTTTTTTTTTTTTTTTTATCTGTGATTCACGAACAGTTTTTTGGGGGTGAGAAAAAATTCTGGTCCCAATGTCCCGGAGGCTGGGCCCCAAAATTTTTTCTCAGTCAAAAAAGCGAGAGCACCTGCACGAGCCCCCTACCCACTTCAAAGTTTGTAAAGTCAGCTTAAAAAAGGGCAAAACATTTTTCCAAGGGGTAATCGGGAAATGAGCACAATAAAAACAACGTTTTTTGAGCACAAAACAAAACAGAAAAAAATGGGTGTTTACACATCCTTTGTTCCCATGAGTAGACCCTATGATATTTTTTGTTGGGAAAAAAAAAAAAAAAAAAACAAAAAAAAACAAACAAACAAACAAACGAAAAACCAAAAAAAGAAGGGAAGGTTTAAGGGGAAAGGGGAGGGGGGGGGGGGGTTTGGAGTGGTGAGGGTTAAAGGGGTTTTTAAAATTGTTGAACTTGTTTAAAATTGTGGGGGGTTTTCTATAAATTTGCGCTTCCCAATGCGGTAGCGCGCTTGTATTCACACGCGGGGGCCCCAAAAACACACAAACTAAACGCCACACACAAACCCCTTTACACAAAGGGCCCCACCCCTCACCACACACCACAAACCACACACACACACACACACACAACACACAAAACACAACACCACACACACACACCAAACACACACACGCACACACACGCACACACCCCCGCACGCGCCCCCGCATTCCGCATTCACAACACACACAAGGGGCACCAAAACACAAAAACACCCCACAAACACACCCCACACACACACACACACAACACCACACACACAAAACACAACCCCACGCACGCAAAGCAAAAGCCCCCAACGCGCACACCACACCACACGCGCGCGGGGCGCGCATGCGCCACACGCACACACACACCACAAAACACAAAACACACACCACACACAAAACACCAAACACACACACACACCAACACTGTGGATATTCTCACCCCTTGAGTCTCGAGAACACACACATTGTAGGGCGGGGGGAGAATATGGGATTTTTAAAATCGGTCCCCCCAGAAAGGTTTGAAGATAAGGGGGATTCGGGTGCCGGGATGGGGTTTGGGTTTTGCTGGACGCCGGGGGGTTTTTCAAGGAAAAGAGGGCCGGGATAGGTGGATGTCGGGGCGCCAGGGGGGGGAGGGTTTGGGAAAAGGGCCCCCCTGTTGACCCGGCATTATAGGTGGCTTTCGAAACCGGGGGGAGGATGGCGGTCCCGAAGGGGCTTGCCTGTGGGAATGAAAACCCAAATGGAAACCCAAAGTCTCTTTTGGGGTTTATATGTAGTGGGAGGCCGGGGGGTGCGAGGGACGCATCCAGCTCTCGCCACATGGTCTTCTGATGGGGTCCTCAGCAAAAGGTTGTCTGCAGTATTTTGGGGCGGGGGTATTTGAGGCTGTAAAGCCCAAACTGTCTGTGCCCTTTTTGGGTGGGGGGGAGGGGGTCGGGGGTGCCTTTTTTTTTTGCGTGGGGCTTTTGTTTTGGTGATGAAAATGGAGGTGTGGGGCGGCAAGGGCAATGTTTTCTCTGGCCCCACAAAAGTTGTGAGGGTCAAGTTGGGGAGGGGACGGTCTTTTTTGAGAAAGGGTGCGTCCCGGGGGGGATTGATGGAAAGGAAAACCAAAAGTCAGGCCCGGGGGGAAAACATGTTTGATGTTTTTGATCACTGTGCCCATGGTTTTCCCTGGGTTTTAGTACGTTTTCACGTGTTTATTCCCAAATTTGGGGCTGAAATTTCTCTGTGTGGTGTTGTTGGGGGGAATGGGGTTTAAAACCCAAAGAAAAAAAATCATCGACGGGGACCCGGAAAATGATGATTTGGTCTTACCTTTTGTTTAAAAAAAGGAGGTTGGGGAAAAGTTCCTATGGCTGAGTCCCTATAATGACATTTTTAGTTTTCAGTAAACAACCCCTAGTTTTTCAAGAAGCTGACGAGGGTTTATGGGTTTTGTTGCTGCTAGTCTGACCCCGATGTTTTTTTAGTTGCATCATTAACCACTGTCTTTGACTGTGTTTTTTTGTTTTCCCGTGGAGGGGGGTTTTTGTTGTGGGATTTTTTTCCCCCGCCCGTTGTGTCAGTGGTCCCGAGCGTTGTGTCTTTTTTCTGAGATGATATTTCTGGGTTTGTTTGGATTGGGGGGGGCATTTGGGAAGGGGGTAGAAATGTGTCGCAAATGTGGCTTTATCGGTGTGTGTCTGTTTTTTGAGTCTTTTTGAATCTCATGCTTTCCCCCCTTTTTTTTTAAAGTGGAGCAGCAAAAGAGAACTTGGTTGGAGGGGGGGGGAAAGGGGGGACAGAGCAGAATCCGTAAAAGGCTGCCCAAAGGTTTGGGGTTTTGGGTTTTTGGGGTTTGGGTGAGGGATTAACTGTTTTGTTTGAGGTGTTTGAGTTCCCAAATTTTAGGTG
>CM031596.1:119634384-119639384 GCA_018398815.1 Conus ventricosus | reverse complement strand
TTTAGTGTTATTACACTGTGTTGTTGTGCGTTCGTTTGCATCATTTGAATTTTATTTTGCATTGCATGTATTCTGTGTAATATTTTGTGAATGTACTGTAAACTACCTTGTTAGCGCTCCCTCCCCCCCCCCCCCTCTTCCCTCCTTGCACAAAATTTTCCTTCAAGTCAGGAGTGGGAGTTAACTAGGTACTACCCTCTCTGCAGAAGACCAATTGCCTGATTTCTGCGATGGGCATTTGCAGCTAATTGACGAAAAGAAAACATTACAATTCAAAACGAGCTTAAACTCTTTCTCTCTCCACACACACACACACACACACACACACACACACACCCTCCCACCCTCTCTCTCTCTCTCTCTGGGGTAACGTGACGCGAGCAGAAGCAACAGGGCGCACACTGATTGATCTGCGATAAATTTGACGAATTTCCTCGCAAACATGCCAGTTTCTGGACTACCAGTAGCTGTGGAGACGACCCTGAACGCCCTGCTAACGGACAACAATGTCACAAGCTGGAAAATTGCAGGAGAAGGTGAAAACACTGTGGATGTTTTGCGCCTCAAGCCGGCCATTTTTTCAAATGTTAACAAATATGGCAGATCCTGTCCTGAACCGCAACACACAGGTTCAGTATTACAGGAAAAAACCTCCCAGCCAGATCCGACGTGACCAGCAGAGAGCCCGACAGCAGCAAGAGACGCAGGCACGTGGACAACATGATGAAGCTACTGTAACTTGTTTGAACACTCCGTCTTCGACCGATGCAAGACATGAAAACCTGTGTAAACATGACCCAGAAACGGAACACACAGTGGCTACACACTCGAGTCATGCTGTTAGCTTGGATGATCCAGTAAGATCGGAGAATGATACTTTGCGCCTGAACGATAGTGCTGAAACATGTGAGTACATCGATAGCCCTGTCCTCTCTCCACCAGCTGACACGGACATCGAGCCGGTCTATGAAAACTCGTGGCAGGATTCAGTACAAGTGTAGTTAAAAGTTATGTTGCCACTCTGACGAAACATCGTCCAGAGACACTTGAGAGACAAGAGCAGAAACAAGTTATTCAGAAAAATCCTCTTGATCGTTCCAGTGGATCAGACATATTACTCTGTGAATCGGACGATCTGGAGGTGGAGATTCCGTGTACGCCAGATGACAGTGACTGTACGTTCTGGTTTGTCAAACAAGATGACAGACACATGTTGACAGAGGAGCGGACAAAACTGGCCAATCTCCGCCGAGGAAAACGTGTCAGCAGAACACAACACTCTGACATCCAGGCACGTGCTGCACGGACGCTGGAGACGCTACACGGCCTGATCCTGTTCTACCTGGGATGACAGCTGGGCTCAAGACTCACGCCTCAGACGGAATCATCGTGACCAGTGCCTTACCAGTGACATGAAATATGTCAGAACTGTGTTTGAAAAAAAGGACAAGTTTGTCATGGTTTCTACAACTTTGGATTCTCTCTTGAGGGCACATAAGACCGTATGGCGAAAGCTTGGCTGTGTCTGGAGTGGCACTGTCTTCATCTGTCCGTGGGCAGGGGTGGTTGGGTCTGTGGGGTGTGCTCGGCAGCTGGAGGGTGGTGTTTTTCGCCGGTGGGCTCTGCAGTCATGAAATACGGGCTGGTACACCCATGGGGATGCTACTTTAAGGCTGTTATGAGCTGCATCCTGTAGTCTAATTTACCTCTGTTCAGGAGCAGTTATGTCCTTGATATCTTAATGGAGTGTCCTGCGCGTGCCTGTACCCATCGTCAACACAGCGCGGGCCTCCAAGGGTGGTACAGGGCTGCTTTAAGGGCGGGCGAAGACAGTGCTTCTCTGGGTCCTCCCCAGCACCTTCGGGTGTTTCTTTTTCTTCTTTGCCTTAACTAGGCTGACCCTGGAGAAAGGTCCAGTGACGGTGAGGAAAGACACACTGACCACAGGGAAAGTCCTGTTGACAGTGGGAAAGACTACAACTTTGGATTCTCTCTTGAGGGCACATAAGACCGTATGGCGAAAGCTTGGCTGTGTCTGGAGTGGCACTGTCTTCATCTGTCCGTGGGCAGGGGTGGTTGGGTCTGTGGGGTGTGCTCGGCAGCTGGAGGGTGGTGTTTTCGCCGGTGGGCTCTGCAGTCATGAAATACGGGCTGGTACACCCATGGGGATGCTACTTTAAGGCTGTTATGAGCTGCATCCTGTAGTCTAATTTACCTCTGTTCAGGAGCAGTTATGTCCCTTGATATCTTAATGGAGTGTCCTGCGCGTGCCTGTACCCCTCGTCAACACAGCGCGGGCCTCCAAGGGTGGTACAGGGCTGCTTTAAGGGCGGGCGAAGACAGTGCTTCTCTGGGTCCTCCCCAGCACCTTCGGGTGTTTCTTTTTCTTCTTTGCCTTAACTAGGCTGACCCTGGAGAAAGGTCCAGTGACGGTGAGGAAAGACACACTGACCACAGGGAAAGTCCTGTTGACAGTGGGAAAGACTACAACTTTGGATTCTCTCTTGAGGACACATAAGACTGTATGGCGAAAGCTTGGCTGTGTCTGGAGTGGCACTGTCTTCATCTGTCCGTGGGCAGGGGTGGTTGGGTCTGTGGGGTGTGCTCGGCAGCTGGAGGGTGGTGTTTTTCGCCGGTGGGCTCTGCAGTCATGAAATACGGGCTGGTACACCCATGGGGATGCTACTTTAAGGCTGTTATGAGCTGCATCCTGTAGTCTAATTTACCTCTGTTCAGGAGCAGTTATGTCCCTTGATATCTTAATGGAGTGTCCTGCGCGTGCCTGTACCCATCGTCAACACAGCGCGGGCCTCCAAGGGTGGTACAGGGCTGCTTTAAGGGCGGGCGAAGACAGTGCTTCTCTGGGTCCTCCCCAGCACCTTCGGGTGTTTCTTTTTCTATATGTCAGAACTGTGTTTGAAAAAAAGGACAAGTTTGTCATGGTTTCCATGTCAGACGAACATGTACCGCGTTTATTTATATCATGGTGGATCGAATCGAATTGGTAAGGACGCTGACTGCTTTAAAGCAATAAATCATTTCATTTCTCTCTCTCTCTCTCTCTCTCTCCTCTCTCTCTCTCTCTCTCTCTCTCTCTCTCTCTCTCTCTCTCTCTCTTTTCTCTCTCTCTTTTCTTCTCTTCTCGTACACACAGTCACCACTTTGGGCATTTGTTTCTTATTGAGACCGTTTCAAAGATCATACCAAACAGCAAAAAAAAAAAAAAAATCGTTGTGGGGAATACAAAATTTCAAACACAAGAGAAAATGTCTGCATCAGATCAAAAGAAAAATTCAACTTCTGGCAAACCGCAAATGAGACAGGTCGACGCTGGCTTCTTTAGTCGTCTTCCTCCAGTCCAACAAAGTCAACTTCCTCTTCCTCCCCATCATCAGAAGACTCGTCTGCCTCTGCCCCCTGTCTTCTCCATCCCCGCCGTCACCTCTGTGGGGCAGATTGGCCTGGATGTGTTCTGTGAACCATTCCAGTGTCTGGTCATCCTGAGACCCATCCAGCGCGTTGGAGATGGCACATCGGAGAAATGATGTGCTGATGGCATCCTGACCCACTCTGCCCCATGTCTGGCCCACCCAAGTGACGACGTCTTGCCGTGATGGCTGCCGTAGGTTGCCGGCTGCTGTCGGGAGCCTGGGCTGGGTCATCCACTGCACCCAGCAATCACGAAGTGCATCCTTGAATGGCTTGACTATGCTAACGTCCGTGGGTTGGGCGAGAGCAGTGCAGCCCCGGGAACAAATACGAGGTCAACGTCCCGGGCAGCCATGGTAGCCCGCACCTCAGCCGTCCTGTGTACCGTGCAATGATCCAGTACCAGCAGACGACGTTGGTCTGAGTGACCTAGAACCCTTTCCATCCACAAAAACAGTGACTCCCGGGTCATCCACCCATTTCTTGTTGCTGTCACACGCACATTGTCTGGCATCTGGAGCTGGAGGACGACTCGGTTAGGGATTTGCCCATTTCTCTCACGAAAGATAACCAAGGCTGGAAACTTTGTTCCATCTGCTGCCACCAGCAAAGCTACGGTGAATCCCCGTTTTTCAGCCTTCGTTGTCTTTGTCTGTACTACTTTGGCCCCTTTCATGTCGTTGGTGCGGTTGGGCAACATGTCGAACCTGACCATGGTCTGGTCCATGTTGAGGATATGCAGCAAAGGATACAAATGACGATGCCTCAGCCGAAGTACACTGCGACGAAATTCTAACAACTGTTCCTCAAAATCGCCCGGCACCTTTTGGTTCACCCACATGGGTGAAGCGAGGAATCCCTTCCAGTCTCTTGAGCGCCCGCCAATTCCATGGCCTTTCGTTGTAAGTCCTTGTTTCTCACAACTCTCCCCTCAGCTCGTTCTTGATTAAGATAATCGAGGACACCTTGATCAACTTCTTCTGAGCGAACTTCTCGCCCGTGGTGCAGTCTTCGTTTCTTTTTCTCTGTTCTTGTTTGATGCTGCATCAAGTGATCTCCATTTTCTCTCCATTCTCGAATCCGTTTTCTCTCAACCCCACATTCTTGGGCAATTTGGGAAATATTCCCTCCTGCAAAATGATCTAAAAATTCCAAGGCTGCAAGCTTGAACTCAACAGTGTAGGATTTGCTTTGTGACATTATGAGTTTCCTATCACACAGCCATGACAGAAGCCCGTTTAAGAAACGGAATGAATTTTCACTGTGAAATAAAAACCGTTATCTATATAGTTTTTCGTCACAAGCTAGAATGACGTCAAATGAAACTGTTTTCATCATATTTAGGCCGACATAACCTTCCTTTTCCCCCCCAACCCATAGCATCCGTTTGAAGAAAAAAACCGGAAGGAAATTAAAATTGCCAACAGCAAGATTGGAAAATGGGGGATGGTCGTAATTAAAATTGCCAACAGCAAGATTGGAAAATGGGGGATGGTCGTTAACAAGGTAGTATACCCTTTGCACAATATTGAACAAAAAGTCGGGGGTGGGCGCTTACTAGATACTGGGAG
>CM031596.1:119626884-119629384 GCA_018398815.1 Conus ventricosus | reverse complement strand
AGCGCAAGATGGGAGTTGAATCATGGTTCTTTAATCTTCGTTTTCTTTGTCCTGAGTGCGGTTTATCTTGCCTGAAGAAGACCCAGAAGGTCGAAACGCGTAGTGTTTTGTTATGTAGTTGGTTTGACCATGTTGTTTGGCGGACTCACTAACAATTCTTTTTAACGCGTGTTTCAATTTTCACCTGCAGCCACCTCACAGCTTTTCCCAGACCCCGCCGTCCATCCTCTCCAGTGCCCTGGCTTACAGCCGTACCGCAGGGACAGGTTAAGTTGTCAGGACTCTCGTCCTTTCTACAGACCCCTCCTCTCCAGTCCCCTGGCTTACAACCATACCGCAGGGACAGGTTAAGTTGTCAGGACTCTCATCCTTTCTACAGACCCCTCCTCTCCAGTCCCCTGGCTTACAACAGTACCGCATGGACAGGTTAAGTTGTCAGGACTCTCATCCTTTCTACAGACCCCCGACCACAAACCTATTCAAGCTTGTTCATGGGATTTTCGCTTGAAAGCGACTTTAGTGAAACTGCTTTTAGAAGAACACCTCCCTGATCCCCGTAACGTATGATGAAAGGAACGCCGAGTGGCAGTCCATGCACTGGAGGGGAAGACTAACATCCGGACAGGGAGAACAGTGGTCAGTCACAGGCACAGAATGTAACTGATGGATACCAAGACAGAATCTCCTCTCTGTCGGTCTGTCTGTGTCTGTCTGTCTGTCTGTCTGTCTGTCTGTCTGTCTGTCTGTCTGTCTGTCTGTCTGTCTGTCTGTCTGTCTGTCTCTCTCTATCTCTCTCTCTCTCTCTCTCTCTCTCTCTCTCTCTCTCTCTCTCTCTCTCTCTCTCTCTCTCTCTCTCTCTCTCCCTCTCTCTCTCTCTCTCTCTCTCTCTCCCTCTCTCTCCCTCTCTCTGTCTCTCTCTCTCCACTTCTTGCTACAATACTAATTGCACCAAACCTTAAAGCTTTTGAGCTTGGACCACATTTCATTCTCTTCCCAAGTTGTATTAAAACTGGTTCCCTGCTTCTTTTTTTTTAACAATCTTCCAGACAGACAGATTGACAAACAAACAAACAAAGAGCTGCAAGTGAAAAGATTGGCTGCTAGGTGGAGTGATGATATCGTAGTAAGAATTCACAAGGTCAGAAAGCATTTTTTTTTCTTTTTGAGCCAGCTTTCCCTACTCCGTACCATCCCATCCTATCCAGTCGTCTGTCACACAACCGTGCCACTAGGACAGGTTAAAATGCCAGGACTCTAAACCTCCCTACAGACCACCGACCACAAATGTATTCATGGGATTATCGCTTGAAAGCGACTTCAGCGAAGTTGTTCTTGGAAGAGCACTTCCCTAATCCCCGGAACGTAGGATGAAAGGAACGCCGAGTGACATTCCAAGCACTGAAGGGAAAGACTAACATCCCCATATGGAGAACGCTGTCTGATCAGACACAGCTGAAGATGTAAATGACAGATCCCGCTGAGGAGAGATACTAACATACTCAGTATGTATGCTTTTACGCCTGAAAAAGAAGAAGAAGAAGAAGAGGAAGAAGAAGAAGAAGAAGAAGAAGAAGAAGAAGAAGAAGAGAGAAGAAGAGAAGAAGAAGAAGAAGAAGAAGAAGAAGAAGAAGACGTAGAAGAACAAGAACAAGAACAAGAAGATAAAGAAAGAGAAAGAGAGAGAGAGAGAGAGAGAGAGAGAGAGAGAGAGAGAGAGAGAGAGAGAGAGAGAGAGAGAGAGGAAAGAGAGAGAGAGAGAGAGAGAGAGAGAGAGAGAGAGAGAGAGAGAGAGAGAGAGAGTTAGAGAGAGTTTGTTGTTGCTTTCCTCCTTCGATACGGGGACTGCAGTCATATTTGACTTTTCACTTGCCTGTACGGCGTATCTGACAGGAAAAAACAAAACAAACAAACAATGATGATGATGGTGATGATGATGGATACTTATGACCTTTAATCTGTATGAAACCTTAGCTCTAAGCACACGCATGCACATACAACGGCAAGGCAGTAGTGCTCAGCAAGAGAAGATCAGAAATATACGATGGAGTTAAACCATTCAGAGACAGTTTGTGACCAACTCGTTTTTAAACAGGGAGACAAAGAAGCCGATGAAAAAGTATGTGTGGATCTATTATATTTTAAAATGAAATCTGGCGGCATTATTTGTGTTCTTTATTTGTCTGATAAAATATGTTTCAGATCTCTCTCTCTCTCTCTCTCTCTCTCTCTCTCTCTCTCTCTCTCTCTCTCTCTCTCTCTCTCTCTCTCTCTCTCTCTCTCTCTCTCTCTCTCTCTCTCTCTCTCTCTCTCTGTGTGTGCTTGTTACAATCTGGTGTCAACTTTGATGGTGAGGGTTGCTTTTTCCGTAACGATAAACACTGAATAGGAGATAGAAGACTTTATTTGAAACCGATTTCCAATAAACACTTTTTGTGTGTGTGATGAAATATAAATCAGTGTTAAAAGATAAGGATGTTGTGGGTTTTTTCAAAATGCTGCA
>CM031596.1:119584384-119604384 GCA_018398815.1 Conus ventricosus | reverse complement strand
TGAGTTATTAAGGGGATGTATACTGGATCAGAACGGGCTTCACCGAGCATCAATGACGTCACTCAGCAGCAGCGCAGCTTTACCTCTGGTGGGTGACCTGATGGAAACCTAACACCGACAGCTCTCAGTGGATTCCCAGTGCTGATGTTGCTGCGGAGGAGATGGCGTGATGCGACAGGGTGCACGGCAATCCGGAATTAGCAACGTGGGAATGATGCTGCTGGACGTCCAGGAATGGAGAGGAGGGAGCAGATGGGGATTGGAGGTGGGGGAGACGAGACAGGGTGAGGCGACAAAACCAGTCAAAAAGTGAATTAACGTCCACAAATATTGATACGTGTAGCAAAGGCAGAAAATATCCCTCTCTACTCTGCGGTTTGCTGTATTGGAACGCTACTGACATGCTATACATGCGTAACTTTATGGCTGGACTCAGTGGTGTGCTGATTTCTAATAGAATCCTCTCCCCCCCCCCCTCTCTCTCTCTCTCTCTCTCTCTCCTCTCTCTCTCTCTCTCTCTCTCTCTCTCTCTCTCTCTCTCTCTCTCTCCTCTCTCTCTCTCTCTCTCTCTCTCTCTCTCTCTCTCTCTCTCCTCTCTCTCTCTCTCTCTCTCTCTCTTTCTCTCTGATTTGTGGTTCCAACCATACTCTAATGCATTTCCTGCCCACCTTGGGTGCGGCTTTTAAGCTCAACAATGAGGAAACCAACAAAATCAAGGGAGGTCACGCACTCGGTGCTCACGCAGCAGGCATGACAACACCGAAAACCCAATCACCGTGAAGCTGAGGTGTTCATTGGTCGATAAGTGAGTCTGCTAATGGGCCTGGGCACGACAATCCGGACGATAGCATAGTCAAGAATAGTGAGGTATTTTCTGATGTGTGTGTGTGTGTGTGTGTGTGTGTGTGTGTGTGTGTGTGTGTGTGTGTGTGTGTGTGTGTGTGTGTGTGTGTGTGTGTGTGTGTGTGTGTGTGTGTGTGTGTGTGTGTGTGTGTGTGTGTGTGTGTGTGTGTGTGTGTGTGGTGTGTGTGTGTGGAGACAGAGAGACAGAGAGACAGAGACAAAGACAGAGACAGACAGAAAAAGACAGAAAAAGAGCCAGACAAACAGACAGATAGACAAACAGACAGACTGACACACAGAGATAGGAAGATACAGACAGACACAAGACAGAGGCAGAAGCAGAGAGACAGAGAGACAAAATGTATAATGGCTTCTTTAAAGAAACAACCAAACAAAAACAGCGTGAGAGTACTCTCCTTAGAGAACCCAAGACTTATCTTGCAGTTAACTCCTAAACACCACATTATAAATGAATAGACTAACAATCTAAGACTACGAATATGTATTATTAAACCTCATCCCTCACCCCATGTACCACCAAGACAGTTGCAAAATTAAAACAATTTAGATTCAAGTATAGGAAATGACTGAAGATACACACACACAAATGAAGCCTGTTATCCAACATCAACCAGCATGCAGACTGAACAGTTGCAGTGATCTACCTATAAAATGTTACCATGTTTGAGCTCTGGCAGTAAGATGTACCTAGCGTCTGGAACCTACACGTCACGAGGGAAAACGAGAGGTGTATCACCACAACCTAAGGAATGAGCTGAGACGACACCAGCAGTGGCGATACAGCCATCAAGGAAAGGATATAGGGAGCCGCCTCAACAAATGGAGACCTCATCAAGATTACAGAGGGAGAGCCATAAACAGTCTGGAGATCCTATCAAAAAATGAACGTGGAGAGTGACTGAACAGGAGAAACTGATGGGGAAAGAAACATCCACTGTGCATTCTTGAAAAACATCCAAACAAGCCGCAGAACATTGTTAGCCATGTACATGCACGCGTACCCGCCCATTCTAACCACCGTTTGCTCCCCCCCCCCCCCCCCCCTTCACATACACTCTCAAAAAAACTAACAATGACTTCACGTACAACTTCACACACACACACACACACACACACACACACACACACACACACACACACACACACACACACACACACACACACACACACACACGCGCGCGCGCGCGCGCGCGCGCGCACGCACGCACGCACGCACGCACGCACGCACGCACGCACGCACGCACGCACGCACGCACGCACGCACGCACGCACGCACGCACGCACGCACGCACGCACGCACACACACACACACACACACACACACACACACTGTTTCAAGACGCAGTACTGTCATCTCAGAAATGCAGTTACTTGCTCTTTGGTAATATCGGCAGACACAGTTTCAGGTGCAACTATACAAATGCTCTTGCAAACAAGCAAACACACACACACACACACACCCTCGATCAAGATTCGTGATGAATCGGGCAGGACGTATGAATGCTGCTGATGCGAAGGAAGTGAAACACAGAAGCAAGGCTTTGAGACAGTAGACACGTCAAACAGAAGAAACCAAACAGCAATCCACTAACAGACACCACAATAATGAAACAAAGACACGTTAATGACAGGAGCCCTGGGACCACAATGTCCGCCCGGGACAGACACAGAAGACAATAGAGAGATAAACAAAAGGATGGCGGGAGAGAATGGACACAGAACAATCTCTGGATCTACAGACAATACTGGGGAAACGGAAAGGGAAACAAGAGATCAGGCTGGAGAGACGCCTGGCAGAAAGATAGTCCACATCAGGAGGGGAAACGAGAGATGTATCACCACAACTACGACATGGGCTGACACAACAATAGTAGTGACGGTGCAGCTATCAAGGAAAGGATCGATGAAGCCGACCCAACAAATGGAGACCTTATCTAGGTTACTGATAGCAACGATAAACGGTCTGGAGATCCTATCAGAAAATGAATGTAGAGAGTGAGTGGACAGGAGAAACTGAAGAGAAACAAAATCCACTGCACAAATCACCTCTTGAGAGACATTCACACACAAAGCAGAACACTGTCAGTCATGTACACATACCCGACCACTATATACCAACCCTCAACCCGCCTTATGTTGTTTCCCTCCCCCATCATATACACCGGCAACATTACTAACAACCACTTCAGGTATAGCACACACACACATACACACACACACACACACACACACACACACACACACACACACACACACACACACACACACACACACACACACACACACAACACACACACACACACTCACACACACACGCACGCACGCACGCACGCACGCACACACATGCGCGCGCGCGCGCGTACGCATACGCACCACGCATGTGCACGCTTGCATGCACTCGAGCACACACGCTCACGTTAACGCACGCACGCACACATTTACCACGCACGCACGCATTCACGCTTACACGCACGCACACAGACACGTGTGCGCACGCGCGCGCGCGACACACACACACACACACACACACACACACACACACACACACACACACACACACACACACACACACACACACACATACACACACACACACACACACACACACACACACACACACACACACACACACACACACACACACACACACACACACACACACACACACACACACACACACACACACATGCCTGCGTAGAACCATAGACTCAAATATAGAGAACGCACAACAAAACGAACATTACAATATGTATTACTGGATGAGATAGAGACTTAAACCAAAATTGAGTATTGAGAGAATACAGAAGATATGCCCAGAGTCATTTCATCAATAAATCGAGCTTTTCTCATGTTTCTTGTCGTGGTCTATGTTTGCCACATTGCTCGCTTTCAACAAAATGAGAATGTTCCATGGGGAGAAGGATTATTAATAAGAGAAAATCTATGGAATATCGAAAGTGTTCATTTCTCTACTAAATATTTTCTCAGCTCATAATCAGGAAATGATAGTCAGCTAGACAGAATGGAAATATTATCTTGGGACATTAGACAAATAAATGGAAGAAATGAGAGCGACAACAACAACAACAAAGAAAATCAGAGAGAGAGAGAGAGAGAGAGAGAGAGAGAGAGAGAGAGAGAGAGACAGAGAGACAGAGACGGAGAGAGAGAGAAGCTAAAGGTGTATTCGTAAAAAAACACCATGTTTATGTCTTGGAATTTACAATCAATTCATTGAGATAGTAAAAAAAGCTAAAGCTAGAATTAGTTTACACAGAGAGAGAGAGAGAGAGAGAGAGAGAGAGAGAAGAGAGAGAGAGAGAGAGAGAGAGAGAGAGAGAGAGAGAGAGAGAGAGATTCGCGTCATTAAAACCCCCTGAGGAAGATCTGTAACATGCCAAAATATTGGGAAGAATAATAACAGTCTGTGTGTTTTTATCGTCGTTTTATGTGCGTTTTAATATATATATATATATATATATATATATATATATATATATATATATATATATATATATATATATATATTATATATATATATATATATATATATATATATATATATATTATATATGTATATATGTGTGTGTGTGTGTGTGTGTGTGTGTGTGTGTGTGTGTGTGTGTGTGTGTGTGTGTGTGTGTGTGTGTGTGTGTGTGTGTGTGTGTGTGTGTGTGTGTGTTGTGTGTGACTTTCCACCACAAAACCAGTCTTAACTCGATTTTTGAAAGTTCTGAAATGTACATATATTTAAAATCTACAGATTTTTGTGATTAATTTGATATAAATATGAACGCTATAGGCAAAAAATAAGAAAGTTGTGGTCATTTGAAGTGGGTTACCGTGCCAACGGCCATTTTGAGAAATCAGCTTCTAAAACTTTTGCTATCATCTCCAGCATATTTTCCTTAGCAACGGCATCTTACTTTTTACCATACTTATTTTTAGATGACACCCAGAGAAACCGGGAGAGCGTCACACACGCTTTCGAATGGTATATAACACGATGGGGTTCTGTAAGGGTTGCGTTAAGTTTTAGGCGAGTGAAATGGGTCATTTTGCGTTAAATGAAATTCATTTTGATTCGAGGCTAGGCTTTCAAATCTCAATTTGAACTAATGTATTGGTTGCTTTGGAGCAAATGGATAGTGCCACGTGGAAGTTTAGGGTGTAAGGAACATTTCTGCAAAAAAGTCAAAATGCCTCAGGTAGACCCTCACCAGCTATTTTCAGCTGTAGCCGTGAAGAAGGCCGCTCGAGTTAAGACTGTTTCGTGGTGGCGGGTCACACACACACACACACACACACACACACACACACACACACACACACACACACACACACACACACACACACACACATATATATATATATATAGAGAGAGAGAACAGTAAAAAGCCGACTCTAAGCCACTTTCACCCTCCACCGAGTTTTTGGGCGAAAGTGGCCTAAAAGCCGCCTTTCCCTGTTCTCTGACAAGTAAGACTTCAATAACCAAAAAATAACGATTATCTACAAACAAACATACTGTGTAGGGTTATCCGTTTTTAATACTAATTTACTAAACTTTTCAGATTTTAGTTTTTGCTTAATCCTGTGTTTTTCCTGGTCATTTTCAATAACATCATTTTCGCGCAAACATTCTTCAAATGAGTCTCTGTCTTTCATGTGAAATAACACTACAGTCTTTAACTGTTCTCTAAAGTCTTTTAAAACTGAGTTATACTTCTGACATAAATCCACACACTTATCCGAGCATGTCTTCCGCTGAAAGCTAGTTTTGACAAAGTGTTTCTCTTTTTAACTATGTCTCTTTCTGCTGAACAGTCATCTATAATAAATAGTGTCTGCGTTCCCTCAAACAGTCTATAAAACTGTTCTAAACACTCACTCAGTTTATTGCTGGGATCAACTAAATATATGTCATTATCTGTCCATATAAACCTTCTATCATGATATGCTTTGTTCCATTTAAGTGTTGGACAGAAAACCACAATATGATTAAAATTATAACGATAAACTGTTTGTAACAGGTCGAGGATAAATATTGTTTTTCCACAACCAGTCTGCCCACAAATCAATGAGCAATGAGGAGTTTTTGTCATAAAGTTTAACTGCTCCATAGTTTTATAACAGAATTTAATCTAATCCAGTTATTATTTTTATCATACTCTCCGTCAAAACTTGTTCAGTATAATAAAACCTATGAGGCCTAAATGTGTAAGATTAATCCAATTCAGTTCTGTAAGATTGTTTCTATTTAAGTCAACATTGATTTTGTTGCTTGTTGTTATGATCTTAATATCCTCACCATTGTGAAGAACGACGATGGTAACGTTAAGGCGTTTAACGTCTAAGTTTTGCCAGCTAATATTAATTCCTTTTATAAGGTCGTCACTAACGCCCACAACCCCGTCCCTCTCTACATCTTTAAAGACAGAAATTTCAAATATTATTGTGAACGTGTCTCCTAATTTTCTGCTTGGAAAGAACGTAATTTTGTAGAAGCTTTTTTTACAACTGCTTCTCTTCTGTGGAGGATGTACTGTTTTTTCCCATACGGCTTTATTTCAATCTCTTTCCGACTATTGTCATCTGGCATAAGACTTACATGTAAAGGGCCAGAGTTGAATGCTTTTCTGAAACTTTTTTGACGGCCAAAAAATGTAAATGGGCTTATGAATTCAAATTTTATGTCCCATTCTAAATATGGTTCTAAGTGCCATTTGAGGTCAGGTTTTCGAACTATTTTATATTCATACTGGCCAACATTATTTGCTTCTAGATTGCGCAGCTGTTCTAGTTTAGGAAACTTTTTGGTGTCGCCAACCTCTTTGCGTTTATAATCACCATCTTTAGTGTACTCAAAACCATACAAAGCGCCTATCTCACCGTTCTGTTCAAAGTCCGCAACGTCTGCAAGATCTTTTAATTCTAAAGTTATACACCTCACAGGCGCTAATGTAACTCCTGGTTCTTCTGGCCCACGCGACATTATTTTTTAGTAACGTATTATTTTATTTCCAAAACAATGTGCAGGTTATCACATTTTACAACTTTCCCTGCTTTGTCTGCAATTTTTATATTAAATGATCCAACCCTCCCACAAACTAATCTTTTAAACTGTAAATTAGGGAATTGTATAATTTCATAATCGCAATATGCAGCTTTCCCTGACGGAAGAGCTCTTAAAACAGTTGAGGGCCTTCCATCATATAAGTTTTCATCAGTGCTCAGCTCGTCCAAATGAACATAGAGTAATGAATGTAATGCAAGATCGAGCGGACTTTCCCCCTCATAAGTAGTTTGGGTTGGTGTAACTCTAAATCTATAATTGTTAGCTGTAAAGCCTAACATTTTAGCTAGTTCTTTATCAAAATAGAACTTACTTCTTCTTCAGGCTTGAATGTTAACATTGTTTTTAGATTCGCATTGTTAAGTTTGAGAGTAATGTCAAAGTTACTCATTGCTTCTTTTAGTGAGCAAAACCCGTAATAACCATCAGCTATTGTTAACTGGCTAACTTTGGCCCCTGTTTTGTCAATTTTTTGAATCTTATTATTCTTCCTGGATTCACTTATATTAAACCATACAACTTTGTAGAATATTTCATGGAGCGCGACCGTTTTGTCCCCGCAATTGTTATCAATAGCATGTTCTAAAAACGAAGGACGGTCTTGAGTTGTTATTGTTACAAACATTTTTTAAAACAAATTAAAAATGAGTGCATTCAAATATACTGGCGCAAAATATTCTGTTGGGCCGCACTACAATCTTAAAAATATAGCAACTGATACTCTTGACATTGCTGTGACCCAGACTGCCTCTTTTCATAAAAAGGTGAGTACTCCATTGAAGAGCTATCTTAACCACCCTATTGAAAACGAGCACATCCAGAAAGCGTGGTTTAGTCATCCGATGCAGTTTTATCAGAACCAGTTAAACTTTGCTGTGTTTTGCGCATCAACTGGGTGTGGAGTGTCGTATGCCGATCATTTAAATCACCATGATCCTTTGGTGAGGTCAGTGTACAGATTTCATTTCTATTACACCTTTAGACGTATTTTGACTGAACTGCAAGCACCATTACCGAATGACAAATCGTTTAATCCATTCAGCAACAGAATAGACATGAAGGCTTTTGAAAGGATCTGTAACGAATTCAATATTAACATCAAGACAGACTTTAGACAAAAGTTGGATCTTAATCATGGCCTAGCGTCATTTATTTTCAGGGCACGCACAGAAAGTATAACTTTGACTGGCGTTCTCCTTTCATAATTGTTCAAGCCCTGGTCCATAGAGCAAGAGCATAAAACAGCATGGACAACATTTATCTTAGACGCTTCTAAGGGCCTAACTAGAGCGGGAATAGAACGAATAAACGACTCTATTCGTACTTACGTTTGGTGTTTGCTAGGTTCGCAAGCACAGGCGAGATCGAGCATAACTGATCCTTCTACTGGCTTTGACGCACAAAAACAATACTTAGCAAATTTAGAGGATGCCATTATTCTACAGTTGATTTACCTTCAAGTATTCAAAGGTACCAACATGTTTTACAATACGCAAGATCGAAAGTAGACTTTGCTGTTGGCACTGGTTTATACATGCTGCCTTCTGACCTCAGACTCCAGATAGTACAATAATAAAACTATAATATATGAAATTCTTATAGCAGGCAATGAACAGAAGGTTGGGAAAAACGACATAAATTCTGAGCCAGTAATATTACAACCAATAAAAGAACACCCAAGATTAAGTCATCTAATCCCCGAAGTCCAAACCCCAAAAGTCATTGAAGACTCAGCAAAGCTCGCGGACTCTGTTCGCGATGACCATGAATATGAAAAGACAGCGCTTGTTCTTGGATTAACTGGCATAGATCACTTGGTCTTTATCTTACTAAATAGTAACCCAACTATTACGAGAACTAATGTCCATAAGTGCTCGCCATAAAGCCAACTACTTTGCTTGCAGTAGACAAAAGCCAGCTGACAATACCCCCAATATTCCTGGTAAAGCGTCCACGGCTTTACTAGCTAATTTTTTTAATAAACTTGCAAGATGATCAAGCTGTTTTTTTAACCCATGATTTATCAGGTGGAGGCGATGGCGGCGGAGGCACTGAACTTTGGCTACTGCCGCCTGTAATAGCCATTACCAGTGTACTTATTGCAAATCCTAAGGCAGTTATAACGCTTGCTAATGTGACGCCTTGCTCTCTAAACAGCGTTTTTATTCGTTCTGCTAGCGTTGTGTCTTCATATAAAATTTTTCGGATAGTTTCTCTTATTCTATTCACTTGAGTTCGTAATTGGTCTCGGTTAGTAGTTAGCACTTCTAGTCTTGCTGATCTTTCTTGTTCAAGATCTTTTAGTCTTTGGATTATTCTTTCTTTAATATCAGGTCCTAAGTTGGCGTCATCAGCCTCAACGAGTTTTTCTTTTTCTCTTTTTATATGCTCATCTAGTTCACCTAGTTTTGCTAAATTGTTTGTTAATTCGCCTCTGATGCTTCTCAAAGCATGGTCAAGGGCCGCTATTTCTCGCATGGGTAGCGGCGAGTCGTGTATAGTCTTTAATGCTGTTTCTTCTGAAAAACTGGTTTCTGCTTCTATTGCATTTATTATTTCATCTGCCGATTGATTTAATTCTTCAAGTTCCATGTTTTGTATTTGGTTAGCTGTTGGGAGTTTCCTGCAGTGTGTTTTGAAGTTTAGAAACTGCCTCCGCCCTTAATTTCGGTCTAACAAGACCAAGGCGATTTTGATCTTTCACACTGAGTCTTTGTATAATTGTACTCTTGGCTAAAAACTTTGATGGGTCTGGTTTAGTTGTAAGCCGAACAAGTTGCCCTTGATCGTTTTTTACAGACAAATGATCATCTTTTAATTCAAAATCATTTGGGTCTATAAAATTCGGGAGGTTCTTGGCCTAAACTTTCGTAAAATGATTTAACCTTACTTTCTGTTAATTCATGCCGCATTGAGAGCGCTGAGAGATGCTGTGTCAAAGGGATCATTTCACTCATGTCGTCTCCAGGATCAAAAACATCATAATCTTCTTCATCTTCAATTCCTGCCATGTTTTTAAATAATTAACTTTTTATTTTGCTTCATAAAAATGCCACAACAAACATATGGCTCGATTCTTGACCCGCATAGAGAACTGAAAGAGCCCCATGGCGTGAAGGGAAATAAGCGGAATATTACTGTTCCAAATAATCCATCTACTATTGATGCGGATCAAATTCTTACTGTCAAATTTCCAGACCTAGGAGCGGATGAAGTGATTGTGCCAGCCTGCCCGTCTTACTTTCAAAATAGAACTCGTTTCAACAACAGACCCAAACAGGACAGTTGTACAGAATCTGGGGCGGGCAATCGTTAAGAAAATTTCTATAAAACTTGAGGGGCAAGAAATATTTTCTTTACACAATGCAGACATATTTTTAACCTATTCTGATCTATGGCTAACCGGGAATGAAAGGGCTGATCTTGCGTTTCAAGGAATCGAAAATGAAGAAGCGCTAAAACATAGAATAGCGCTGGAGATACTAAAGACGGCAAAAAGTATGTAGCCGTAAATTTTGCGTATGGAAATCGCTTTTCCATACCCTTAGATTTTGAGTTGTTAAAAGCGCATGCCCCATACTTTCAAGGAGCATTAAAAGACAGATTGTCATAGAACTAACTTTTAATGAATACAAACGTGTTATCAGATCAACAGACACCGAAGCAAAGTACAGCATTTCTGACATCTCGTTAGAGTTTGACGTTGTTAGCAACCATGAATTAGCAAGGCTGATTGAGCACCAATATCAGTCAAAATTAGCAATATATTACGAAAGAGTGATTCATCATACAACATATCCCAGAAGCAGGGCAGACACTATATGGAATTTTAGTTTTAGTGTCGCTGCAAGATCGCTTAAAGGTATTTTATTGCTGTGTGAAGATGAAGAACCGTTTAAAAGAGCAAGTGAAAAGTTTTTAATCCTAAAATAACGAAAGTGCAATGTACAATTGATGGTAGTCCTAACCAAATCTACGCTAGCGGGCTTAGACCTTATCATCATTTTGACGAAAATAAGAAAATTGTTTGGGGTGGGAGGGTAGAAGTCTAACAGTAGACCTTGTGTCTAAAGATTTACATCTTCACAAAGTTAGGCTTGATGATTATTTAACAACAAAATACGGTTTATGGGTTGACCTAAGGTCAACGGAGGATAATCAGTTGTATGGAAGCGGGAGAACTGTGAGAGACGTAATAAAACATTCAAATTGATAAAGAAGAAGAAGCCGATAAACCGCTTTAATGTACATTTGTTTTTTATTATATGATGCGCAGCTGAATATTAGAGAAAACAGATTAAAATATGTACTATACTAAATTATTTTTATTTTAAAAAAGCATGTCTGTTCAGTTTATCCAAATGTGCCTACAGCGCCGCCAAAAGAAGAGATAGTAGAAACCCCTAACATAAAAACCTTCAGATTAACCAACATTACACAAATGCAGCAAAAACTAGAGCAAGACCTTTCAAAATACAGCAAAACCAAACGAAGTATTCTGCTGCCTTTAATGCTGTTACTTATGTTAATACTGGAGCATCAACTATAAGTGCTCTATCAGCAGGAACGAGTGTTGGTCTCTTAGCAACGGCATAGGCGCACCCGCAGCTTTACCTCTAGGAGGTTTGTCTTTAGCTCTCGCCTGTGTTCATTAGCCGTAGGTGCTGCTAGGAAAAAAATAAAAACTAAACTCCAAAAGCACACAGCTATGGTTCAACTAATAACAGCTAAACTTAGCTCGTTTAAACTGACAATAAATAAAGCGCTAGTTGACTCAAACATCACGGATGAAGAATTTAATCGTTTACAGGCCGATTTTGATGACTACAAAAGACAAAAGTTTGATCTTCAAAAAAAGGCGAGGACAAGTTTTTCTCAACAGCCAGACCCCGAGCAGATAAAAAAGGAATGCTTAAAAAAGTAAACGAGACATTAAACTCTGTTCTAAACAGCTCACATTAACAACACCAAAAGGTGTTTATACTTTTGTTTATGAGTCCAAGCGCAAAAAGACCGTCGATATTGATTCTGATTAAGCCGTTGTATTTTTTTTAATTTAAATAAATATGTTGGCTTAGAAAAGAAAGACAGCATGGCTAAGATATATGAAGGACAAGACGAATTTTTTTGAAGGAATGCTCGAGAGAGAGCGTTTATCAAGAGCACTGAATGATATTGATTTAGAAGTCATTGACCCAACAAACGTACAGGCAAGCGTTGTTCATGCTATTTCTCAAGTTCCAGGCAAACTAACAATAGACCCGCCGGTTAAAGTAATGTTAGCTGTTTTAATCGACTATGTAACAATAAATGAAGAAAATTTAGAAGTCTGGGTCTCGACTAAACAACAGACTATTCTTTCTCATAATGACTTAACACCCGGTTGGGCAGACGAACTGCTTACACAGTTTGACGCTGCCGCTGAAGAAGCTAAAATGAGAGGCTCTGGTTGGTCAGAGGCGAAGTCTTAGAGATTAGATTAAAACAGGCTAAGTATGCACCGATTGTAGGCAAGGCTTACATTCCGCTACCTCCAGCACTGGCAGCGAAAAAAGCAGTTATAAACATAAAGAATTCAGACGACAAATGTTTCATGTGGTGTGTTCTTGCAAGGCTGCATCGTGTCCGCGAACACGCAGAGAGAGTGACTAACTATCGGCAATACACCAAAGATCTTAACTTTAGTGGGTGTCCTTTCCTGTTAGTGTAGGCCAAATTGATCAGTTTGAAGAACAAAACAAACCAATAACTGTTAATGTATACACATGGATGAGGAAACAAATTGGTGCCAATTAAAGTGTCCAAGAACAGTCCAACAATAGGCGAACCAGACAAAAATCATGTTGACTTACTACTGATGCTTTCACCAGCGGGGCTACCGCATTACACATTGATACGCACGATGAGCAGATTATTAGCGCATACTTCAAAGCATGAACATAAACAAGAATTCTGTAGAAAATGTTTAACAAGAATTCCAACCGCTCAAGCCGCGCTTGAACATATAAAACATTGTAAAAGTTCTGTAGACTGTAAGACAGAACTAACTACGCCCCCGCCAGGATCTAAAGTTAGTTTTAAGAACTGGAAACGGATGCAAAATTCTCCATACGTAGTTTACGCAGACTTCGAGTCGCTTATTGTTCCTTATGAAGGGCCAGCACCACAAAAACTACGAAAAACAGTCTTAATGAGTAATCATCAAATTTGTTCATTTGCCTTCATTATTGTTAGGTCGGATGGCGTTTATTCAGAGCCAGAATTATATAGAGGACCAGATGCTGCAGAAACATTCTTAAAACGCATGCAGCAAGTGCGTAATGATTGTTCTAATAATCTGAATTTATCTGAAATCATAATGGCGCCTGAAGCCCAACAACAGTATGACTCAGCCACTCACTGTTGGATTTGTGGTTTAGAGCTAACGCCCAAGACTGTAAACCCCACAGTAAGAGACCATGATCACATTAGCGGAAAGTTCAGAGGAGCGGCGCATAACAAATGCAATCTTCAACTAAAGTTTGATCCTAAGACATGGAAGCTGCCTGTATTCCCTTTCATAACTTGCGGGGTTACGACCTCACCTTATAATGAAAGCAGTAGACGATGCCTTTAGGGTGTCATGCATCGCACAGTCATCAGAAAAGTACATGTTTTCACTTTAAATAACATGTCTTTTTAGACCAAATGCAGCACATGAGGGGTTCATTAGGGGCCGCTGGCTATGTCCTTAAAAGTCCTGCCCAATAACGGAAGAATATTTTGACCCAACACTCGTTAGAAAAAGCGTTTACCCTTACGAGTACATGAACATTTGGGGAAAGGTTTGAAGAAGATACACTTCCTCCAAAAGGCGCGTTCTTTTCTAGTCTTAGGGGAAAAGGGAAAAGCATAAGTGACTCCGATTACCAGCATGCTCAAGATGCGTGGCAGAAGTTAGAGTGTAAAACGATGGGAGACTATCATGATTCATACTTGATGGCTGATGTATTTTTCTTGGGGGATATTTTTAAAAATTATAGGAAGACCCATGAAACATTACAGCCTGGCCCCCGCACATTATATTTCGCGCCCGGGATGAGTTGGGATGCTTTCTTAAAGTTTACTGGAGTACAGATGGTTTATTGTCAGATTTACCAATGATTCAGATATTGAAAACGGGTTTCGTGGGGAATTATATGGCGTCGCTCATTCTGTAAAGCAAACAACAATTACTTGGACGACTATGACCCAGTAAAAGGTCTAACTATCTCATGTATTTAAACGCAAACAATCTGTAGGGTTGGGCAATGGCGCAATCACTTCCCTTACGTAACTTCAAGATGTACACAGTACGAATAATATTCAAAAGGCATTAAAGTGGTTGAACAGTTTTTAAAAACCTGATCAGCAGCGCGGCTTCATTCTAGAAGTTGACTTAGAATATCCCATGAACTCCATGACCTGCATAATGACTATCCATTAGCAGCAGAAAGTCTAAAGATGGATCCAAGAGAGCCGCCTAAACTTGTGCCCAATCTTCGAGGCAAAAAAATTTTTGTCTGTCATTACAGGCTTCTACAATTTTATTTAAGACATGGGTTGAAGTTGACAGCTGTTCATCGTATAATTGCTTTTGATCAAGAACAGTTCATGAAACCATACATAATGAAGAACACCGATCTCAGAACTAAATCCACAGATGCTTCAGAAAAAGACTTTTTCAAGCTGATGAACAACAGCTGTTTTGGAAAGACTATGGAGAATCCGCACAAGCGTAAAGATGTCAGATTGGTCACCAGAGAGAATGAAGCAATTAAGCTGACTTCAAAACCAAATTATCAGGACTTCAGAAGATTTCATGATCAGCTTTTTGGCATAATGATGAAAAAAAAGAAAGTCAAATTAGACAAACCTGTATTTATTGGGTTTACCGTTTTAGAATTATCAAAGCTTTTGATGTTAGAGTTTCTTTATGACTACTTTAAGCCCTCGTATCCTGAGTCCAGAGTGCTTTACACAGATACAGATAGTTTTGTTATAGATATCCCTACTGAAGACATCTATAAAGACATGGAAATCGAAGTGGCTAAAGGACATGCGGGATGGTATGACACGTCCGATTATCCTAAAGATTCGCCTTTGCATTCAATTACTAACAAAAAGGTTTTAGGAAAGATGAAGGATGAATTATCTGGAAAGGTAATCAAGGAGTATGTGGGGTTAAGTTAAAAAATGTACAGTATTTCGAGCCAGGAGAAAATCATTAAGAAAGCAAAGGAATATCTCGCAGCGTTGTGCAGTCAAACATATCACATGACAACTACAAAGAAGCATTGTTTGGCAATAAGACTTTTCATCATGACAACGTAAAACTTCGATCTAATCTACATGAGATCAACACAACTGTTGTAACAAAGAAGTCATTAGATAGAACAAACACAAAACGGGTGTTTGTTAATCCAGAGTTTTCATATGCAATTGGGCACTGGAGAACCGTAAATTAATTAAAGTGGAACTGTGTCTGGCGGAATTATCTGCAGTTCTTCTTTCACAAAAGATCTTTGAGGAGCTGGTTGTTTTGTTGTGTCAGTTTCTCGTAAATAATACACGGGCGGATTCATCTTTACAATTCTTTTTATTTCATATGGATCAATACTCCAAATTGGATCGGTTGCCCTGATGCGAGTGTCCCCTTCCGCTTCCCCCCGGGAAATAAAGGTACCTTACTTTCAATCCAAACGGTAATAGTTTGCCAATGAAGACTCTCCTTCAGCAACATTTATTGTTTTTCTTTTGATTGCTTGTACTGGTTTTAGGCCTTTAAATTCTTCATTATTCATTGCGCGCAAAACTGAGGGCAGTCTTCTAACCCATTCTGTGTTACGAGAATTGTCAATAAGCTCTCTGTGATACTGTAGGAGAAAAGTCTTTCGGCTAACTGTTTGTTAAAGTTTTCAACTAAAGCCTGTGATCTGTGAACTCCTGGAATGCCTCTTTTAATGGTAATTCTATGTTTCAACAATAATTGATTCACTTGGGCCCTTTAAATTCTTTTCCATCATCGACTTGAATCATGCGAGGATAAGTTAGCGGCCTCGTTGGTATATTAGTTGTATGGCAACAGCAACAGCAGAAGCACTCTTTTGTGTTAATGGTTCCGCATCTTTGTATCTTGAAGCTATGTCAATGACTGTAAGTGCGTACTTAAATCTTTTTCGTCTAATCCTATCAGAGGGTAAATATAGAAGGTCCATTTGATGGGTGTCGTTCGGTATTGTGTTCACAAAGTGTGGTCTCTGTATTCGTCTAGGCGCAGGTAAATAAATTTGCCAAATCGCTTGTTTAGATAACCATTCCTTTGCTGTTTGTTCACTGACTCCTGCCGCTTGGCTTAGCTTTTGTATTGCTGTGATACCCTTCCAATATCCTTTGGGCGAATAATAGATTTTGTTCATTTTTTATTCAGCCAATATTATGTGCAACAAAATACACGACAGTCATACCAAAGGCAATAAACGCGATTTCTTGCATCTTTTGTTTTCTGATGGTTGATAAAAGTCACTGAATTTTGGTGGGGCAATGTCTCGATTGGTTTGCCTGTTACTAGATAATATTGTTTTATTGCTTGATCAACATTTTAAATGTGTAAGCTGCATGCCCCTGTCTTTTCAGTGTGTCATTAATAAAATCTAACAGCTCAAGTCTCTGCCTTTCATAGGCGTCTTGTGCAGCTGCTAGTTGCTCCATAGCTTTGTTATGTCTTTTTCTCTCGCCGTCATTCCCCAGTTTACTAAATGCGAAATTACTTCCGCTAAAAGCAAGCGCATTCACCACAGCGCCGCCTATCATTATTGCGAGTGAAGCCATTTTTTATAAATGTATTTTTTTCTTACATATTTATATTGTCTGGAATTATTCCTTGCTTGACTAGAAAATCTTTCGTGGCAAACGAAGCTGCAATGATAGCAATCAGCTTTGCTGAATCCTCAAAGTCTAGTTTGCCAAGATCTCTGGTTTAATTCTTAACAGGCTTTTACCAAGCATTGAGTATCCTACACTTAGGCCTCCAATAACAGCAGAATAGTATACAAGGTTAGCAACAGTTTTTCGGTGCTCATTTTTATAAAATAAAATAATTATAATTATTAAAAAACATGAACAGTGATGATCTCCTACAGCTACAAGGCAGCCTAAACCTTCCTGAACTTATGAATGACCAAGTTGATGACCAAGCTATTATGCCCAAAAAGGAGAGGCTGTATTCTTTGGCAGCATGTGGAAAAACAAAACAGTACCTCGGAAATGAATTCAGCATAGAACAGATTCAACAAATGTCGCCACAAGACATTTTGAAGTATCACAACAGGTATGAAGCGCAACTGGGCTCAAGAATGGTAAAAAGTGTAGGACAAACGGTTCTTAGTTTGTACACTAAACTAGTTAGTAGATTTGCGCCCATTGATTCTGAACAAGATTTTATGTATGATTTAACACAGGATCCAGTTTTAACAAAGTCATTAGAGTCTCTAGGTGTGATCTGTATTACAGATTTGGAACATTATTGTCGCCAGTGATCGCGGGATTAATTACTTTTAATCAAAATAGATTTTGTTTCCCTTCAAAATGAACGAGCTGGAAAATCATCAGAATCAGGAAACATTGAATCAGGTGGAGAAAGTAACCAAGCCAGAAAATCAGCAGAAAACACTGAACCAGGTGGGGACCAGTGAAAAGTGTCCTCATCCTGGACGTGTTAAAGCAGGAAAAAAATTAGCAGAGTGGAACAGACAAAAAAAATTAATGTTACAGAATATAACTCATCATGAAAACATAACACCGCCAACGCCAGAACAAGTTGATTCAATGCCAGCTATAAAAACTCCATGTGATACAAGGGCCCCAAAGTCTTCATGGAATATTGAACTTAAAACTGTTGCCATTTTTGGCGCCATTGCTGCTGTTGGGGGGCAGTTATTACGGCTATAAAATATATACACAATGGCAACAGAAACAAAAGAAGTTAAAACAACCTGAACCGCTAAATACAGAAAAAGACAACTGCACGCCAAAACCGCCAATAACAAAGCATCATTTTGATCCATTTATAATGGAATAATATTTTAAATTTTTTTAATAAAAATAGATCATGGCGTATTATAAAATGATAAAGTCAATAAATAAAGACATGGAGTCTATAAAAGACATTTCCATAGACCAGAATTGTAATCAATGTGGTTGCTTAGGATGTAAGAATTTCATTAAGATCTATGCAGAGAACGCTGAGCAAGACATTCTCAACAATGACACGTTTTTTGAGGCGTGTGTGTACTATATTAGATATCTGCTATTTAAGATAAAAACATAGATTGTATTTTTTGATAATTATAAGATAACTTAATAAGAACTTGGTTGTACTTAAAGGATGACTTAGTTATGATCTTGAGGTGACTTAATCAAGAACTTAATTAAAAACTTAATCAAGAACTTATTAAGAACTTGAAGTAACTTAATTAAAAACTTAATTAAGAACTTGGGGTGACTTAATTAAAAACTTAATTAAGAACTTGGGGTGACTTGGGGGTGGGAGTGTGTGTGGTGTACACAGAGCTTTATTATTTGTCATGTGTAACACCACTTGGTGCAAGACAGTGCTTGCGTTTTTGTGATGCATTGGCTCTTTTGTTGCAAGTTCAAAGCAGCCACCAAGTGCATTTAACAAAGCCTGATTGAATAAAACAAGACAATTGTATAAAGTACAAAAGGCAGCCTAAAAGTTTGTAACAGGGCGTAGAAGCAGGACGTTGACGCAGGTGAAGCGTAGACAGTAAAGCGACAAAGCAGCAAAAAAAGTCTGATCTCCCTGCTGATAACCTTTGACCGCTCTAGGATAGAGCGGTGGAGCGTTGAAGAAACGGCTTGCCACTGTGACCTTTGACCGCTCTAGGGTAGAGCGATGAAGACACGGCTTGCTACTGTAACCTTGCCGCTCTAGGGTGGAGCGCTGTCATACTACAGCGTAGCTCGTGCGCTTTCTAGGTCAATCAGGCGAGCTCGCCTGATTGACCCAGTATTGCTTAGGTGCTTTCTAGCCGGATCAATGCTGGCAAAATGCCAGGCCAGCGGTAGTAAAACTGGCTGTGGAAGTGGCTCAATTACTCCTGCCATGCAGGTTCTAACACGTCATGTGTATCATGCCAGAATGCTTTAAAGTTGGGGTTGGATTGTATGTATTTCAGAATGAGTTTTCGTTTGTTGTATAACTCATTTAAAGAAATCGCGAGTTTGTGAAATTTTGGATAAGAATAGAAACAAAATGACACTTCAATTAGTCTTCTTGCACGAGTTAGATCAACCAGCAAATCTTCTTTCAGATAAGACTCCCAGTTTTTTTTGTTTTGGACTGTTTCAAAATTGTCTTTGCTTTCTGAAGCCAATGCCCTAAAAAAGAGCCTGAGAAAGAGATTTCCTTTCGTCATCTTTCACTGAGTAACAAGCCCGGTGTAAGATGGGGGTCATTTCTTGAACAGTTTCAAAGGTTTTGGTTTCATCAAATGGATCGGAAGGCAGCTCACAAAGCTGTGTTTTCAAATATTTGTCAAGATCTTCAACTAAGAGTTCCGTTTTTTGTTGAGGAAACAAAAACGAAATGCTTCCTTTTGGCTTTGAAGGAGGAGAACAAGGCTCGCCACTCAATTTCTTTGTCAAAAACTTTGCCATGGCCTCATGATAAACAATGTATTTTTCACAAGATCGGTCTGTTGATCGGAAAGTTTTCCCTTGCGAAGATAACAACACTTCAGCCATTTCTTGAGTAATATTAGTGTCACTTCCAGCACTGACAGAAGGCATTGAAACATCACTTCCCTGACTCGCCATGTTTTTAACACACACAAGTTCTCTCTGAAACGTCTTTACAGCCCACCGGTCGAATTTAAAATGGCGGCGGCTGTGTATGGTGGGCACAACACAAAGTGTCACGTGATTTAAGCTCGGCACTTGATTTGATAAGAGGCTTATGCGAAGTAAACATGACTAGAACTGACAAGCCGTCTCGTCATCGGTGTGCGACGCCGCGTGG
>CM031596.1:119569384-119574384 GCA_018398815.1 Conus ventricosus | reverse complement strand
AAAACTCTTCAATATTCCAATAATGTTAAATTTTTAGGTGTTCATTTCACTCCCAAATTAAACTGGAGATTCCATATTGAATATCTTATAAACAATGCCAGACAAAGGCTATCTTTACTAAAAATAATCTGTGCTCAATCGTGGGTCAAGATTCCCAAACTCTTGTACATCTTTCTATTAGTCTGGTTCGTTCAAAATTGACTTACGGGCAGAAGTATATTTTTCAGCTTCTCAAACATTACTTAAGCGGTTACAAAGTATAGACAGTAAAGCTGATAAAATAGCCCTTGGGGTTCCAGTACATTCTAATACTTTTAAAACATATAAAGAAGCTAATCTCTTGTCACTTGATGATCAACGCAAACTAGCAACAGCCAAGTATGTAACCAGAAGTCTTTCTGTATAAAATTCAGTAACAAATGAAATTTTCTTGATTCCAAATCGGGTTTTCCTAAAAGGGCACAGAATATTTCTTACCTGCAGCCCATTCGAAATTATACTGATGATTTATTTAAAAAATGTGACATCGATATTGCATCCATTTCAAAACCTCCAACTATGCCCACAGTTCCTCAATGGGAGGATATCTCTCCAAATTTTAATCAGATCAACCCTGGCAAGATGCAGTTGCCTTCTTGCTGGCAGTCTGGTAGTGGTAAGAAGAGGGCAGAAATGTGGAGGGAGGTTTATTGCTGGCAGTCTGGTAGTGGTAAGAAGAGGGCAGAAATGTGGGGGGAGGTTTATTGCTGGCAGTCTGGTAGTGGTAAGAAGAGGGCAGAAATGTGGGAAGGTTTATTGCTGGCAGTCTGGTATGGTAAGAAGAGGCAGAAATGTGGGGGGAGGTTTATTGCTGGCAGTCTGGTAGTGGTAAGAAGAGGGCAGAAATGTGGGGGGAGGTTTATTGCCGGCAGTCTGGTAGTGTAAGAAGAGGGCAGAAATGTGGGAGGAGTTTATTGCTGGCAGTCTGGTAGTGGTAAGAAGAGGGCAGAAATGTGGGGGGAGGTTTATTGCCGGCAGTCTGGTAGTGGTAAGAAGAGGGCAGAAATGTGGGGGAGGTTTATTGCTGGCAGTCTGGTAGTGGTAAGAAGAGGCAGAAATGTGGGGGAGGTTTAATTGCTGGCAGTCTGGTAGTGGTAAGAAGAGGGCAGAAATGTGGGGGGAGGTTTATTGCTGGCAGTCTGGTAGTGGTAAGAAGAGGCAGAAATGTGGGGGAGGTTTATTGCTGGCAGTCTGGTAGTGGTAAGAAGAGGGCAGAAATGTGGGGGGAGGTTTATTGCTGGCAGTCTGGTAGTGGTAAGAAGAGGGCAGAAATGTGGGGGCAGGTTTATCATTGACTTGGATTTCAGCGTTGATTGTTCGGTTTCGTTTTGCGTTATATGTCTCTTCGTTTCCTGATCGCATCTACAGTTCACTTGTTCTGTATTATTTTCTTCTTCTGTGCACTCAGTTTGAAAAACAAAATCCTACTACTATAGCAACAACAACAACTACTACTACTATTACTATTACTACTACTACTAGTACTACTACATACAACTACTACTACTGCCACTACTACTACTACTACTACTGCTGCTGCGCTGCTGCTGCTCCTACTACTACTGTCTTCACCACCACCACAGAATCCTCTTCTCCTCCTCCTCGTCTTCCCCCTCCTCCTCCTCTTCCTCATCCTCCTCCTCCTCCTCCTTCTCCTCCTCCTCCTCCTCATCATCATTGTCATCATCACCATCACCATCATCGTCATTATCATCATCATCATCATCATCATCATCATCATCATCATCATCATCATCATCATCATCATCATCATCATCATCATCATCATCATCATCATCATCAACATCATCATCTCAAACCTTACGATAGTTATTAATATCTGACCAACACTGTAGTCTTCTAAATTTCTCTATCTTGTTGACACTGGTATATGATATCAAAGGAAGATCAATATGGACCTCCATACCCACCAACAGAGATCACTGATTGTGCATAGATAAAGGCCTTCAATTCAAAGTCCTACATGCCTATGTCTTGTGATAGTCACTCATGATCCCCACGCCTTTCATATGCCCACAGTGGCTTTGTGTCAACATCTTTGGTATTGGCAAGTTTATGGGACAGTCACTGGATAAACATGGTGGTGATGTTTAGGGGAAAAAAACAATGGTTTAAGCTAGCTCTACATCTAGTTGGCGAACATTGTTATCAACACGATCCATATTGATCAGAACGGGCCTCACTGAGCGTCACTGAAGTGAATAATAGGAATCACAACTGTAAACTCTGTCCGTTGTCTCAATGAGATCCTAAGACTGACAATTCATGTAGACTACCCTGTGCTGAGTTTGCGTGGAGGAAGCTGGTGTGACTGGGAGTAGAAGGGAGCTGGAATCAGCAGGTGGGAAATGATACTACTCGACGTTCAGAAATGGAACAAAAATGGAGAAAGAGGCAGTACGATGGACAGGAGACGTAGGATGAGACACGAAACACCGTCAAGAAGTGGATACGCTTGCAGAACTGTACGTGCTGAAAGGGTACAAAACATCCCTCTCGACTTTTGTTTCTCTCCCAGCCGTTCCTGTCACAGGAACTTAACTGACACGCAATGCATGTTCGACATGTGTCGCGCCATGTATCAGTCTGTTGGATTCCACTAGGATCTCTGTCTGTCTGTCTCTCTGTCTGTCTGTCTGTCTCTCTGTCTGTCTGTCTGTCTCTCTCTATCTATTTATCTCTCTCTCTCTCTTCTCCATCTCTCCTCTCTCTCTCTCCTCTCTCTCCTCTCTCTCTCTCTCTCTCTCTCTGTTTCTCTCTGTCTCTGCCTCTGTTTCTGTCTGTCTGTCTGTCTGTCTGCCTGCCTGTCTGTCTGTCTGTCTGTCTCTCTCTCTCTCTCTCTCTCTCTCTCTCTCTCTCTCTCTCTCTCTGCCTCTGTTTCTGTCTGTCTGTCTGTCTGTCTGCCTGTCTCTCTCTCTCGCTCTTTTCTCTGTCTGTCTGTCGGTCTGTCTATCTTTCTCTCTCTCTCCTTCAATCCTCTCCTCTCTCTCTCTCTCCTCTCTCTCTCCTCTCTCTCCTCTCTCTCTCTCTCTCTCTCTCTCTCTCTCTCTCTCTCTCTCTCTCTCTCTCTCTGGTACGACTCTATGCTTCTGCCTCCTTGGCCCGCCTCTTTTGCTCACGGCTCAGCAAATCAAGGGTCACGCACTTTTGCATACTGCAAGCATACAACTCTGTTAATCAATCTCTCTCTACCCCCTTCCCCCGATTCTCTTTGCCTTTAATGATCTTTCTAGTTCTGAACAAACTCAAAATGCATTTCCTGGCCACCATGTTGGGCGCGCTGTTATGCGTGGTGGTGTGAGGTAATCAGGTGTTCAGTTTTGTGCTTGGTTGCTGAATGGTATGAATGCTGTGTGGTGGTGTCGTGCCTTTGTTCATCCGTTAACAAAGTCTTACCCACATAAAGTATTTCAATTTGTAGGTATAGGTGTTGATGAGGGTGTAGTGGTGGTATCATTTGTGAGTGTGTGTGTGTGTGTGTGTGTGTGGTGTGTGTGTGTGTGTGTGTGTGTGTGTGTGTGTGTTGGTGTGTGTGTGTGTGTGTTTTGTTTGTGTCAATGGGTGATTCAGAGTGTTGTGATAGGTGTAGAGAAGAGAGATGCAGAGTAAGATATTGTGTGTTGTGGGTGTGTGTATGTGTGTGTGGAGTGTGTGTTGTTGTGGGGTGTGTGTGTGTGTGAGAGGATGTTGTGTGTAGTGTGTGGTGTGTGTGTGGTGCGTGGTGTGTGGTTGTGGTGTTGTGTGTGTGTGTGTGTGTGTGCTGTGTGTGTGTGTTGTGTGTTGTGTGTGTGGTGTGTGTTTTGTGTGTGTGTGTGTGTGTGTGTGATAGGTAAGTTTATGATATGATTTTCAGAGTGCCACAGTTTTCAAAGAAATTATACAGTTATTTCACCGTGTCCAATGGAACTAGTTTTCTGTTCTTCAATAGTGTCTCTGCACAAGAGTGTATCTTATGAAGTTGGAAGTAGTCCTTTGAATGGTGTCTTCATTTCAGCACCTTTTCCAGTGTTGACGTGGTCACATTTTTCCAGTTTTGGACACTTCAATTAAGCGTATAGCTGAGGAGTTAAAGAGTGTATATAATACAATCTTATGTTGTATCTTAGTTGTAAGAGGCATCATACAACTGATTGAATTTGAATAAATGAGCATGTGTTTGTTCAAATGTGTTGGGGGAAAAAAAATTCTCTGATAGAATTTAAGTTATAATTCAAAGGAATATTCCAACTGGGCTTTGTAATAAATGTTTACAAATTAAACACATGAAAAAGTAGTTATTCAACATGTAAGGCAAGTTCAGTGAAGTCGATCCATCAGATAAAATTTCAGCACCTTCCATTTGCACTACTATTTTTGTTCTTGCACAGTCCAATAACAGATGACTTACACTGAGAGGTTCCCCACACATACATGAGACATTTTTGCAGTATTTAGTACGAGGTGAATTTAATCGCATGCGATGAATTAAGCTTTCTACGTCTCTGGAGACTGGAGTTTGGATTTTTCTAAATTGTATTTTAGGGTTAATATCAGGGCTTGGTTTAACACACCTTTTATAATATATACATTCTGTGTTTTTCAATAAATGTTGAAATCTGTCGTTTGATGCTTTATTTATCAGTGCATAACATTCTGACAAATCCAAATCTATACTGAATGAAGTTGTGTCTTCAATGTTGCGAGCTGCTCTTCGGGCAGCTTGGTCAACTCTCTCATTGGATGAAATGCCGCAGTGAGAGGGCACCCAACAAAAAGTAATATTGACTCTCTTCATTGATAGAAGATGCGTTACGTAATTTATTTCCGTAATTATCTCATTACGAATCTTTGAATTTGGAGATTGTAAAGCGGAAAGCGCTGATCTAGAATCACTACAAAGTAGAAGTTGACAATTTTTAGTAGAAGAATTTAGAATATACTTTAGAGACATTAGAATTGCT
>CM031596.1:119529384-119549384 GCA_018398815.1 Conus ventricosus | reverse complement strand
TAAGGTGTTGGTGAAGTTGATGTGACGAATGACTTGGCCAAACCATGCCATCTTCCGTCGTTTGACGGTTGCCAGAAGTGGTTCGTGGGGCCCAACTAGGTTAGTGACCAGGTTCCGCACATAATCATTGGTCTTGTGTTCTTTGTAGGAGATGTGAAGTAGTTTCCTCAGGGACCGGGTCTCAAACGCCTGGATTTTACTTTCTCTTTCGGCCATCAGTGTCCATGTCTCGCAGCCATATAAGAGGATGGAGACCACTAGTGACTTGTAGAGCCGAAATTTTGTGTAGAATTTGATGTTGCTTTTCCACACTCTGTTTAGTCTGGCCATCGCTGCTGATGCAGAGTTGATCCTGATTCGGATTTATGCTGTGCAGGTGCCATCTTTGGACAGGGTTGCTCCCAAGTACCTGAAGCTAACCATGAATGGTGAGCCCTGGAAGCTATCTAGGCGAAAGAAAATAAAAGAAGAAAATCATAGCGGAAAAACGTGAATACTAGAAATCAAATCATGTCCTTAAGAAGAGAGGAAGTGCGCTACGTATTGGAATATACACTGTACTTTCCGAAAAGAAAACAAAATGAGGAAAATAAAGGCAGGTGGAGGTATTAGCATAATAACTGTACTAATAAAATATCAAAAGGGGAAAACCCGAGAAGGAAAAAAGGTGGAGGTAGTAGCATAAGAAATAAACTACAAAAATATTAAAAAGGGAAAAAACATGAATGGGTGCATGGATATCACCTCAACGATCTAAGCGTTAATATGTGGGTCGTTCTTAGTAACTGAGCCAATGGTCCAGGTAGCCTGAGTTACAATGTCTACGTGTTTGAATCTTGCATCTACCCAAACATGACATGTATGTAACTTGTCGGCTTGTGGACAAGAAAATGATAACATTGGACACTTTTCAATGTCTATATCTATGTTGTTGTTGTTTTTTACTTTACACTACGACAATACTCACAGCTTATCATTTGTCAATCGATGATAGACTGCTAACAGGATCGGGGATGGCTCGGATGACGAGCCTGATTTAAAACTGCTGTGCACATTTCTCATCACCAAATGCATGTCAATGACAATAGAAACGTTTTGACCACAAATAGACGTTTTCTTGACCGATTTCCCCACCACCACCACCCTGCCAACCCCCCACCCATCCACCCCTCCCCAGCTAAAAAGTATACAAAACCTAGCAGAAAGGGCAAACGTTTTCCGATGTGTCTGCTCACCAAATCTTAAGTTCAGCGTTTTGGTTTGTCATATTTATCATGATGATGATGATGACGACGACGATGATGACAATGATGATAGTACGGCTGCTACCATTTCCAGCATTATTAATACTGAACAGCTACTACTACTGATTATGGTATGTCACGGTCGCTAAGCCGGACGGCCCTACCACCCTTTCCCACACCTATTACACACTAGAGCAGACAATACAGCAAAATAACACAGCTTTACAATCATGCGCACTTCTTTATTTCACACACACACTATGGCGCCACCACTCACGTCCATCCACGCCCATACACCATTATCTCACTTCTTCCCTGACCCACACTACCCTGCTACGACCCTGAGACCCCTAACCTATGCTAAAGCACCAGTTGCGGTATATCACCGCACACGTGGTGACTAACTACTAGGACAAGGACAACCCAAGGGACTCTATTCTCTAAACTACTACCACCCACACCTCTCCCCAGGACCCACCCTTCTCTTTTGACCGGGACCCCTACCGAACTGGTCGCTGCGTCCCTAACGGAGGCAACGACAAGTATCCTACACTGTGCTGGCCACTACGTCCCAAAAGGAGGCAGTAGCTAACACCCTTAACCCTACTCCCTAACGCTACACCCTTTTTACCACACCCATGGGACAACCCATCCCGGCCCGGAGAGCTCCAGTCCTCGGCGCTGTACTCGGCCCCTCACAGGCTGACGCCTCCCCGGACGACTGCACTCCGGTGCTGACCGTGGCCTCCCACAGTCCGACTCCCCGAAGACTCTGCACCCGGCGGCGACCGTGGCTCCTCAGTCTGACTCCTCCCCGCGCTGGCACAACACCTCTGAAGGCCCCGCCGGACACAACGGTTGAGGGAAAGCCTGGTGCAGTGCCCTCTCGACGAGTCCGGGGCTCGAAGGACGCCTCCTCCTCTGAAGGCCCCGCCGGACACTGATGGGTGAGAGAAGGTCTGGTGCGGTGCCCTCTCGACGAGTCCGGGGCTCAAAGGAGCGCCGAACAGGGAAGAGCAACGGGTGGCTGGAGAACTCCCAGAGAGCCCCGGTAGCAGGAGGAGAGCTGCCTCACAAACGGCAGACGGCCTGGATGGTCTCCCTCCCCGGGAAAAGCGGCAGTCACGGGAAACCGCCGCTCACCTGCCGGCACGCAGCAGTAGACTGCGGTGATCTGGCCCCAGCCTCAGGACGGAACAGGATACCTGCTAACACAACTGTAGGCCACTACTGTAATGTTGCTACTACCAGAGTCATCAAGGCCCATAGGCTACCTGGTAAAGCTTTAACTCTCCATCTCCCTTGCCTACCTCCCACTCGGGAATGAGAGTGACCACTTGAATTTCGAATACACCCCCCATACCGTTACTTTGGGGTTATCAGATCCATTCCCTGCCAACCTTTACAACAGCAGTAACACATATTCTCTCTGAGCCAATCTACGCTATTACATATGAAATTATGACTCGCACACAATTCTCGGAGAAATAATCCCAATCCAAGCAATCAACATGGACTCCATGGGTCCCCTTAGAAAACACTAAATAAACTAGGAAATGGGCAATTTCACAAGGAAATGTTTCCACACAGTAATGAGTAGTAATATACATCTAAAAAAAACAACAAAAGAACAAAAAACTTATCAACGGTTCACAGTTCTAGCATATTCATACAAGAGAATCGGCTCGCAGCCACAATCCTTCACATTTTTACCCCTCTTTGCACTGTCAATTATAATCATATATCAACCCATGATTTGTCCGCCAAAATTTCCATCCAGCACCCCACTCATGTCATCTCTTGTCAGATAACCCAGTGGTTAATCTTTGTTATGCCAACACAATACTTCATACAATATTACATAGTGCACATCCTCCGTTTTTACCCTATCAACTGCTGAGCTACCCGCCTTAAACCTTACCTTACCCTTCTTTCCGACTACTAAAATTCACAATGGGACTGTTTCCCTACAACCTAAGATACCTTCCAACCCTATTCTGTCACAAACACGTACATCCCTGCATGTGTGACGACTGTCATTTACTTTATAAAAAAAAACCTAACCATATGGACTCACTGTCCTGTACCAAATACGTACATCACAGATACAGTCTGCACGCGCACGACACCCGCGTCGAGAACCATGACTCGTAACGAAAGTGAAAAGACACCAATATAAGTTGAATGGTCACGACCGTACTCCAATATAAACCACTCGACTACCAATTAGCCTTGGCCCTACTGTACAGTTAACCGATTCCAATGCTGTGCAGGTCAACTCCGAAATCGTTAATCAATTTCAACGAACTACTATTTACAACTGAAATTGAGCACAATCCCTTTACGATTCACGCAGACACATCTGCACCTGACTCATACTATGATCCTCAACAAAATGCAACCTCGTATTTCCTTCTTACTGACCCCCCTGAAATTAACATGAACTGATCCCAACCAATATCCACATCACCGTCCATCAACGGTTATTATATCGAACCCACATTGTCTAGCCAAACTGTCACATGACAATCGAACTCAGGAACAATAATAATAATAACGAACACTTAATAATAGGAACCACTATGTACACTATTTACAGAATATACAGAAAAAGAGGTACCAACACAAACCGGCTGACACAAAGCTTCAATCACAGAACCAAGACGACATCATACCAGACAACCAGTATACGCAACAAACATAATACAACTAAACACAGCATGAGACAACTACAGTACAACTCGCCATAATATAAAACATGACGAATGACACCACCATGAACCTAACAATCACCAACCTGGACAGACAGACGTTCAACCACACCAGTTCTGCAACTGGCTGAAGTGGCTGCCAACATAGACGACACAGAACCGGCACAGGCCAAGGGCACACCAGACCCGACGAGGACCTGGCACTAACTATGACTCGAAGTCACTCAGCTCAACTAACGGCGCTACTGCCGCAACTACAAGGCGCGTCCACTCCGACGAACACCAGGGACCGAAGTGAAGCTTCCCAACGCATTCCACCTGGTCGGACTCAAGCGAACTCTACTCACAACACAAAACAGCGATTGGTCAGAGCAGCGTATCCCTCCGCAGAGCTGACACGCCGGACCAACGGACTAGTTGTTGCTCGTGCAATAACACGACAATTTACCACAACAACTCACAGACTTGACAACACCAACAACAGCCGATATCCTGCCCGCCTTCTCTGGTGTAGAACCAAAGTAACAACAGGGTAACAATCGGAAACGAAACCAACCTCCCGTTTCCATCCCTTCAATAAGTGAAGATTGGAACCCAAGAATATTGTATGTCTTATTTCCCCAGCCCCCTACCTAGCTTAACCTTCCACCTTAACCAAACCCCAATTCTTACACACGCACGCTCGCACACACACATATACACACATGCACACGCGCACACGCTCTCTATTTCTAAACTACCATTACTCCAAACACATGGACGGCTGATTTAGTACCGCCGATCGGTGACATGGTAATAGAGCAATATATTTGCATCGACACGAGTATTATGTTTGAGAATTTTGCAGGTACTCTTACAATATATTCCACATTCATGCATATCCATGAACGTGAAGTGTATGTTGTTATATATATGCCGCGCGCGCCCACACACACGCACACAACACACACACACACACCACACACACTACTCTCTCTCTCTCTCTCTTCTCTCTCTCTCTCTCTCTCTCGCTCTCTCCCTCTTTCTCTCTCTCTCATCTCTCTTCTCTCTCTCTCCTCTCTCTCTCTCTCTCTCTCTCTCTCTCTCTCTCTCTTTCTCTCGTCTTTTCATCGGCTTCTGTGCGGTATCTAATACTGTTGTTAGCATTGCTGCTTTTTTCCGTACATAGTGAGGTATACATTTCCTGAGAAGATATACAGGCTGACAGCGAGAGAGAGGAGGAGAGAGAGAGAGAGAGAGAGAGAGAGAGAGAGAGAGAGAGAGAGAGAGAGAGAGACAGACAGACAGACAGACAGACAGACAGAGACAGAGAGAACCGACAAAAGCAAAAACAATAAACAGAAGAAAAAAAACAACAAAAAACAACAACAGACGCATGATGCAGAATTTGTCATTTTTGTACTTGAGTCTAGAAATATTCATGCCTAAAGACGTGCTTGTTTTTGCCATTTATAGATAATGATGTGATTTATTATATGTTCAGAGAGAGAGAGACAGAGGAGAGAGAGAGAGAGAGAGAGAGAGAGAGGAGACAGACATACATACAGACAGAGAGAGACAGAGAGGACAGAGAAAGAGAGAGAGACAGAAACGGTAGAGAGAGAGAGAGAGAGGAGAAGGGAGAGAGAGATTATGGAAGAAAAGAGAAGGATGAATCTTAGAAATGTTCAGTTATTCACATTCATATTTATTTTCTCATCCTGAATATACTATCATTATTAGTGTCATTATCATTATTACATTGTCAATATTACTATAGCAAAAGTAGTTAAAGTCTCAGATTCTGATCTTAACTCTTTTTCTAATGCTGAACGAATCAATCTATATTTCTATTTATGATTCATTTTTATCTGACTTTATTAAATTATACTATATATTTAATAAAAATTATAATAACCAAAGAGCCTAAATATTTTTAAATGCTCCCCCCGGGGGGAGAAACATTTTAAATGATTTTAAAAAAAGGAAAAAACTCAATTTAAAAACTCTACAAATTTGTTTCATTTGCTTGCTGTCACAGATGTTTTTGGTTTGCCCACCGGCAGGGTTAATAGGTGGGGTTCCCGTTTGCGTTGTTGCACTGGGGTTTGGCTGCACGTGTTTTGGGGCTTTTGGGTTTTTGTTTTGGGGTTGGTTCACTAACAACGATTTCCATTTATCCCTGCATTTTTTACTTTTTCTGTTTTGTTTTTAAATTGCTAATTTTTTTGCAAGTATAACCATTTTTAGTTAAACATAGGTTGCCCTTTTGAAACATTGCTTTTGGGGAAGCCTTTTTTGATTTTCCAATATTTTGCAGCTTTTTTTTGCACTTTAAGTTTCCAATATATTTGCTCAGTTCTTTTTGGTTTTTTTATATTTTTCTTATTGAATATTTTTGTGGTTTGCAATCTTTTTTTGAAGGGGTTTTCAGTGATCCCATTTTTGTTTTTTTTCATTTCTATTTTAACAGACCGGTATACAATTTTTGTGGAAATTTTTTTTTATGGCAATGCCCTTTCTCGTGCTTTTCAAGTTTTCCTTTTTTCACCCTTCTTTGCTGTTTTTGATTTTCATTTGTTGGTGCATCAATCAGTTTTTGATTTGGGGATACAGAGACGATAGTTTACGTGTTTTTGCTAAATATTTGGACAGTTTGTGCTTCTTTTGGAAATGAAGTTGCTGGGATTTTGAAAAATTTTTCTTTTTCCCTATGTTTTTTTTGAGTTTTCCCGCTATGGGGGTTATCCCAATATTTTCTTTTTATTTTTCTTGCTTTTTTTTTTTTGCCCGGGTTGAAATTTATTTTAATTTATCCACTTTTTTTGTAGTGCCTCCTGGTATCTACTGTGCTTGTTGAACCTCTCTCATTGATGACGGGTTTTGATAGTCTCTTGTTATAAAGGGGTAGGTTTTAAACAGGGGAGGGTTTTATTTTTGGTGTGTACATAAAGAGGGTATCGGGGGTTTCTTGTTGGTTTATATATATGTTGTTGAACCCAGTTTATGTCAAGGGTTTACTCCTTTTTGTTTCTTCAAGGGAGCTTAAATTGGGGGTTTTGGAAATTTTGCATATTCTTTTTTCTTTTTTTCCCGAGGGTTTTTGGGGTTTTTGAAGTGCAGAAGGGCCATCGTCTCTGTACAGTCCACTTGTTTTCCGATTTTTTTCTTATTTTGGGACACATAAATAGCCACCATTCACAGTTTCTGCACCATCATAAACCCATGGTTACGTAAAATTTTGTTTTCTGTTGGTTTTCCTGATCCAGGTTTCATTTCTGCGTGTATAATGTTTTCTTGGTGGGAGAATATTTCCCCTTTTCTGACCCTGTTTTTGGTGGTATGGCAAACTTCGGGGTTTGGGAGAGTAGTTCCCGCTAGGATGGAAAAAAGTCTACTATGTCAAATGTATAATGATTCTTTTTTTATTAGTTTTTTAACCTTGATAACTTCTTTGGGGTTTCTCCAAAGGGGTTGAATCAATTTTGATTTTATGTCCTTTGTTTTTTTTTTCCAGAATTTTCTTGTTTATTTTGCCTAATTCAGTTTTGGATGGGTTTTTTAGTCTGCTTTGGGAAAATTGTTAGAAATTGGGGTTTTGTGGTTTTTGAGTGTTATGAACTTCTTTTTTCTGTCGCTTCTGTCCTGTCACTTAGCTTCGCTCTCAAGTTCTTTTTTTTTAGTGCGGATACTGCATGAAAATTTTTTGCATTTTTTTTGTATTTTTTCGGGATTTTTTTGTCAAGGAGGAGAATATTCCTTTGGTCCATTTTGTAAAATTTGCTATTTTTGTCACCCTTTCACAAATATTTTTTTGCATTTTTTACTTGTTTTTTTTTTTTTTTAAAATTTTGGTTTGGAAATCGTGTTAGATTTTTTAATTCAAAAAGGGGACATTCTTTCTTTGATTTTAAAAGGGTTTCTATCGTCTAGACTGGGGGTGATCGCCATGATTAAAATCGTGGGTGTTTTTGTCCTTTTTTTTTTGCTTTGGGGTTCAGAAAAAGAATGTTTTTCCATCTCATATTGCGTACGAATTTTTCTTTTTGTTCTATTAATTTTTTTAAAGAAAAATTTGGGGGGTAAGAAGGGTATGTTTTTTGTTGACTGCCAAAGTTGATTTCCCCATTTTAAATCTTTGGGGGCCCACATGCCAACGTGAGGAGAAATCAAGATGAAATAACCAAAGCCTAAATGATTTTAAAATGCTCGCCCCCCTGGGGGAACTTTTAAATGATGTTAAAAAGGAAATTTAAAAACTCGGGTTTAAAAAACCCTTACAAATTTTTTCGAGCTTCCCTGTGCTGTCATCAGGATTTTTTGGTTTCCACCGCCGAGTTAAAAACTGGGGTTTCCCGTTTGCAGTTGTTTGCACGTGGGGGTTGGGCTGCACGGTTTTGGGGGGCTTTTGGGTTTTTTTTTTTTGGGGTTTTATAAAAATTTCCATTATCCCTGAGTTTTTTTCTATTCTTTTTTTGGTTTTTAAATTTGCTAATGTGGTTTGCATAGTTTTAACCTTTTTTAAATTTAAAACCCTAGTTGCCCCTTTTTTAAAACATTGCTGTATGGTGATGCTCTTTTTTGTTTTTTCCAATATATTGTGCTTGTTTTTGCTTTTTAATTTCCCAATATTTTGCTCAGTTCTTTTTGGGTTTTTTATTTTCTTTATTAAATGACGTTTTTTTGTTTGCATATCTGGTTTTGAATGGTTTTCAGTGATCCTATGTATTTTTCTTTTCACGTGTTTCAGTGCCTGGTATACAATGTTTTTTGGAGACTTTATTTTTAGGGGGGCACTGTCCTTTCTCGTGAAATTTAAAAGATTTTCTTTTTTCCCCCCTTCTTTGCTGTGTTGATTTTTTTTTGTGGATGCGTCAATCGGGTTTTTGATTTTGGGATACAAGTAATAGTTTGACATTTTTTTTTGTTAAATTTTTTGGGCAGTTTGTCTTTTGGAAATGAAGTTGCTAGGATTTTGAAAATTCTTTCCCATGTTTGTTTTGATTTTCCCGTCGACTCAAAAATTTGACGTAACCAGGGGTCAATAGTGCAAAAACATTGAACTGGTCGGACTTTTCGCTGCCCAAACATCAAGAAAAAAACCGGGAAAACAATGGGACGTACAAGCGATGGCCTTCTGCACTAAAAAAACAACCCAAAAACCACAAAAACAAGAGAAAGAATATAAAAATTTTCCAAAACCACAACTTAAAGTCACCTTGAAGCAACAAAAAAGGTAGTAACTATTAACATAACACGGGATCTAAAACAACCATATATAAAACCCAAAATCAAAAAACCCCAACGAACACCTCTTTATGTACACACCAAAGTAACCACCCCCATCTGTATTAAAGCCCTACCCCGGGCCAAAGACTATAAAACCTGTCATGCAATGAGAGGTTTAACAATGCGCGGGGAATCCCAGGAGCACACAAACAAGGGGAAAAATTACAAACACAAAAACCCGGGACAACAACACAAATAAAAGCAAGAAAAAAGGAAAAAAAACATATGGTAAAACCCCCCCAACAGGGAAACTCAAAACAAACGGGGAAAGAATTCTTCAAAACCTACAATTTCTTTCCAAAAGAGCACAAACGTCCAAAATTTTTAACAAAAACCGTCAAACTATCGTACCATTATGCCCACCTCAAAAACCTGATTGACGCATCCAAAAAAATAAAATCACACAGCAAAAAAGGGGTTGAAAAAAGGAAACTTGCAATTGCCGAAAAGGAGCATCCCCACTAAACAAAAAATGTCCCACAAAAACATTGTTACCAGCACTGTAACATTAAAATGAAAAAAAAACTACAAGGGATCACTAAAAACCCATTTCAAAACCGATATAAAACCACAAACTCTTTTCAATAAAAAAAATAAAAAACCAAACAAACTGAGCAAAATACGAAACTTAAAGATGCAAAAACAAGCTACAAAATACTGGAAATCATAAAAAGAGCATCACCATACGCAAGTTTTAAAAAGGGCAACCTTGTTTAACGAAAAAGTTAATACTATGAAACCACACTTACAACTTTAAACACCAAAACAAAAATAACAACGCAGGCATAAATGGAAATCTTGTTTGTGAACACACCCCAAAAAAAAAACCAAAAAACCCCCCCAAAAAAACGTGCAGCCCAAACCCGACGTGCAAACCCGCAAACGGGAACCCACCGCTTATAACATCGGGGGCAAACCAAAAAAAACCCCTTTACGCACAGCAAGCTCGAAACAAATTTGTAGAGTTTTTAACCTTGAGTTTTTTAACCTCCTTTTTTAAACCCTATTGACATATAAATATATATATAAAAATATAAATATATATAATATATATATTTATAATATATATATCAGAAAAGTATTAAAAACGTCCCTTTAAAAAAATTGGAAAAAACTCAAAAACCCCTTTGGGGGCAACATTTTTAAAAAATATTTTAAAAAGAATGCTAAAATCCTACAAGCAGTTTTTGATACATTTAAATCTCTTTCCCCGAGGAGAGATAATAACATGTATCTTTTAAAAAAGCTTTAAAATAATTTAAAACCCTTTTAAAAAATAGTTTAACAAAAATAAAAATATAATAATATAACTAAAAAAAATTTTTTTAAAAAACATAAATTTATAAAAAAATATGTATATTTTTAAAAAATTTAAAAAGGAACTTAAAACATCCCCAAATTTTTTTCGGGGTGTTGCGCGTCATAAAATTTTTTTTTTTCCCACCCCGAGTTAACAGCGGGGGGCTCCCCTTTGCGTTGTTTTTACGGGGGGGCTCCGTTTTTTTTTTTGGGCTTTTTGGTTTTTTTTGGGGGGGTGTTTACTAAAAAAACGATTTCCCCTTATTTCCGCAGTTGTTTATATTTTTTTTTTTGGTTTTAAAGTTGAAGTGGGTTTGCAAGTATTAACCCTTTTTCATTAAAATAGGGTTCACCTTTTTGAAACATTGCTGTATGGGGGGTCTTTTTTGATTTTCCAGGATTAAATTTTGTTTTTTCGTCTTTTTTTTCCAAAAATATTTCTAGTTCTTTTGGTTTTTATATTTTTTTTTATTAAATGATGTTTTTGGGGGTTTCCCAAATTTTTTTGAAGTTTTCCCTGATCCCATGTATGTTTTTTTTTCATTTTCTATTTACAACCCGGGGATACAAAGGGTTGTTAAACATTTATTGTTTAGTGGGGACTGCTCCTTTCTGGGGCAAATTGCAAAATTTTCCCTTTCTTCACCCTTTTTTTGCTTGTTTATTTTTTTTTGTTTGGGTGCGTCAATTTGGTTTTTGGGTTGGGCAACAGATACAATTTGACAGTGTTTTTGGGTTTAAATTTTTGGACAATTTTTTTCTTTTTGGGAAAAAAGTTGGGTTTGGATTTTGAAAAATTTTTCCCGATGTTGTTTTGAATTTCCCGCGAATGGGGGGGTTTTAACCCCTATGATTTTCTTTTTCCATTTTTCTTTCTTTATTTTTTGTTGTCTGGTTGTATTTAATTTTTTAATTGTATCCACTTTTTTGAGTGCCTCCTGGGATTTTAGTGCATGTGAAAATTTTCCCCGCATGACAGGTTTTATAGCCCCCTTTTAGCATGGGGGAGGTCTTTAATAAAAGGGGTGGTTACTTTTGGGGTACTAAAGAGGGACGTTGGGTTTCTTTTAGGTTTTATATTGTATTTTTGAACCAGTGTTTGTCTAAGTTTTCATACTTTTTGTTTTTCTTCAAGGAAAAATTTAAGTTGTGGTTTTTTGGAAAATTTTGCATAGTTCTTTCTTCTTGTTTTCAGGTTCTTGGGTGTTGGTTAGTGCAAAACAGGCCATCGCTCTGTACAGCCCCCGCCGATTTTTCTTTATGTTGGAACAAATAGGCCCCTTCAAAGTTTCGCACCATCATAATCCCCCTGGGTTTCGTCGAAGTTGAGTTTCTTTGGTTTTTCCTGATCCCGGTTTCATTTTTGTGTGTAGTAATGTTTTCGGGTGTGGAGAATGATTTCCATTTCTGACCCGTTTTGTCTTGGGGGGTTACTGGGAAACTTCAGGGGGTTGGGAGTAGTTCCTCATCTAAAGGGGGAAAAGTTTCTATGTCAAATTTGGGGAAACGTATTTCTTTTTTATTGAGTTTTTTGGGGAACCTTTTGGGTAACTTCGTATGTTTCTTCCCCGAGGTTTATTTGATTTATTTTTCGTTTTTTTTTAGTTTTCAGAATTTTTTTGCTTATTTTGCCCCAATTCAGATTTGGGGGGGTTTTTTTATCTACATTGGGGTTTTATAAATTGGGGGACAAAAAAAACCGAAAAATAACATTACAGTACCCAAAAAGAAAAAAACTTGCAGACGCATAACCAAGTGACAAAAGAACGACGCAAAAAAAAGAAGCTTTTAAACACTCAAAACCCAACCCAAATTTTTATAACAATCCAACATGTAACGAAAAACCCCCCAAAATCGAATCCAAACCCCACCACCACCACCCAAAACCACCACACCCCATCATCATCATCATCATTCTAGTTTTTTTTAAGGACAAACGCACAAAGAGATTCATCCCCTTATGTAATGAAGCATGAGAAGAAGAGAGAGAGAGAGACAGGAAAAAGAGAAGAGGAGAGAGAAGAGAAGAGAAGAGAGAGAGAGAGAAGAGAGAAGAGGGGAAAATCAAGGACTGACTTCAGCAGGTATATTTCAAATGCAAATATAGGGTTTTTATGCAAAATGTTTCCTTTTATTGTAATTTTGTTTTATTTTTGGGGGGTGGATGATTTTTATTTTTGGTGGTTTTTTTGTATTTTTTTTATCTTTTTTTGCTTTACTTTCTTTTCGGTTTCAACATAAAAACAACAAGTTTCGAAATATCGGTATATGACCAGAGGGTTTTAGTTAGTGAGTTTCCCTCCCCATTGGAATGTCTCCCCCTTAGACATAACTTGCTAACTCATTTTTTGAAAATTTTTTTTTATTTTTTTCCCCTTCACCCACTCAAGCACAACGTTAGTTAGGCAAATCATTACCACTGCAGATAAAAATGCTTTTTTCCCCCCTATTCGTCAAACTAAAAACTAAGACAAGCTTGTTTATAATTCAATATTTTTTGCAGTCATTCAAAACAACTCTCGAAGTTTCTGGGAAAGGTTTCGCGGTACTTTCCTTGGAATTTATTACTTTGTTTTTTAGTCCCGCGGGTTCATTCCCAAAACTGACCCCCAGCACTTTCTTAAGGGAAATTTTTATATTTTTACTTTTTTACAAGAAAATGTACTTTTTTTGCTCTTTATGATTTTTTTTTTTTCTTCTTAGGTGGCACCCTTTTGGGGTTTTTTTAAAAAAAACAAATACCACGGTTGCACACCAGCCTTTTCTGGGATTGCATTCTTTTAAAACTTAAAAGGGAAAGGGGCAAATTACCCCTTCCCCGGGCACTGACGAGAAACAACAAGGTTTCGAAATATCGGTATATGACCAGGAGTTATATGTTAGTGAGTTTCCCTCCCTATTGGAGGATGTCTCCCCCTTGGAGACTATAAGCTTGCTGAAGGCTCATTTTTAGAAGCATTTATTTTATTTTTCTCCATTCACCCACTCAAGCACATACTGTTAGTTAGGCAGAATCATCTACCACTGCAGATATGAATGCTTATTTCCCCCTATTTCGTCAATCTAAGACATAAGAGCAAGCTTTGTTTATAATTATATATATATATATATATATATATATATATTATATATATATATATATATATATCAGCAGCAGCAGCAGCAGCAGCATCATCATCATCATCATCATCATCGTTATTGTTATAGGAGCAAGACGCACAAAGAGGATGCTCTATCCCCTGTATGTAAGTGAAGCAAGAGAGAGAGAGAGAGAGAGAGAGGAGAGAAGAGAGAAGAGAGAGAGAGTAGAGAGAGAGAAGCTCAAGGACTGACTTGCAGTGTTTATTTGGCAAATACAAGTATAGGGTTTCATGGAAAAATAGTTTGTCTTTTAATGTAATTTTGTTTTATTATTGGTGAGTGTGATGATTTTGTTGTTTTTTGTTGTTGTTATTATTGTTGTTGTTGTTTTTAGTCTTGTTTTGCTTTACTTTGCTTGTCGTCTGTTTCAACATTGTGAAATTACTGTATTTGTAAGAAATCTACTAACTGCTTTCTTGGGAGAAACCAACAAACTACGACATTGAATCCTTCTTCTTTCTTACAGATCTTGTAAGAAAACGGTGTGACAGAAGACTGTAACTCAAAAGAAAGGCGATCAAAGAAAGAAGGGGAAGGGGGAGAAAAGAAAAACGTAGATCTGAACTTGTTGTAGCTTCGCTTCATTTTATTATAGCTTTAAAAAGCAGCCTGCAACCCGCAGTGTTCTCTCTTATTTTGCTTTGCAGTAAGTTCTTCTGTTTGTATGTTTAATTGTTCGTTTGGTTTTAGCCCTACTCCCCCAAATCTCCCCGCACCCCCCTTCGTTTTTCTTCATTAATTTTTTGCCTATCTCTGTTTCTTTTTTCCTTATGTTTCAACTTCGTTTCATGTTTCTGTCGCTGAATCTATTTTGCTCTGTTTCTTTCAATCTTTTCGATAACGCATTGTCTTCTGTCTTTTTGTTTGCTTGCAATTTGTTTTAGTCCTTGCCTTTTTCTCCTTCTCCTTGTCCGTGTTCTTCTTCTTTATTCGTCTCTCTCTCTCATCTCTCTCTCCTCTCTCTCTCTCTCCTCTCTCTCTCTCTCTCTCTCTCTCTCTCTCTCACTCTCTTAACCAGTTACAGTGATGGCGTGCGCGCGAGGGCGCGTTTTGTGTGTGTGTGTGTGTGTGTGTGTGTGTGTGTGTGTGTGTTTGTGTGCGTGCGTGCGTGCGTGCGTGCGTGCGTGCGTGCATGCATGCATGCATGCGTGTGTGTGTGTGTGTGTGTGTGTGTGTGTGTGTGTGTGTGTGTGTGTGTGTGTGTGTGTGTGTGTGTGTGTGTGTGTGTATGTGTGTGCGTGCGTGTGTGTGTGCTTGCGAGCGTGTGCGCGACTAGGGTCGGAAAAACAGACACAGTCTAATAGTTGGGATTAACGTTAGTTTCTGTTGTTGTTGGTTTGTTTGTTTGTTGTGTTTGTTTGTTTGTGTATTTCTTGTTGTTTAGTTCCGTGTCTTCTTTTGTTGTTGTCGTCACAATGTTCCTTTTCTTCCTTACACGGTGCGAGGTAGTCGCTGCCTGAGAGAGAGAGAGAGAGTGAGAGAAGAGAAGAGAGAGGAGAGAGAGAGAGAGAGAGAGAGAGAGAGAGAGAGAGAGAGAGAGAGAGAGAGAGAGAGAAGAGAGAGAGAAGAGAGAGAGAGCGAGAGAGAGAGACACTCAAGAATCAAGACTCAAAAACTTTATTACTCAAGGATAGAGATTTTAGGCAGTGCCTATTCTTCCAATCTGTCCTTGCTATTTTACAACATTCAACTGAACACACTGCACATATTAATAATGGCAGAAACAATGGAGAATATAGCAACATTATAATAATAACAATAACAATAGTAATAAGAATAATAATGATAAAAAAAATAAAAAAATTCCATTACAAAATTACACAAACAATCAGAGACGTACGCGCGCGCTCACATGCACGCACACACCCACACATACACGCACGCACGCGTACACCCACACCCACACACCACCCACCCACCCACCCACCCACACATACATACATACACAATCATTTTCATCAGCTAATATAGAGGCAAGCATAAAATTAGGGCGTTGAGACTATGATCAAAAGGTTAGATTTATTGTTCAAGTAAATGTTTATGTATTGCTGATTTGAAGGACGGCAGTGATTGACATGTTTTGGCAGACGGAGGAAGAGAGTTCCACACAGATGGACCAAAAAATGCAAAACTAGATTTGAACAAATCAATGCGGACACGTGGTAAAATGTAATTATTTGAATCATATCGCGTTGTTGCCATTTGGATAAACTCAGCAAGATATGTTGGCGCCATGTTTGCATGGACTTTTAAACATTAGTACTGCCTTATTATAGATCAGTTGGCTCTGCAGTGTAGCATCATTAGTTTTGCGAATTTGCCCGTGGTTGACAGAAACTTGTCGGGAAGAATCAGCTTAATTCCCCGTCTATGCATAGAGTTGATCTTTTTAATGTGATTTTCACTGCACCACTCCAGACAGTGGACGCATAGTGATGTGAGAAAGGCAATGGGCTTCAAAAAATAATTTCCGGATGTGTGGTTCAACATAATAACTGAGTTTATTGAGCAAAAACAAATTGCGAGCCAACTGTTTGCAAACATGATTTATATGTGATTGCCATTTAAAATTATCATCAATAATCACGCCTAAGGCACGTTGTTCGGTAACCTGCTCGATCAAGGTTTCACTCATTTTAGGCTCAACATAAGATGCTGTCGTTGATGTTTCTGTCTCGATGCTAGGACCATACATTTTGTTTTGTGCGAATTAAGGACCATTCGGTTTTGGTTGCACCATTCTAAGACATCATTTATACTTTGTTGTAACGATATTTGTACAGACATGATGTTTGTATCACTACAGTGAAGAGAACTGTCGTCAGCGAACAGATCACAGATGACATCATGTGAGATATGTGCATCGGTAGGTCATTTATAAAAATACAGAAGAGAAGAGGTCCAAGGACAGAGCCCTGTGGAACACCACAGCTCACTATTCCTTCAGAGGAATACGTACCGTTTAAGTGAACACGCTGGGTCCTGTTTTCAAGATATGACTGAAAGAAGGTGACTACTGCCGGATTTTGAACATTATGCAGTCATTTTGTTTAATAATATGTTGTGGTCTACAAGATCAAAGGCTTTCTTAAAATCGAGGAAAACAGTTCCAGTGAGTTTTCTTTCGTTGATGGCTGATAGCCATGTATCACAGAGGCGTGTTAAGGCCGTGTGGCATGAGTGATTTCGACGAAAGCTTGACTGAAATGGGTGGAACAGTTTGTGAGAGACAGAGAGAGAGACAGAGACACACAGACACACAGAGAGAGAAAGAGAAAGAGAGAGAGAAGAGAGAGAGAGAGAGAGAGAGAGAGAGAGAGAGAGAAAGAGGAGAGAGAGAGAGAGAGATTCAGATTCAGATTCAGATGATTTATTCATATAACAGGCCAAGGCCCCTAATGAAGGGTGTGTGAACATACAAGTACAATGGTTACATGAAATCAAATTACGGAACGAGACAAGAATAAAGGGCAATTTTAAGAAGTGAAAATTTCTCTATACTTAAAGGCCTTGTACAAAAACAAGGAAAAATTCTTAACAACTTCTGCAGAAGTAGATGAACAAAGTAGGCTCAGTTTAAACAAGGATGGCTGGCTGTAATATTTGGGCTTAATAAACTTTTCTCTGATGCTCATGAGAGCTGGACAGGACAGGACGAAGTGTAATTCGGTTTCAACTGATTTTTTACATAAAGGACAAAGCATATTATAATCATTACATATGCGATATCTAAAAATAATGAGTGGCCAATGCAGATATTCCTAATCTGAACTTTGCTGTTACATGTTTTAGGTGCCTGTCCATATTTAAGGTTAAGTACGTTTTCAAGTCATGAACATCACAAAAGGTCCTGTATAAATCAAATCTGTCGCTGTTATGAATATGATCAGCCCATTTCTGCCATCTGCAGTCAACCAACCGTTGACGGAAAACACATACAAACTCTTTAGTATTACCAACCCCTTGATTCAGCCAACAAATCCAAATCCGTATTCAAATAGACAATGGCGCACTTTGGACACCCAGTTACTTTTGCCTTTAGCATCTAAGTCATACAACATATTGTACGCCTTACGAGGAATTCTAAAGTCTTCCATTTGTAACAGTTTCAGCCAGTAGCGGATACATCTGACAGCAGAGGTAATGTAAATGGGAAATCGATTAGTCTCACCATAAATTAGATCATTTGGAGTCCGTCTATCTACACCAAGAAACCTTTTCAGAGCAAACATTTGAACAGATTCACAATGGATAGCAGCTTTTTTAGTCCCCATAGCTCAGAGCCGTACTGTACAATCGGTTGAACCTGAGAATCAAATAGCTTTATAAACAACATGAATGAAGAATTATTAAGAACATGTAACTTTTTCATGATACAAAGCACAACATTTTTTGCTTTACTTGAAAGGTCTTTGCATGCGCCAAAAAAAACTCAAACGTGTTGAGAATAATATTCCTAAATATTTATAAGCATTGACAATTGGCATAGGAGTACCATCGTATACCCACCTTTCCCTTACACTTAAATAACCACCTTACGAAATACTATGATATTGCTTTTTTCCATGTTGACTTTCAACTGCAATGAACTAGCGGCACGGTGCAAGCTATTCAATTGTGTTTGCAACCCTATAACATTTTTCAGACATCAAAACAACATCATCAGCCAACAGAAGGATAAACAATTCAAAAGCGTCGAGCGATAATAAAGCACCATGTTTACCATTGTTGATTACATCAAGAGCTAACTCATTAATAAACAAAGAAAATAAGATAGGGCTGCATGCATCTCCCTGCTTGACTCCTCTAGAACAATTAATATAGTCAGTAAGTTTTGCTCCACAACGGACTCTGGTTCTTATTCTATCATACATACTTCTAATACATCTATGGAATTTACCTTTAATACCATTTTTGGTCAAAATGGGCCAGAGGAGATTTCTATTAATGGAGTCAAACGCTTTTTGAAAATCAATAAAAGCTACGTATAACTTCCTATTGTTAGAAAACTGCTTCTGCACAACCGCAAGCAATGTAAACAAGTGATCAATAGTTGAGTAACCCTTCTTAAAGCCTGCTTGATAATCACCTGTGATATCATTTTCCTCTACCCCTTCTTGCAGTCGATTATTAATAATTGTCCCGAAGATTTTACTACTGATATCACTAATAGAGATCCCTCTGTAATTGTTGGGGTTATTAACGTCGCCCTTTTTAAAATTGGCAAAATAACTGATTCAGTCCAGTTTTCTGGAAACGTACCTTTATCAAATAATATATTAAACAGTTTCAGAAAGAATGGCATTACCTGATCAGAAGCATGTTAAATAGTTCACCAATAATACCGTCAGGGCCAGCCGCCTTGCGATTTTTCAATTTTCTACACGCTAATACTACTTCGTCTTGTGTAATAGGTCGATTCATATAACTATCATTGTTCGCATCAAGTGTTTTGGTCAACACACACGTTACTAACGTCAGACTCTAGTAGAGCCTGGAAATGTTGAAAACCATGTTTCAATACTGATGTTATTCCTGGGCTGTTTTCGTTTGAAAGAAATCCTCTGAATAGTATCCCAAAATTCCTTTTGACAGTTTATAGAAGATACAAGTTTTTGAACTAAAGAATTGTTGAAGTCTTTCTCTTTTCTTTTCAATAAATGTTTGTATTCTCGCCTAGCAACTGAGTAAGCATTTCTGTCCTCGATCTTTAAAGTGCGACGACTGATACGAAGTAACCTCATGGTTTTCCTTTTACTAAGAGAGAGAGGGGAGAGAGAGAGAGAGAGAGAGAGAGAGAGAGAGAAAGAGAGAGAGAGAGAGAGAGAGAGAGAGAGAGAGAGAGAGAGAGAGAGACAGACAGACAGACAGACAGACACAGAGACAGAGACAGAGGGACAGAGAGACAGAGAGACAGAGAGACAACGTGCTTCTTATTTTCCATGCAGCGCATTATGTCTGCCGAACTGGCCGGCATAATGATCTCTGTTAATTTGACGGTATAAAAGGTCGACTGACCAGCATACTGATGTCGCTTAATCCAGCCAGCATTATGCCTTATCATCTGATCAGGGTGATTCAGGCAGACGATCTTGCGCCCAAGGCCTCAGAATCGCTGCTGGGATTTGAACAAAGTGTCTCGTGGCGCCTCATCAAATCAGTTTCAGTGCCAATCTGATCAGTGCCCCTCTCATCCCCTCCCCCCACCCAACCACCGCCACACCATTTCCGCATACCCAAGAAATGCAATCGCCAGAAGTGCTCACTGGGGATACAGAGAACAGAGAACGCAGAGAGAAGCCGATTGTGTTGCTGTGTGTGTGGTGGAGGTAGGAGG
>CM031596.1:119517651-119528384 GCA_018398815.1 Conus ventricosus | reverse complement strand
CCCCTAGACAAATCCTTCTTCTTTCTTACAGATCTTGTAAGAAAACGGTGTGACAGAAGACTGTAACTCAAAAGAAAGGCGATCAAAGAAAGAAGGGGAAGGGGGAGAAAAAGAAAAACGTAGATCTGAACTTGTTGTAGCTTCGCTTCATTTTATTATAGCTTTAAAAAGCAGCCTGCAACCCGCAGTGTTCTCTCTTATTTTGCTTTGCAGTAAGTTCTTCTGTTTGTATGTTTAATTGTTCGTTTGGTTTTAGCCCTACTCCCCAAATCTCCCCGCACCCCCCTTCGTTTTTCTTCATTAATTTTTGCCTATCTCTGTTTCTTTTTCCTTATGTTTCAACTTCGTTTTCATGTTTCTGTCGCTGAATCTATTTTGCTCTGTTTCTTTCAATCTTTTCGATAACGCATTGTCTTCTGTCTTTTTGTTTGCTTGCAATTTGTGTTTAGTCCTTGCCTTTTCTCCTTCTCCTTGTCCGTGTTCTTCTTCTTTATTCGTCTCTCTCTCTCTCTCTCCTCTCTCTCTCTCTCTCTCTCTCTCCTCTCTCTCTCTCCTCTCTCTCTCTCTCTCTAACCAGTTACAGTGATGGCGTGCGCGCGAGGGCGCGTTTTGTGTGTGTGTGTGGTGTGTGTGTGTTGTGTGTGTGTGTGTGTTTGTGTGCGTGCGTGCGTGCGTGCGTGCGTGCGTGCGTGCATGCATGCATGCATGCGTGTGTGTGTGTGTGTGTGTGTGTGTGTGTGTGTGTGTGTGTGTGTGTGTGTGTTGTGTGTGTGTGTGTGTGTGTGTATGTGTGTGCGTGCGTGTGTGTGTGCTTGCGAGCGTGTGCGCGACTAGGGTCGGAAAACAGACACAGTCTAATAGTTGGGATTAACGTTAGTTTTCTGTTGTTGTTGGGTTTGTTTGTTTGTTTGTTTGTTTGTTTGTGTATTTCTTTGTTGTTTAGTTCCGTGTCTTCTTTTGTTGTTGTCGTCACAATGTTCCTTTTCTTCCTTACACGGTGCGAGGTAGTCGCTGCCTGAGAGAGAGAGAGAGAGAGAGAGAGAAGAGAGAGAGAGAGAGAGAGAGAGAGAGAGAGAGAGAGAGAGAGAGAGAGAGAGAGAGAGAGAGAGAGAGAGAGGGAGAGAGAGGGAGGGGGAGAGAGGGGAAGGTGGAGGGGAAAACACTCAAAAACCAAGACCAAAAACTTTTTTACTAAAGGAAGAGTTTTTTGGGCAGTGCCAAATTTTTCCCAATTGCCCCTTTCTTTTTTAAAACATTCAACTGAACAAAAGCACATAAAAAAAAGGCAAAACAATGGAGAATAAGCAACATTATAATAAAAAACAAAAAACAATAGTAAAAAGAATAAAAATGTTTAAAAAAAAAAAAAAAATTCCCATTACAAAATTACACAAACAATCAGAGACTACCGCGCGCTCACATGCACGCACCCCACCCACACATACCGCACGAAACCGGCCAACCCCCACCCCACCCACACCCCCCCCCCCCCCCCCCCCCCCCCCCCCCCCCCAACCCACACATACATACATACACAACTTTTTAATCAGCTAATAAAAGAGGCAAGCAAAAAATTAGGGCTTTGGGACAAATTTTAAAAAAAATTTTAATTTTTTGTTAAGGGAAAGTTTTTTTTTTGGCTGATTTAAAAGGGGGCATTGATTGACATTTTTTGGCGGGACGGGGGAAAGAGGTTCCACACAGAGGGAAAAAAAAAAAAAGCAAAATTTGATTTGAACAAATCAAATGCGGAACGGGGGTAAAATGAAATTTTTTTAAAATCATATCGCTTTGTTGCCTTTTGGATAAACTCGCAAGTATGTTGGCGCCATTTTGCTTTTGGATTTTTAACATTGTACTGCCTTTTTTATAGATCTTTTGGGGCTCGGGCAGGGGGAGCATCATTTTTTTTTTGCAAAAATTTGGGCCCGGGGGTTGACAGAAATTTGGGTGGGGAAGAATCAGTTTAAATTTCCCCCCGGTCTATGCATAGGGGGTTGATCTTTTTAATGGGGATTTTCATGGCACCACTCCAGACAGGGGGACGAAGTTATGTGAGAAAGGAAAAGGGTTTCCCAAAAAAATAATTTCCGGATGTTTTTGGTTCCCAACCAAAATAACTGTTTTTTATTGACAAAAAAAAATTTTCCCGACCCAAAATGTTTTAAAAAATTTTGATTTTATGGGGATTCCCTTTTTAAATTACCCATCAATAATCACGCCAAAGGCCCCTTTTTGTTGGGAAACCTCTCGTTTCAAGGTTTCACCCATTTTAGGCTCAACATAAGATGCTGTCTTGATGTTTCTGTCTCGATGCTAGGAAACCCTTTAAAATTTTTTTTTGTGCGGGAAATTTAAAGGCCATTTTTGGTTTTTGGGTTTCACCCCTTCCCAAGACATCATTTATAATTTTTTGTAACGATATTTGTACAGACTGATGTTTGTATCACTAAAAGTGAAGAGAACTGTCGTCAGCGAACAATCACAGGGTTTAAAAATCATTGTGAGATAGTGCTTCGGTAGGGCATTTAAAAAATTTCAGGGAAAAGAAAGGGTCCAAAAGGGCAGACCCTGTGGAAACACCACAGCTCACTTTCCTTCAGAGGAATACGTACCGTTTAAGTGAACACGTGGGTCCTGTTTCAGAATACTGAAAGAGGGACTATGCGGTTTTTGAACATTATGAAAGTCATTTTGTTTAATAATATGTTGTGGTCTACAAGATCAAAGGCTTTCTTAAAATCGGGGGAAAACAGTTCCAGTGAGTTTTCTTTCGTTGATGGCTGATAGCCATGTATCACAGAGCGTGTTAAGGCCGTGTGGCATGAGTGATTTCGACGAAAGCTTGACTGAAAGGGGTGGAACAGTTTGTGAGAGACAGAGAGAGAGACAGAGACACACAGACACACAGAGAGAGAAAGAGAAAGAGAGAGGGGAGAGAGAGAGGGGAAGAGAGGAGAGAGAGAGAGAGAGAGAAAGGAGAGAGAGAGAGAGAGAGAGATTCAGATTCAGTTCAGATGTTTTATTCATATAACGGGCAAGGCCCTAATGAAGGGGTGTGTGAACATACAAGTACAATGGTTACATAAAAATCAAATTACGGAACGGAGACAAGAATAAAGGGCAATTTTAAGAAGTAAAAATTTTTCTCTATACTTAAAGGCCTTGTACAAAAAAGGAAAAATTCTTAACAATTCTGCAGAAGTAGATGAACAAAGTGGCTCAGTTTAAACAAGGATGGCTGGCTGTAATATTTGGGTTTAATAAACTTTTCTCTGATGCTCTGAGGCTGGACAGGACAGGCGAAGTGTATTCGGTTTCAACTGATTTTTTACATAAAGGACAAAGCATATTAAAATATTACATATGCGATATCTAAAATAATGAGTGGCCAATGCAGATATTCCTAATCTGAACTTTGCTGTTACATGTTTTAGGTGCCTGTCCAATTTAAGGTTAAGTACGTTTTCAAGTCATGAACATCCAAAAAGGTCCTGTTAAATTCAAATCTGTCGCTGTTATGAATTTGATCAGCCCATTTCTCCCATCTGCAGTCACCAAAACCGTTGACGGGAAAAAACATAAAAAACTCTTTAGTATTAAACCAACCCCCTTGATTCAGCCAAACAAATCCAAATCGTTTTTAAAATTTAGACAATGGCCCCACTTTGGACACCCATTTAAATTTTGCCTTTAGCATCAAAAGTCATAAAATATTGTACGCCTTACGAGGAATCAAAAAGTCTTCCATTTGTAACAGTTTCAGCCAGTAGCGGATACATCTGACAGCAGAGGAAATTGTAAATGGGAAATCGATTAGTCTCACCATAAATTAGATCATTTGGAGTCCGTCTATCTACACCAAGAAACCTTTTCAGAGCAAACATTTGAACAGATTCACAATGGATAGCAGCTTTTTCTAGTCCCCATAGCTCAGAGCCGTACTGTACAATCGGTTGAACCTGAGAATCAAAAAAAGCTTTATAAACAACATGAATGAAAAATTATTAAGAACATGTAATTTTTCATGATACAAAGCACAACATTTTTTGCTTTACTTGAAAGGTCTTTGCAATGCGCAACAAAACTCAAACGTGTTGAGAATAATATTCCTAAATATTTATAAGCATTGACAATTGGCTTTGGAGTACCATCGTATACCCACCTTTCCCTTACACTTAAATAACCAAACCCTTTTCGAAATACTATGATATTGCTTTTTTCCATTTTTGACTTTCAACTGCAATGAACTAGCGGCAAAGGTGCAAGCTATTCAATTGTGTTTGCAACCCTATAAAAGTTTCAGGGCATCAAAACAACTTTATCAGCCAACAGAAGGATAAACAATTCAAAGCGGTCGAGCGATAATAAAGCACCAAAGTTTACCAAATTTTTGATTACATCAAGAGCTAACTCATTAATAAACAAAAAAATAAGATAGGGCTGCATGCATTCTCCCCGCTTGACTCCTCTAGAACAATTAATATAGTCAGTAAGTTTTGCTCCACAACGGACTCTGGTTCTTATTCTATCTACATACTTCTAATACATCTATGGAGTTTAACCTTTAATACCATTTTTGGTCAAAATGGGCCAGAGGAGATTTCTATTAATGGAGTCAAACGCTTTTTGTAAATCAATAAAAGCTACGTATAACTTCCTATTGTTAGAAAACTGCTTCTGCACAACCGCAAGCAATGTAAACAAGTGATCAATTAGTTGAGTAACCCTTCTTAAAGCTGCTTGATAATCACCTGTGATATCATTTTCCTCTACCCATTCTTGCAGTCGTTTTTTAATAATTGTCCCGAAGATTTTACTACTGATATCACTAATAGAGATCCCTCTGTAATTGTTGGGGTTATTAACGTCGCCCTTTTTAAAAATTGGCAAAATAACTGATTCAGTCCAGTTTTCTGGAAACGTACCTTTATCAAATAATATATTAAACAGTTTCAGAAAAGAATGGATTACCTGATCAGAAGCATGTTTAAATGTTCACCAATAATACCGTCAGGGCCAAACCGCCTTGCGATTTTTTTCAATTTTCTACACCCCTAATACTAAATTCGTCTTGTGTTTTAGGTCGATTCATATAACTATCATTGTTCGCATCAAGTGTTTGGTCAAACACAACGTTACTAACGTCAGACTCTAGTAGAGCCTGGAAATGTTGAAACCTTTTCAATACTGTGTTTTTCCTGGGCTGTTTTCGTTTGAAAGAAATCCCCTGAAAAAGTTTTCCCAAATTCCTTTTGACAGTTTATAGAAGATTTCAAGTTTTTGAACTAAAGAATTGTTGAAAGTCTTTCTCTTTTCTTTTCAATAAATTTGTTATTCTCGCCTAGCAAACTGAGTAAGCATTTCTGTCCTCGATCTTTAAAGTGCGACGACGATACGAAGTAACCTCATGGTTTTCCTTTTACTAGAGAGAGGGGGAGAGAGAGAGAGAAGAGAGAGAGAGAGAGAGGAAAGAGGAGAGAGAGAGAGAGGGAAAAGAGAGAGAGAGAGGAGGGGAGGAGAGAGAGAGGGGACAGGAACAGACAGACAGACAGACACAGAGCAGAGACAGAGGGACAAAAGGACAGAGAGACAGAGAGACAACGTGCTTCTTATTTTTCCATGCAGCGCATTATGTCTGCCGAACTGGCCGGCATAATGACTCTGTTAATTTGACGGTATAAAAGGTCGACTGACCAGCATACTGATGTCGCTTAATCCCGCCAGCATTATGCCTTATCATCTGATCAGGGTGATTCAGGCAGACGATTTTTGCGCCCAAGGCCTCAGAATCGCTGCTGGGATTTGAACAAAGTGTCTCGTGGCGCCTCATCAAATCAGTTTCAGTGCCAATTTATCAGTGCCCCCTCATCCCCTCCCCCACCCCAACCACCGCCACCCATTTCCCCCATACCCCAAGAAATGCAATCGCCAGAAGTGCTCACTGGGGATAAAAGAGGAACAGAGAAACGCAGAGAGAAGGCCGATTGTGTTGCTGGTGGTGGTGGTGGTGGAGGTTAGGAGGGTGGGGGGGGGGTGAGGACTGGGGAGAGATGGGGAGGGGTGTGTGTGCATGCTCGTCTCATTTTATGTTTCGTTTATTGATATTTGTTCCTTTCCCTTATGATGTGTTTCTTTGATTTCCTTTTCTGTTTCCGTTTTCCTCCAAGCTGTCTTCATTTTGCTTTCAAATTGTGCCTTTTTTTTAGGCTTAGGCCGAGGAAAATGTTGGGGGTGGGGGTTGGGGGTTGGGGGGTGGGGGTGGGGGGTTCGGGGGGGAGGGGGGTGGGGGCCAACTGGAGTCCCATCCCTTTTCCTTTCATATTTATACCCGTTGTTTTTCTTTCCGACGGGGATGCTGTGACCCCCCGACTGAAAGGCCTTAGGGAAAAAACTGTACGGGTTTGTACTTGCTACCCGGTTGTTTTTTCCTTCTATTTTTCTGGGGAAAAAAAAAAACAAAAAATTGGGCGCCCTATATTTTTTCCCAGGGTCAAACCTTTGCTTTCCCACGGCAGTTAGTTAGCTCTGAGGCAGATTTTTTTTGGCAAATTTGCAGTAATAAGACCCACACGTGACGTCCACAGTACTTCCGCCAGGGAAAAAAAACCGGTGTAAAATTTCCCTGTTCCCATTCAACAAAGGCCTCCTTGCCTAAAAAGGAAAAGGGTTTTTTCTCGGTCTCGTTTTGGTATTTCCCTTTTTTTTTGGTAGGGGAATTGCGGGGTGGTTTTGCCCCCCTTTTACTTCCCTCTGTTGTGGTTTTAAGTTCCCCCATTTTTAACCATTCCCGGGTGAGGCTTATGGATTGGCTTTTTATTTCATTTTATTCACGTCTGGGCGTGACGGCTCAGGGAATTTCTCCTTCACCCCATTGTTCTCCATTCCCCCTTTTCCCTGCCTTTTTTTGGGAAGGCGTCCCCCTTGTAGAAACCCGCGTCAGCCACTCTCTCGTTATTTTTTTTCCCCAAATTTTAAAATTGTTTTCCATCGATCTCGGGGGGCTTTGGTTTTTTCCCCAATAGCCCCTTCTCGGTCATTCACATCGACGACCCGATCTTGGGTCGGTCGCCGACCCCCCCATCTTTTTTCTCGCCATTTGGGGCCGACCCCGCTGGTCTTTCCAGGGTTCCCCGTACCGCTTCACTGCTATGGGGTTTTTCCCTCCTCTATTATTTTTCCCCTTTTTTTCCTTGCATCCTATTTTCTAAATGTCTTCTTCGATCGCTCGTCTAGTACGGGTCGATGGGTTTTTTGAAACCCAATTTTGCTCCCAAACAAATTGGATGGGGGAAAACGTTTTTTTAAGGGAAAGAAGAGGAAGAAGAAAAAAGAGTTCCCCTTTTATCTCCCCATCAATCTTTTTAAGCCAAAAAAAACCCATTTGTTACCCAAAACATTCCCTCTAAAAGGGGCTCCTTTGGCCCCCTTTATACCTTCAGTGCGTCAGCCCGTTTTCCCTCTCGCCCCCCATTGTTTCTTTTTGGGGGGGACCAAACCCCTTTCACGGGGAAATTTTTCGACCCCCATTTTGGTTTTCCACTACGATGGCCCCCTTCCTCCATATTCCCCTCACCGCATGGGGGCCCATTTTCGTTTCCCAATGCTTCCCGGTACGGGGTTTTCCCCAGGCCCGTCTTTTTGGAAAAAATTATATGGAACTCTATTTTCCTTCCCCACAGGTAGATCGAGGGGGACTTACGACCCTTTGATTTTCCCTACGGGTTGCAAATGGGGTTTGTCCCAAATTTTCACAGGTAGTTTGATGGGCTTTACGTTTCTCTTCACCCTCCCAAATGGTGCTTTTTAAAATTTACCCCCTTACCATTATTACGGGTTAAAAACCGGGGGTATTTTCTCTCGCGCCCCCAAGGGGCGGGGTTACTCTCGGCGATCGCCCCCTTCCCCGGTCAATCGATCCGCCATGGGGGGAAATTGTCCCAAAGAGGGGTTGGGCGGGGGCCCCGCCTATTGCCTAAACCGCATGAAAACCTTGGGGTGGGGGGTTCGGGGGTTCCCCCCGGGGCGTATTTTCCCCTGTCCCCTTATTTAAATTATTAAAGGTAGAGGAGAGTGCCCTTCGATCTTTTTGATTTCCAAAGTGTGCACACTTTTTAGTCCCCCAAATTAGTAACATTTATCTTTTTCCCCTTTTTATTCATTACCCCAGGTTTGACCCGGGTTTGTCTCAAACGATCTTTTTGACCTACCAACGTGGGGCACATTTTTTTTTTTCCCCCTTTTTAAATCATTACTACTGGAGTTGGGTTCCGACGTCTCTTGAAAAAACCCGGTGCCATTTATTACCCCCCCATGTTCATTATTACAATGTAATCGAGAGTCTCCTGGGGGGATTGGATTGAAAAATTTTTCTCTTTTTTAACGTCGCCCGGAACTCTCCCTTTTGTGCCTTTTTTCCCCCCCAAAGCTCCCCCCTTTTTCCCCCTTTCCCCCCCCCCCCCCCCCGATTTTGTTTATTTCTCGCGAGTTGTGCCAGTGCCATTTCTGGCCTGTCCCCCCGTGCCTGTGCCCCAGTTTAAAACCCCAACAAACTCCTCGACATACCTGCTCGGTATTTCCCTGCACAGCCCTTTGTTTTTTTCCCATGATGTACACCGCCGATCGTCCCCCGCCTTTTTTTTCCCTCCCCGGGTCGTGTTTCCCACGGGTCTTCTGGGGGCCCCGACTGAAAGGGGTTCCCCTTTAGGGGGTTTTAGTGCTAAATTTTCCTTCGAAACTATTTTAAAAAATTCCACTCTAGTGCTAGAATTCTCGCTTTTAAATTTGGCTTTGTACGGGTTTTTCGAGTTTTCTGTGGGGTTTTTCTCAAAGATCCTTTTACACAAACCCCCCACGGCCGATCGAGATTAATTTATTTATTCTCGATGGGCCATTTTGCCCCCCCTTTTGTGATCGGGGTGCCCGGGTTTGCTCTCCCACCATTCCCCAAAAGGGTAAGGAAAAGGGCGGGTCGACCCACTTCCCCCAAATCAGAAGTCCTCACATTCCCGGAGAACCCGCGGGGGGATTCCAAAACCCAGAGCAATCCGTTCTAAGGAAAAGAACTTTTACGGTCAGGGAGAGGGGAGATGATTTGGGCCGGGGAGGGGAATGCGGGACCTTTTCCTCCTCTCCCCGTCCACGACACCCCGGATGCTGCTCCCAAGGGCAAATAGGAAAAGGGCCCCCGCCTTTTTCCTAAAGGTCTCTCTTTTGACCTCCCCCAGAAAATCAAAGGGCAAACTGCCCTAAAGGGGCGTTCCAAGTAAATCTTCTAAACTGAAATTCCCCTCCCCCCCCCCCCCCCCGTCCCCTTTGGGCCCGGGCTTCCCCCTCTAGCCCCCCGACGTGCAGGGGAAGACTTCTGTCTATCATGCTGTGTCACGGACCCCCGGCCCCGGGGGAAAATTTCCCGAGCCGGGGGACCAGGGGGGGTGGGGGCGGGGGAGGGGAAATTCCCCAAACCCGCCACTCCCCTTGTTTGAGCCACGTTTCACTTTTCCCCCCGAACTTGAAACGGGGGAACACACCCGCTCGGGCCCCCCCGGGGCCCACGGGGTTGCAGCCAACACCTGTCCCGAGGAGCGCCTTGATTTTCCGGAAGCAGTTTTTAGGGGCCCCCCGACGCACGACCTGGGCCCGGTTCCAAAATTTCCCGGGCGCGGGGTTCTTTTGCCCCCCCCCAAGACCCGGAGTGCCCCATCCCAAAAGGGCCGTCGCCCAAACCCCCCGTCGCCCCCCACATATTCCCCTAGGGGTAAAGGACGTTGGGGAGTCAACTTTAACGGCTTCCCCACTTGGGAAACGCCCTGGGGGCCCCGTTTTTTTCCCCGGGGGGGGGGAAATTAAAAACCAGGGGGAAAAAGGGGGGTAACCTGACTTTTTTCCTTTGGGGGGAAGGGAAAAAGGGTGCCGCAGCCACCCCAACCCCACACAAAATGCGGGTAGGGGGTCGACTACCGCGCCCCTTCCCCCACCCCCAAACAAACCCCCTCCCAGGCCCACACCAAGGACGGGTATTTTGGCGTGCACGTCCGGGGGGGTACGACGGGCCAGGGCCCCTCGATCCCAAACCCCCGCTGGTGTTTCGGGTTTTCCCCGGGGTCCTCGGGGAAATCCGCCCACCCCCCAAGGGCCCCCCCAAACCCCGCCTACCTCCCCGGGACCGGTGGCTCTATGAACCCCAGAGAGCCCAGGGGGTTAAATTCCAACACGAAAACACAAATTTGCCCCCAGGGTTTGGGAATTGGCACCCACCCCTTAAACCCAACGGGGTGGGGCCCCTGGGTCCCACCCCCACGGGGCGCGGCCCCGATCGGCAGGACGGGCTCCCCCCAACCTAGCCTGGCCCCCCGTTTCATAGAGCCACGGGGCCCCGGGCCCTCGCTTTCCCCCCAACAAACCCAGCTAGGGCTAGGGGGGGGACCCCCCACGAAACCCTTAAAGGGTTGCCCCCCGGACAAAGTTTCCCCCCCCAAACCCCTCCCAGGAACAAGACCACCCTGGGGCCCTGAAAAAAGGAAAGAACTACCCTTCTCCTCTTTTGCACGATGTTGCGCCCCCTGGATTAAGGTTTGCCCCCTGCCCGGGTTTTAGAGGGGGGGGCCCCCCCCGGGCCCAAGGCCCTTTTTTTCCTGCCCATCACCGGGCCCCCTGCCCGGGCGATCTAAACCCAGGATCATCCCCCCACATCCCCACCTCCTTTGGGGAAAGTTGGCAACTCCCCACCAAGC
>CM031596.1:119495151-119512651 GCA_018398815.1 Conus ventricosus | reverse complement strand
ACTTGGAACTCGTCAAGGCTGCCTTCTTCCTCCCTTATTTTTTTTTCAAGATATCCCCGAGAAGCCTCACGACTTACGCACCTAAAGATCATGTAAGCGCAGCCAGAGCGGGTGGAAGTGACACCACATATCTTCGACTTGGAGACAATATCGGTGGTTTTGTAGGCAAAGAACAAGAACCCGACAAGTTCATTGAACCACTGGGTGAAACGCTAGCAAGATACGACATGAAAATCAGCGCCGAGGAGACAAAGCTGATTGCTAGCCACAATCCCACCATCAAAACTGATATAACTGTACAAAATCAGAAACCAGAATCTGCTCAACAAAGCACGTACCTGGAATTTATAATTAGCAGTGGGGAGTCTAAATCAGAAATCCTTACCAGAGCAGTAAAGACAACCACACCACCACCAAGACGATCTCCTGTGTGGAAGGACGAGAACAGCTCCATGAACAAAAGATCAGGATGCTGGGAGCACTGACATATTCCATTTTCCTGTATGAATGAGAGACATGGACCCTCATAGTGGATCTGAAAAGAATTCGAGGTATGAAAATGAGATGCGACCGGAAAGTACTAATACTAGACACAGATATTTCACCAGTCAACATGTGCTTCAAACAATTAGCCGGCACATAGGACTGTGCGCAGATCTATTGACATCAGTGAGGAAACGAAAGCTTCGCTAGTATGGCCATGTAACAAGATCCAATACCATTGCTGAAAACAATTCACCAATGGGCTGCTGCAGGAGGGAGACGAAATGGGAGAGAAAACAATTCACCAATGGGCTGCTGCAGGAGGGAGACGAAATGGGAGAGAAAACAATTCACCAATGGGCTGCTGCAGGAGGGAGACGAAACGGGAGAGAAAACAATTCACCAATGGGCTGCTGCAGGAGGGAGACGAAACGGGAGAGAAAACAATTCACCAATGGGCTGCTGCAGGAGGGAGACGAAACGGGAGAGAAAAACAATTCACCAATGGGCTGCTGCAGGAGGGAGACGAAATGGGAGAGAAAACAATTCACCAATGGGCTGCTGCAGGCGGGAGACGAAATGGAAGAGAAAACAATTCACCAATGGGCTGCTGCAGGAGGGAGACGAAACGGGAAAGAAAACAATTCACCAATGGGCTGCTGCAGGAGGGAGACGAAATGGGAGAGAAAACGATTCACCAATGGGCTGCTGCAGGAGGGACGAAATGGGGGAGAAAACGATTCACCAATGGGCTGCTGCAGGAGGGAGACGAAATGGGAGAGAAAACGATTCACCAATGGGCTGCTGCAGGAGGGAGACGAAATGGGAGAGAAAACGATTCACCAATGGGCTGCTGCAGGAGGGAGACGAAATGGGAGAGAAAACCATTCACCAATGGGCTGCTGCAGGGGGGAGACGAAATGGGAGAGAAAACAATTCACCAATGGGCTGCTGCAGGAGGGAGACGAAATGGGAGAGAAAAACAATTCACCAATGGGCTGCTGCAGGAGGAGACGAAATGGGAGAGAAAACAATTCACCAATGGGCTGCTGCAGGAGGGAGACGAAATGGGAGAGAAAACAATTCACCAATGGGCTGCTGCAGGAGGGAGACGAAACGGGAGAGAAAACAATTCACCAATGGGCTGCTGCAGGAGGAGACGAAACGGGAGAGAAAACAATTCACCAATGGGCTGCTGCAGGAGGGAGACGAAACGGGAGAGAAAACAATTCACCAATGGGCTGCTGCAGGAGGGAGATGAAACGGGAGAGAAAACAATTCACCAATGGGCTGCTGCAGGAGGGAGACGAAACGGGAGAGAAAACAATTCACCAATGGGCTGCTGCAGAGGGAGACGAAACGGGAGAGAAAACAATTCACCAATGGGCTGCTGCAGGAGGGAGACGAAACGGGAGAGAAAACAATTCAACCAATGGGCTGCTGCAGGAGGGAGACGAAATGGGAGAGAAAACAATTAAACAAACAAACCAACGGATAGACAACATTCCAAATGGAAAGACAAACGCTTGCATAGACCTCGGCCTTGGCACACGTGCTGCAGAACCGGAGGAATCTGGCGAACTGTTCTTCACTGTGATGTTCTATGGTGATTTCTCACACAGTCAAATAAGAAGAAGAGAAGAAGAAGAAGAAGAAGAAGAAGAAGAAGAAGAACAAGAAGAAGAGGAGAGGAGGAGGAAGAGGGGGAGGAGGAGGAGGGGAGGAGGAGGAGGAAGTTAGTATGTGAACATTTATAGTTATTTTTGCAGACATTTATTAACGTCAGCAAATGTATGTATTTTAAGATTTTTTTTTCTTTTCGTTTTTTAAAAATCTCCTTACTCAACATCTCTTGTCAAATAAATAGCCGAAAGTTTTTTTGTTTGTTTGTTTGTTTTCCATTGACTGATATCTTTCTTTCCTCTTTCAGAGTTATGTTTCTCTCTCTTGTGGTTATTTTGTGTGTGTGTGTTGTTTGTTTGTTTGTTTGTTCTTGTTGTTATTGTTGTTGTTGTCGTCGTTTTACTGATCTGTAGATTCATTCCATCTTAACGGTTGATTGATGCATCTCGTTATTGGACCGGATGATGTATCGAGCGGTGAAGATTAACTAACCGATGATTCATCCATGCATCGACGTTATTAATCAACAAAATGATATAGTAACTGCTCAATGATTGTCTTCAAGAATTGATCAGTGTGGGAAAAAAAGTAATGGCGGTTGTAAATAATGACGGCAAAGCCGTGTTTCATCTTGAAAGATAACAGGCAGGATCTGATTTCGGTACCTCCTGTGCAATCTAGAACTGGCACTGCGACAGACCGAGCCTCACTGTGGCTATGTACAAGGGAACTGGAATGAGCGGTGTGGGAGTATTGCACTGGGAAGGTGAAAACTGAGACACCCGAAAGCAAAATGAGGAAGGAGAACAAAGTTCTTGCAAAAAAAACCGCAGTTTTTCGATCAATGTCTTATCTAATACTACCTTGTCTCAGTCGGGTTGTGTGATTTGATATTCAGACGTTCTTTTGCTATTAACGATAAACAAGAAATTCAAGAGACAACATACGTTTTCTTATCGATTCCTGATTATTATTTTTCCACTACCCCCCCCCCCCCCCCCCCTCACCCCCGACACGCACACTCACATCTTTCCTTCCTCAGCCCCTTCGCCTTCACATGCACATATCTCACCATTCTCCGTGTCTCTCTGTCTCTGTCTAACATGTCTGTCTGTTGTCTGTCTGGCATGTAACAAGATCCAATATCATTGCTGAAAACAATTCACGAATGAGCTGCTACAGGATGGAGACGAAAGGGGATAGAAAACAAGCAAACCACAATCCAACAGACAGACAACATTCCAAATGGAAAGACACACGCTTGCATAGACCTCAGCCTTGTCACACACGCTGCATAACTGGAGGAATCTGGCGAACTGTTCTTCACTGTGGTGTTCTATAGTGATTTCCCACACAGTCAAGGGAATAGAAGAAGAAGAAGAAGAAGAAGAAGAAGAAGAAGAAGAAGAAGAAGAAGAAAAAGAAGAAGAAGAAAAAAGAAGAAGAAGAAGAAAAAGGGAAGAGAAAGAAAGAAAGAAAGAAAGAAAGAAAAAGAAGAAGAAGAAGAAGAAGAACAAGAAGAAGAAGAAGAAGAAGAAGAAGAAGAAGAAGCAGGAGGGAGGAGGAGGTTAAGTATGTGAAAATTTACAATTATTTATATTGTCAGTAAATTAGCCACAGTCTTTTTCTTTAATGTTTTTGTTTTTCTCTATGTATTTACCATTGCTTTCTTTCTTTTTCTTTATTTTATCCTTACTTATTCGACATCTGTGGTTGTCAGATAAATAGCCACAGTCTTTTTTTTCCATTCACTAATATCTTTCTTACCTCTTTCAAAATTATATTTCTCTCTCTCATGGTTTGTTTTTGTGTGTTTGTTTGTTCGTTTTGTTTGGTTTGTCGTTGTTGTTGTTGTTGTTGTTGTTGTTGTCCTGATTTCTTGTTGTTGTAGTCGTCGTATTATTGATCTGTAGATTCATTTCCATCTTAATGGTTGGGATTGATGCATTTTCGTTATGACCGGATGATGTATCGAGCGGTGAAGATTAACTAACCGAGGGTTCATCCATGCTTCGACGTTATTAATCAACAAAATGATTTAGTAACTGCTCAATGATTTGTCTTCAAGAATTGATCAGTGTGGGGAAAAAAGTAATGACGGTTGTAAATAATGACGGCAAAGCCGTGTTTCATCTTGAAAGATAACAGCCAGGATCTGATTTCGGTACCTCCCTGTGCCATCCTGGCACAAGCACTGTGACAGACCGAGCCTGGCTGTGGCTATGTACAAGGGAGCTGGAATGAGCGGTGTGGGAGTATTGCCACTGGGGAGGCAGTGACAATGAGACACCCGAAAGCAAAATGAGGAAGGAGAACAACGATCCACCGAAAACGCGGTTTTTCGATCATTGTCTTTTTCTTGCCCGCCTTGTCTCAGTCTGGTTGTGTGTTTTGGATATTCAGAGGTTCTTGGCTATTAACGATAAGACAAGAAATCCACGAGACCAGAGACGTTTTCTTATCGAGTTCCTGATTATTATTTTCCCCCTACCCACCTACCCCCCCCCCCACACAAAACACACACACACACACACACATTTCTCACACCTTTGCTTCCTCAGCCTCTTCATCTTTACACGCACATATCTCTCCACTCTGTCTGTCTGTCTGTCTGTCTGTTTGTCTGTCTGTGTCAGTCTGTCTGTTTCTCTCTCTCTCTCTCTCTCTTTCTCTATTTCTCTCTCTCTCTTTCTGTCTCCGTCTCTGTCTCTCTCTGTCTTTGTCTGTCACTGTCTCTGTCTCTCTCTGTCTCTCTGCCTCTCTCTCTCTCTCTCTCTCTCTCTCTCTCTCTCTCTCTCTGTGTCTCTGTCTCTCTGTGGGGAAATGTAATGCATGTTTACATACAGACTCGTCTGTGCTGTTACAGCTCTCCCGCGTGTTCTTTGCTGCTGTACTCCTTTTTCTTCGTTGTTTACTTACATCTTTCCAGTGTGTTGTGTTTTGTTTATTTGAAGAACTTCCGTACATAAATACATAAATAAACGAATATATATATATATATATAATATATATTATATATATATATTATATTATATATTTATATATATATATATTATATCATACTCATGTATGCCCAACCTTAAAAACATCATTGATCAACCAACAAAATGAAAAGCAGTACAGAGAAAAACGAGGGTGATGAAAGGAAATCCTGCAACTGTATCAAGAAAGAACATGCCCTTGAGCAAAAAATGCCTCTACAACCCGCATTGTGTACCAAGCCACTGTAACATCAAAAGAACGCAGAAGAAATATATATAGGTATCACGGGAAAACCAATTTAAAACTAGATTGCAAACCACAAACAGTCATTTAACAAAGAAAGATACAAAAACCAAACAGAATTGAGTAAAACATCTGGAAGCTCAAAGAGAAAAGATAGAATACATATATATCCGGGAAAATCATAGAAAGACAGCACCATACAACAAACATTTCAAAAAGATGAACCTATGCTCAACAGAAAAGTACATAATACTATGCAACCACAGCTGGCAACTTAAATTCTAGGATAGAAATGGTTAACAAACTGCGGGGCACAAGTGGAAATTCCTATCAGTGAACAAGAACCAGAAACCACACGAAAAACCAGACAGCACGTGATGACAGACAACACAAGCAGTTAAAAACCCCGGCAGCACAGACCCACCACATCCCTGATGATTGCATTGCATGAAACAGCGCTGTAGATAGTTTTAAAACCTTTTACTTTTTAACAATATATTTATAATATTATATTATATATATATATATTTTATATTATATATATATATATATACAACAAACTAATAAATTCCAAGGATAAGTCTATTTCTTCAATCTAAGACATAAGCAACTTTGTTTTATAATTATATATTATATAATATATATATATATATATATATATAATATATATATATATACCAGTTTAAAATAAGATTTTAAAATGGAGAGAAAAAACCTACAAGCTTGTTTCAAGCTAAAAACGCTCTCCTCAGTATACTGAGGAGAGCGTTTTAAGCTTGAAACAAGCTTGTAGGTTTTTATCTCTCCATTTTAAAATCTTATTTTAAACTGGGATGTCGCTCCCTACATGGTTGAGCACTTTTTACGTTCTGAGTGGCTTTTTAAAATCTGATTTTAATATTATATATATATAAAATAATATATATTATATATATAAAATATATAATATATATATATATATATATATTCACCAGAGAGAGAAAAAAATGAATGAATCGTTCGACATATAAGGATAGAGAAACAGAAACGCCGACGACTCCTTCCCATCTTAAAAAAAAAAAAAAGTCTATGAAGATAAAATGAAAGAAGATAAAATAAAAAAAGTAAGAAAAAGACGGACAGCCATATGAAGATTAACAGGCAGAATTTCATTGCAAGAGAATCTCTCTCCTCTCTCTCACTCTCTCTCTCTCTCTCTCTCTCTCTTCTCTCCCCTCTCTCTCTCTCTCTCCTCTCTCTCTTATATTATCATCATCAATCTTCAACCTATCTCTATAGGTGTGTGTGTGTGTGTGTGTGTGGTGTGTGTGTGTGTGTGTGGTGTGGGGTGTGTGGTTTTGGTGTGTGTGTGTTGTGTGTGTGTGTGTGTGTGTGTGGTGTTTTGTGTGTGTGTGTGTGTGTTATCTTGCTTAAAGTATCAGTAGTTTGCTTCGACGTCTTGCTTTTTCGAACACACATTTTACTGTAGTGATTGACTGTTTTTAGTTTGTGTCCTCTTCTTTTTGCTAACTTTGAAGAAGGCGAAAATTCTACCAAGGAACTAAAGAATTGACGAGTGGACGGCAAGCGCTGTGATAAATAATTATTTATCTTTTTTTGACAAGCCTGTTTTTATCAGATACAATCATCTTTATTATCAGCGCCGGGATTGTGAAGAGGTGCCACCCTACCAAGAATGGGTTTTAATGTGCATTTAATACATCCTCTGTCGCGTCTGTCTGTCTGTCTGTCTCTCTCTCTCCTCTCTCTCTCTCTCTCTCTCTCCCCTCCACTCTCTCTCTCCTCTTCTTCCCCTCTCTTTCCGCCTCATGTCGCTACAACGAAGGGCAAGAGGGACATAAACCCACGAAGCTCAGGGGGTTACGCCTCTCCCGGATCCGTTGACGGGTGTAGCCCTTTTCCCCCGATCTGTGTTTGCCTTGGGGGGGAGGGGAGGGGGGGGGGGGGTGGGTTGACGCTTGATGCCTGCCCCCACCCTGGGACTTCTTTTGATGCGCTGTAGGGGCGTTTCGCTGACCATACCCCCCCCTTCGACAGAACTGGCAGATTAGAACGTTAGGGACAGGGGGAGGCAAGGGTGTTGCCTGCCTCTGTTGTGCGTGTGTATGGTGGTGTGTTTTTGTTGTTTGGGGTTGGGTGTTGTGGTTGTGTGTGTGTGTGTGTTGGTGTTGTGTGCGGGGGTTTTTGTGTGTGTGGGGTGTGTGTGTGTGTGTGTGGTGTGTGGTCGGGGGGGGGGGGGGGGGGGGGGGGGGGGGGGGGGGGGGGGGGGTTTTTTTTTTTTTTTTTTTTTTTTTTTTTTTTTTTTTTTGGGGTGTGTGTGGGTGTGTGTGTGTGGCGGGGGATAAGTGTTCGGGGGGGGGGGGGTGTGGGTGGGGTGTGTGTGTGTGTGGGGTTGTGGGGGGGGGTGTGTGGGGTGGTTGTGGTGTTTTTGTGGTTTTTGGGGGGGCGCGCGCGCGCGCGCGCCGGGGGCGGGTGGTGTGTTGTGTGGTGTGTGTGTGTGTGTGTGGTGTGGTGTGTTGTGTGTGCGTGTGCGCCCCTTGTTCCACAATGCGGTCGGGCCCAGCGTATGATTAACTTCTTTGAAACCTGAGTGTTGGTGGGTGGAAAACTATGTCTTTTCAGGATTTAAACATTTGGGCAGAGATGCGGGAGTCTTTTTTTTTTTTTATTTCAACACCTGTTGACCCTCTTCCCCGGGCATTGTCTTTTCGGTTACAGCTAACCTTTCCAAAAAACCTGTGACCAAAAATATCATTGAAAAAAAATCAAAACAGATACCTTCCCATTTTTTGGAAAGGTTGAAGTATATTCTGACCACTGATTTTGAAAAAAGAATGGAGAAATTTCGGGGAAGGGTCCGAAAAAAAAGGTTCATCTTTAAAAAACCAATAAAAAACAAAAAGCAAACGCGAGCCTGCTCTCTCCTCTCTCTCTCTCTCTCTCCCCTTTCCCCCTCCTCTCTCTCCCCTTTCTCTCTTCTCTCCCCAACACAACACAACAAACAACACACACCAAAAACACACACACACACACCACACACACACACGCACACACACACACCACTAGGGACTATATTCATACTTTATTTACCTGCTGGACTTTAAATTTGCGTACCATAGCAAAATGATCAAAATTGCGGCCCGAAAAAAAGTGCATTTAAAGGGTTTTTGTTTACGCAGCTTCTCCCTTCTCTCTCTCCCTCTCTCCCTCCCCTTTTCCCCTTTCCCCTCTCTCTCTCTCTCCCCTCTCTCCTCTCTTTCCCCTTTTTTAATGGCTGCTTCTCATACGTGCATCCCCCATCTAACTCTATGTGTGTGTGTGTGTGTGGGTGTGTGTTGTGTGTGTGGGTGTGTGTGGGGGTGTACGGTTGTGTGTGTGGCGTGCGTGCGTGCGGCGTGCGTGCGTGCGTCGTGCGGGCGGTGTGTGTGTGTGTGTGTGTGTGGTGTGTGTGTGTACGGTGGGTACGTGGTGTGTGTGTGGGGTGTGAGGAAAAAGAGTGTGGTGTGTGGGGGGGGTTTTTTGTGGGGGTTTGTGTGTGTGTGTGTGTGGGTGTGAGAGAAAAGTAGGGGGTGTGTGTCAGCGTGTGGTGAATAGTAGGGCGCGCGCACCTGTCCTGTGTGTGTGTGTGCGTGGGTCGTGTGTTGTGGTGTGGTGTTTTGTGGTGTTGGTGTTGGGTGGGGGTTGTGTCGTGAAAAGTTGTGTGGGGGTGGAGGAGAGATGGGAAAAAAGAGTGGCGGGGGTAAAGGGGTTATAAATGTTGTGGGGTGTTGTGTGTGTGTGTGTGTGGGGTGTGTGTGTGTGTGTGTGTTTGTGTGTGTGTGGTGCACGCGCGCGCGGGCGTGTGGTGTGGGGGTTTTTTGTTCTAAATTTTAACTCTTTTCCTGAGGGTTTTTTTTAAACAAGGTGTGTGTTTTTGAGTGTGTGTGTGTGGTGTGTGGTGTTGTGTGTGTTTTGGGTGTGTGTGTTAGTGTGTGTGTGTGTGTGGTGGTGTGTGTGGGTGGTGGGGGTGGTGTGTGTGTGGTGGTGTGTGTGGGGGGGTGGGGGTGGGTGTGGTGTGTTTTGGGTGTGTGCGGAAAGGGCTGCGTGCAGCTACGTAGTGAGGGGCCCCCGCGTGGTGCGTGTGCGGTGTACTGATGTGTTGAGGAGAAACTCAAGTAAAATTAAACTGAAAAAAAAAAAAAAAAAAAAAAAAGACAAAAAAGTAAAAACAAACAACTGTACAAAATAAGATCTTTGTTACGGAGGGTGCGTGCGTGTTTTTTTTGTCTGACTCTCATCTCAAAAGTTTGGATGGGACGATTTTCCCACACACACCCACCCTACGAAACATAGAGGCCCCCGGCAACCCGTTAAGATTTTCTTCTTTTTATATTCCCTGAACCATCAATATGAATCCTTTTACAAACAATACATCTATTACAAAATTTCAGATCATGCACGCTTTTAAAGACATCAATACATAAACACTTCAATTATAAATTTACACGTTTCATACTACGTACTTTTAAAACTCACAGTTTCCGACGGCGCCGTCCACAGTGTCTCACATATAAGACTCGGTTCCACATACCGAACCCAACTTCAACACTAAAAAAAGAAAAAGAAGGAAAACCCAACCCCACACGGAAAACCAGCCGTTCACAAAACACAAGCGATGAAGAAGAAAAACAGAATTTCCATATAACAACACAATAAATCACGAAACTTTCTCAGAAAAACCCCGCATTTTTACATTCACAAGGCACAGTAATCCAAGCAGAGGACCGCAATTCAAAAGACGGCGCCCCGTAGGAAAAATCGCGTTTCATAAGCACAGTACTCCCAGAAGAAAAACGGCAGTTCAAAGGTACAGCACAAAAATTGAACCCCCCGGAGCACAATTTCACCAAAGCCCCCGGGAACACAATAAATTTCGATTCCACTTTCCGTTGGCTAAAAAAAATTTAATTTTCCGTGATTCACCCCCAGTTTATATAAAAAATTCAGCCCACCGACCCCGCGGGGTACAATTAGACACAAAATATTCTATAGGATTTTTAAAAGTCATTCTCGGCGACACGCATTCCAAAAAATTTTAAAAACAAAAATTTCCTGCTTCATATTCCGCTGTACCTCCATCAAAAGTATCCCAAATATACGTGAACATAAATGCACTACTGACTTGAAAGTCACCCTCTCCACAAGAAACACTACGGAGAAAAAAAATGATAAACAAATAAATTGGGCTTGACACAAACCCTCGGCCGTTGTTCTTGCTCCCTTTCTTGTCTCATATATTTTTTTCCATGTATTTAAATTGTCATTTAAAAGTGACGTCAAATTTAGTTGACGTCAAAATACTCCCCCCCCAAAAAAAAAACAATGACCGAATTGTTTTTTGAAAAAGAAACAAAACACAAACCTAAAAATTTACATTCACTCGAGGGGAAAACGAACCGCTCCGGAAGCATTTTCGGGGCCCTTTTCCAGGACTCTCCCCAACTGAAGAACACAAGTTGTTGTCCCGACGAACTCTGAAGCCCTTTTACATGCTGCTTGTTGCTGACCTACGGACAACCCCCTCCATACCCACAGAGAGAGACGGTGGGGGGCATGGCTGACCCCACACCGGGATGGAAAATGCATAATCGATTCTATGCCCACTGGGTCAGCCTTCCTAACCATGGGTAGAGACCACCATGTCACTAACCACTGGGTCAGCCTCTCCTACCCCCACGGGGTAGAGACAAGGGGTTGGGCACGGGCTGCACCCCACACCCAGATGAAATGAATACAACTACGACCCCGGGTCAGCCTCTCCATACCCCCCGGGTAGAGAAATGGATAAACTTCCCCCAAAAAGTGCTGACCCCTTCTCACATTCAGCAATTTTTCGACTGCGATACGACGGTAAAGAACATCATCATTCACTGGAAACAATACAGCACCCAAATCAACAGAACGCTCATCAGAGAAAAAAAGGATACCCAATTTAGTAACAACAAAGGTGCAAAAGGAAAAATTTCCCTGAATCTCCTCAAAGCTTCAGCACCCCAGGAGGAAACGACCCAAAAAATCTTTTTTCCTGACAAACAAAACTGGAGATGCTACTGACTATTCGTGGCTCAATGATTCAAGTCCTCATGATACCAATCTCTTCTCAAAACCTCTTTACAAAAAGGGGGTTCTAAACTTCTTTTAACGGACATTGTTGTAAGGGAATTCAAAGTAATCCCCTAAAAGAACCTGGTTTGGGGAAAAATGTCCTAAAAAATCATCAAAGTTTTACAGAAATTTCCCCGGGTATTTTTGTCAGACAAAGCAAAAACGACGGAAATTTTATTGGTGGGTGGCAGTTAAAGGGGGGAGGGGTAAAGCGTCATCACAGTCCTGGACGACACCAACGTACAACCACTCACGAACAACAAACAGACTCCGGGAGGGATCCCAGAAAACCAACTCCTGGGGAGTACTCAAGAGAAACCGTTCCGTACAAACCAAAAGGGGCTTCTTAACCCCGCACTGAAGTACCTTGAAAGAACGACGTAGGTACAAAAATCAGAATAGACACAGCAGACAATCAAAGACGTAACTGAAACAAACTTAAGTCACTTTGTTCGGGAACAGATCAAAAGGGAAATGTTCAGTCATTAGGGGCGCACAAAGGTTTTTGCCCAACATGCCGTTCTAGCCCCCGTAACGGGGCTAAAGAGAAAGGTTCAAGATACATCCAAACCCCACGCTCACAGAAACTCCAGTACTTACCCCAATGAATCGCGACAGGGGTACCCAAAACCAACAAGTCAATCGCCCCCAAAGTAAGGACAACTGACCAAACTTTTGCCCGTGGAAATTTTTCCCCACGACCCCCAAAAGAAAAAAAACTTCACTGTGGGTTTCCTAACATCTACTGCAAAAAAACCGTCTGCGAACGCCCAAATATAGCCCAGTATCCCAGAACGAACTAAAAGGCCATTCACATAACCAACTCCAAATGCAATTTGCCTGTGAACTCCCAGCGTGACAACCAAAAGGGGGTACAAGAAAGAGCAACAAGCAATGGACTGTTTGCTGTCGGCTGAGTTTTAACAAAAGTGGTTTACCAACCCCAAAAAAGGAAAGTTCTGGGGGTAAGGCTGCAATTCTCAAGGGGTTTACCTGATTCCCTGGCACCTAGCAGCACATGTCCTGTTTTTTTACAAAAAAACACACAAACTGCAAAGATCGAAACACTTTTGGGAACCCCTTTCGCCAAAGATAACGGGCGCCACACCAGTAACGGTTACCCCCAAAGTTATTTCCACGACCCTGAGTAACCAAACTTGATACCATAATAACGACTTACCACCAAAATTACTTCCCAATCAGCCGAGAACCGAGTTGCCACTGTTTTTAAAAGTAGGTATTTTTTCCTTGTCAGACGACCACAGTACGGGTTTATCAACGACCGGAAAATGCTTTCTGTCAAACTGACCAGGTTTGTCCCAAAAGAACAAAAAAAGGTTTTCATCAGCTTTCCAGAAAGCACCTTTTTTGGAGAGCACTCTGTATGACTCTGCGACTTAAATTTTTTTCCCTAAAAGTTTTTTAATCTCTTTCACACAAAAAAATAGCCCCGGGTCCTTAGAACACACCCAAAAGCTCACGCAGGGAATCCACCCAAACTTCAAAAGACTTTTCAAATTTTTTACAAAGAGACCAACGGTCAACAAACGAATTAAAGCAAAGGTCTCAAAGGTCATCGGAGCTAGGCTTTGCCTCAGAAACGCTTCAAAAAACCTCTGGATAATTGAAATTTTTTTAGCAACTTTTCTTTCAAAAGTCGTAAAACACAACATTATTTTCGCGAGACGGATAGAGAGTTAAAGCGAACCCTCAAGTAGTGCAGAAGGTATGTTACCCCCAAACCTCAGACCATCCCAAGGAACGGATGGGGGTTTCAAAACGAAACAATAACTGTCTATATCATCATTTTTCTTTAAAAAGGGGGGAACTTAGGAAACGTTTGGGCGAGGGGGGGTTAAACCTTGGAAAAACCCCCAACCCTGATCTCACTGTCCCCTCCTGAGACCGACTCTGCTGAGAAGTAACTTGAAGCTTATTTTTTTTTCTTTTTTTCTATCATCTGTCTCAGCCCCTTGTATTGCCTCTTTTAGGTTTCCTCTTTTATCGCTCTCTTTTTGTGTCCTTTGACTGTTTTGCTCCTTTTTTGTTTCTCTTCTTCCCGTACCCCCTGAAATTCTTTTAATCGCATTCTTTCCCCTCTTTCCATGCCTGGGCAAAACACTTGTCAACATAGGCCAACAATTTTCCCCCCAGACCACTACCTTCCTCGTTGTAAATATTTAGCGAAAACTTTGTCCCGTCCCCAAAAGGACACAACAGGGCTTTCTTCCTTAGCCTTCTTGCCCTCAGAAAATAAAAATGTCCTTCAACCCGACACACACACTATGGACAAATACAAACAAATTCTATCAAAGCAAAAAAAAAAAAAAAATTTTAAACTCCGTCCACAAAATATAATAAATTCCCAAAAAGGATTTTTTTTTTTTAAAAAAGCTTAACGGCAACATCTTTAAAAAAACAAGATTATCAAAACCCAACCCAAAACAAAGATAGAGAAAACAAAGAAACGGATTTTTGGGATTTGGGGAAAAGAAAAACCCAAACGGTAATCAATGCCAAATTTCAGCAACAAGTATAAAACAAGCAATGACATGAGAGTAATAACAATTAACAATGTATTGTTTTGTTTTTCAACACAAACATTCAAAAGAAAAAAACTAATAATTTTTTTTTTTTTTTTTCAAAAAATGGTCAGGGCAGCCCCCTCACACACTCACTCATTTCAGAGAAAAAACCCCCAGAATGCGAAGAAACAAAACAAACCCAAGTAAGAGGAAAAAGAAATAATCAGAGGATGACTGAAGTAAAAATTAAAGCCCCCAAAGGAAAGAAAAACTAGGAAAAAGGCCCTGTATTCCTGAAACTATACAGAAGGAGAACCCCGTTACGTGGAGACGGGAAAGAAATAGACAAAAACATCATAAACAAAACAAAACAACACAAATCAATTGTTCAAAAGGAAAGTCTGTGAAAAGTGACCTTCACTTCAATTGGGAATTATAGGTTAAAAAACAAAAACCCCCACTAAGGCTATTTTTAATTCAATAGCAAAGAACTTTTAAATACGGGTCACCAGATGTTAGGGGGCGTCGGGGCGTGTTTGTTGCTGATTCACTCTCAAAAGTTTGGGGCGGGGGCGACTTTTCCCCTACACACACCCACACCCCACGAACAAGATCCCCGGCCCAACCACGGTAAAAATTTTCTTCTTTTATTGCTGCCCAACCCCCAATATGAATCGTACCAACAATAATCTATTACAAAAAAACAGATCAATGCACGCTTTAAGACATCAATACTAAAGACACTTCAAACAATATCACGTATCAACCGTTCTTTTTAAAACCACAATCTCGACGGCGCCGCCCCAGTTCCAAATAATCGGGGCCCAGTACCGAACCCCAGTCTACAACACTAAAAGAAGAAAAGAAAGGGGAAAACCCAAAGGGCCCACACGGTAAAAACAGCCCCTTCACAAAACACAAGGATGAAGAAAAAGAAAAAGAATTTCCCTAAAAAACAATAAATCACGTAGAACTTTCATCAGAAAACCGCAATTTACATTCACAAGGCACAGTAATCCTAAAGGGAAGGGCCGCGATTCCAAAGCACGGCGATCCGTAGAAAAAGAAGCAGATTCAAGCACAGTTCCCCAGAAGAAGAACGGCAGATTCAAAAGGGGGAGCATTCAATATTGAATCCCCGGGGAACACAATTTCACCAATCCCCTGGAAACATAAAAATTGATTCCATACCGTTTTGGGTTAAAAAAAAATATTAACTTCTCCGTGTATTACACTACAATGTTTTTATCAATAAATTCAGCCCCCCGACCACATGCGGGGGTACAAAAGAGACATAAAATTCTTTGGGGTTTTAAGTCATTCTCGGGGACACAGCATTTCACAACAATTTTTTAACAAAAAATTTCCTGCTTTAATTTCCCTGGGACCGTCATCAAAAGTTCCCCAACATGAACTCAATGCACTACGACTTTAAAATCGCCTTCCACATAGTAACACACGGGAAAAAACAATGATTAAAAAAAAAATAGGTGGACACCCCAAACCCCGGGGGTTTTTCTTGCTCCCCTTTTCCCCTCAATATTTATTTTCGTCATTATTTAAAAAATGTCATTTTTAAGTTTAGTCATAATTTACGTTGACGTACAATCATGAAACCAATTTCAGGATTTAGCCAACTGGGGTTAACAAAGAATTCGACAAAAAATTTTAAAAAGTTTGGGGATCCTGGAAAAACACTTTGAAGCATCCTTTCTAAATTCTGGTGTATGTGGCAGTGTGTGTGTGTGTGTTGGGGTGTTGTGTGTGTGTTGGTGTGTGTGTGGTGTGGTGTGTGTGTGTGTGTGGGTGTGTGTGTGTGTGTGTGGTGTGGGGTGGTGTGGTGTGCGTGGAGAGGAGAGAGAGTGAGAGAGAAAGAGTGAGCGAGTTAATAGGTGGGTATGTGTGTGTGTGTGTTGTTTTGTGTGTGTGTGGTGTGTTGTGTTGTGGGGGTGTGTGTGGTGTGGTGTGTGTGTGTGTGTGTGTGTGGTGTGTTTTGCGCGCGCGCGCGCGCGGGCGTGTGTTTGTGCGTGTGTGTATGGGGTGCACGTGTGTGTGTGTGTGGGGGGGGGGGGGGGGGGGGGGGGGGGGGTTCCCTTACTCGTCTGTCACCAGTGCATTTTCACCTATCAAATGTGTTTTACCTGTCTGCTACAGGGCGTTTCAGTACCTCAATGCCACCCAAAGTGTCTTTTTTAATTGTTGGTGTTTTAGAATGTTTTTTCCCTATCTGACTGGTATCTTCAAACTGTTCGTGCGTGCGTGCGTGCGTGCGTGCGTGCGTTTGTGCGTGCGTGCGTGCTTTTGTGTGGTGCGTGCGTGTGTGTGTGGGGATGTGTAAGAGAGAGAGAGAGAGAGAGAAGGAGGGGAAAAGAAAAAGAGAGAGAGAGAGAGAAGAGAGAGGAGAGAGGGGTGAGATTGTATCTTCACCTGTCTTTCGTACTCGGCGCCTTTTTTTGCCTATCTGCAAAACACTGTCTCTTTACCTGTCTATCATGCAGGCGTCGTTGCCTCACGTTTCTAAGACAGACTAGACCGAGCCACAACCCTGTATTTTCTGAATGTAGTGTTTGGGGCAGAGATACATGGTTGTGGCTCTGATAAAATCGTGACTATGAATTTCAGTCGGGAGCGATGACGGGGCTGTCCGACAGAATCAGATCCACACTCTGCCTGTCCCAATTCTTTCTCCTGTGTCTTCACCTGTCTGTCGGGAAATGGTTGTCATACAGTGGGACTCCGACTCCTGTTTGTTTGGATGACTTTCTGTTTGTCATGAACAGTGCCTTTCTGCTCTCACACGGACTTTTGGTGTGTGGTGTTCACTTGAGGGGCGCCATCGGTGGCATTCCAGTAAAAAAGTAGGTCTAAGTTCAAGGTCACTGTCGGCTCAGATAGTAACTTTGCTGATCGAATCTTAATGCTGGGCGAAACAAAAATCCCTGATGGTGATGGATGATGCTGAGGTAAAGTTGACAGGAGATGGTGGGAAAAATGATCTTGATGGGGTAGTATTAGAAATGATGTCAATGTGTTGGGTGTTGGTTAAAGTTTGAACTATATGTGAAGCAGATTATTGCTGTGCATGAATGATATCCATGGGATAATGTTACAAACTATGTTTGTGGTTAGATGTTTATAGAAGAATCTGTTTGGAAAAGTCAGCTCCAAATTTTATGAGCAGGGCCAATGGCTGACATTGACGGAAGGGAAAACATGGATATTTGGATGATATATGCAGGATGGGTGGGGCTGATGTGGGAGGTTGACGTGTAGTGAGGATGGATGGGGTTGGAGGGTGAAAAAGATTGATGATTGGGAACAATGATAGGAGGGTGAGAAAGAATGTTCCGACAAGGATTAATAGTTTTATTGATACAGTGCTAACCGATCAGCGATTTGTAATATTGCTAGAGGTGGTGGGTGAACTCCATTTTTGGGGGAATTTTTTGATGGCATACTGATTAAAAGTTGATATTTATGTTTTTTTTGGTGTTGAAAGT
>CM031596.1:119484024-119489024 GCA_018398815.1 Conus ventricosus | reverse complement strand
TCGTACATGTAGGTAAGTAAACAGGCAAGGTCATGTTTATGGCCACGCCAACCGCGAAGGGCCATATCAGGACTGAGGTAAGTAGACATAATCCCGGCTTAGGCGCAAGTTTCTTTCCTAATACACATCTTTCCAAATGCTTTGTTCATACTTTAGTTTTCAGTCTTCCTTTTTGATAAAAATTATTTAGAGACACAGTTGTATCAGCTAAAATTGGCGATAGTTGCAGTAATGTTGCTGTAAGTGTTCAATAGTACGTTACCTCGCCGAATGCTTATTAAGTCACGACTGTTGTATTATGTTTTAGTTGTGTAGTTGTTAGTACTGTTGTTTCTGGTATTTTCCATTTTATTGTTCTTCTTCAACTTGGTGATCTTGCTTGTTGTGCTGTTGTCGTTGTTGCTGTAATGTTTGTTGTTATATTCGTTGTTATTATCATTCTTGTCGGTGTTACTGATGTTGTTGTTATCTGTTTCTTTGTTTGTTCTTTTACTATTTCTTTATTAGTCTCCTTTTTCCTATTAATTTATCTGTCTAGGAGGAGTTCGAAAACTGCTCATGCATGCAACGTAACCGAAACGCAGAGGAAATCAAGTCTCCTTTTGAAAAACCAGGATCCGTCGCACAGCAAGCTGGCCTGTGTCTGGAATATTACGATGAAATGTCTCTTCCCTGTATCTACAAGGATCTGTGGAGGGAACACAGCAAGAAAGGTCAGAGGAATTTTGTCACTTACCTCTGCTATGTTAAAAATTCCACACTGTGTGTGTGTGTGTGTGTGTGTGTGTGTGTGTGTGTGTGTGTGTGTGTGTGTGTGTGTGTGTGCGCGCGTGCGTGCGTGCGTGCGTGCGTGCGTGCGTGCGTGCGTGTGTGTGTGTGTGTGTGTGTGTGTGTGTGTGTGTGTGTGTGTGTGTGTGTGTGTGTGTGTGTGTGTGTGTGTGTGTGTGTGTGTGTGTGTGAATTTGGTCTCAGGTTGTTAAGAGATTTATCCCATCATTGTTTAATAATGTGCGTGCATGCGCGGTTACGTGTGATCTCAGGAAGCCGAATGGTTCTTGCCTATATTCTTTTGAAAGTGTGTGTGTGCGTGCGTGCGAGAAAGTGCGTGCTTGTTGTGTGTGTGTGTGTGTGTGTGTGTGTGTGTGTGTGTGTGTGTGTGTGTGTGTGTGTGTGTGTGTGTGTATGTGTGTGTGTGTGTGTGTGTGTGTGTGTGTGTGTGTGTGTGTGTGTGTGTGTGTGTGTGTGTGTGTGTGTGTTTGTTTTGATTTGTTGTTAACATATTACACGGCATTACATTCCACTGTACAGCATTAATAATAATAATAATAATAATAATAATGATAATAATAATGATAATGATAATGATAATAATAATAATTATTATAATAATAATAATAATAATAATAATAATAATAATAATAATAATGATAATAATAATAACAACAATTATTATTATCATTATTATTATTTTTATCATTCTTCTTCTACTTCTTCTTCTTCTTCTTGTTATTATTTTTTATAACAACAACAATAATAATGATAATAACAATAATTCCAATAACAATAATAACGATGTAGACAATACTGACGGAGGGTGAGTTAGCCTCGTGTCAGCCATGGGCTCCGAGTCATTCAGGTAGGTCGGGCAATCTTCCAGTCCAACCGCTGGAGGGTTGCCCCTCATGCCCCATCTAGCATGGTTTCCAAGGCCAAGGATAATCGTATTCAGGCAGCGCTCCGTCGCTGACCACCCCTTCCCCCCCCCCCCCCCCCCCCCGCCCCCACACACACATCTCCAGGAGCCATTCCATCGGCGACATAGGCTAGACCCGCCGTCACCCACACAACTGGAAGGTTGACTGCGCCGCCTGACACTGATCTGTCACATCAGTGGCCCTTCGAGAGAGATCTGCCACCTCTCACTCTCTGTCTGTCTGTCTGTCTGTCTGTCTGTCTGTCTGTCTGTCTCTCTCTCTCTCTCTCTCTCTTCTCTCTCTCTCTCTCTCTCTCTCTCTCTCTCTCTCTCTCTCTCTCTCTCTCTCTCTCTCTCTCTCTCTCTCTCTCTCTCTCTCTCTCTGGTATGCGACTTCGCAGGAAGTGAATGCAAAGTGTGAGTATTAATGTAGACTTGCATATCTCACCACCCAGAACATAATAGTGATCTTGAATGCTTGTAAACCTCACCACCCAGAAAACTGCTCTTTGTAAAAAAACAAACAAACAAACACACACACAAACAAACAAAAAAACAATAAAGCAAGCAGCCAACCAAACAAAAACGCATGATAATTGAACATGAAAATCAAGCCTGACCGCATCCCTGTATGCATGGGTGTGGTGGTGGTGGTGGTGGTGGTTGTGGCAATGATGAGATTTAGATGGCCTGTCACACTATGAAGGTCAGTAAACAGTGTGTGTATAAACAACAGTTGACTTAACAGAAACAGTCATCACCTCTAGTTAACATCCTGTCGACGATGTCACCACGATTATATGTAGGCTCAATTACAGAGCGACTGAGATTTAACATAGAGCGGGCTCGCCTAAAGCAATGCTGCCCCATCATTCAGATTAACAATTCGTTCAGAGAGAGAGAGAGAGAGAGAGAGAGAGAGAACAAAACATGGACGCGAAACGTGTCGTTATAACGCAGACAGTCTTTATCCCAATAATTTTCCTAGCGTGCGCTTCAAAGCAGATATTTGACACCCTAGATCTGTTTGCTTGACCAGGATATTGACCAAGGGTAACACTATTTCCAGGGGAAGACATGGTGCTAACTTTCCGTTATTTCTCTCTGTAACAGGTCGAAATCAAACTGTTTGGTTCTTTGTGCAGACTCAGAAAAGAGCAGAGCTATCTTCGCCGACACTCAGACGAAAGTCCAGGAGGTATGGAGTAGGACCACCTTCCACAGTGCTCTGTCTACGAAATGCTCAGAACTGGAGAAATCAGCCATTTTGGACGAGCTGTACCGAAGGTTCCATTCCCTGGTGATGGGCAAAGATCCTGAGTCCTACATAAGTGAGAATCTCGTGTCCAGGATGGTTGCAAGAAAAGTGTGAAGAAATGTAAAAGGAAGGAGACAGTTGATGTTGCAAATGTGCAAAGGAAAGGTGTTGGTGACGACGGTGTGTTGGTGACTAGTTTAATTTCATTATTTCTTGAACACGGGCTGATCATTGGACGTTATGTTGAATGGGCTGCACTCTTCTCGTCTTCAGATTCATTCTTTTGCTAGGAAAAAAAGATTTGTTGGAGATTCTTACAAAATACAGTGCAATACATACTCCATTCACACGAAAGTATATGAAATGATAATTAATACGATTTGTCTATGCAGTGAGTAAACGCGGCAAATCTGTGTGTGCGTGCGTGCGTGCGTGCGTGCGTGCGTGCGTGTGTGTGTGTGTGTGTGTGTGTGTGTGTGTGTGTGTGTGTGTGTGTGTGTGTGTGTGTGTGTGTGTGTGTGTGTGTGTGTGCGTGCGTGCGTGTGTATGTGTGTAACCATGTGCACTCGCCACGCGCTATGCTTGTAGCGCCACTAACAACCCGACATGATGTCACTGCAGCAACCAACTCTGCTTGACAGAGCGGAGAACACGATAACAAATGATATGGCTGATATAATCACATATATAAGTCATAAACGTACTTGTTACAATTTAAAAGGGCGACAAGAAAGGAGGAACTTTCACGAAAGACGTCATAGTAATAATGACGCGTTGTAAGCCTCCTTTTACTTATTGCTTTTAGATATCAGTATTTTCGATCAATGTAGTGCTATTGCTGAGATAAATTAAAGAAGAGGGTCTCATGGATACGACTTAGCAGATTGCGATAACGATGAGAAAACTCTCCCCCGCTCCAGGCTGGACTACAGCTGTGTCGTCTATGGTTCTGCAGAGCTTTCGCACCTCAAAACTTAGGATCACAAACACCATAGTCTCTGGTCGCGTTCCACACCACCTCTGGGAACAAACCACCCTTCTCCAACGGTCGACAAGAATCACTTTGAAGTATTCGTTTAACCTCGTCTTAAAGCCCATCTTGCGCTGAATATGAGCAGATAAGTGATTGCTCGTTCTTTGTTTTCATTGTCCTGAATCTTGCCTGAAGAAAACCTAAAAGGTCGAAACGCGTCGTGTTTTCTGTTGTTGCTTGTTTGTCACTGTTCAATTTACGGAGTGACTACGAATCATTCATAACATTTGTTTACGTTTTTGACTGAGGTCACCTGATGCCAAGTCTAACTTTTCTCTAAAGATAAAAACCCAGCGTGTGACTTGGTTTATCTCCCGCAACTCCAACAGACATTTGAAGAGATCTCCTGGTGATCCCCACTCTGCGTAAAAACTAACCTCGGAATCGTTCGTGGTTCGTCCTAATTCCAAAGCGATCCATCATGGACTGCACGTACTCAGGAGATCCTCTTTAATCTCGCTTCTTTTTGTCAACACTCTACCAGCTTTCACATTTAGGAGACAGTTTTGCCGCCCTGCACCCCACACCCACTGGCCCCTCTCCCTCAAATTTCCATCCCTTCAAATAATGTTTACCTGCGACTCCAAATCTAATAAAGGAGCTCTTCTGCTACTCACAGATCGATAGGTCTGTCAAGAATGTTCAGTACACTGTCCGTCAGACCACTCCATCTAAAATACTAAGCCTACAGCGCTAGTCCTGTTACTCCGAAGGGTCTTTAAATCCATGTATCATTCTCTTTGACCCCCCCTATACTTTCCGTCCATTATTTCCAGTAAACCCAAGAACTCCCACCATCTCCTAACTTCTCTTAATTCACTTCTCACATCTTATGGCTACAACATAGTTCTCGCTTACGTTCCCACGAGTGTCGGCATCCAGTGCAATAACGTGGTCGATCAGTTTGCCAAAAGTGCCACAAATAAACAGTTGTACGATGCTCTGTCCGTTACACCTGTACAAAACCCAAGACCTATAGCAGGAGGACATTACACGCAAATCCGTTAACCCTTTAA
>CM031596.1:119435940-119468440 GCA_018398815.1 Conus ventricosus | reverse complement strand
TAAGTTTTGCCAGCTAATAAGAATTCCTTTCATAAGTATGTCACTGACACCCACAGCTCCATTCCTCTCCACATCTTTTAAGACAGAAATTTAAAATATCATTGTGAAGGGCTCCTAATTTTGTCGTGGTATAACGAAATTTTGAAAAGTTCCTTTTTAAAACCGTTTCTTTCTTGGAGGAGTACTGTTTATTCCCATAGGGCTTTATTCGATCTCTTTCCGCATTGTCCTCTGGCATAAGATTTACATTAAAGGACCAATTGAAACTTTTCTGAAATTTTTTTGACGTAAAAAAATGTAAATGGGCAAAAAAATTAAAATTTTTATTCCCATTCTAAAAGGCAAAGTCCTTTTGCTGTCAGGTTTTCGAACATACTAAAGGGGCATAAAAAACCGAAAACAAACTGTATTGAAAGTTGAGTAATTTGGCTACCGTTTCCTTTGAACTGGTAAAGAAAGGAGAAAAACAATCGAACACCGCAAAGTGTCCTTTCAATTTCTTTCGGCAGAAAATGGGGCACATGAACTTGACCTTGCCCTGGTTAACAGCAAAGTATATCTGGGTGACCACCTCAAATTGATCACAGCTGTGCACCTGCGGACATGAGCGCACCAATTTTGGTCGCCTCGGGGACTGCCACCACCCGGGGCCCCAGCGACAGCAACTGAGCTCGTCGGGGGTCTGGGTTGACTGGTTCCAACTCCCTCTGAAGGGCACCCCAAAAATTCTATTGGGTTTAAAGGGGTTAAAGGGGGGGTTGAGGGCGCAGATTGTTTTGTTCTGCCTCGGGAAGTTCGCGAGCAGGGGCAGTGTGCGGCCTTGCGTTTCCTGCAAACAGGTTTCTGTGATGCCGTGGAAATCGGCAGGATTGGGCCCGAATTTGGTCGATGTAATGAACAGCAGTAAACCCCACCACCCTGGACCCACACGGAAGATCTGGCCCAATACGGCGTTTTAGCCAAACCCCCCCAGACATGATGTTTCACCACCCCATGGGCCCTTTCGTATTTTGCATCCGGAAGCGTTCCCCCGCTCTTCCCAGATCGATGCCCCCATCGCCGGGTCACGCAAAACCGGTTTTCATCACTGAAGAGGACTGGGCCCCCAGTCCCGAGGCGCCAATGCCTGGATCTTGCCCACTGCGGGGTCTGGCGATGCTGGGGGTTCAGGGGGTCCCGGGGCGGACGCCTGCTTTGGGAGCCCAAAAGTGTTCAGTCGGCGACGCCATCCCCTGTTTGCTGTTTGGCCTCCATGGTTGCCGACGGTTTCCGGGCTTTTTGGGGCAGGGGTTTTGGGGAAAGGGCCCCCCGCGATGCTGACGAAGAAGATGGCGTCTTGGGCTGTGGGGTGACCCCGGTCTGCCGCTCCTCTCTGTCATCAGGGGGTTTTTTCTTGCTTAAAGCGGTCCAAGGCGATAGACGGTGGAAATGGGGACTCCGAATGCGAACGACCTGCCTCTTTGAACCCCGCGCAGTTCCCCCATTGCTATGCAACTCTTGACGAGAAATCTCGCTTTAAATGTTGCGCTCTGAAGGGATGATTTGAACTTTGGGTTTGAAATTTATAGCCCAAATGGGGGCCACATTGAGTTGCAATTCACTTTGATCACGTGGCGTAGGTATCCACATGGCAAATGCACTCCTCGTGCCAAAAAGCGAACCGGCAACATTCACCACGTTTGAGGTTACAACCCCCAAAGACACCCTACTCTAAGTTGCACGTGCAACAAAATTTGGGCTTACGCCTTTTCACAAGGTAAAAATCGTGCACTGTCTCTATTTTTTCGCGTTTTTTTCCCTCTGAGTATATTTTATATTCATACTGGCCAGCATTAATTTCTTCTAGATTGGCAGTTTCTAGTTTAGGAAACCTTTTTGTCGCCAACCTCTTTGCGTTTATATCACCAACTTTAGTGTACTCAAAACCATACAAAGCACCTACTCACCATTCTGTTCAAAGCCCCGCAACGTCTGCAAGGTCTTTTAATTCTAAAGTTATACACCTCACAGGCGCTAATGTAACCCCTGATTCTTCGGGCCCACCCGACATTATTTTTTATAACAGTTTTTTTATTTTAATTTCCAAAACAATGTGTAGGTAAACACATTTTACGACTTTTCCTGTTTTGTCTGTGATCTTATATTAAATGACCGACCCCTCCCCCAAAGCTTTTTTAAACGTATATTAGGGATTTTATAATTTCATAATCCAAATATGCACTTTCCCTGGCGAAGAGCTTTAAAACATTGAGGGCTTTCCCTCATTAATTTTCATCAGTGCTCAGCTCATCTAAATGAACATAGAGTAATGAATTTAATGCAAGAAACGAGCGGGCTATCCCCCCGAAAAGTATTTGTCTGGGGTACTCTAATCTTTTGATTGTCAGCTGCAAACTAACATTTTAGCTAGCTAGCTATCAAATAGTAACCTACTTCTTCTTCGGCTTGAAATGTTAACATTTTTTAGATTTGCATTGTTAAGTTTGAGAGTAATGTCTATACTCATTGCTTATTTAATGAGCAAAAACCCGTAATAACCATCAGGTATTGTTTAAATGGCTAACTTCGTCTCCTGAATTTGTCAACTTTAGAATCTTATTATTGTTCTTGGATTCAGTTATTTAAACCATAACGACTTTGTAAAAAATTTCATGGAGGGCAACCCTTCGGGTTCCGCATTCGTTATCAATAGCATACTCAAAAACGAAGGGCGGTCTTGGTTGTTTTTTGTTTACAAACATTTTTTAAAACAAATTAAAAATGAGTGCATTTAAATATACTAATGCAAAATATTCTGTTGGGCCGCACTACAAACTTAAAAATATAACAACTGACACCCTCACATTTTTGTGACTCAGTCTGACCCCTTTCAAGTAAAGGTGAGTACTCCATTGAAGACTATCTTAACCCTCCTATTAAAAACGACCACATCGCAAAAATGTGGTTCAGTCATCCGATGCAGTTTTATCAGAACCAGTTAAACTTTGCTGTGTTTTGTGCAACAACTGGTGTGGAGTGTCGAAAGCTGATCATCTAAATCACCTATCCTTTGGTGAGGTCAGTGTATAGATTTCATTTTTATTACACCTTCAGACGTATTTTGACTGAACTGCAAGCGCCATTACCAAATGACAAACCGTTTAATCCATTCAGCAACCGAATAGACATGAAGGCTTTGAAAGGATCTGTACCGAATTCAATATTAATGTTAAGACAGACTTAGACAAAAGTTTGGGTCTTAATCATGGCTTAGCACCCTTTTATTTTGGGGTGTGCACAGAAAGTAAACTATGTCTGGAATCCTCCTTTCACATCTTTCTCTTCAGGCACAGCTGTTCACCCGGTCCATAAGCAAGAGCAAAAACACATGGACAACATTTATCTTAGACACTTCTAAGGGCCTAACTAAAGCAGGGAAAAGAACGAATAAACGACTCCATTTGTACTTACGTTTGGTGTTTGCTAGGGTCGCAAGCACAAACAAGATCGAGCATACTGATCCTTCTAAGGCTTTACGCGCAAAAACAATACTTAGCAAATTTAGAGGACCCATTAATTCTACAGTTGAAATTTTCCTTCAAGTATTAAAAGGTACCAAAATGTTTTACAATTTGCAAGATCGAAAGAGACTTGCTGTTGGCACTGGTTTATACATGCGCCTTCTGACCTCAGACTCCAGATAGGTACAATAAAAAACTACAATAATAAAAATCCTTGTGGCAGGCAATGAACAGAAGGTAGGAAAAACGACATAAATTCTGAGCCAGTAATATTACAAACAAAAAAAACAAGAGGACCCCCCAAGATTAAGTCACCCAATCCCCGGGGCCCAAAGCCCAACGACTGGTGAAGACCGAAAGCCAAAAAAAATAATGACCATGAATATAAAAAAGACAGCACTTTTTTTGGGATTAACGGGCCTAGTTTACTCCTTCTTTATTTTACTTAAGAGTAACCCAACTATTAAGAGAAACTAATGCCCATAAGTGCTCGGGCCATAAAGCCAACTACTTTGCTTGCAGTAGACAAAAGCCAGCTAACAACGCCCCCTAATATACCAGTAAAGAGTCTATAGCTTTACCGGCTAATTTTTTTAATAAACTCGCAAGATATCAAGTTGTTTTTTTACCCATGATTTATCAGGCGGCGATGGAGGCGATGCGGGGGAGGCACGGACTTTGACCACCGCCGCCTGTAATAGCCACACCAGGTACTTATTGCAAAACCTAAGGCTGTTATAACGCTTGCTAATGTGACACCCTGCTCTCTAAACAGTGTTCGTATTCGTTCTGGGTAGCGTTGTGTCTTCATATAAAAATTTTTTGGGTATTTCTCTTATTCTGTTCACTTTAGTTCGTAATTGTTCCGGTTTGTAGACAACACTTCTAGTCCTGCTGATCTTTCTTGTTCAAGATCTTTTAGTCTTTGGGGTTTTTCTTTCTTAATATCATGTCCTAAATGGAGTCGTCAGCCTCAACGATTTTTTCTTTTTCTCTTTTTATATGCTCATCTAGTTCACCCAGTTTTGCTAAATTGTTTGTTAATTCACCTCTGATGCTTCTCAAAGCAAGATCAAGGCCGTTATTTCTCGCATGGGCAGCGGGGGGATCGTGTATGTTTTTAATGCTGTTTCTTCTGAAGAACTGGTTTCTGCTTCTATTTCATTTATTATTTTGTCTGCTGGGTTTATTTAAATCTTTAAATTCTATGTTTGTATTTGGTTATCTGTTGGGAGTCTTGTAGTGTGTTTTGAAGTTAGCAACTGCCTCCCATCTAATTTGGGTTTTGTAAAGCCAAGGCGATTCGTTCGCTCACACTGAGCTTTGTTTAATTGTAGTCATGCTTACAAACTTGATGGGTCTCGTTTATACGTAATCCAAACACGTTCTCCTTTGTCGTTTTTCAAATACAAATGTTTATCTTTTAGTTCAAAATCATCAGGGTATATAGTTTCGGAGTTCTATCCTAAACTTTGGTATAATGATCTGACCTTACTTTCTGTTAATTCACGCTTTGCCACCCTTCTACTAATTCATCATGCATGAGAGCACCGAGCGATGCCGTGTCAAAGGAGTCATTTCACTCATGTCTCCAGGATCAAAAACATCATAATCTTCATCTTCAATTCCTGCCATGTTTTTAAATAATAACTTTTTATTTGTTTTATAAAAAAAAATGTCACAAGCATATGGCTCAATTCTTGACCCGCATAGAAGACTGAAAGAGCCCTTTGGCGTGAAGGGAAATAAACGGAATATTACTGTTCCAAATAATCCATCACTATTGATGCAGATCAATCTACTGTCAAATTTCCAGACCTAGGAGCGGATGAAGTGATTGTGCCAGGCTCTGCGCAAATTACTTTCAAAATAGAACTCGCATCAGAAACAGACCCAAACAGGACAGTTGTCCAGAATCTGGGACGGGCAATCGTTAAGAAAATTCTATAAAACTTGAGGGGCAAGAAATATTCTTTACACAATGCAGACATATTTAACCTATTCTGATTTATGGCTAACCGAGAATGAAAGGCTGATCTTGCGTTTCAAGGAATAGAAAATAATGAAGCACTAAAACACAGAATAGGCGCTGCAGATGCTAAAGACGGTAACAAGTATGTAGCTGTAAGTTATGCGTTTGGAAATCGCTTTTCCATACCCCTAGATTTTGAATTGTTAAAATCGCATGCACCATACTTTCAAGGAGCATTAAAAGACAGATTTCATACGAACTAACTTTAATGAATACAGGCGCGTTATCAAATCATCAGACACCGAAGCAAAGTACAGCATTTCTGACATCTCGTTAGAGTTTGACGTGTTAGCAACCCTAATTTAGCAAGGCGATTGAGCAGCAATATCAGTCAAAATTAGCAATATATTACGAAAGAGTGATTCATCACACAACATATCCCAAAAAAGGCAGACACTATATGGAATTTTAGTTTTAGCGCCACAGCAAATCGCTTAAAGGTATTTTATTGCTGTGTTGAAGATGAAAAAGAACCATTCAAAAGACAAAGTGAAAAGTTATTAATCCAAACATAACGAAAGTACAATGTTCGATTGAGGGCAGTCCTAAACCAAATCTACGCTAGCGGGCTTAGGCCTTATCAGCATTTTGACGAAATAAGAAAATTGTTTGGGGGTGGGAGGTGTAGAAGTCCAACAGTAGACCTTGTGTCTAAAGATCTACACCTTCACAATGTTAGGCCTTGACGATTATTAACAACGAAATACGGTTTATGGATTGACCTAAGGTCAACAGAGGATAATCAGTTACATGGAAGCGGGAGAACGGTTAAAGACGAAATAAACATTCAATTGAATAAAGAAAAAGATGCTGATAAACCACTTAATGTACATTTGTTTTTTAATATATGATGCGCAGCTGAATATTCAAGATAACAGATTAAAAGATATACAATACTAAATTATTTTTTTTATTTTTTTTATTTTTGTTCAGCATTATCCAAAAGTACCTAAAGAAGAGATAGCAGGCACCTCTGCCGCTATAGAAAGCCCTGACATAAAAACCTCAGATTAACCAACATTACACAGATGCAACAAAAACTAGAGCAGGACCTTTCAAAATACAGCAAAGCCAAACGAAGTATTCTGCTACCTTTATGCTGTTACTTATGTTAATACTGGAGCATCGACTATTAATGCTGCATCGGCAGGAACAAGTGTAGGTCTCTTAGCAACAGTGTTGGTGCACCCGCAGCTTTACCTCTAGGCGGTTTGTCTTAGCTCTTGGCCTGTGTTCATTAGCTGTAGGTGCTGCTAGCAAAAAAATAAAAACTAAACTCCAAAAGCACACAGCTATGGTTCAACTAATAACAGCTAAACTTAGTTCCTTCAAACTGATAATAAATAAAGCACTAGCTGACTCAAACATCACAGATGAAAGAATTTAGTCGTTTACAGGCCGATTTTGATGACTACAAAAGACAAAAGTTTGATCGTCAAAGAAAGGCAAGGACAAGTTTTTCTCAACAGCCAGACACCGAGCAGATAAAAAAGGATGTTTAAAAAAAGTAAACGAAACATTAAACTCTGTTCTAAACAGCTCACATAACAACGCCAAAGGGTGTTTATACTTTAGTTTATGAGTCCAAGCACACAAAGACCGTTGATATTGATTCTGATTAATTTTTTTAATTTAAATAAATATTTTGAGTTAGAAAAGAAACTCAGCATGGATGAGATATATGAAGGTCCAGAACGAATTGTTTGAAGCAATGCTTAAGAAAGAAATTTATCAAAAGCTTTAAAGATATCATCTAGAAGTCATTGATTCAGCAAACGTACGGGCAAGTGTTGTTCACCTATTTCTCAGTTCCAGGTAAACTAACAATAGACCCGCCAGTTAAAGTAATGTTAGCTGTTTTAATCGACTAGTAACAAATAAATGAAGAAAATCTAGAAGTCTGGGTCTCAACTAAACAGCAACTATTCTTTCTCGTAATGACTTAACACTTGGTTGGGCAGACCAGCTGCTTACACAGTTTGATGTGGCCGCTGAAGAAGCCAAAATGAGAGGCTCTGGTTGGTCAGAGGGGCGAAGTCATAGAGATCAGATTAAAACAGGCTAAGAATGCGCCGATTGTAGGCAATCTTACATTCCACTACCTCCAGCAATAGTTGCAAAAAGAGCAGTTCTAAACATAAAGAATACAGACAACAAATGTTTTATGTGGTGTGTTCTCGCAAGGCTGCATTACGTCCACAAAAACGCAGAGAGAGTGTCTAACTATCACCCTTACATCATGATCTTAACTTTAGCGGAATATCCTTCCTGTTAGCGTGGACAAAATTGATCAGATGAAGAACAAAACAAACCAATAACTGTTAAATGTACACATGGGATGAGGAAACAAATCTACTGCCCATTAAAGTGACTAAGAATAGTCCATCGATTGGCGAACCAGACAAAAATCATGTGGACTTACTACTGATGTTTTCACCAGCAGGGCTACCACATACACATTAATACGAACAATGAGTAGACTAATGCAGCATACTTCAAAACATGGCGCAAACAAGAATTCTGTAGAAAATGTTTAACAAGAATTCCATCCGCTCAAGCCGCAAGCGAGCATAAGAAACATTGTATCGGCCCAGTTGACTGTAATACAGAACCAATACGCCCCCAGAAGGCAGTAAAGTTAGTTTTAAGAACTGGAAACGGATGCAAACGAGCCCATATGTTGTTTACGCAGACTTCGAATCACTCATTGTTCCTTATGAAGGACCAACCCCACAGAAACTTCCTAAAACAGCCTTAGTGAGTATCATCAGATTGTTCATTTGCTTCATCGTTGTCAGGTCGGATGCGCCCATTCAAAGCCAGAATTGTATAGAGGACGAGATGCGGCTAAAAGATTTTTAAGAGCGCATGCAGCAATTGCGTAATGACTGTCTAATAATCTGAATTATCTGAAATCATGATGACGCCTGAAGACCAACAACAGTATGACTCAGCCACTCACTGTTGGATTTTTGGTTTAGGTCTCTCATCAGGCGCGGCGAATCCAACAGTAAGAGACCATGATCACATTAGTGGGAAGTTCAGAGGTGCAGCACACAACAACTGCAAATCTTCAACTAAAGGTTGACCCAAAGACATGGAAATTACCCATCTTCTTTCATAACTTGCGAGTTACGACTCTCACCTTATAATGCAAGCATCGGCGCGACAGGACGACAGGGACGACAGGGACTCCAGATAACATGCATTGCACAGTCATCGGAAAAGTACATGTGTTTCACTTTAATAACATGTCTTTTTATGACTCTATGCAACACATGATGGGTTCATTAGAGTCGCTGGCTATGTCCTTAAAGTCCTGCCCAATAACAGAAGAATATTTTGACCCAACTCTTGTTAGAAAGGGCGTTTACCCTTATGAGTACATGAACAGTTGGCAAAGGTTTGACGAAGATACACTTCCGCCTAAAGACGCGTTCTTTTCTAGTCTTAGAGGAAAGGGCATCATGATTCTGATTACCAGTGCAGCATGCCAAGAAGCGTGGCAGAAGTTAGAGTGTAAAACGATGGGAGACTATCATGATTTATACTTGATGGCTGACGTTTGTTTGTTGGCGGACGTCTTTGAAAATTATAGAAAGACCTGTCATGAAACATTATAGCCTGGATCCCGCGCATTACATTTCTGCGCCCGGGATGAGTTGGGATGCTTTCTTAAAGTTTACTGGAGTACAGATTGATTTATTGTCTGACCTGCCAATGATTCAGATGATTGAAAACGGATTGCGTGGAGGAATTAGTATGGCATCGCATCATTACTGTAAAGCAAACAACAAATACCTAGATGATTATGATCCAAGTAAAAGGTCTAACTATCTCATGTATTTAGATGCAAACAATCTGTATGGATGGGCTATGGCGCAATCACTTCCGTTACGTAACTTTAAAATGTACACAGAAGACAATCCGAAAAATATTCAAAAGGCATTAAAGTGGTTGAGCAGTTTGACGTCAGATCAACAGCGTGGTTTCATTCTAGAAGTTGATTTAGAATATCCTCATAACTCCATGACCTGCATAATGACTATCCATTAGCAGCAGAAAGCCTAAAGATGAATCCAACAGAGCCACCTAAACTTGTGCCTAATCTTCGGGCAAAAAAATTATGTCTGTCATTACAGACTTCTACAATTTTATTTAAGACATGGTTTGAAGTTGACAGCTGTTCATCGTATAATTGCTTTTGATCAAGAACAGTTCATGAAGCCATACATCATGAAGAACACCGATCTCAGAACTAAATCCACAGATGCTTCAGAAAAAGACTTTTTCAAGCTGACGAACAACAGCTGTTTTGGAAAGACTATGGAGAATCCGCACAAGCGTAAAGATGTCAGATTGTTACCAAAGAGAATGAAGCAATTAAGCTGACTTCAAAACCAAATTAATCAGGACTTCAGAAGATTCCAATGATCAGCTTTTTGGCATAATAATGAAAAAAAAGAAAGTCAAATTGACAAGCCTGTATTTATTGGGTTTACTGGTTTAGAATTATCAAAGCTTTTGATGTTAAATTTCTTTATGACTACTTTAAACCCTTATATCCAGAGTCCAGAGTACTTACACAGATACAGATAGTTTTGTTATAGATATCCCTACTGAAGACATCTATAAAGACATGGAAATAGAAGTAGCTAAAGGGCATGCGGGATGGTATGACACATCTGATACAAAGATCACCTTTACATTCAACTGTTAATAAGAGGTTTTAGGAAAGATGAAGGATGAATTATCTGGAGGGGTGATTAAAGAGTTTATTGGTTTAAGGTCGAAAATGTACAGTATTTCGAGCCAGGAGAAAACCATTGAGAAAGCAAAAGGAATATCTCGCAGTGTTGTGCAGTCAAACATATCGCATGACAACTACAAAGAAGCATTGTTCAATAAACATACTTTTCATCATGACAACGTAAAACTACGATCTAATCTACATGAGATCAACACAACAGTTGTAACAAAAAAGTCCTCGACAGCACCAACACAAAACGAGTATTTAATAATCCAAGTTTTCATATGCAATTGGACACTGGAGAACGGCATAATTATATATCTTCTTCATATTTCCTCCTCAAATTTGTTTATAAGCCCAGTCATATCATATTTTTCCTCAAGTTTTATTATAAGCTCAATCATATCATTATCCAATTCAGACAAATTTTTTCTCATGTTTGCTTGATGTGCTCGAATTTTTTTTATTATTTCAAGATATTCTTTTCCCCATATTGATAATCAAAATTTGGGATTTTGGGTTGTAGGCGATCTGGATGTTTTAGCATGTGCCGATGAATCCACACAAATGTTTCCTTAATAGAAGAAGTCGTATCAATGATTCCCGTATTAATTCCAAGGTCTCTCCTTTATCATTCTTGTTTCATTCTGCACTTCCTTCTGAGCTTCCATTTTATGTAAATTAAAAATAATTAAGCAACGGAACTGTGTTTGGTGGGATTATCTGCAGTTCTTCCTTCACAAAAGGTCTTTGAGGAGCTGGTTGTTTTGTTGTGTCAGTTTCTCGTAAATAATACACGGCAGATTCATTTTTACAATTCTTTTTATTTCATATGGATCAACACTCCAAACTGGATCGGTTGCCCTGATGCGAGTGTCCTTTTCTGCTTCCCCCGGTAAATAAAGGTACCTTACTTTTAAACCAAACGGTAATAGTTTGCTGGTTGTACTGGGTCTTCAGCAACATTTATTGTTTGTTTTTTGATTGCTTGTACTGTTTTAGCCCCGTTAATTTAATTCTTCATTATTCATTGCGCGCAAAACTGAGGGCAGTCTTCTAACCCATTCTGTGTTGCGAGAATTGTCAATAAGCTCTCTGTGATACTGGTAAGAAAAAAGTCTTTCAGCTAACTGTTTGTTAAAGTTTTCAACTAAAGCCTGTGATCTGTGAACTCCCTGGAATGCCTCTTTTAAATGGTAACTCTATGTTTCAACATAATTAAATTCACTTGACCTTTAAATTCTTTTCCTTCATCGACTTGAATCAGGGCGGGGGTAATTTTAAAGGACCTCGTTGTATATCATTTTGTATGGCAACAGCAACAGCAGAAGCACTCTTTTGTGTTAATGGTTCCGCATCTTTGTATCTTGAAGCCATGTCAATGACTGTAAGTGCTACTTAAATCTTTTTCGTCTAATCGCATCATGGGGTAAATATAGAAGGTCCATTGAGGGGTTCTTTTGGGTGTTGTATTCACAAAGTTGGTCTCTGTATTGTTTAGGCGCTGGAAAATAAATTTTGCCAGATTGCTTGTTTAGAAAAACCATTCTTTTGCTGTTTGTTCACTGACTCCCACTGCTTGGCTTAGCTTTTTAATTTGCCGTGATTCCCTTCCAATATCCTTTTGGCGAATAATAGATTTTGTTCATTTTTATTCAGCCAATTTTATGTGAAACAAAATACACAACAGTCATACCAAAGGCAATAAACCGTTTCTTGCATCTTTTGTTTTTCTGATGGTTGATAAAAGTCACTAAATTTTTTGTCAGGGGCAATGTCTCGATTGGTTTGCCCGTTTACTAATAATACTCTTTTATTGCTTGATCAACATCTTAAATGTGTAAGCTGCATGTCCCTGTTTTTTCGTTTGTCGTTAATAAAATCTAACTGCTCAATTCTTCTGCTTTTCATAGTAATTTTGTGCGCAGCTAGTTGCTCCAAGCTTTGTTATTCTTTTTCTCTCGCCATCATCCCGTAGTTTACTAAATGCGTAATTACTTCCGCAAAAAACAAGGCATTCACCACAGCACCGCCTATCATCATTACGAGTGAAGCCATTTTTTATAAATGATTTTTTTTTACATATTGATACTGTCTGGAATTATTCCTTGCTTAACTAGAAAATCTTTCATAGCAAATGAAGCTGTATAATAGCAATCATTTTTGGGCTGAGTCTTCAGAGTCTAGTTTTGCCAAGATCTGCTGTTTTATTTTTAAACAAGTTTTTACCAAAGCACGTGTATCCTACACTAGACCTCCAATAACAGCAGAATGGTATACAAGGTTGGTAACAGTTTCTTCGGTGCTCATTTTTAAAAAATAAATAATTTATAATTAATAAAAAACATGAACAGCAACGATCTACTAAACCTTCCTGAACTTGTGATTACAAATGATCAAGTTGATGACCAAGCTATTATGCCCAAAAAGGAAAGGTTGTATTCTTGGCGGCGTGTGAAAAACAAAACAGTACCTGGGAAATGAATTCACCCATAGAACAGATTCAACAGATGTCGCCACAAGACATTGTAAAGTATCATAACGGGTATAAGCGCCTAGGGTCGAGAATGTAAAAAGTGTGGGGCAAACGGTTCTTAGTTTGTTCACTAAACTAAGTGGGCCGATTTGTTCCCATTGATTCTGTACAAATTTTATGTATGATTTAACGCAGGATCCATTTTTAAAACAAAGCCCCTTAGAGTATCTGGGCTGTGATCTGTATTACAGATTTGGAACATTACTATCGCCATTAATCAGGGGATTAATTACTTTTAATCATATAGATTTTGTTTCCCTTAAAAATGACCGAGCCAGAAAATCAGCAGAATCAGGAAACATTGAATCAGAAAACATTGAATCAGGTGGAGAAAGTGACCAGTAAAAAGCCCCCTCATCCTGGGCGTGTTGCAGCAGGAAAAAAATTAGCAAAAGTGGAACAAACAATAAAAATTTAAAATTACAAGCACATAATATAACTCATAATGAAAAAGTGCTAGAGTCGCAGCCAGTTGTTTCAATGCCAGCTATAAAAACACCAGAACAAGAACAAGTTAAATTCAAGACCTACAACAACAACAGGGTTGCCTACACCCCCAAAAGGGTCTTCAAGGAATTTTCTTAAAGGTGTCATTTTTGGCGCATTTGGGGCTGGGGGTGGTTTATTACGGTATAAAATAAATAAAACAAAGACAGCAAAAACCAAAGCAGTCAAAAAAATCTCAACCGCTAAATACAGAAGTCGAACACAAAAGCATGCCAGAACCGCCAACAACAAAGTTTATTTTGATCCATTTGTGATGCATTAATATTTCAAGAACTTAATAAATATCAATACTGCAATCCTAACATACTGGATTGGTTTTTGATTTATTATAAATGAATTTGTTTCTTTGATAAAAATAATCATGACGGATTATTATTTGTTAAAATGATGGAGTCAATAAATAAAGACATGGAGTCTATAAAAGACATTTCCATAGACCAATTTTAATCAATGCGGTTGCTTACGATGTAAGAACTTCATTAAGATCTATGCTGACCAATCTCGCGCCAAGGACGCTGACAAGACATCCTCGACGATGATGCGTTTTTTTGAGGCGTGTGTGTACTATATTAGACATCTACTATTTAAGATAAAAACATAGATTGTATTGTTTTTTTTCTGATAATTATAAGATAACTTAAAAACTTGGTTGTACTTAGAGATGACTTAATTACGATCTTGAGGGGATTTAAGTTAAGAACTTGAGGTGTCTTGATCAAGTTTCCCGAGGTGACTAGAGTAAGAACTTAGAAGTGACTTGGGTGACTTGAGGAAGACTTGAGTAAGAACTTTGAAGTGACTTGAGTAAGAACTTGAGGATGACTTTAGGACGACTTGAGTAAGAACTTAGAAGTGACTTGGGGTGACTTGAGTTAAGAACTAAAGTGCTTGAGTGTGCGCATGCGTGGGGTGCGGTGGGCGGGGGGGGTGGGGGGGTGCATGGTGTGTGTGTGCGCGCACCTTTGTTTATTTATAAGAAAACGGAAAGTCCAGAATAGATATAGTTTATTATCAGTAAAACAACAAAACAACAACAATGACAGCAGCGACAACAACAACGATACAACATAATACAAGCACCCATCGCACGCACACACATGCTCAGTGGAACGGGCCCCACCCCAAAACCGCTCTTGAAGAGCAACTTTGGCAAATTTAAACCAAGCGAACCCACTGGGAAGACCTGACTTCGCAGTTATGGATGGTGAGGTGGGATGCGTGGGTGGGGGTGGGCGGGTGGGGGTGTGGGGGGGGTGCATGCATGGGGTGGGGGTGGGGACGTGCGTGCGTAGTGGGGGTGTGAAGGGGTTACCCCTTAGTGGCCCCCACATAGCAAGTACAGGCAGTACCGCAGCCCTCTTGCTACTAAAATAAGGCGTTTCACGGCAAAGAACGCCTATTTATAGCAAGGCGGATTTTAAACCCCAGCCCTCTTGCTACTAAAAAAAGGCGTTCACGGCATGAACGCCTATTTATAGCAAGGCTGATTTTACCGCACCCTCTTGCTACTAAAATAAGGGGTTTACGGGATGAACGCCTATTTATAGCAAGGCTGATTTTACCGCAGCCCTCTTGCTACTAAAATAAGGCGTTCACGGCATGAACGCCTATTTTATAGCAAGGCTGGGTTTTACGCAGCCCTCTTGCTATGAAATAAGGCATTCACGGCATGAACGCCTATTTATAGCAAGGCTGATTTTACCGCAGCCCTCTTGCTACTAAAAATAAGGCGTTACACGGCATGAACGCCTATTTATAGCAAGGCTGATTTTACTGCAGCCATCTTGCTACTAAAATAAGGCGTTCACGGCATGAACGCCTATTTATAGCAAGGCGGATTTTACTGCAGCCCTCTTGCTACAAAATAAGGCGTTCACGGCATGAACGCCTATTTATAGTAGCAGTCAGCAAGGCTAATTATCAGTCTTCTTGCACAAGTTAGACCACCGGAGTAACAAGCACTGTGTAAGAAAGGAGTCATTTCTTGAACACTTTCAAAGGTTTTAGTTTTATCAAATGGTTCGGAAGGCAGCTCACAAAGCTGTGTTTTCAAATATTTGTCAAGATCTTCAACTGATAGTTCCGTTTTTTGCTAAGGAAACAAAAACAAAATGCTTCCCCACCTCAAAAACTTTGTCATGGCCTCATGATAAACAATGTGTTTTTTCACAAGATTGGTCTGTTGATCAGAAAGTTTTTCTTGCGAAGATAACAACAGTTCAGGCATTTCTTCAGAAATAGTAGACGTCACTTCCAGCACTGGCAGAAAGCATTGAAACATCACTTCCCTGACTCGCCATGTTTTTAACAAACACAGCTTCTCTCTCCGATTCTAACCAGCATACGACTGCACAGCACGCCTGTCAAAGTAGCTCTGGCCTGGTTGCTATAACACAAAGCGTCACGTGATTTAAGCTCAGCACTTGATTTGATAAGAGGCTACACGCAGTAAACATGTCTAAAACTGTTTTGGTCAGGCAGTTTTTGATACAACGTTATATATAATCTCTACGTTTAATGATATGATGTGTAGTACGTTAGTATGTTTTGACTATGTTGTGTACACAGACATTCACGTGCGTGCGCGCGCGTGCGCGGATGGCGCGCGCGCGCGCGCACACATGCACGGATCACATTAATGGGCACGTGTGTGTGTGGGGGGGGGGGGGGGAGGGGGGGAGGGGGAAGGAAGGGAGAAAAAGCGTAAGTTGCTTCTGCTGTGCTGATCCACTGCGCTCCGTGAAGATGTATCAGCTGAACTGTTATCAGGTGGCTTTTGGCACCCAGCACAGCCGGGCGGGGGGCGCGAGCGCGCATGCATGACCACTTTGAGTAATTGATTTGTTATGGTTGATGTTGTTGAATGCTGTTGCTTTGAAGGTATCGTTAATCTAAAACAAAAGTCCTGTGAATTCGTAAAGAGCTGAAATGTACTTAGAGCTTCTTTTTAATTTAATTTATTTATTTTTTTATTTATTTTTTTTTCCGTGTGTGCGCTGGGGTTGGGTGGGGGTGGGTGGGGAGGGGGTGGGGGGAGGGGGGTGCTTCACAACAAAATGCACTGGAGCGTACACAATTCCTTGCTGCAGGATCACTCTCTCTCTCTCTCTCTCTCCTCTCTCTCTCTCTCTCTCTCTCTCTCTACTCTCTCTCTCTCTCTCTCTCTCTCTCTCTCTTCTCTTCTCTCCTGTGTGCTCACTCGCGTGCTGAAATTCCTCGGTGCATAGATACATCAATATGTGAAAGTGTAATTTTCAAGCACGGGACACTTGCGCATGATGTCAATGGTGTGAATTGATGTCACTGGAGTAGACGGCTATATGTTTTTCTTCGTTCAATTTGTATCATTATTAGTATTTTGTTTTGTTGTATTCTTGCGCCTTCCACTTCCTAGCGTTGGTCAAGCAATTTTTGACTTATTGTTGGATATACCCTGTATGTTTAGTTAGTATGAGATTTCATACGTTAGTATGTTGGGTCATGTTTTTGATCTTAGTTGTTCATTTGTCAGTTGTTGTGTTCAGCATAACAGAAAACCATAGGCACACATTAGAGAATGAGAAGTCTACAAAGAAGTAACTATAATTGAACAGGTATGGATTCTATTCCAATGTCATCCTTGAACTGCCAGGGTCTCGGGGATATCAAAAAAGAAAGGATGTGTTTCAGTTTTTAAGACAAAAACAGTACTCTATTTATTTTCTACAAGACACACATTTCACACAGAAATTAGAACGCCAAATAAGAAGTGAATGGGGATACGAGTGTGTTTTTGCTTCTAACAATACTAGATCAAGAGGCGTGGCAATACTCTTCAATAATAACTTTGAATTCAAAATAAAGAAATTAATTAAAGATGTTCAGGGTAATTACATAATACTGGTTATTATACAATGGGAAAAGATTTAATCTTGGTGAATATATATGGACCAAATAAAGATGATCCTTCCTTCTTTGAAAACATACAGTTGAAAGTAGAAGAATTAAACATAGCCGACATAATAATAGCCGGAGACTGGAATTTGGTTCTTAACCCTAGTATTGACTATCAAAATTATAAACATATCAATAACAGACATGCGCAGGAAGCAGTTACTGAAATGATGACAAAACTAGAGCTAGTTGATATATGGAGGGAGTTGAATGAAGACACGAGACGGTATACATGGAGAAGACTAAAACCCTTCCAACAAAGCAGGCTAGATTTCTTTTTAGTGTCTGATACATTAATCACCAATATTGAAGATGCTGATATCTTATTTGGATACAAAACAGATCACTCTTTGGTATATGTAAACATTGCTTTTAGAAAAGAAGACAGACATAAAGGTTTTTGGAAATTTAACTTCACTTTTGAGAGATAAGATATATGTAGACCTTACTAATGAAAAGATTGAAGAAATTAAGGAACAATATGCGCTACTACCATACAGTAGAAATTCTCTTGATATAATCCCAAACAATCAAATTCAGTTCTCAGTTTTCAGACCAGTTATTCTTAGATACTCTGATTATGGAAATAAGAGCAGAAACAATAACATTTAGCATTCATAAAAATAAAATCATAAATGAGAAAGAAAAACACATTGAAAAAGAAATTCAAGCTTTGGAAAGCAAAACTCCTTTATTGGAAGCGGACGTGGCAACCTGAAAAAGAACAAAAGATGAATTGAATGAGATTAGGAAAACAAAGATGGAAGGAATAATAGTAAGGTCCAGGGCAAGATGGGCGTCACAAGGGGAAAAAGTTAACAAATACTTCTGCTCACTGGAAAAAAGAAACTTTGTAAGCAAAAGAATGCTAAAACTAGTCACGAACAAAGGAACTACTCTAACAGAAACGGACCTTATGTTAGAAGAAACAAAGAACTATTTTAAAAATTTATATGCAGAAAAGAAAGTAAAAGATATTGAAATTGAAAAATATGCCAATAATCTACCCAAACTAACTCGAGCAGAATCCGATGAGTTGGAGGGACCAATTACCTTAGAGGAAGCTACTAAAGTCTTAAAAACATGGAGAATGATAAAAGTCCTGGGACAGATGGTATGACAGTATTTTTTTTTAATTCTTTTGGAGACAATTGGGGGATTTTGTTGTGCGTTCATTAAACGAGGGATACAATAAAGGCGAAATGTCTAAACACAAAAAGAAGGTATAATAATTTGTTTACCAACAGGAGATAAGCCACGAGAATACATAAAGAACTGGAGACCAATTTCACTTCTAAATGATACTTATAAAATTGCTTCTGCCTGTATTTCAGGTAGAATAAAATCTGTTTTACCCCAAATCATAAATGAGGACCAGTCAGGTGTCATTCCCGGTAGATACATAGGAGACAGTTTAAGAACCATATATGATGTCATTCACTATTTAGAGGTGAACCGCTTTCCTGGGTTATTAGTATCTGTCGATTTCGAAAAAGCATTTGACTCTGTTGACTGGTCATACATGAGTAGGGTTCTACGTGCTTTCGGTTTCGGAAAAGGAATACAGCAATGGATATTATCTTTCTATGAAAGATAAGGTCTTATGTTATAGTGAACGGGAAGGTTTCTTCAGGATTTTCCATTGGAAGAGGATGCCGACAAGGTGATCCTATATCTCCCTATTTGTTCGTTTTATGTGCCGAAATACTAGCAAACAAAATAAGGCAAGATCAAGATGTTAAAGGCATCAAAATAAACAATACAGAATTCAAGACAAATCAGTTTGCAGATGACACCACCTTCACACTGGAAGGAGATAAGAAATCATATGAAAAGTTGTTCACAGATCTCTACAACATACATACAACTAATACAAGAATAATGTTAATAATGCATAGAATATAATTCCCTTCTTTTTGCGTGTTGTCCGTGACCTTGGGCATCAAATGGAACAATAAGACTGAAATATGATTATGTAACGTATTTTCTCTAAATGTCATGATGCATTAATGAGGACACTATGTGACATGTTACATGACTTTGTTTGATGTTTGTAAATAATGTCGCTGTTGTCCAGTGAAATACTTTCTTTATGTGTGCCAATTAAAAAAAAATATGCACATGTTTGACAAGCCTTTATTTCTTCTCAACACAATATATGCAAAAGTCTTTGAATGGCACGGCTTAAAAATAGCCAATATGGCATCTTATGTTTCATGCACAAAACTATTCACAATGCCCTCCCGATTTGGAATGAATGGTGATCCAGAGTTCGTGTTCGACACCCAGACTGGAATTATTTTCGTAATATGCGCGTCGGTCACTAGCAGCAAAGAACCATTATTCTTGCGGTATAATGCAACACGATTGGTACCATCAACTTTCAGAACGGAATCATTTTGTGTCTTAATGAATGATGACGACTTTCCTGCTAATATGGAAGGGCTACATAGAGGGGAAACGTAACAAAAATAATGTGCATTGAGATAGAAACCACGAGATAGCGATTAGAAAGTGTGTGTGAGTGTGTGCGTGTGTGTGTGTGTGTGTGTGTGTGTAAGAGAGAGAGAGAGAGAGAGAGAGAGAGAGAGAGAGAGAGAGAGAGAGTAGAGAGAGAGAGAGGAGAGAGAGGAGAGAGAGATGTAATCGAAGATTCATTATCACATCAAGATGATGAGAAATGAAAAAGCACTAAAACCACATGCAAGAGAAAGAATTGAAGTTAACAGCCTTATTTGGACTTAAAAGTAAAGAAACGTGACATGAAAAATCTGTAAGTAAGAGAACAAAGAATACGTGTAAGTAAATAGCCATAACCACATTGGCAGGAAAAGTCATACCGCTACAGTAGATAAAAGAGATGTAACCAGCCATCAGAATACCAGAAAGAAGACACAGCCAAACAGGTGTCCACATCAGAAGGAAGAGATACAGTGTGGCTTTTTCATTGTTTAATATCCCTCGTTCTGGCTCCACCAAGCATAGCCATCCCCAGAGGGGCATTAGTCCGCTGTGTGCTATCAATAATAAGCCACCGGGACACGTTCCGTCAGAGAACATTGCAACGATGCGTTGCCACTTCGTTTCAATGGTCTTGAGAATTGTTTTAGATAATCTTACACATGACACTATTCAAGTCCTCTGTTGATGACAGCGAAGTGCTGACCTTTAGTAAGATCGAACAGATCCGAGATCAGCACTTTGCACAGGATTCGCAGTATGCATTTTGATTGGATCTTTCTATGGCTTGTCCTTGTTACACATTCATTGTTCCTACCAAGTTTTGATAATATTAGTGCGCAATGTTGCTTAATGAATCTCAGATCCGTTCTTTCTATGTTTTTGCATCAAGCGTCAAAACTAAATTCAGATCGTTTAGTTCATAGGCAGCATTTCATCTCTCTTGCCAAATCTGATAAAAATCAATAGAGTAGGCTTTTATGTTACATAAATATGCTAAAGGACAGAGAAACCAGTAGATTCGGGTTCAAAAATGACCTCCTGGAAGATGGAATGCTTAGTTTCGGAGTCAGCATGTGTGAGTGTTCCCCTCAGAAAGAAGATGCTTTCTATAAGCCGACCTCAACACAAGCATGGATCAATGGATCGAGACTGACGTCACAACGAGAGCAAGCCATGAAAAACAACAATGCTGGAGACATTTTTGAGGATAGATGAAAATAGGATGATGCGGCGGGATTCTAGTTTGGTCTGGGACTCCAGGACGGGGCTTTACTCGGTAATGATGTAAACGGTGTCAACCAGGCCCGAGAGATACAGACAGCTGTAGTGTTGGTGAGTGTCAGAGCAGAACAATAGGCTAGGCAATTATGGCAGGTAGCTAGATGGGACTGCGTCGGGTCCTAACAAGATAAATGGGCTGTGATTTTAGACTGATGGTAGTTTCGGAAAATGTGTACAGGTGAAATGTTTAACAGCGCACATTCTGCGATAATACCAGTTTATCAGTAAAGCGATCGGTTGAAAAGGGAGAGACAACATTTAAATAGTTTTTAACTTAGGTTCCATTCATTTAAAATTAATTTCATCTTCGATAGAAACAAATCGAAATTCTCCTCAGTGGCGAGAAGTCAAACATGGAAATCAATTCGGATGATGCTCAGCCATTGTTTTTTCTAAAGACATTGAAACTGTGTGTTTTCTGCCTGGTGCGAAGAGCGTTTGGAATGATTACGATCTGTGACGAAGCGACAATCGGACAGTTTAATGGCAAAAAAATAGCAACTGTAGAGCAAGCATCTAAGGGAACAATGGGCGTTTGTGAAAGCTCTGGAGAGCCTAGAGGGCCTAAAGATTTGATTTAGTTCTTCTGTTATTCAAGCATCACTGGAATAATGAGAATTTCAATGAATGGATCAAACAGATAATCAGTTTCTTTGAAAGAATTAAATCAACTTATCAACAAGTTCAAATGTCTTTTGGAAGTCACGAAAGACAAGTCTTTACACTTATGATTGGTTCATGAACGTAGACGTGGTGCAAAGCTACTCGTTCCCGCCTTACTCATCTGTCATATATTGTATCGTCCCCTACATATTGTGTTTCCACCTGTCTGATACATGATATGTAGGTAGCTATAACCAATATGTTGACTCTTCAAATGTGCGTGTTTCGACATGCTTTTATTTATCTGTCAAACACTGTATCTTCATCTTCCTATACCATTGTGGGTCATTATCTGTTTGTCACACGTCTCTAAGACACTGAGCACCAGATCAGATTCATTGCCATGTATTACTGAATATAGGGTAATTAGAATTACATGGTTGTGGCTCCGAGTATCGTGACAATGAATGCAGTCAGGACCGGGGGCGGTGACAGGGCCGCCCGACATAATCAGAAGTCACATTCTGACTGCGCTATCTATTACACCGTGTGTCTTCACCTGTCTGTCCCACTGTGGGTCCTTCACCGGTCTGTCCCACTGTGTGTCTTCACCTGTCTGTCCCACTGTGTGTCTTCACCTGTCTGTCCCACTGTGTCTTCACCTGTCTGTCCCACTGTGGGTCCTTCACCGGTCTGTCCCACTGTGGGTCCTTCACCTGTCTGTCCCACTGTGGGTCCTTCACCTGTCTGTCCCACTGTGGGTCCTTCACCGGGCGTCCACTGTGGGTCCTTCACCTGTCTGTCCCACTGTGGGTCCTTCACCTGTCTGTCCCACTGTGGATCCTTCACCTGTCTGTCCCACTGTGGGTCCTTCACCTGTCTGTCCCACTGTGGGTCCTTCACCTGTCTGTCCCACTGTGGATCCTTCACCTGTCTGTCCCACTGTGGGTCCTTCACCTGTCAGACACACTTGTTGTGGTGTGTGTGTGTTTGGGACAGACAGGTGAAGGACCCACAGTGGGACAGACAGGTGAAGGACCCACTGTGGGTCCTTCACCTGTCTGTCCACTGGGGCTTCACTGTCTGTCCACTGGGTCCTCTCCCGTCTGTCCACTGTGTGTCCTCACCTGTCGTCCCCTGAGGTCCTTCACCGTCGTCCACTGTGGTCCTTCACTGTCTGCCCACTGTGGGTCTTCACCTGTCTGTCCCATGTGGTCCTTCACTGTCTGCCCCACTGTGGTCCTTCACCTGTCTGTCGAAAAGTGTGTCTGTCTCTCTGTCCTACGTGTGACTCAACTCTGGTCTGTCCTCAGTTTGACTTCTGTCTGCCCTGTAGTGTGTTTTCTGTCCGTTATGCAATGACTTCATGTCTGCGTCTCATACAGTGTATCTTAGTGTGTGCATGTGTCTGTGTGTGTGTGTGTGTGTGTGTGTGTGTGTGTGTGTGTGTGTGTGTGTGTGTGTGTGTGTGTGTGTGTGTGTGTGTGGTGTGTGTTTGTGTGCATTCGCGCGCGTTAGTGCGTGCGTGCGTGCGTGCGTGCGTGGTGTGTGTGTGTGTGTGGTGTGGTGTGGTGTGTGTGTGTGTGGTGTGTGTGTGTGTGTGTGTGTGGCGTGGTGTGTTTGTGTGCACTCGCGCGCGTTAGAGAGAGAGAGGAGAGAGAAGAAGAGAGGAGAGAGAGAGATGAGAGAGAGAGATAGAGTAAGAGAGGAAAAGAGAGAGAGAGAGAGAGAGAGAGAGAGAGAAGAGAGAGAGAGATGAGAGAGTAGAGAGAGAAGGTGTAGGAGGGGGAGGGGTAAATCATACACTTGACAGTTGATTTCCATAGGTTCTTTCTCTGTGTCATTGCGTGTGCTGCTATTTTAAGTATGCGTGGTTCAAAGAGAACACGCGGTCCATCTAGAAAAAATAAAAGATGTGTGTGTGTGTGTGGTGTGTGTGGTGTGTGTGTGTGTGTGTGTGTGTGTGTGTGTTTGTGTGTTGACCTATTTTTTTCACTGAGTATGCACATTTTGTCGTGTTCAAAATATTACAATTAACTTTTCCGTTACGTGTGCTATCATGGAATATTAAGGTTACAAGGGGACCGATGATGGCTTAAGATTAACAAACTCCTTGATGAAAGTTTTTAGAATCTTGTCTAAATATGACTTTGTGTTTCTACAAGAAACCTATCTTGATAGACAAAAAGCCACTGAATTATATTACCTGGTTTTGCTGCAGGGTTCATATTATCGACCAAAAAGGGGAAAGCCCCAAGGGCTTCGGGTGTATCTCTGTTACATAAACGAGCAGTACAGAAAGTGTGTAACATTCCTACCAAGAAATAACAGCGATGTCCATTGTTACAGATTAAAACACATGTAAAATGAAAACCGCAGAAAAGAGGGATGTACATTTAGGTTGTGTATATATTCCACCAGAAAATTCTTTGTTTGGCAAAGACTACACTACACGCATATGGGACTTATTAGAAAGTGATAGTGAAGAACTAACAACAAAAGGCAATGACCTCCTGTGTGGTGACTTTAATGCAAGGACAGACAATCAAGCCGACTTCATCAGCCTGGACAATGAGAAGAATTATTATGATTTACCTGCGGACTACCATTTTGATAACGTCATAAAAAGACAGTCGATGGACCTCTTAACTAATAAGAACGGCCGTCGTTTAATTTACAAGTGTATTGAAAATCGAATGTGAGTTTTGAATGGAAGAATGCTTGGAGATCTTGCTGGATTGTACACTTGTCATAATTCACAGGGAAGCAGCGTTGTAGATTATTTCATTTGCTTACAATATTTGCTTAGACATGTGTTAAACGTGAATGTGACTGATTTGACACAACATTCTGACCACTACCCATTAGAGTTATTGATCCAACTACTCATAGAAAATGAAAATACATTACACAAAAGACAAGCCCCTTTCACATCCCACGATGAACAACAGTTACGTAAAGACCTACTTCATAGGAATTCTGAATAAATACAGAAGAAGGAAATCTAGTGTTGCAGTGGAATGAAAAGTCTGCCGAGAAAGTAGTAGCAACCTCCAAAATGCCCAACATACGCACCATTATTCAAGAAACCAAGACCGACATTGTGACACAACCTGTGACAAACAAACATGACATCGACATAAATACAACTGTTGAACAGGTAACGAATATATTTTCAACCACAGCAAAGATGGCGCTTAGACAAAGATGGATAGGAAAAAATATATAGACGTAGAAAGAAGGGGTTTGATAGAGTCTGTCATTCCCAAAGAAGACAGATAGGATCACTACTGAACGCGGTCAGTAGAACCCCCAAAACAAACAACAACACAGGCAAAAATACTTTTCACAACCTAAAATATATTAACGACTTTTAAAGAAAACCAACAAAACATATCGGAACAAACTCCTTAAATCCCTAAACAAAGCCCTAGAAACTGATTCCAATTCAATATGGAAAACCGTAGGAGAACTGTAAACATATGATCACTAAATTCATGGTCAAGAAAACTATCTCAACGCGAACAAATGCTTTGAACAACTAAAAACACAAATAGGAGAGAAACATACGATGGCAGAAAAATGAAATCAATTAGTTGATGACATGTTAACAGCAGTTAAGAGATTAAATAATTGTCCTTCTGGGAATTCAGAGTCATATTATGAAATATTAGAAACGGAGGCAAGGAACGTTGTCAGAAAGCTGAAAAAAAATCCCCAGGCACAGATGGAATCAGAAACGAAATGCTTAAAACAATTTTACCTGAAACTGCTCCTCTTCTGAAAGACGCGTTTAACTTAATTTTTAAATCAGAAAAATGCCTAGACCTCTGGAAAACAGGAATCACAGTCCCAGTCACCTGCCAATCCAGCCCCAGCAATTACAGAGGCAAACTTTGAATAGTTCGCTTGGAAAAAGTGTTTTGCAACATAATGAATGAAAGGATAATGAATCATCTTGAGGCAAACCACCTCTTGGCAAAGGAGCAAGCAGGGCTCAGAAAGGGATCATGGACCACTAATCAAATATTCATATTGTCAAAACTAGGTGATACGGTACTAAAAGACAAAATTAAAAGGCTTTACTGCTGTTTAGTTGATTTTAGCAAAGCATTTGATAATATATAGCTTGAAGCTTTACTGATGGAAATGATGCAAGCAGGAGTAACTGGTAAATGCTACTAAATGATACAGGACATATACAACGGGGCTACGGTTTGTACAAGAAGATAGTCTGGTTTCATTAAGGAAATATTAATACAAAAAGATGTCCTCCAAGGTAATACCCTGAGCCCAACCTTATTCAACATGTTCATAAAAGACATTGTCGGATATCTCAGAGACCATGATTCCCCAAGAATTTCCGATCTAGAACAAGTCAAAATTCCATGTCTTTTATATGCAGATGATTTAGCTATCGTCTCGCCGTCAAAACAGGGCTTCAGCGTAAATTAAACCAGATGCAAAACTACTGTTTAGACTGGCAATGAAAATCAACACAGAGAAATCAAAGGTCATGTATTCACCAAATCAGATCCAAAGGTACCACTATTCTTCAATTGCGGGGAAAACATCATTGAAACAGCAGATTAATATAAATACTTTGGAGTCATTTTCCATAAAAGAGGACATTTTACAGAAGCCCAGGAACACTTAGCAAGACAAGGGAATAAAGCTGCACATACCCTGAAGAGAACGTTTTGTGGTCAACATGTAAATATGAGAACGGTTACAACCCTATTTGACTCGTTAGTCTCTCCCATCTTCACATATGGGTCGGAGGTGTGGTTCCTATCCTCTTGCTAATACAATGATGAAATATGTCAAGAAAAGAAAATGCAGCATTTGCTCAAAATCTGTCTTGCAAACAAATTCCCACATGAAACTGCACATATTAAACTCTGCAGGCAATTATTGAGAGTCCATAGTGAAGCTATGATATTACCGGTTTGGGGCGAACTGGAGAGATTCCCGATTACTTTTAAAGTGATAACCCAGATTATCACATTCTGGATATACATATTACAGCCAGACCATGGCTCTTATCATCAACAGATTTATCAGTCAATGATCTCTCAGTGGACGAAGTTTATAAGACAAACCTTGTCAACGATAGGATTACAGCACGTCTGGGAAATCATTGTACATTTAGTGTGACTCGCCTGAAGTTTCAAATCAATGCGAAGCTGGAAGCGATTTATGTTCTGGAAGAAACAATAGAACGAAAGCACATCCAAGCTCAAACTTTTTGCCACAGTTGCTACTGAATACAAACAGCGGCTTATTTGGTGCAATGTGTTGACACAGATTGTAGACGAGTACTAACTAGATTACGAATAAGTGCCCATGAACTCCAAATTGAGAGGGGCCGTTATACCAATACTGACGGAAAAGAAAGATTATGTACGACATGTCACATTGTTGAGGACGAACTACATTTTCTCGATGACTGCAAATTATTTGACCACCAACGTTATGACCTGATGACAACGATCACGAAAAAAATATTTTCCACCACAGACTAATACGACAAAACCCTTGGAGCTCATGTTATTGGACTGCTTCCAACCTGTACTTGCCCAGTATATCCGGTTGTGTTTTTCTCATTGGAGAGAGAAAATTTAATCAGACACTGATACACACTATGCTTTTTGTACTCCCAGTTCTTACAGAACAGGAGTACTTTAGAATGGGAACGAAGAAATGCTCGTGTGTGTGTTTGTGTGTGTGTGTGTGTGTGTGTGTGTGTGTGTGTGTGTGTGTGTGTGTGTGTGTGTGTGTGTGTGTGTGTGTGTGTGTGTGTGTGTGTCTGTGTGTGTGTGTGTGTGTGTGTGTCCGTCCGTCCGTGGTCAAAATGTGTTCCACTCGCTCCAGACAAAACTACTGGGCCGAAAATTTGTAGATATGTTCATTATGGTCACGGATGATGCCCGATGTTTTAGTTTACCGTTATAGCCGTTACTAACGGCTGTAATGGTCTGTAACGGTTTTTCGTCTTTACGGATATCTCAGAAAGTTCTTGCTTGATCATTGTGAAAACTAGCAGGTATGTTTATTATGAGTCACGTGTGATGCCCGGTGTTTTAGTGTACCGTTAGGTTTTTCTTCTTTATGGAATATCTCAGAAAGTACTTGTCCGATCTTTGTGAAAATTAGCAGGTATATTCACTATGGTTATGAATGATGTCCGATGTTTAAGTTTACCGTTATAGCCATTACAAACAGCTATAACGGCCCATAATTGTTTTTCTTCTTTATGGAATCTTTCAGAAAGCACATTGCCATCTTTCTGAAAATTGTAGGTATGTTCATTATGGGTCACGGATGATGCCCTGCCCGATGTTTTAGTTTACCGTTATAGCCGTTACTAACGGTTATAACAGCCCATAACGGTTTTTCTTTTTTATGGAATGTCACAGAAAGTACTTGGCTGATCTTTCTGAAAATTTGTGGGTATGTTCATTATGGGCGACGGATGATGCCCGATGTTTTATTTACCGTTGTAGGCATAACTAACGCTATAACGGCTCATATCGGTTCTTCTTTTTTATGGAATATCTCAGAAAGTACTTGGCTGATCTTTCTGAAAATGTTCTAGGTATGTTCATTATGGGTCACGGATGATGCCCAATGTTTTAGTTTACCAACGGCCCATAATGCTTTTCTTTTTTATGCAATTTCTCAGAAAGTACGCTGCCGATCTTTCTAAATATTTGTAGGTATGTTCATTGCGGGTCACGTATGATGCCCGATGTTTTAGTTTACCGTTATATGCGGTTATAACGGCCCATAACGGTTTTTTAATGGAATATCTCAGAAAGTACGTGGCCGGGTCTTTCTGAAAATTTGTAGGTATGTACATTGTGGGTCACGGGTGATGCCCGACATTTTTAGTTAACGTTTTCCTTTTTTATGGAATGTCCCAGAAAGTACGCGGCCGATCTCTCTGATAATTTGTAGGTATGTTCATTATGGGACACGGATGATGCCCGACGCTTTACTGTACCGTTATATCCGTTAATAACGGCTATAACGACCCATAACGCTTTTCTTCTTTATGGAATATCTCAAAAAGTACGCGGCCGATCTTTCTGGAAATTTGTAGATATGTTCATAATGAGTCACGGATGAGGCCCGATGTTTCAGTTTACGTTATAGCCGTTACTAACAGCTCGTAATGGTTTTCTTCTTTATGGAAAATCTCAGAACGTACTTGGCCGATCTTTCTGAAAATTTGTAAGTATGTTCGTTACAGGTCATAGATGATGGCTGATGTTTACCAAATAACCATTACTAATGGCTACACCAGCCCAAGACGGTTTTTTTCTCTTTATGGAATATCTCACGCGTATTAGGATAAACTGGGAGTACGTTTATATGCTTTGCATCTTGTTCTTTCTGCTACTAATGTTATGCTGCAAGATGTGACGACGTTGAAATTAGTTGAATTGAATGTCTTAATTCGACCATCTGTGCCCCACAAAACCTCTAGTTTTCATATGGCAACAAAATATGCTCTTGTTCTTGTTTTTGTTCTCTCTCCTCCCCCCCCCCCCTCTCTCTCTCTCCTCTCCCTCTCTCTCTCTCTCTCTCTCTCTCTCTCTCTCTATCTCACACACACACACACACACACACACACACACACACACACACACACACACACACACACACACACGCACACACGCACAGACAGAACAGATTTTGTGCGTTTTGTCTCGTTATAATCAACAATCAAAAACAAAAACTAAAAATGTACCAGCGTATCCCAGGCCTGACTATTCCAGATCACCTCTTGGTGCTGCTTGTATTAAGATTAACTAACAGAAGTTTATGAGCTCAGACTGATGTGAGAGGAATTTTAGTTCATGCATATTCTCCTTTTCGCGATGAAATTAAAAAGTTACTAATGAGAAGCACAGCTGGGCGCACATTGAAAATGTATTAGGCTTTCAAGAACAGATGACATAAATGTTCATTCTTTGATGAGAAAGCTATGTTTCCCGTGAAAAAATAGTAGAGTGTAAACAAAACCTTCAATAAGAATCTGACTTCTCCCTGTCATCGTATTGGCCTATCACCAGACCTTAGTCCCAGACAAAATCAGAAATCTGTAGGCAACTATGCAAAACATAATAAAATGAATAAATATATGAAAATAAAATAAAACGCAAAAAAAAATCAGAGTACTTTTTTATGTCTATGATTAAGCAATAAAATGTTGTGCATTGGCATGCAGTATGTTGTCACTACACCTAGTGCGGCGACAGGTATACCCGGATGTAGAAGGGTACCCCCTTTTAATCCACCCCGCACACACTCTAAAACTACCACACCATGAACAAAAATATAAGACACTAAATAATAGGTGCAACAAACAATCAAATTTTATTCAAATTCACACTCACCCACACACTATCAGCAAAACACTTCTTCAAACAGTAATACCACAAAAAACAACAACAACAACAACACCAAAATCAGCAATGCACAATAAAATGCCCCGACACCCCACCTTCAAATCCAGGAAGGCTCAAGGGACCCCAACCCACACACAGTTAATACCGGACCAGGGATACTCCAGGGACTATCAAGTGGTAACCTGGGGCTGGGTCATCCAGAGGTAGGATGGCCCACTGAACCCAAAGTGCCCGCGCGATACGAACCACAAAGGGGACACAACACCCCAAAAAAAAACAAACAAAAAAAAAAAAAAAACAATTCGCTACAATTCCCTCTCCACACAATACATACAAATCTATCTAAATCTATCTATATATTATATATAATTATAAACAACTCACACACAATACCATTCACCCTTCGCACACTCGAACTCGAAGAATCGACGATGTCACAAGGTTCAACACGGAGTCACTGATTGAAAGTACACTGTGACACACATTGAAGAAAACGAAGAGCCCAGCAGCTCAGCAGATCTCGGCAGCAGGAGGGGGAGCTCTGACGCTCGCAGAAGGATGGGCTCGCCGCCTCCCAGTCGTTCGTAGCGATGACCTAGAGGTCGGCCAGAAAGAAGTTGGAAACAGGGTAGTACCAGGTAAGATGCCTCACACAGAGGTTGCAGCACCAGAGCGGTCAAACCCTGTCGACACCTGGACATAAAATAGGTTCATGACTACCCTGGCCCACAACTGATCACAGAACTTTGGGCACACCAGAACTACAACCCATTGTCTCTGCGACTTCAATGTTGGCCAAGGCATTTCAGCCTCCAAACCAAGTGTAACACATACACTGTTGCGGATGGAATGGGTGGTGTCTGCAGGTGTCTGACTGTCCGACTCTCACACAGAAATTATGGATGCATGCACGACTTTTCCAATTCACATACACACACACACTCACCCGAACATTGACAGCCAGGAAGCAGAACACTTTTTTGTTTGTTTTATGCTGCCTGAGCCATCAGAAAAACATATAATATAAAAAATGCAAGGTCATCAATAGGTCAGCACGCCAACCACAAGGCGTACAGACAGAATTATATATATATATATATATATATATATATATATATATATATATATATATATATATATATATATATATATATATATATATATATATATATATTACTACTTCAGGTACGCCAAACAGGGCACACGACACAAAATATACCTGTATGTAATAGGCCATCTGTTGGCGCTGCTGATTCCAACGTCGACGTCGACGATGACGACGACGAGACGATGAAGACGACAAGACGATGAAGACGACGAGACGATGAAGAGGACGAAAACGACGACTACAGTGTCAAGTCAAGTCCAACACAGGGCTCACAGAACTTCAGAGCTGTGGCTAAAAATAACATTACCACACTCACGTCGTCTCTGCCGACGACAGGGTGAGTCTCACACAGAAGCTGTGGCTCACACACAAACACGGAACACAGCGACGGCCAAGCCAACAGGTCGCTGGTTCAAACACTCGGGAGCGGCGCTCTGGCTTGGCAGCAGCGGCGTCTCCAGCCCAACTGGCTAAGCGGGTAGTCGGTTCCGGGTGCAGTGGCAGGGAGGGTGGTTGTCGGCACTCAGGCCAGCCTCTCAACACCGACACAGGGTGGAGAACAAGGGAGGTAGACACAGCTATGGCCCTGACCCTCAGACAATGGCAGCCAGACCCCTCAGTCCAGGGAACACTTCTACCTAGAGGAAACTGATTAACTATCTTAACTACTAATAAAAAAAATACTGTTTTCTTCAACGGCATATAATGAATTGCAAACGATTCAACAAGAACAAAAACACAGGAGAGCGGAAGCGCTCGCCGCTGCTGAATAAGAGACAATATTAGGTCAACCCCGATATGATATCATAATCCAATAATAAAATGAATGACCACTGTCACTGCCCTGAACTCAAACAGCGCAGTATCACCAAAACCGATAGCGATCGAAAACAAATGACAGGCGAGGCCATATATAGTAACGAAGACCCAGACGTACTAACAAAAGCGGAGCGACAGGACGGCGCCCCCCTGCTGGACTGTACGTGACTAGGCATACGCCTAATCATGCTAGCTTTGGATCGGTTCTCAGCCGTCAGTTTCCTTCATGATATTCTGGTTCACAGTGTTTCATGGGATGCACATATTCGTCATGTGAAAGGTGTTCTTTCGTGTCTGAGGTCTTTCAACCTCACAGCTCGTCCCTCGAAAATCGAGGCAGGCTTCCATTCTCCAGATGTTACGGATGGAATGGGTGGTGTCTGCAGGTGTCTGACTGACTCTCGCTCAGAAATTACGGATGCATGCACGACTTTTCCAATGCACATACACACATCCACTCACCCTACCATTGACAACCAGGCAACAGAACAACACCTATCATTTTAAACCAAAGACTTGTAAAGTGGATTGAAACAAACAGAACGTTAACA
>CM031596.1:119393440-119430940 GCA_018398815.1 Conus ventricosus | reverse complement strand
CATGTGATGCCTGGCATCAATACTTCATATGAGATTCAATGAAAACCATGTTCAGAGATGTCTCACTTTATGTGATTTTGTCATTTCTAACAGTGCAAAATATTTGTCATCTGATATAGGACTAATGCAGGAATTTCTTAAAATATAATATGCGTGTTACGAAAAAAAAATTCACTAATCTGTTTTGAGCGATCATGCAAGGAATGACTTTGACAAGGTCATTTCTCTGTAATGACCCTTGGTGATTGACTGGGCTGTAAACAATCTGAATTGAACTGAACTGAAGCTCCAGTCCCAAGGCGCACCTTGTCCCCCCCCCCCTTTTTTTTTTACCCCTACTGACGGCTGTCTATTGGAGTGAGAAAGGGGATCTGTAGCCAAACATTCTTATCAGCGTTTCACAACGAATCCCCAGTGTGAGGTACAAGCATCGAGAGCATCAACCCAGTCCCCCACTCTCCCCAAGACAACACACAAACCGAGAAGAAGTAATAACCCACCTGGAGATATGATTGGGAACGAACGATAACACACACGACGCAGAACTGGGTCACTTAAAATTCTCGTCCATTTCAGCACTTTTGCTCTGGCGACAATTGAAACAGAGAGAGAGAGAGAGAGAGAGAGAGAGAGAGAGAGAGAGAGAGAGAGAGAGAGAGAGAGAGGAGAGAGAGAGAGAGAGTGATGGTAATGGCAATGTTGCTTATAGCCCAGCCGACCGCAAAGGGCCATATCAGTGCTGTCACCACGTTGCAAATAACTCAAAAGTCATCAAGAAAAACCTCATTCATACAACTTGTTAAAACAAATCTTCCAAAAACACACTTGCAATTTTGTTAAAAAAACAACTAAAAAACATTTCCTCCCTGAAATTTTAGAGCAGACGAACAATGTTAATCTCCCTCAGAAATTCAAAGAGCACGTCAGGTGAGACATCTGTGAACAAGGTTTTCTGTCTCACATCATGCAAGTCTCAACACTCTAAGTCTGCTGTGAAGTGTTTATGTCTCACATCATGCTCGTCCCAACACTCTAAAAGGACACATCTCACCGTGAGTGGTACATGACATGGAATGCACCTCGGATCTTCTTCACATTTTGAAAGATAAGAATGTGTGTAAAACGAGTGGCCTGTATGCAAACGGCACAAAACCATTTCTTGTGAACTGCCGCCTCGGGAACTTGGTAAAAACTCTTTTAGGTTTGGACTGATTTTAAACAGTATGTTATCCGTCTGCAAATCCGATTCCTTTTACCAGAGGTCTTTGACATAAGCCCGGGTTTGGGGTTTCAGATCAGTGTGAGGGATATGCAACTTGCTCAACTCTTTCTTTGTGGCACTCTTGGCAAGTTCATCAACTATTTCGTTGCCACCAAATGCCCACATGGCTGGGAACCCAAGCAAAAACAATGTTGCATCCATCTGATTTCAGAGATGTGGACAGTTCAAATAAATCCAGCAGTTGAGGGTGCTTGAGATTACGACCGGTAATGGCCTCCAATGCAGAAAGAGAGTCGGACAAAATGAGGAACATGTCACGTTTGGATTTCAAACCATTTCAAGAGCCAGAACCAAGGCTGTCAACACAGCAGGGGAAGATGGAGCTGTCAGTGGGAATGTTTAGAACGTCTCTGAGGACGATCTGGAGCACAATACACAGCAGCGGCAACCCCCTCCTCAAGAGAGAGAGAGAGAGAGAGAGAGAGAGAGAGGGGGAGGGTTGGTTAGGGGCAATGTTGAAAATTTTTTTTAAAAAAAAGCCCCAAAAGCCCCAAAAAAAAAAAAACCCCCCCAATTTTTGGGCCTTTTTACCCAAAGTTTGGCCTGGAAAATCCTTTCTTTTTTGCTTAAATTTCGCAAATTTTGTCTTTCCCCCCAAAAAAAAAAAAAAAAAAAAAAAAAAAAAAAAAAAAAAAAAAAAAAAAAAAAAAAAAAAAAAAAAAAAAAAAAAAAAAAAAAAAAAAAAATTTTTTTTTTTTTTTTTTTTTTTTTTTTTTTTTTTTTTTTTTTTTTTTTTTTTTTTTTTTTTTTTTTTTTTTTTTTTTTTTTTTTTAATTTTAAAATTCTTGAAAACTTTTTCCCAAAAACACAAGGGAAAAGTTAAAAAATTAAAAAAAAATTTTTTTTTTAGAGGAAAAAACAAGGGGAATTTCCCTCGTTTTTTAATTCAGTTTGGGGGAAAACCCCCATCTGGGGTTTTTTTTCCTAAATAAACTTATATTAAAAATCGTGGGTAGGGAAAAGAAAAATTTTTATTCCCCCAACATCAAATAAAAATATAAAGAAAAAAAGGGTCCCATGACTTTGTTCCCTTCAAAAATTTTCCAGAAAGATTTGAAGTTGTTTTTTAACGAGGGTGTAAAAGGAAAAAAATTTTTTTTAAGGCCGCCCGGGTTGGAAAAAATTTTATTTGGATTTTTTAAAATTTACCCCGGTCTGAAACCGGTTCCAAAAAAGGGAAAATGGCTTTTTTTTGCCCAGTTTAAATTTGCCTTTAAATTTTCTTTTTTCTTGGATTACCAAAAACGTTGAAAACCCCAAATGGGGGGAAACCCAAAAAAAAAACTTTCATCCACTTTTAAATTATATACCCCCAAAAAACCCCAATTGGGGGGTTTCTAATTTTAGGCCGGTTTTTTAAAGGTTTTAATTGCGAAAATTGTCACAAAATGGGGAACATGCCACTTTTGGGAAAAACCTTTTCTGAGTCAAATTTTTGTAAAACACAAAAATTGGTTTATTTTTAAACCCCTTTGGGGTTGGGTCCAAAAACCCATCCCCCCCCCCTTTAAGAAGGGAAAGGGGAATGGGAACAAGAAATGCTTTTCCCAATTGCAAATCCAAAATTTTAACAATTGGAACCCCTTTAAGGGTATTTTGTTTTCTTATTTTCTAGTTAATTTTACCCGGGAAAAGAAAATTTCAAATCTGTTTCAAGATTTTTAGGGTCCAAACCCTTTTTGGGCCTTCTTTTCGAGAAAATTTTAAAAATTTTTCTTTGTTTTTGGGACATTTTTAAATTTCACCCCAAACTTTTCTAAAAAATTTCCCCCCTTTTTTAAATTTCACCTAAGGAATAAAATGCGGAACAAAAAAAAGGGAATTCTTTTCCCCCTTTTTAAGGGGTTAATTTTTTTTAAAGGGGACTGTCCTTTGATAAGAAAAGGGTCGGCACCAAAATGAAATTTAAATATGGTTTTTTTAAAAACCAATTTTCTTTTACTTTTTTTTATGATTGGCAAAAAAGATTTTTTATTGGGAAATCTTTGCCCATCCTCCATTCGAGAAAATTTATTTTTTTTTTTAAAACAATTTAAAACCCTTTTATTTTAACTTTGGTTCCCCCAAAATCCAAGGATAAAAAGGCCGGGAATTTAAACCCCATTTTTTGTTTTTGAACCCAAAAACCCATTTGAAAGGCTTTAAATTTTTTTGTTTTTTTCCAAAAAGCCCCCCAAAAATTTTAAAAAAGGTTTCAAAGGTTTACCCAAAGCTACCATTGGAATTTTTCAAGGGCCAAAAAATTTTTTTTGAACAAAAAACAAATTTGGCTCAGCCCCAAAATTTCCCGCCCCCCTTTGGGGTAATAGGGCTTAACTGAAATTTTGCTTTTTAAAACCCAAAAATTTTTTACTTAAACTATATTATTTTTAAACGGAACTGTTCCTTTTTCCATTTTAAAAAATTTTGGCCCATCAAAAGTGAAATTTAATAATGGTTTTTAAAATTAAAAACCAAATTTAAAATTTGATTTTAAACAAAATTTTTCTAAAACCCTTTGCGGGCCAAAAAATTTAAATTTTGGAAAAATTTTTAAAAAGGTATTTTCTTAATTTCTTTTGTTCTTTTCAAAATTTTTAAGGGATAAAAAATTTTTTAATTGGTTTTGAACAACAAAAGTTTACTTAAAATTGGCAAAAAAGAGAAAAACCCAAAATTTTTTAAAATTTTCAAACCCCCCCTTTTTTTAAACCAAGGGAAATTTTTATGGGAAAAACTTTCAGCCCCCGGTTAAAACCCCTGTCAAAAAAGTTTTTTTTAAAGAATTTACTTAAAAATTTCTTTTACAAAGGTCTTTACCAAATTTTTTTAAAAAAACCTAAAAAATTTGGTTTTCTAATAAAAGGTTTTTCCAAGAAAATTTTCCATTTTCCCCAAATTTTTTTAATGGGCAAAAGGTTATTAGGGTCTTTTGGGATATTTTTTTTCCCTTTTTTTCTTCTTTTTATTTTCCAATTTTCCCATTTGTAATGGTTTTTTTTAAAACCTAAAAATTTTTAAAAATTTAGGAAACCCCCATTTTTTCCTTTATTTTTTTTAAAAGGAAATTTATTTTTTAATTTTGGTAAAGTTTTCAAAAAAAAAGTTGTTTTTAAATTTAAAAAGTTTAAACCCCCCCGAAACTTAAAATCTCAATTGAACCTTCTTTTTCCCCTTTTCCTTTTTTTAAAATTTTTTTTTTTGGATAAAAAAATTATTGTCTTTTTTTTGGCCCCCCCCCCAAAAAATTTTTTATTTACTAAATTTACTTTTTGGGCTCCCTAAAAAATTTAAAAATTAAACAATTTTTCCAAATTTTTATTTTTGGTGTACTTTTTTAAATTTTTTTATTTTCGGGCTTTGTTTTTGAGGGGTTTAAAATTTCTTTAAAGGGGAACAGTTTTCTTTTTTTTTTTTAATTTAAATTTTTGATTTAACTTTTTCTTGAACATTTGAATTTTTAATCCGGTTTTTAAAAAAAATTTCGAAAATTTAGAATTTTTTTGGTGAAATTTTGAAAAAACCCTGCCAAAAATTTTTGTTTTACGGTTTTTTTCCTTTTTGTGGTTGTTCTTTGGCATTTCTTTTAAATAAGGGAAAAGGTTGACCCCAAGAATGATTTTTCCCATTCTTTTTTTGGAAAAAATTTTTTCATAAAATTTTAAAGTTAAAATTTTAAAAAAATTAAATAGGTTTTTTAACTGCTCCCTGACCAAATGTACAAAGGAAAATTAAGGTATTCAAACACCATTTAAATTTTCACCAATACATTTGGCAAGTGAAAAAGATTTTTCTTTCCTTTACAAATTTAAAAAACCTTTCTTAAATTTTTCCCAAAAATTTTCCCCTTTGTTTTAAAAAATGTTTTCACCATCTTTCCCGCAAAGAATTGTTTGAAGCCTTCAATGCCCCAACAAAAATTCAATTTATACCCAAAAATACTTAAGTTTTTTCCTACTTTATTTCCGCTTTAAATCCATATAAAACCCCTCTTTTTTAAAATTTTAAATTTTTCCGGGGGGAAAAATACCCAAAGAAATTTTTAATTTTTCTTAAAACAAAATAAAAAATTCAATCTCATAAAATTACATTAATTGGGTTGGGACAACCATTGTTTTAAAAATCCAAAACAACTTGGTTAAATTTTGGGGGGTACCACAACGTCTTTTTACTAAAACCGAAAAAAAGCCCAAAACGGGAAATCCTTGTTTTCAAAATTTTTTGAAAAATGGAAGGGATTTTTTAATAAAATTTTTCCCCCAAAATCCCCTTTTTGGGTTTTAAAAATTTTATTTAAAAATTTTGCCAAATTTGGTTTTTTCCTTTTTGGGGAAAAAATTGGGGAAAAAGGGCTTGGGAATTTTTAAAACTACTTTTGGGGAAGGGGGAAAGGCCCAAACTTTTTTTAAAACCCCTTTTAAAAGGGTAAAACGTAAAGGGGTTTTGGTGTATTTGTTTTTGCGCCCCCCCGCCCCCCCCGTGTTAAGTAGGGGAAACATTTTTTTTACCAACCCTGACCTCACTTGTCAACCCCCCGGTGTTTTTGGGCAAAAAGGGGCCCTTTTAAAGCCCCCTTTTTGTGGCGGAAAAGAGGAGGGAAACCCCGGGCAGACAGACAGAGAAGAGAGAGAAGGGAAGAAAGACAGGAGGCGGGCGGGGACACCACACACCACACAACTCCCCCAACACAACCGCACCCCCACCCCCACAACCACACACACACACACACACACAACTCACCACACCCCCAAAGGAAATATTATTTTCTTAACAAGTAAAAACTTTAAATTTTAAACCAAAAAAATAACGATTATCAAACAAACAAACATCCCTGTCCCAGGGTTATCCGTTTTTAATACAAATTTACTAAATTTTTTGTTTTCATTTTTTGTTTAACCCTATTTTTTTCCTGATCATTTTAAATAACATTTTTTCGCCCGCAAACATTCTTCAAATGAGTCTTGTCTTTAATGTAAAATAAAACTACAGTTTTTAAATGTTCTTAAAGTCTTTTAAAACCGAGTTTTTTTTTTTGTTTTTAAAATCCAAACCCCTTTTTTCCAGCATGTTTTCCCGCTAAAAGGGAAAGTTTTGACAAATTTATTTTTTTTTTAAAATATGTCTTTTTTTTCCCCGAACGTTTTTTCTATTTTAATTTGTTTTGCGTTTCCCTTCAAAAGTCTATAAAACTGTTCAAAACATCACTCGTTTTTGTGGTTTTAATTTAAATTTATGTCATCTTCTCCCCATTTTAAACCTTCTATCATGATATGCTTTGTTCCTTTTAAGTTTTGGGGCAGAAAAAAAAAATATGTTTTAAAATTAAAAAGAAAAACTTTTTTGGGAACAGGTCGAGGAAAAATATTGTTTTTCCAAACCCCTTTTTCCCCAAACAAATCAATGAGAAAATGAGGAGTTTTTGTCAAAAATTTTTTAATGCCTCCATTTTTTTTTAGCGTTTTTAAATCTAATCCTTTTTTTAATTTTTATATACTCTCTGTCAAAATTTGTTTCAGTATAAAAAAACCCCTTCGAGGCCTAAATGTGTAAGATTAACCCAAATTTCAGTTTGAAAGGATTGTTTCTATTTGGGCCAAAATATTGTTTTTTTTGGGTTTGGGTTGTTATGCCCTTTAATATCCTGCATTGTGAAGAATGCGAGGGAAAAACTTTAGTTTTTAAACGTCTAATTTTTTCCCAGCTTTTTTAAAATTTCCCCTTTTAGAAGGCCCTTCACAAAACCCCCAAAACCCCCCCTTACCTTCCTTATTTTTAAAGCCCAGAAATTTAAAATATCATTGTGAACGGGTCCCTAATTTTTTTGGGGAATTGAACTGTAATTTTTTTGAAGAATCTTTAAAAAACTGATTCTTTCTGGGGGAGGATGTTGTTTTCCCCCCCCCCCCGGGCGTTTTTTTAAAAATTTCTTTGATTTTTGTCGCCCGGCATAAGACTTACATTTAAAAGGGCCGATTTTGGAATGCTTTTCTAAAACTTTTTTGACGGGCAAAATTATATGTAAATGGGCTTTTAAATTCAAATTTTTTTTTTCCCCATTTTTAAATAGGGTTTTCTAAGTGTTTTGGGTAATTTTTCGAACTATTTTATATTCTTTTCGGGACCAACATTATTTGCTTCTAGTTTGGGCGCAGTGTTTTTGTTTAGGAAATTTTTTGCTGTCACCAACCTCTTTGCGTTTTTTTCACCCTTTTGTTTTAATCAAAACCAAAAAAGGGCCCCTATCTCACCGTTCGGTTCAAACCCGGGAACGTTTTGCAAGGTTTTTTAAATTCCCTTAAATTTTTAACCTATAGGCGCTAATGTAACCCCGGGTTTCTTCGGGGCCCCGCGATTTTTATTTACGGGTTTATTTTTTTTTCCAAAAAAAATGTGTAGGTTATTGCATTTCAAACTTTCCCTGCTTTGTCGGCAATTTTTTTTTAAAATTGACCCAACCCCCCCACAAACTAATTTTTTAAACTGAAAAATTTAGGGAATTGTATAATTTCATAATCCCCAATTATGCAGCTTTCCCCCCCGGTAAAAACCCTCTTAAAAACTTTTGAGGGCCTTCCATCATATAAGTTTTCACCCATTGCTTAGCTCATCCAAATTTGAACTTAATGAAATTAAAAGTAAAGAAAGATCGAGCGGTTTTTTCCCCTTTAAATTTGGTATTTTTGGGTTTGGGGCGCCAAAAAATCTTTTAGTGATGGGAAGTGTAAAATTTAAAGCCAAAAATTTTTGGCTAGCTCTTTACAAAAAGGGTAAAACTGATTTTCGGGTTTTAAATGTTAAAAATTGTTTTTAGTTTTGGGCCATTTTTTAAAGTTTGAGAGTAATGCCGAATTTACTCATTGTTTCTTTTAGTGACCCAAAAACCCGTAAAAACCCATCAGGGTTTTTGTTAAGGGTTTAGCTTTAAACCCCCGAAAATTTTTTTAAAATTCTTATTATTCCCCTTGGTTTCGTTTATTTTTTAAACCCTTCGACTTTGTAAAATTTTTTCATGGGCGCTGACCTTTTTTGGCCCCCGAAATTGTTTCAATAGCATTTTCAAAAAAACGAAGGCCTGTCTTGGTTGTTATTGTTACAAACTTTTTTTTAAAACAAAAAAAAATTTTGGGGTTTTTTTAAAATATACTAGCGAAAAATTTTTATTCTGTTGGGGGGGCCACTAAAATCTTAAAAATTTAGCAACGGGCACCCTCGACTTTTGCTGGGGACCCAGATTTCCCTTTTTTTCATAAAAGGTGAGTACCCCATTGAGAGCAAATTTTTCCCCCCCCCTATTGAAAACGAGCCCATCCAGAAAGCGTGGTTTTTTCACCCAAAATGCAGTTTTATCAGAACCAGTTAAATTTTGCTGTTTTTTGTGCATAAACCTGGGTGTGGGTGTCGTAGGGCTGATCTTTTAAAAATCACCACGATCCTTTGGTAAAGGGCGGGTGAAAGGGTTTTCTTTTTTTATTACACCTTTAGAGTTATTTTGCCCTAAAACTGCAAGCGCCTTCCAAATGACAAAACCTTTTAACCCAATCAGCAACCAAAAATAGAATAAAGGATTTTGAAAGGATTTTTTTCAAATTTCAATATTAACTTTCAAAAAGGCTTTAGAAAAGTTGGATCATAATCAGGGCATAGGCTTTATTTATTTTCAGGGCACGCACAGAAATTATAATTTTTGGACCGGCTTTTTAAAATATTTCCCCGGGCCAAATTGGGGGGCAAGAGCTTAAAAAAGCATGGAAAACCCTTTTATTTTAGACGCCCCTAAGGGCCTCAAAATAGGGGGGGTTTGAACGAAAAAAAGGGACTCTTTTCGTATTACTTTTGGGGGTTTGCTAGGGGCGAAAGCCCCGGGGAAAGTTCGGTTTTAAATGATCCTTTTTCTGGCTTTGACGCGCAAAAACTTTACTTAGAAAATTTTTAGAGGACGCTATTTTTTACAGTTGTTTTTCCTTAAAGTATTCAAAGGTACCAAATGTTTTAAAATTAGGGCAAGATCAAAATTTAGCTTTGCTGTTGGCACTGGTTTTTACATGCTGCCTTCTGACCTCAGACTCCGGTTTAGGAAATAAAAATTAAAACTATAATAATGAAATTCTTAAGCAGGAAATAAAACAAAAGGGTTTGGGGGAAAAACGAAAAAAATTTCGGGCCCATTTAATATTACAGCAGTAAAAAAAAAAACCCGTTTTAAGTCTTTCTAATTCCCAAAGCCCAACCCCCCCAAAGTCATTGAAGATCCCCAAAGGGCGGGGGAAAGGGGGGGGTTAAACGGGGATGCCCGGGAATATGAAAAGACAGCGCTTGTTCTTGGTTTTAAATGGCCTGGTTTAACTTGGTCTTTATCTTATTTAAAAATTAAAAAAAACTATTTCGGAAACTAATGCCCATTTAAAAGCCCCGGCCAAAAAGCAACTATTTTGCTTGCATTAGAAAAAAAGAGCTAACAATTACCCCCAAATTTTTCCTGGTAAAGGTCTATAGTTTTAATGGCAAAATTTTTTTTTAATAAATTCGCAAGATATCAAGCGGGGTTTTTTTTCCCCTTGATTTTTCAGGGGGAAAGGTGAGGGGCGCCCGGAGGCACAAAAACTTTGACCCCCCCCCCAAACTGCGCCTGAAATTTCCCATAAATAGTGAAATTTTTGGGAAAAACCCAAAGGCCGTTAAAACCCTTTACTTAAGGGAAATCCTTGCTCTTAAAACTTTTGTTCTTTATTCGTTCTGTATTTGTTGTGTCTTATATAAAATTTTTGGATAGTTTCTCTTATTTTGCTCACTTGAGTTCGAAAAGGGTTTTCGGTTTGTGGGTTTAAAAACACTTTTGTCTTGCTGATTCTCTTGTTAAAGATCTTTTAGTCTTTGGGCTATTTTTTCTTTAATTTCATGTCCTAAGTTGGCGTCATAAGCCTCACGGGTTTTTTTTTTTTCTTTTTTTTTTGGGCTCATCTAGTTCCCCTAGTTTTGTAAATTGTTTTTTTTAAAATTCCCTCTAATTTTTCCTTAAAAGGGCTTGATCAAGGGCGTTAGTTCTCCCCCATAGGCAATGGGGAATCATTAATTTTTTTTAAAACGCTGTTTCTTCTGAAAAAATGGTTTTGCTTCTATTGTATTTATTAATTCCCCCTGCTGATTGATTTTTTTTTTAAAAGTTCCATTTTTTTGCTTTTGGGTTTAAATCTGTCGGATTTTTTGTAGTGTGTTTTAAATTTTTTAGCAACGGGCCTCCCCCCCTTTAAATTTTTTGGGTTTTGCAATGCCAAGGGGATTTTAAATTTTTTTCAAAACTGAGTCTTTTTTAAAATTTTAAACCCACGGCTAAAACTTTGATGGGTGGGTTTAGTTGTAAGCCGAAAAGTTCCCCTTTGGATCGTTTTTTACAGACAAATGACCATCTTTTAATTCAAAATCATTTGGGTTATAAATTTCGGGAGGTTTTTGGGCCCAAAATTTTTGGGTAAATGCTCCGACCGTATTTTTGGGTTAAAATTTCACGTAAATTGAGAGCTTTTAAAGCGATGCTGGTAAAAGGGATCATTTCATTTCATGTTGTCCCACGTTTTAAAAAATCTTAATCTTCTTCGTTTCTTTTCCTCCCAGGGTTTTAAAATTTTTTTAAACTTTTTTTTTTGCTTCAAAAAAAATGTCACAAGATTATGGCTCGTTTCTTGCCCCGCATGGGAAGCCTGAAAAAACCCCCTTGGGTGGGGGGAAAAATAAGGAATTTTAAATTTTCCCAAAATAACCCATATACTATTGATGCAGTTTAAAATTCTTACTGTCAAATTTCCGGGAATTAGGAGGGATGAATTGATTGTCCCAGGCTTTTCGCGCCCTTACTTTCAAAATAAAAACTCTTTTCAAAACAGCCCAAAAAAAGGGGGAAGTTGAAAGAATTGGGGGGGCAATTTTAAAAAAATTTCTTTAAAACTTGGGGGCAAAAAAAATTTTCTTTACATAATGCAGACATTTTTTTAACTTTTTGGATTATGGCAAAACCGGGAATAAAAGGGTGTTCTTGCTTTTCGGAATCAAAATGAAGAGCCAAAAACATAAAAATTAGGGGGGGAGATTTTTAAAGACGTAAAAAAAGTTTGTAGCCGAAAATTTTTGGTTTAGGGTTTTAATCCCCTTTTCCATTCCCCTAATTTTGGAGTTGTTAAAAGGAAAGCCCCTTTCTTTAAAGGATTTTTAAAAAGGAAGATTGTCATATGAACTAATTTTAACAAATAAAAACGTGTTATCAAATCATCGGGACACCGAAGCAAAGTACAGCATTTTGACATCCTTGTTAGAGTTTGACGTTGTTAGCAACCCTCACTTTGAAAGGGCTGATTGAGCAACAATATCAGTCAAATTAACAATTTATTAGGGAAAAAAGTGATTCATCAACTTACCCCAAAAAGCGGGCCAGAATTTAGGGAAATTTTTTAGTTTTAGCGTCGCGGGCCAAAAATCGTTTTAAGGTATTTTATTGCTGTGTAAAGATGAAGAACCGTTAAAAAAGGGGAAAAGGTAAAAAGTTTTTTAATCCAAAAAAAAAACAAAAAATGCAATGTTCGATTGAGGGTATTTCCAAAACCCAAATTACGCTAGCGGGTTTAAAAACCCTTATCAGATTTTGGGAAATAAGAAAACTGTTTGGGGGGGGAGGTGTAGAAATCCAACAGTGCCCCTTTGTTTTCTAAAGATTTACATTTCCCCAAGTTAGCTTGATGATTTTTAAAACGAATAGGGTTTATGGTTTGACAAAAGGGGAACAGGGGGATAATCAGTTGCATGGAGGGGGGGGAAACTGGGGAGTGACGTAAAAAAACATTCAAATTGATAAAAAAGGGAAGAACCCGAAACCCCCTTTTAAATTGTAATTTGTTTTTAAAATATGATGCGCGCTGATTTTAAAAGGAAAAAGTTAAAAAGTTATACAAAAACAAAATTTTTTTTCTTTTTTTTAAAAAGATGTCTGTTCGGTTTTTTTCCAAAATGTCCCTTTCAGGGGGGGCGCCAAAGAAGAGAAAAGCAGGCAATTCGGGCTTTTAATAAAAACCCCTAACTTTAAAAAACCCTTCGATTAAAAAACATTAAAACCAAATGCGCAAGTATAGGAAAGCCTTTCAAAATCAGAAAAAACCAAACAAAGGTATTCTGCCGCCTTTAAGCTTTTTCCCTTTTTTAATATGGGCTTCACTAAACGCCCTATCAGCGGGAAAGGGTTTGTTGGTCTCTTACCCAAGGGGCCATGGCGCACCCGCGCTTTACCTCTTGGGGTTTGTCTTTTGCTCTCGGCGGGTGTTCATTTCCCTGTAGTGCGGCGGGCAAAAAATTAAAAAACAAAACCCCAAAAGACAAAAGTATGGTTCAACTAAAAAAAGGCAAAAACTTAGTTTTTTAAAATTGAAAATTTAAATAAGGCTTGTTGACCCCAAAAATCCCGGATGAAAAATTTTAAATGGGTTTACGGCCGTTTTTTGATGATTACAAAAGAAAAAAAAAGTTTGATCTTCAAAGAAAGGCGGGGGGAAAAGTTTTTTTTCAACACCAGCCCCCAAAGCAGAAAAAAAAAGGGAATGTTTTAAAAAAAGTAACGGGGACATTAAACTCTGTTTTTAAAAGTCCTTTAAAAACACCAAAGGTGTTTATACTTTGGGTTTTGGGTCCAAGCGCAAAAAGCCGTCGATATTGATTCTGTTTAAAGTTTTTTTTTTTAATTTAAATAAAAATTTTGGGGTTAGAAAAGAGATAAACAGGGTAAGTTTTTTGAAGGACAAGCGTTTTTTTGGAAGCAATGAAAGGGAAAATTTATCAAGAGCACTGAATGTTTTTTGTTTAGAAGCCCATTAATCTGAAAAGCGTACGGGAAAAGCTTTTGGTCATGCTATTTTAAAGTTCAGGGTAAACTAACAATAGACCCACCAGTTAAAGTAATGTTTGTTTTTTTTAAACGACTATTTTTAAAAAATTTTAAAAGAAGAAAACCAGAAAATTTTGGGGTTTTTCGACTAAACAACGACTATTCTTTTTTAAAAACGGGTTTTTAAAAACCCCGGGTTTGGGGAAAGAACTGCTTACACTGTTTTTTCGTGCCGTGAAGAAGCTAAAATGAGGGGCTTGGTTGGTAAAAGGGCGAAAAGTTTAGAGAAACGATTTTTAAAAAAAATTTTAAGTAGGACCGATTGTGGCAAAGGCTTAAAATTCCTCTACCTCCGCATTAGTCGCAAAAAAGCAGTTTAAAAATTAAAAAATACAGCAACAATTTTTTTTTGTGGTGTGTTCTTGCCCGGGTGCATTACGGGCCCCCAAAAAAACGCAGAGAGGGGGTCTAACTATCGCCCTTTTCATCAATTTTATTTTTAAAATTTAGGGAAAAATTTTCCCTTTTCCCGTTTGTTTTTGATCAAATTGACAGTTTGAAAAACAAAAAAAACCAAAAAATGTTAATGTTCTAAAATGGGATGAGGGGAAAAAATTTTGTGCCCAAATTTAAAAAGTCCAAGGAAAAGTTTCCAAAAGTTGGCGAGCCAAAACAAAAATCATGTTTTTCTTTCTACTAATTTTTTTCACCAGCGGGGGTGCCCCTTTTTAAAATTTTATACCCAACAAAGAGTTTTAAAATTAAAAAAGCTTTCTTCAAAAAAAGGGGAAAAAACCCGAATTCTGCAGGAAAAAAATTTAACAAGAAAGCCCTCTGTTCAAACCCCGACGAACTTTAAAAAAACATTTTATCGGCCAGTTGATGTTAAAACGAAAATAATTTCGCCCCAAGGAAAGGGTAAAGTTAGTTTTAAGAATGGAAAAGGTTTTCAAAATTCTCCCTACGTAGTTTACGCAGACTTTTGAATCAAATAAATTTTTCCTTTTGAAGGGCCCGCGCCCCCAAAAAATTCGAAAAAAAAAGTCTTAAAGAGTTAAACTCGATTTGTTTATTTGCCTTCATTGTTGGGAAAGGGGGTGGCGCTAAATTCATCGCCAGAATTTTACGGGGGGCCGATGCGGTTGAAGATTTTTTACAGCGCATGCAGCAAGTGCGTTAAAGACTGTTCTTTAATTGAATTTTTTCTTTTAAAAACATAATGAAACCTGAAGATTCAACAGCAGTATGACTCGCCCCTCCCCTGTTGGATTTGTGGTTTTTGGCCCCTCATCAGACGCAAACGAATCCAAAAGTTAAAAGGGCCCTGACCATTGCGGAAAATTTCAGAGGGCCCGCGCCCGTAAAAGCAATTTTTCAACTAAGTTTTATCCTAAAAACATGGGGGGAAAACTGCCCCTTTCTTTAAAAACTTGGAGGGTTTGACTTCCCCTCTTATTTTGGAAGCAGTAACCCGCGCCCTTTTGGGTAGAGCATTGCACCCGTCTTCGAAAGTACATGTGTTTCACTTTAAATTTTCTTTTCATTTACGATCTTGCAGGGGAATTTATGGGCTCATTTGGGCCTGGCTATTCCTTTTAAAAACCTGCCAATTAAAAAAAGAAAATTTTTTTTTCCCAAGCTTGTTAGAAAGGGGGGTTTAACCCCTTTTGAGTACTTTAACAGTTTGGGAAAAAGGGTTTTATTTAAGACTCACTTCCGCCAAAGGCGCCCTTCCCTTTTAGTTTAGAGGAAAGGCATCAGCGACTCCCATTACCAGCATGTAAAAATTTCGTGGGAGAAGTTTGGTTTTAAAACGTGGGGGGGAATTTATGACTCCATTTTAAAGGCAGATGTAGGGTTTTTTGGCGGAACCCTCTTTTTAAAATTTTTAAAAAAGACCTGCATGAAAACATTTTGTTTGGGTCCCCCGGGAAATTTTATTTCTGCGCCCCCGGGGAATTTAGTTGGGTTTCTTTTTTAAAGTTTAGGGAAATACAGATTGGGTTTTTTTGTCAGATTTTCCCAAAGCTTAGAAAAGATTTTAAAAAGGATTGCGGGGAAAGGGTTTTTTATGGTTTGAAACATTTTCTGTTTAAAACAAAAAAACCCAAATTTTGGATCATTTGTTTCCCAGTAAAAGGTCTAACTAAATTTTTGTATTTAGATGCAAACAAAACTGTTTTGGTTGGGCAATGGCGCAATCACTTCCATTTTCGCAACTTTTTAAAAAATACACAGGGACGGGAAAAATATTCAAAAGGTTTTTTAAAAAGGTTGAACAGTTTAAAAGCCCGATCAACAGGGGGTTTCTTCTTGAAAATTGACTTGAATATCCTCATGAACTCTTTACAGCATAATGATATCCCTTTGAAACAGAAAGGGCTAAAAAAATGGTCCAAGGGGGAAACCCCCTATTTCTTGGGGCCCCAATCTTGAGGCAAAAAAAAATTTTGTCGGGCATTACAGACTTCTGGAATTTTTTTTTAAGAAAAGGGTTTTAAATTAAAAGTGTTCATGTTTTAAAGGGTTTTTGATCAAGAACCCGTTCATGAAAAAAAAAATCTGAAGAACAATGATCTCAGAAATTAAAACCCCAGATTTCTTCGAAAAAGTTTTTTTAAATTGTTTAAAAACGCTGTTTTGGAAAGAATATGGAGGGAATTTCCCCCCAAAAAATAAAAATTTTCGATTGGGGCACCGAAGAATGAAGCAATTAAAATGACTTCAAAAACCCAATTTCAGGGGCTTTAGAAAATTTCAGAAGCTTTTTGGGATAATTTATGAAAAAAAAAAAGGGCAAAATTTGAAAAAAACCTTTTTTTTTTATTTTGGGGTTTTCTGTTTTAGAATTTTCAAAGCTTTTTATGTTTGAAATTTTTTTTACTTTTTAAGCCCTCGTATCCCGAGTCCCGGGTGCTTTACCAGATACAGATAGTTTTGTTAAAGAATCCCTTTTGAAGACTTTTATAAAGACATGGAAAAAGGAAGTGGCTAAAGGGCATGCAGGAGGTAGATACATCCGATTTTCCTAAAAAACTCGCCTTTACATTCAATTTTTTTTAAAAAGAAGGGTTTTTTTAAAGTGAAAGGGTGAAATTTTCTGGAAAAGGGAATCAAGGATTTTGTGGGGTTAAGGTCAAAAAAAGACGGGATTCGGCCAAAGGAAAAAAATTTTTTTTAAGAAAGCAAAGGGAATAATTTTTTTTTCGCAAACGTTTGCAGTTCCCAAAAATATCACATTTAATTTAAAAAAAGCTTTTTTTTGGCAATAAGGATTTTCATCATGACAACGTAAAAAATGCGTTTTTTATTCATGAGTCAACACAAAAAAGTTTTAACAAAAAAAGTTTATTAGATAGAACAAACACAAAAGGGGTTTGGGTTTAACCAGGGGTTTTTTATATGCAATTTGGGGACTGGGAACCGGGTTTAAATTTTTTTTAAAACGGAAATGTTTCCCGGCGGAATTATTGCTGTTTTTCTTTCACAAAAGGTCTTTGGGGGTGGCTGTTTTGTTGTGCCAAATTTCTCGTTTAAAAAATACACGGGCGGATTCTTTTTTTCAATTCTTTTTATTTCGTACGGGTCAACACTCCAAACCCGGGTCTGTTGCCCCGATGCGAGGTCCCTTCTGCTTCCCCCCGGGAAATTAGGTAACCCTTTCTTTCAAACCAAATGGTTTAAAAGTTTTCCGGATGAAAACTCTCCCCTTTAGCAAAATTTATTGTTTTTCTTTTGGGTTTTCTTGTATGGTTTTAGCCCCTTTAAAAATTTTTCATTTTTTTTGCGCGCAAACTGAGGGGAGTCTTTAACCCATTCTGTGTTGCGAGAATTGTCAAACAGCTCTCTGTGTTTTGGTAGGAAAAAAATCTTTCGCAATGTTTGTTAAAGTTTTCGACTAAAGCCGTGATCTATGAACTCCTGGAATGCCCTTTTAATGGTAACTCTATGGTTTTAACAATTTAAATTTATTCACTTGGCCCTTTTAAATTTTTTTCCATCATCGACTTTTTAAACTGCGGGGGGAAAAATTAAAGGGGGTCGCTGGGTATATCAGCCCGTTTGCAACAGCAACAGCAGAAGCACTCTTTTGTGTTTAAGGTTCTGCATCTTTTTTATCTTGAAGCCATGTCAAGATGTGAGTGGGGTACTTAAACTTTTTCGTCTAAACCTATCAGGGGTAAAAAAAGAAGTTTCCCTTTGTTTGGGGGTCGTTCGGTATTGCGTTCACCCAAAGTGTGGGCTCTGTTTTCGCCCCGGTGCAGGTAAATAAAAAATTTCCAAATCGTTGTTTAGAAACCTTCCCTTTTTTTCTGTTTTGTTCCTTTAAATCCCGTGTTGGCTTGCTTTTTTTTGGCCCGTTTATGCCCCTTCCCAAAAATTTTTTGGGCGAAATTTAAAAGATTTTGTTTTATTTTTTTTTTTGCCAATATTATGTGCAACAAAATTCCCAAAGGGCTACCCAAAGACAATAAAAGCGATTTCTTGACTTTTGTTTTTGTGGTTGATAAAAAATCATGAATTTTTTGGGGGGGGCAAAGTCTGGACCCGGGTTTTCCGTTACTAAAATTTAATTTTTTGTTTTTTTGCTTGATCAACTTTTTTTTAAAAAGGGGTAAAAATGATGCCCCTGTCTTTTCGTGTGTCTTTAAAAAAATTAAAAAGCTCAAGTCTTGGGCCCTTTAAAAGGGTCGTGGCTGTGTAGTTGGGTCCATAGTTTGTTAGGGCTTTTTTTTTCCTGTCATTCCCCCGTTTACTAAATGCAAAATTTACTGCCCCCTAAAAGCAAACGCATTACCACGGGCCGCCCTTTATTATTGGAGTGAAGCCATTTTTTTTTAATTTTATTTTTTTTCTTTTTTTTTTTTTTTGCTGGGAAATTTTTCCTTGCTTGACTAGAAAAAACTTTCGTGGGGAAAAAGAAAACTGCAATGTTGCAAATTTGCTTTGCTTAAAAACCTCAAAAATTTTTTTTTTTGCCAAGATCTGTGGTTTAATTTTTAACAAGTTTTACCAAACAAATTTATATCCTTTCAATTATCTCCCAAAAAACAAACAGGGTTTGGGTTTTTACAAAAGGGTTGGCAAAAGTTTTTTCGGGTTTTCATTTTTATAAAATTAAAAAAAATTTTAATTTAATAAAAAAAAAGAACAAATGTGATTTTTATTCGCACAAGGCGGCCTAAACTTCCCCAACTTATGGGAAAGACCAAGTTGTTTATTTAAGGTTATGCCCAAAAAGGAAGGGGGCTGTATTCTTTGCAGCGTGTGGGAAAAAAAAAAACGTTCCCGGAACTGAATTCAGGGATTGAAAGATTTAACAAAAGTGCCACAAGGGCATTATAAATATATTAAAAAAGGGATGAAGCGCAGCTGGGGTTAGGGAAAGGTGAAAAGTGTGGGGCATAGGTTTTAGTTTGTACACTAAACTGGGCAGTAGATTTGCTCCCATTTTTTTTTAAAAAAAAGTTTTTACGAAAGATTTAACGCAAAATCCAAATTTTAACAAAGCATTGAGGTCTCTAGGCTGTGATTTTTTACAAATTTTTGGGAAATTGTTTTCGCCATTTTTTCTTGGGGTTAATAACTTTTTTTCATATAGATTTTATTTCCCCTTTAAAATGAAAAGGCTGGAAAATATCAGAACCAGGAAAAATTGAATTTAGGGGGAGAAAGAAAACCCAAACCAGAAAAACAGCAGAAAACGTTTTACCAGGTGGGGACCCTTAAAAAAAACCTTTGGGGTGTTGAAGCAGGAAAAAAAATTTGCAGAGTGGAAAAGACAAAAAAAATTAAAAGTTGCAGAATATCCCCTCAATTAACATGCACCGCCAACGCCCGAACAAGTTTGGGTTCAAGCCCCCCCTATAAAAAATCCTTTTGATTCAAGGGCCCCCAAAATCTTCAGGGGAAAATTGAAACTTTAAATTTTTGCCATTTTTGGCGCCCTTGCTGCTGTGGGGGCCGTTTTTAAGGGTTTTAAAAAATATAAAGAAAGACAGCGAAAAATAACAAAAAAAAAAAATTTTGAAAACCCTTAAATACGAAAAAAAAATTTTGAGCCAAAAAAAGTTTAACAAAAAAAAGATCATTTTTATCCATTTTAAAAAGGAAAAATTTTTTTTAAGAAAATTAATTTTAAATTTTCTTATAAAAATAGATCATGGCGTATTATAAAAAGGGTAAAATCAATAAAAAAAGACATGGAGTCTATAAAAAAACCTTTTTCCCTAACCGAAATTTTAATAAATGCGGTTGCTTTGGATGTTAAAAAACTTCATTAAAAAACTATGCGGGAAAAAGCTGAGCAAAAAATCCTCAACGATGCGCGTTTTTTGGGCGTTTTTGTGGACTATTTAGGGCTTTACTATTTTTGGGTAAAAACATAAATTGTATTTTTTTTATAATTATAAGATACTTAAAAAAAGAACTTGGGTTTTACTTAGAGGTTTTCTTTTGTTATTTTTTTGGGGTTTTTTTGGGTAAGAACTTTTGGGGGATGACCCTTGGGGGGACTTTAAAAATGACTTAAGTAAGAACTTGTTAAAAAGACTTTTGGGGTGATTGGGAAATTAAATTGGGATGATTGGGGAATGATTTGGGGTGACTTAAGTAAGGGAAAAAGTGAATTTCTTAGGGTGACTTGGTGAAAAGGGCTTGAGGATTTAAATTGAAAATGGTTTGGAAGGGAAAGACTTTTGAATGACTTGGGATGGGCTTGGGGAATGACTTTTAGGATTTAAGTGTGCGGGCGTGGGGGGGGGTTGGGGGGGGAGTGGGGTGGTTTGGGGTTGGGGGGGGGGAGGAGTGCGTGCGTTTGGGGGGGGGTGGGGGCGTTCGTGGGGGGTGGGGGTGCGCGGAGTTACCCCCCTTTGTGGGCCCCAAATAGCAAGTACAGGCGTTTTTGTAGCCCTTTTTGTTCTAAAAAAGGCCCTTCACCGCATGAAAGGTATTTATACAAGGGCGGGGGTTTTACCTTGCATTTTTGCTACTATAAATAGGGTCACCGCATTTTAACGGTTTTTTTTAGCAAAAAAGGGTTTTCCGCGCCCTCTTGCTGCTAAAATAAGGCGGTTTCACGCATGACGGGATTTTTAAACAAGGCGGAATTTTTTCCCTAGCCCCCTTGCTACTATAAAAGGGTTTTTACCGCTTTAAGGTTATTTTAAAAAAGTTTGCAGTCAGCAAGGGGTAAATTTTACTTTCAGTCCTTTTTTGCCCGGAAAATGGGGTTACAGCTTTAAGGCTATTTAAAAGTAGCAGTCAGCAAAAGGGTTAACCCTTTACCGCGGTTTTCCTCCCACAACCCAAAGGGGTTTCTTTTTTAAATTTCCTTCTTGGGGGCAAAAAAAGTTTATACCCCACCCCTCCTCTTTTTTTATCCGGGGTTGGGAAAAACATGGGCAGAGTTAGTGGGTTTTTTTTTTAAAAAAAAAATGCTTTGGGGAGAGCTTTTTTGGCGGCCTTTTAAACGCCCTTTTGTACCCGTCGCGAAAACTTGGGGGCTTTTTGTAAGAATAGTGGAGCCCCCCACTACCCCCCCGTTCTGTTAAGTGTACTTAAAAAAAAACTTGGTCTAATTTTTCCAGAAGTTTTGAAAATCTTTTGCGGTTACTTTGCAATCAAACTTCGTTTGCAAACAAAATTTATTAATTTCTGATGTTAAGGTTATGAAAAATTTTTTGGGAATAATAAAAAAGTTTTGAAAGCTGCATTTAGTTTTCTTGATACGAAATCATCAAAATTTTTTTTGGGGCGTTCGTAAAAAGAACGCCATGTTTTCCCGGTTTGGGTTTTTACTTTTAAACTTTTTTTTGCGCCTTTTCAAAGGGAGTGGCCATAATCAGGCATGAGGTTTGTTTTTTTTTCGCCAAAGTTTTAGTAATAAAAGGGCCCCTTTGTAAAAAAAAAAATCTTTTTGTTTAACAGGGCGAAAAATTATCAAAAACCTAAAAATCCCCTTTCAGTAATATTGCCCAAATCTTTTTTTAAATCTTTTGTGGAACCAAAAAGCTTTTTAAAGGGAGCGGGGTGTTCTTTAATGGGTTAGTTCTGTTTTTCTTTCACCCCACCCTTTCCCAAAAGCAAAAATGCTCTTTGGGGTTACAAGGTTTAAAAAAAGCGCCCCACCTAATTTTTTTTTGTTTATATACTCCTCATAAGCTTGTAGTATTCATTTGGGTCCCCCATTTAAACAAAGTTGTTCCCCTGTAAAAAAAAGCACTCCGTTTTTCTTTTTAAGCCCTGGCAAAAAGGCCCCGGGCGTGTCAAAAAAAAATTTCCCCCGTCGACGGGGAAAAATTTCCCGTGCTGTCCAATTTTCGTGAAAATTTTTGTTTTTAAAAATTGGGGAAAATTGGGCCCCCGGCGCACTTGGCCGGTTAGAGACGAAAAGCAGTAAGCTCGCGAGGCATGGGGGTTTTGATTTTTTGGCCACAAATTTGGGAAAACACCGTTTCAAAACAAGTGTCGGCCTGCGCTGTGTTCTACCTAAACCGCGCCCTTTGTGTGTGTGTGTGTGTGTGGGGGTGTGTGTGGGTGTGTGTGTGCGTGCGTGTGTGTTTTGGGGGTTTTGTTTTGTGGGGTTTTGGGGGTCTGCCCCCCCCTCCTGTCTGTCTGTCCTTTTGGGCTCTCTCTTCTTCTTCTGTTGCCCGGGGAAATTTCTCTCTCTCTTCCGGCCAAAAGGAAAAGGGGCTTTAAGGCCACTTTCGCCCAAAAAAACGGTGGTTGAGCAAGGGAGTCAGGGTTGGTAAAAAAATGTTTTCAGTTTACTGTCACGGCCCTGACCCTTTTTAAATTTAATTTTTCCATCGCCAATTTATTACCATCAAATTTCCCCCCCCATTGGAAAAAAAAAAAAAAAAACCGGGGGATGCAAAAAGGGACCAAAATCTCAAGACTGTTTGTACATCTGCATGGGTTCTGTCAAAAATTTTATCTATTTCGCAGAAGTACACAATTTAACACGAAGCCTCCCCCCCCGCCCCCCGTGTTCTCTCAAAATACCCCTGGTTGGGGTTTCACACACACCAGTGTTTTCGTGATGGCATAAAAATTGCTATGTTCCATGGAAGACATATTGCACGAAACATGCCGGGCCCAAAAGTCCTATCCAGCTTTTCACAGTTGCACATTTAAAAGATCGTGTGTTTTAACATCTGACCCAATTTCTGTCCACCCGGGTGTCAGTGACAAAATGCACGGGGGTTTCCCAAAACTAGGGGGCCCACCTGCTTCAAACCAGAAAACGTTTTTTTACTGCCCCGTTTTTTTTTGTCAGCACGTTTGGGGACGGGGAAAAAGAATTTACGTGCGGGGTGGCTGCCTTAAAAATTTTGCCTCCCCCGGGCCCTTTTACAAAAGGGGCATTTCCCAAAGGGGCTTTTTTAATGAAAAGGGCCGGCCTGAAACCTATCTTTTAAATTTTTCCGATTGCCATGACATCCCCACCAAATTCTTACGGGCAATTACAAGATGGTCATATAAACCCTTGACACTTTTTTTTCCTTGTGCCGAGCGGGGCTTAAAATGTGGGATAAGTTTCTTTCTTATTTTTTCTTAAACCCAAAGGAAAAAAACTTCATTAACCCAAAAATTCTGTAGCCTTCGTTTTTGGTTTTTCTTTGTAAAAAATTTTTTCCATTTTGAAGAAAAGTTTAAAAGCGCAACTATTGGCGATTTGGCTTGGGTTTACACGTTTCCCCCTCGGTGAAAGGGGAAACCCTCCTGGGGAAAATCCTTTTTTTCAGTTGGGGTTTTGTTAACCAATCTTCACAGTCCTGCCAAGTTTCGTTTTTCCTAGAGGAATACCATGAAATTTTTATGTTTTTCCTTTTTTTACCGGGGTTCTAAATCGTCCACTTTTCTGTCAACCCCTTCCATTGGGGTAAATTTGGGGTTTTCATCTTTTTAACGGTTTATTTTCCTGTTTTAAGTGAAAACTTTTCCCCCCGCTTAAAACCACTCAGTTCATCCGGGAAGGTCCAACAAATTTTGCTTCAATTTTTTTTAAACTTCATGACACAATGGACCTTTCAAATTTTGGGTTTGGGCAACATGGTCACAAATCTTCAGAGTTGGGTCCCCGGGGGGAGCTTAGAAGCTGCGGAAACAGAACCCCGGTCCATGTCCATGTCTCTGCGGGTACTTCCGGCGCTTTCCAGGGGAGTTTGCGCTTTTCTGTCGGTCTTAGAAAGGGCCCGGTCCCGGGTTTGCTCCACATCACCAAACCCTTGGGGGAAATTTTCCGTAACAAAACAAAAGGGGGTAGAAAAAATAGGGTGGGCACCCTCCATCCGTGAACCCCAACGTTAACCCCGAAATCCTCATGGCGGTTTAAATTTTGCCCCTTTTGTCATTAAAAAGGGAAAAAAACATGAGCAAACGCTCCACATACAGGCTGAAAAGTCAGTGGTCCCCGAAGGATGACAACCCCAAATGAAATGTGACGAAAAGTCCAAAAACCAAAAAATTTTAAAGCAAAAACGAAGAAAGAAGAGCTCAACAAACGTGACCCGCCAAGTTCGTGGACCCAGGAACCCCCCCGAGAAAAGAGAGAGAGAGAGGAGAGAGAGAGAGGAGGAGAGAGAGAGGAGAGGGAGGGGGAGAGAGTGGAGAGGGAGAGAAAAGAGAGAGGGAGAAAAGAGGAGGGGAAGGGGAAAGGAGAGAGAGAGAAAAAGGGGAGAGGAAAAAACGTATTCATTTTTTTTTTAGTTCCTTTTTTGTAAAACTGTTTTTTCTCTTTTGCATTTGCTTTTAAATTTTTATTTAAAATTTTCGATTCATTTTTTTATAAACTAATCGTTTCTTTTATTCATTTATCCTTTCATTTTCTTAATTCATTTTTTTTTTGTTTGTTTCTTATGTTTGGTTCTTCAAGGAAACCAAGGGAAAAAAAGCTAAGGAAAATAACGAACATACTAAAAAAACTAGTTAAAAACCCCAAAAATTTTGTAAAACTAGCTTTTTCCCCAACCCAAACCCCAAAATAACCAAAATAATTTAAAAAACCAATTAACCAAACCCAAACCCAAATTTAAAACTTTGCAAAAAACCCCCTAACCCACCTACCTACCTACCCCCCTAACCCACCTCCTACTACCCACCCTTTCCTTCCCTACACCCACCTACCTACCTACTACCTACCGAACAAAATTTCTGAATGACTTTACTAAATGACTTACCAACTAATTAACTACCTACCTAAACCCACCACCCTACCTAAATACCCAAACCCACCCTACCTACTACCCACCTTCCTACCCACCTTCCCTACTACCTACCTAACCCAATAAATAACTACCTGGGTGGCTGGCTGGGGTGGGGCGGGCGGGGTGAGTGACTGGACTAATAATGACTGACTAAAAATAACTGCTAGCTAACTAAGGGACTAACTATCTAACCAAATTGCTAGGGAAACGACAATATCCAAAAAAATTTTTTAATTTTCAAATAGCAACAGGGCCCGTGATGGGGTGAGGGAAATTTGTCCTGACATTATAGGGAAAACATTCTTCGGGGGATCTCTTTTTTCACCCCAGACACAGGGCAAAAGACACAGCCCACAAACACAGACACCCCCACGCCACCCACACCACACACCACACCCCCACACACACACAACACGCGCCGCGCGCTTTCCGGCACGCACGGGGCGCACGCACGCACGCACCACACAAAAACACACACACACACACTCCACAAACACACACACACACACGCACCACAAAAACACACGATCAAAAGCCTTTAAAAAAGTATTTTTTGATTGCAGTGTGGGAAATCAGAGATACGTGGTTGGGGGCCTTTTATGTGAAAGAAAAATTTAATACAAATCGGGAAAGGGGACGGGGGGGCCCGATAGAAAACAGACGTCACACTCTGACCCTCCTATTTCTTCCTTATGTTACTTAAACCCGCCTGTCCCCCCTGTGCAACGTCAAATGCTGTCACAAGTTTTGTTGTTTTCGTGGGACTTCCGGGCTCCTGTTTTTTGAATGAATTTCGCTTGCCTGTAGAGGCCCCTTTTGTTTCCCTCATGCAATGGCTCCCGTCTGATCTCTCAGAATTTCTTTTTGTGTTTTATGGTGTATGGGGGGTGTGGGTGGGTGTGCGGGGGGAGGGGGGGGGGGGCGGGGGGGTTTCGTGCGTGCGTGCGTGATGTTTTGTGGGTGTGTGTGTGTGTGTGTGTGTGTGTGGGTGTGTGGGGTGTTTTGTGTGTGTGTGTGTGTGGGGTTGTGTTGTTGTGTGTGTATTTTGGGTGTGTGTGTGTGTGGGGTTTTGTTTTGGTTTGTGTGTGTGTGTGTTTGTGGGTTTAGTGTGTGTGTTGTGCAAGCGTTGGGTATGCGTTGTATGTTTTGTGTACGTGCGTGGGGTGGGGGGTGTGTGGGGTGTGTGTGTGTTTTGTGAGTGTGTGCGGCGTGTGGGTGTGTGTGTGTGATGTGTGTGGGGTGTGTGTGTGTGTGGGTGTTGTGTGTGTGTTTGTGTGTGTGTGTGTTGTGTGTGTTGTGCAAGCGTGGGCGTTTGGTATGTATGTTTTGTGTTCGTGCGTTTCGTGGTGTGTGTGTGTGGGTGTGGGGTGGGAAAATTGTGCGCGCGTGTGTGTGTGTGTGTGTGTATGTGTGTGGTGTGTGTGTGTGTGTGTGTGTGTTTTGGTGTGTGTTTGTGTGTGTGTGTGTGTGTGTGTGTGTGTGTGTGGTTGTGTTTCCCCCGGGCCTAAAAACTTTGAGGGTCGGGTTTAGTTGTAACCCGAAAAAGTTGCCTTGATCGTTTTTTCAGAAAAATGCCCATCTTTTAATTAAAAATCATTTGGGTCTAAAACGGGGTTTTGGCCTAAACTTTTTTTAAAATGCTCCAAACCTTTACTTTCTGTTAATTCACGCTGCATTGAGAGCGTTGAGCGATGCTGTGTCAAAGGGATCATTTCACTCAGGGTCGTCTCCACGATCAAAAACATCATAATCTTCTTCAGTTCAATTCCTTTTTTTTTAAATAATTAACTTTTTATTTTGCTTCATAAAAAAATGTCACAAGAATATGGCTCGATTCTTGACCCGCATAGAAGCCTGAAAAAGCCCCTTGGCGTGCGGGGAAAATTTAAACGGAATATTACTGTTCCAAATAATCCATCTACTATTGAGCAGATCAAATTCTTTACTGTAAAATTTTCCCAGACTTAGGAGCGGATGAATTGTTTGTGCCGGGGCTCTGCGCGTCTTTACTTTCAAAATAGAACTCGTTTCAACAACAGACCCAAACAGGACAGTTGTACAGAATCTGGGGCGGGCAATTTTTAAAGAAAATTTCTATAAAACTTGGGGGCAAGAAATATTTTCTTTACATAATGCAGACATATTTTAACCTATTTGATCTATGGTAACCGGGATGAAAGGGATGATCTTGCGTTTCAAGGAATCGAAAATGAAGAAGCACTAAACATAGAATAGGCGCGGAAAGATACTAAAGACGTCAAAAAGTATGTAGCCGAAAATTTTGGTATGGTAATCCCCTTTTTCCAAATTCCCCTAGAGTTTGAGTTGTTAAAAGCGCATGCACCATACTTTCAAGGAGCATTAAAAGACAGATTGTCATATGAACTAACTTTTAACGGAATACAAAGTGTTATCAAATCTCAGACCCCGAAGCAAAGTCCCAGCATTTCTGACATCTCGTTAGAGTTTGACGTTTTTTAGCAACCCTCACTTAGCAAGGCTGATTGAGCAACAAAACCCCAGCAAAATTAACAATATATTACGAAAGAGTGATTCATCATACAACTTTATCCCAGAAGCAGGGCAGACACTATATGGAATTTTAGTTTTAGCGTCGCAGCAAGATCGTTTTAAAGGTATTTTATTGCTTTTCGTGAAGATGAAGAACCGTTCAAAAGAGGAAGGGGAAAAGTTTTTAATCCAAAAATAACAAAAAGTGCAATGTTCGATTGAGGGTATTTCCAAACCCAAATCTACGCTAGCGGGCTTAAACTTATCGCATTTTGATGAAATAAGAAAACTGTTTGGAGGCGGGAGGTTGTAGAAATCCAACAGTTGACCTTGTGTCTAAAGATTTACATCTTCCAATGTTAGGCTTGATGATTATTTAACAACGAAATACGGTTTATGGATTGACCTAAGGTCAACAGAGGATAATCAGTTGCATGGAAGCGGGAGGAAACTGTGAGTGACGTAAATAAACATTCAAATTGATAAAGAAGAAGAAGCCGATAAACCGCTTAATGTAATTTGTTTTTAATATATGATGCGCAGCTGACTATTTAAAGAAAACAGATTAAAAGTTATACAATACTAAATTATTTTTCATTTTATAAAAAGCATGTCGTCAGGTTTATCCAAATGTGCCTACACCCGCCGCCAAAAGAAGAGATAGCAGGCAATTTGTGTTATAAAAAACCCCCTAACATAAAAACCTTCAGATTAACCAACATTACACAAATGCGCAAGTACTAGAGCAAGACCTTTCAAATACAGCAAAACCAAACGAAGGTATTCTGCCGCCTTTTATGTGTTACCTATGTTAATACTGGAGCATCGACTATAGCGCCCTATCAGCAGGAAAGAGTGTTGGTCTCTTAGCACGGGCATAGGCGCAACCCGCAGCTTTACTTAGGAGGTTTTTCTTTAGCTCTCGGTCTGTGTTCATTAGTGTAAGTGCGGTGGCAAAAATTAAAAACTAAACTCCAAAAGCACACAGCTATGGTTCAACTAATAACGGCTAAAAATTAGTTCGTTTAAACGACAATAAATAAAGCGCTTGTGACTCAAACATCACGGATGAAGAATTTAATTTGTTTACAGGCCGATTTGATGACTACAAAAGACAAAAGTTTTTGATCTTCAAAGAAAGGCGAGGACAAGTTTTTCTAAACAGCCAGACCCCCAGCAGATAAAAAAGGAATGCTTAAAAAAAGTAAACGAGACATTAAACTTGTTCTAAACAGCTCCATTTAACAACACCAAAAGGTGTTTTTTTACTTTAGTTTATGAGTCCAAGCGCAAAAAGACGTCGATATTGATTTTTGATTTAAGTATTTTTTTTTAATTTAAATAATTTTTTTGGTTAGAAAAGAGACTCAACAGGCTAAGATATATGAAGGAACAAGACGAATTTTTTGAAGCAATGCAAGAAAATTTATCAAGGCACTGAATGATATTGATTTAGAAGTCATTAATCCAGCAAGCGTAGGGCAAGCGTTGGTCATGCTATTTCTAAGTTCCGGGTAAACTAACAATAGACCCACCGTTAAAGTAATGTTAGCTGTTTTAATCGCTATGTAAAAAATAAATGAAGAAAACCTAGAAGTCTGGGTCTCGATAAACAACAGGGCTATTCTTTTTCATAACGACTTAAAAACCCCGGTTGGGCAAAACGAAAATGCTTACACAGTTTGACGCTGCCGCTGAAGAAGCTAAAATGAGAGGCTCTGGTTGGTCAGAGGGCGAAGTCTTAGAGATCAGATTTAAAACAGTCTAAGTATGCCCCCGATTGTAGGCAAGTCTCACATTCCACTACCTCCAGCATTAGTCGCAAAAAAAGCAGTTCTAAACATAAAGAATACAGAAAAAAAATGTTTTATGTGGTGTTGTTCTTGCAAGGCTGCATTACGCCCGCAAAAACGCAGAGAGAGTGTCTAACTATCGCCTTACATCAATTGATTTAACTTTAGTGGAATATCCTTTCCTGTTAGTGTAGATCAAAATTTATCAGTTTGGAAGAAAAAAAAACACATTAACTGTTAATGTCTACACATGGGATGAGGAAACAGATTTAGTGCCAATTAAAGTGTCCAAGAACAGTCCCAAACGATTGGCGAGCCAGACAAAAATCATGTTGACTTACTTACTAAGGTTTTCACCCGCGGGGCTGCCATTATACATTGATACGAACTATGAGTAAAACTAATGCAGCATCTTCAAAAGATGGGCACAAACAAAGAATTCTGACAGAAAAAGTTTAACAAGAATGCCCATCTGTTCAAGCCGCGAGCGAAACTAAGAACATTGTATCGGCCAGTTGTCTGTAATAAGAACTAATACGCCCCCCAGAAGGCAGTGTAAAGTTAGTTTTTTTAAGAACCATGGAAACGGATGAAAAATTCTCATACGTAGTTTAACGCAGACTTCGAATCCTCATTTTCTGTTGATGGGCCAGCGCCGCAAAAAAACTTCGAAAACAGTCTTAATGTGTTAATCATCAGATTTGTTCATTTGCCATCATTGTTGTCAGTCGGGATGGCGCTCTTTCATCGCCGAATTATACAGGGGACCAAGACTGCGGCGTAGAAGATTTTTTTACACGCATGCAGCAAGTGCGTAATGACTGTTCTATAATCTGAAATATTTATCTGAAATCATAATGATTGATGATCAACAGCAGTATGATCAGCCACTCACTGTTGGATTTGTGGTTTAGGCCTCTCATCGGACGCAGGAATCCAAAAGTAAGAGGACCATGATCACATTAGCGGAAAGTTCAGAGGAAGCAGCGAACAGTAAATGCAATCTTAACTAAAGTTTGATCCTAAGACATGAGCAAGCTGCCCATCTTTCTTTCATAACTGGCGAGGTTTAGTCTCTCATCTTATAGTGCAAGCGTAACCAGCCGCCTTCAGGGTAGCATGCATTGACCACAGTCATCAAGAAAGTACATGTGTTTACACTTTAAATTAACATGTCTTTCTACGACTCTATGCTGCACATGAAATGGGCTCATTAGATGGCATCGCTAGTCCTTAAAAGTCCTGCCCAATAACGGAAGAATATTATGACCCAACGTTGATAGAAAGGGTGTTTTACCCTTATGGATACATGAAAACAGTTGGAAAGGTTTGATGAAGGGACTCACTTCCCGGCCTAAAGACGCGTTCTTTTTAGTCTTAGAGGATCCAGGAAAGGACATCAGGCGACTCCGATTACCAGCATGCTCAGATGCGTGGGACAGAAGTTAGAGTGTAAAACGATGGGAGACTATCTTGACTCTATTTAATGGCAGATGTATGTTTGTGGGCGGACCGTCTTTGAAAATTATAGAAAGACCTGCAAGAAACATACAGTTTTGGATCTGGATTATATTTCTGCGCCCGGGATGGTTGGGATGCTTTCTTAAAGTGTACTGGAGGACAGATTGATTTATTGTCAGATTTACCAATGCTTCAGATGATTGGAAAAACGGATTGCGGGGAGGAATTAGTATGGCATCGCCATCCATTACTGTAAAGCAAACAACAAATACTTTGGGGATCATTATGATCGAGTAAAAGGTCTAACTATCTCATGTATTCTAGTTGCAAAACAACTGTTATGGGTGGGCAATGGCGCAATCACTTCCATACGCCAACTTTAAAATGTACACTAGGTACGATAATATTCAAAAGGCATTTAAAGTGGTTTTGAACAGTTTAACCGCCGTCAAAGCGTGGTTTCATTCTAGAAGTTGATTAGAATATCTTCATGAAACTCCATGACCTGCTAATGACTATCCATTAGCCGCCAGAAAGGTCTAAAAGATGGATCCAAGAGAACCACTAAAACTTGTGCCTAATCTTCGGAGGCAAAAAAATTATGTCTGTCATTACAGACTTCTTGCAATTTATTTAAGACATGGTTTTTAAGCGTTAACAGCTGTTCATCGTATAATTGTTGTGATCAAGAACAGTTCATGAAAACATACATCATGAAGAACACTGATCTCAGAAAACTTTATATCCGCCAGATGCTTCAGAAAAAGACTTTTTCAAGTTGATGTACAACGCTTGTTTTTGGAAAGATATGGAAATCCCACAAAGTAAAAGATGTCAGATTGGTCACCAGAGAGTATGAAGCAATTAAGCGGACTTCAAAACCTAAATATCAGGACTCAGAGATTTATGATCAGCGTTTTGGCATAATGATGAAAATAAGAAAGTCAAATTAGACAAACCTGTTTTTATTGGGTTCTTACTGTTTTAGAATTATCCAAACGCTTTTGATGTTAGGAGTTTCTTTATGCTACTTTGAAGCCTCGGATCCTGAGTCACAGAGTGCTTTACACAGATACAGATAGTTTTGCTTATAGGATATCCCTACTGAAGACATCTATAAGGCATGGAAATGGAAGTGGTAAAGGGCATGCAGGATGGTATGATCATCCGATTATCCTAAAGAACGCGCCTTTACATTCAATTACTAACTAGAGGTTTAGGAAGATTGAAAGGATGAATTATTGAAAGGTAATCAAGAGTATTTGGGGCGTTAAGGTCCAAAAATGTACAGTATTTCGAGCCAGGAGAAAAATCATTAAGAAAGCAAAGGGAATATCTCGCTGCGTTGTGCAGTCAAACATATCACATGAACAACTACATAAGAAGCATTGTTTGGCAAACAATAAGATTTTCATCATGACACGTTAAAAACGCGATCTAATATACATGAGAATCAACACAAACAGTTGTACAAAGAAGTTCATTAGATAGAACAAACACCAAAACGGGAGTTTGTAATCCAGAGTTTTATATGCAAGGGGCACTGGAGAACCGTAAATTAATTAAGCGGAACTGTGCTGGCGGAATTATCTGCAGTCTTCTTTAACAAAAGATCTTTGAGGGGCTGGCTGTTTTGGGTGCACGTTTCTCGTAAATAATACCAGGGCGGATTCATTTTACAATTCTTTTTATTTGTAACATATATCGGCGTCAAACTCCAACGGATCTGTTGCCCTGATGAGAGTGTCCCCTTCTGGCTTCCACGGTAAATAAGGTCACCTTAACTTTCAAACCAAATGTAATAGTTTGGCCAGGATGAAGACCTCTCCTTCAGCAAAAAACAAAAAAAAAAAAAAAAAAAAAAAAAAAAAAAAAAACAAAAAAAAAAAAAAAACATTTATTGTTTGTTTTTGATTGACTTTGTACTGGTTTTAGCCCTTTAATTCTTCATTATTCATTGCGCGCAAAACTGAGGGCAGTCTTCTAACCATTCTGTGTGCGAGAATTGTCAATCCAGCTCTCTGTGATACTAGGTAGGAAAAAAAGTCTTTTCAAGCTAACTGTTTGTAAAGTTTTCGGACCTAAAGCCTGTGATTATGAACTCGGGAATGCCTCTTTTAATGGTAAATCTATGTTTCAACACTAAATTGATTCACTTGCCGTTAAATTTCTTTCCATCATCGACTTGAATCATGCGAGGGAATAGTTTAAGGGGCCTCGCTGGTATATCAGTGTATAGCAACAGCACAGCAGAAGCACACTTTGTGTTATGGTTCTGCATTCTTAGTATCTTGAAGCCATGTCATGATCGGAGTGCGTACTTAATCTTTTTCGTCTAATCCAATCAGAGGGTAAAACTGAAGATCCGTGTTTGATCGGGTGTCGTCGGTATGCGTTCACAAAGTCGTGCGTCTCTGTATTAGCCTAGGTGCAGGTAAATAAAATTTGCCAAATCGCTTGGTTTAGCATAACCATTCTTTTGCCTGTTTTTTCACTAACTCTCCGCTGCTTGGCTTAGCTTTTTAATTGCTGTATGCCCTTCCATATACTTTGGGCGAATAAAGATTTTGTTCATTTTTATTCAGGCCATATTATGTGCAACCAATAAAATACAAAACGGGTCATACAACGACAATAACGCGATTTCTTGATTTTTGCTTTTCTGATGGTTGATAAAAGTCACTGAATTTTGGTGGGGGCAATGTCTGGACCGGTTATCTTGCTTGGTATAGATAATATTGTTTTTATTGCTTGATCAACATATTGTAAATGTGTAAGCTGCTTGCCCTCTGTCTTTTTCAGTGTGTCATTAATAAAATCTAACACCCCCTGCCTCAAGTCTCTGCCTTTTATAGGCGTCTTGTTGCAGACTGTAGGTGCTCCATAGCTTTGTTCTGTCTTTTTCTCTCGCTGTCATTCCCCAGTTTACTAAATGCAAAATTACTGCCGCTTAAAAGCAAGCGCATTCACCACAGCGCCGCCTATCATTATTGCGGAGTGAAGCCATTTTTTATAATGTATTTTTTTTATTCATATTTCATATTGTTGGAATTATACTTGATTGACTAGAAAATCTTTAGTGGCAAAACGAAGCTGCAATGATAGCAATTATGCTTTGCTGAATCCTCAAAGTCTTGTTTGCAAGATCTGCTGGTTTAATTCGTAACAAGCTTTTACCAGCCATAGAGGTATCCTAACTAAGTCCTCAATAAAACAGCAGAATGGTATACAAGGTTGCGCAATAGTTTTTTCGCGTGCTCATTTTTATAAATTTTAAATATTATAATTTAATAAATAAAAACATGAACAGTGATTGATCTATACAGCTACCAAGGCGGCTAACCTTCCCGAACTTATGAATGACCAAGTAGAATGAGCAAGCTGTGTTATGCCAAAAAGGAGAGGCTGTATTCGTTAGCAGCGTGTGGGAAAAACCAAGAAAAAGTTCCTCGGACACTGTTTCAGCATTGAAACAGAATCAACAAATGTCGCCACAAGGACATTATAAAGTATCATAAAACGGTAATTGTGACGCGCGCGGGGGTCTAGAATGGTGAAAAGTGTGGGGCAAACGAGTTCTTAGTTTGTAAACTAAACTAGTCAGTAGATTTGCTCCCATTGGTTTCTAAAACAAGATCCTTAGTATGATTTAACGCAAGATCCAGTTTTACAAGTCATTAGAAAGTCTCTTGGGCTGTGATCTAAATTACAAATTTGGAACATTGTTTATCGCCATTTATCATGGGATTAATAACTTTTAATTCATATAGATTAATTTTCCTCAAAATGAACGAGAGCTGGAAAATCATCAGACCAGGAAACATGAATCAGGTGAGAAGTAACCAAGCCAGAAAAACAGCAGAAATACGCTGAAACAGGTGGGGACCATTAAAAAATCCTGGGCGTGTTGAGCAGGAAAAAAATTAGCAGAGTGGGAAAGACAAAACAAAATTAATTGTTGCAGAATATAACTCTCATGAAAACACATGACAACCGCCAACGCCGAACAAGTTGATTCAATGCCGCTATAAAAACTCCATGTGATTCAAGGGCCCCAAAGTTTCATGGAATATTGAACTTAAAACTGTTTGCCATTTTTGGCGCCTTGCTGCTGCTGGGGCAGTTATTATGGTTATAAAATATATAAAGAAAGACGCAGAAACAAAGCAACCAAAAAATCTGAAAGCGTTAAATACAGAAAAGACACTGCACGCAAAACCGTCAACAACAAAGATCATTGTTGATCCATTTCAAAATGGAATAATATTTAAGAACTTAACTTTTAAATTTCTCCTTATAAAAAATATAGCTGGCGTATTATAAATGATAAAGTCAATAAATAAAAAGACATGGAGTCTATAAAAGACATTTCCATAGACCAGAAAATGTTAACAATGCGGTTTGCGCTTAGGATGTAAAACTCATTAAAAATCTAGGCAGAAAAACGCCTGTGCAGACCATCCTCAACCGATGACGAGTTTTTTGAGGCGTGTGTTGTTACTATCTTAGACATTTACTATTTAAGATAAAAACATAACTCGTATTTTTTTGAAATTATAAGATTCTTAAATAAAGAACTTGGTTGTACTTTAGAGGCACTGACTTGTGTTGATCTTAGGTTAACTTGGGTAAGAACATTGTGGATGACTTGGGGGGGACTTAAACGATGACTTAAGGAAGAACTTGTAAATGACAATTGAGGATGACTTGTGAATAACTGGTGGATCCGTCTTGTGAATGACTTGAGGATGACTTAAGTAAGAACTGGAATAATTCAAGGATGACTTGTGAATGGACTTGAGGATAACATTGGTTAAAAAATGACTTGAGGTGACTGGAATGATTGAGGTGAATTGTGAATGACTTGAGGATGACTTAATGTGTGCGATGCGTGGGGTGGGGGTGGGAGGGAGACGCGTGCGGTGCGTGGGCGTGGGGGTGGTGGGGTGACGTGGCGTGATGCAGTGGGGTGGGGAGTGGGGAGACGTGCGTGCGTGGGTGGGGGTGGAGGAGTTACCTCCCTTAGTGTCCGCACATAGCAAGTACAGGCTGTACCGTAAGCCCTCTTGCTACTTAAATAGGCGGTTCACCGCATGAATGGCTTTTATAGCAAGGCGATTTTACCGTAGCCTCTTGCTACTATAATTAGGCTTTCTCCCGCATGAACGGTTATTTTTAGCAAAACCGGATTTACCGCAGCCTCTTGCTGCTAAAATAAGGGGTTACTCGCATGAAACGGCTATTTATAGCACGGCGGATTTTTTCGGAGCCCTCTTGCTACTATAAATAGGCGTTCACCGACATGAACGTTATTTTAGTAGCAGTCAGCAAGGCTACATTTCTACTTGCAGTACTCTTGCACGAAATTAAGGCGTTCACAGCATTGAACGGCTATTTATAGTTGCAGTCAGCAAGGATAACTCACCGCAGGTTGCCTCCCACAACAAAGAGGTTTCATTATACTTTCCATCATGCACAAATAAGTTTATACAACACCCATCCTCATTTTTTATCGGAGGCTTGGGACGGCACATGGGCAGAGTTAGGGAGTTTTTTTTTTAAAAAAATACTGCTTTGGCAGAGCTTTTTAGGCGGCTCTTAATCGCCAGTTAGTACACCAGCTTCGCTGAACACTTGGAGCTCTTTTGTAAGAATAGTGGAGACCACCCAGTACCCCACCACGTTCTGTTACGTGTACTAAAGAAAACCTTGGTCTAATTTTGCCTGAAGTTTCGAACTCATCTTTTTGCTGCGAGAGTACTTTGAAATCAAACTTCGTTTAGCAACCAATTCATTAATGCTGATGTTAGGTTATGAAATTTTGGGCAATATAAAAATGTTTTTGGAAAGCTGCATCAGCTTTTCTTGATACGAGTCATCAATATTCATGTGCGTTCGTAAACATGAACGCCCCCAATGTCTCAGTTGGTTATGATCTTTGTAACATTGTTTGCGCCTTTTCAAGGCGAGAGACCCATAATCAGAGCATTGATGGAGTAGTTTTTCCTTTCGCCAAGTTTAGTAAAGAGCACCACTTTGTAAAAAATGGAATCATTTCTGTCAACAGTCGAAAGATTATCAAAGCCATCAAATCTCTTTCTCAGTAATATGACCAAATCTTTTTTCTAAATCTCTTTGTGGGAACCAAAAGCTTCAAGGTAGCCTGTGTAGTTCTCATGGTTAGTTCTCATTTTTCTTTCACCCCACCTTAAAAACGCCAATACTGCTCTTTGGCTTAAAGGTAAAAAACAGCGCTCCCTAATTTTCCTTTTGTTTTTATATTACTCATCCTAAGGCTTAGCTAGTTATTGCATATGATCCTCCATAAAACACAAAGTTGTTCCTATGTAAACAAAGCACGTCCGTCTAATTTAGAAGCATGGCTAAAATGGCCCGGTCGTGTCACACTGCCACGTTCGACTTGGAGTTGCTTCGTAGCTGATCAGAATTTTCGTGAACATTTTGCTGATGTAATAAAGGGCAAGTTGCCCGCCGGCGCACTTGGCCAGGTTAGAGACGGAACGCATGAGCTCGCGAGGGCATGGGGTAATTGATTTTTGGGCCACATTCATAGGAAGACACAAGTGCAAAACAAGCTGCTCGGCTGAGGCGCTGTGTTCTACCTAGACCGCGCCATTCGTGTTTGTGCGCTGTGATGTGTGTGTGTGAGCCTGTGTGTGTGTGTGCGTGCGTGTGTGTGTGTGTGTGTGTGTGTTGTGTGTGTATGCCCGCATCTCTGTCTGTCTGTCTTCTCTTGCTCTCTCTTCTCTGTCTGTTCTTGCCGGCTGATTCTATCTCTCTCTTCCGCCACAGGGAAATAGGCCGGGCTCTTAAGCCACTTTCGCCCAACAAACGCGTGGTTGAGGCAAGTGAGTCAGATGGTAACAATACTGTTCTCTTCAGGTCATATGTCACCGCCATGGACTTAAAATTCCATTCTTCCATCGCACAATCATTACCATCATTTCTCCCATCATTGGCACAAACAACAGCTAGCAAAGGATACAAGATCATCAAAGAAAGTTAGCTCATCTGCACTGTTAATGTCAACACTGTTTCTATTTCAGCAGCAAGTACACATCATCAAGCAGACAGCCTCCCGCCCAGCCCCCACGTGTTCTCTCAAATACACTGTGTTGAGTTTCACACACACCAGTGTTTACAGTAGATGGCATAACATAGCTATGTACCATGGAAGACATATTGCACGAAACATGACCGCCAACAGTCCAATCCAGCTTTTCCACAGTTGACACATTAACCGATCGTGTGTTATTAACATCTGACCCATTGCTGTCCACACCGATGTCAGTGACAAACTGCACGGGATTTCCAACACATAGGCCTACCTGCTTCAAACCAGAATCGTTCACTGCCCCAGTTAAAGTGTCAGCACGTGGAGAC
>CM031596.1:119375940-119385940 GCA_018398815.1 Conus ventricosus | reverse complement strand
AAACTTTGTTTTCAAAGCATTTAGCTTTAATCGAATTATAAGGGAAGATACTTGTCTGGAATAATAAACTGGAAGATCAGTCATTTGTCTGCCCATTCATTTCCATAAATACCACGATGTGATGGAACCCAAGTAAATGTTACACTGGAACCCTTTTGAATTAAAAAATGTATGAGATGATTAATTTCAATTACTAAGTCGCATCTGTCTCTAGACTTCATGGTTTTCAGTGTAAATAAGACAGACTTAGAGTCAACACAAAACGTATTGGAAATATATCCATAGGAAGATTAACAATGTATCGCAGAGCCATGAGAATGGCTACCAGTTCTGCGGTGAAAATAGAATGACCTGCACCAAAATGAAACGATTTTTCTTTCTTTAGTCCAGGTATGACAAACCCAGCACCCGTCACATCAGTGTCAATAAGAGAACCATCGGTGTATACCTTCAAATGGTTAGAATAATGCGAATGAACATGAGATCGAAAAGAAACAGCAAGTAGATGAGGGTTATCACTCTTTCTTAAGTCGTCATTGGAAAAGTCAAAATCTGCTTTGTGCAGTTCCCATGGAGGAATTGGAGACGTAATCGGGCGCTTACCTATATCTTTAGTGTGTGTGTGTGTGTGTGTGTGTGTGTGTGTGTGTGTGTGTGTGTGTGTGTGTGTGTGCGTGCGTGCGTGCGTGCGTGCGTGCGTGCGTGCGTGCGTGCGTGCGTGCGTGCGTGCGTGTGTGTGTTTCAGAGCATTTGAACAACACTTTCAAGGTCCGCTTCATCATTCTGTCCGACTGCTGAGGCATCAACATAATTGTGCAGTCAGCACTTTGGTGGAAGGTAATGAACGTCGCATGAAAAAGGAGTAGGATGACAACTGGATCACAAAAAACATAGCAAGTGAGGAAAACACAATAGATAAAAACAGTGTTCCATGAAAAGGAAAACACCAAAGGTTTCACGCCATAAGCTACTTGTCTGTAGTTAGGAAGAAAGGAAAGGCAGGTGCAGATCGGATAGGAGGGACTCGGGGTGGGGTGTGTGTGTGTGTGAGAGAGAGTATGTGAGCGCGCTTGTGTGTTTCCTTGTAAGGGAATATGAGTGCATGCATAAACACAAGAATGAGAGTGGGAACAGGGGAGGCAGAGGTGAGACGTGTGGCGAAAATGGGATGGAGGGTGATGTGATGAGGCAAGAGAGATCATGCGGGAGTTGATTTACGCGTTGTTGCATTTTGGATGGGCGGAGGTGGGGGGGGGGGGGGGAGTTTGGGTGGGTAAACAGAGGGATTATGATCCACACGGAGCAGTCAATGTCAAGTCATCAAGAGGCCAACCCACCAGAGGAGACACTGCACTGCTGCCGAGTCACTTCAGTGTTGTTCAGTGGTGCCTGTTCTGATCTAACATACGCGGGTTCACCTACTAAGCCCCCTGCTGACGACTATAATTGCTTAGACGCAGAGCCGGCGTGAGTGAGCTCTTCCTCTGGAGGGCGCCACCACGTCCGTCCGACAACAGCCCCCATGGACTTGCCGATAACGACGACCCCGGCAGAATCACACCAAGGCCACAGACCTGGAGAGGACATCGAAACTGATGTCAGCATTAGAGCAGGGCATGAAGGGCCACCGAATTTGATAATTTTTTTTCTTAAATGCTGCTCGATGAGAATGAGGATGATGAAAATGATGCTACCTATTTTCACTCCGTACTGAGACTACATAGCAGGGCGGTACTCTACTCTCACGTTTATAAAATATCCTGGCGTCAACCAAGCCCGAAAAATACAGGAACCTGCTGTGCTGGTCAGGACATTTGAGCAACATTGTGAGAGACGCATTCATCGAGTGGATGAAACTCGACTGTGTGGTCGCTATCTTTCCAGTTGAGCCCGCAACAATCTCAAATCTGGGTCGGAGCCAGTAGAGGCAGAAGAAATTCCACGAACCCACGACCTCCCTGCCGAGAGTCTTCGACGCCAACCACTTCGCCACGGCGGATAGTGCTTTGAAAATTCTAGTCAGTGTCTGGTCGAAAGAACATCAATTTCTTAGAACTCTTAATGCTCTGATTATAGCCCATCAGGTCTTCTTTATAAGGAAGAGAGAGAGAGAGAGAGAGAGAGAGAGAGAGAGGGGAGAGAGAGAGAGAGAGAGAGAGAGAGAGGAGAGAGAGAGAGAGAGAGAGAGAGAGAGAGAGAGAGAGATTATGTGATAAATTTTGCGTGTGTGCATGCATGCATGCGTGTGTGTGTGTGTGTGTGTGTGTGTGTGTGTGTGTGTGTGTGTGTGCGTGTGTGCGTGTGTGTGTGTGTGTGTGTGTGTGTGTGTGTGTGTGTGTGTGTGTGTGTGTGTGTGTGTGTGTGTGTGTGTGTGTGTGTGTGTGTGTGTGTGTGTGTGTGTGTGTGTGTGTGTGTGTTTCAGAGTAGTTGAACTACACATCCAAGGTACACTCTATCAGTCAGACTACTGAGGCCCTAGCATGGCTATGCAGTCAGCGACCTGGGGTGGAAGGTAAATGAATAGCACATGAACAAATAGTACGTGGATCATTGGATCACAAAAAAACCGTAAAAGTAAAGGAATGATAACAGTTAGAAGCAGTGATCCCTGGAAAGAAAAACATCAAACGTTTTAAGCAATAAACTCTATTCAATGGTAAGGACAAGAAAAAAAACAACAACAACAACAGTAGTTTTAAGAAAGGAACAAGATAACACATATCATGGAGGAACAAACTGAGATGACAAGGGAAAGGGGGATGAATAAAATTGGACTTAATAGGACACATGTTGAGGGTGTGAGAGACTTAAGAAAAGTGCAGGGGAGGGGGCTTGGGGGAATTCGTGCACACGCGTGTGTGTAAGCCTGCTTGTTCCTGTGAGGGTACATGAGTGCATGCATATTTACAAGAATGTGAATGTGGACAGAGAACACAGGGTGGCGAAGGGATTACACAGGAGTAGATTTACGCATGTGTGTATTGAGTGGGCTGGAGCAGGCGGGTTGGTGGGTGGGGGGGGGGGGGGTAAGCAGAGGGATGATGGATGTGGGAAAGAGCTGAGGCAAAGAAGGGGGAAGGGACCTGAGGGGATGAAAGGAGGGGATGAAAGAAGTGGAACCACGCAGAAGAGTGCCACCTCCAATGTTTCTCGACCAGCTGATGAGGAACAGGAAGGCGGGTAAGCAATGCTTTGTCATTCTTTGGTGTAAAGTCCCGCTGGTGTGGTGGAGACAGATGTTTTAATCAGCCATGATTTGGCAAAGTCATGCTGGCAGTATTTGCCAAACTGCAGCCGCTTTGGCATCAGAAAACAAGTGCTTGGAACTGTTCAGATATGGTCAAGTAATCTCCTTCTGTTGAAGTCTCGTGGACCTGAGAAGTGCTTCCTTGGTATATCCAAAATGACAGGGAAAAAACCCAAAAGACTTAAGTGTGGATAAATTTCCCAGCTCTGCTTAATCTGTTCGTACGTTGTGTGTGTGTGTGTGTGTGTGTGTGTGTGTGTGTGTGTGTGTGTGTGTGTGTGTGTGTGTGTGTGTGTGTGTGTGTGTGTGTGTGTGTGTGTGTGTGTGTGTGTGCGTGTGTTGGTGAGAGAGAGAGAGAGAGAGAGAGAGAGAGAGAGAGAGAGAGAGAGAGAGAGAGAGACAGAGACAGAGACAGAGACAGAGAGAGAGAGGAAGAGAGGTGCACACTGAACACTGAACATTTTTAATGTCATTAGCTATACAGCTTTGATAACATGGGGGATGCAAAGCAAAAAGCAAAGAACGTAAACAGTACATCCACAACAAACATGAATTAAAGCAATGCTACAATCTCAACATCTGTGGAAGCATTCACACACAAAAAGCAATAATGAATGCAAAACTCCACTATCCATCTACAATTACATGAAATATATACGTTCATCAGTAGCTTAAATTTCTCGTTAAAAAGTTTGTCGTCCACGTTATGGTTTTTTCAGCCAAATTGAAACCTCTGTTGTTGTTTTTTTTCCCCATTAATTCTTGTTTTCTTAACTAATGTTGGCTAGATGGGATTCTTTTGTTCCTTGTGTTGTTTGCTTCCACAATGAAATTTGTCAGCGATATTATGACCTCATCATTTCCAGATACAGGAATCGCTTCTAATGATGTCTTTCCGAAACAGGTAAAGAAAACAAATTATATTTACGTTGTACTGGATCATACACAGGGCAATGGAATATAAAGTGTCGTTCATCTTCAGCTCCTTTACAAAACATTCGACACAAAAAAATGATCTCTTTCTTGTTCATGAATAAACCAGCTTTTGCTAGTGTTTAATCCGATATTATTCATTCTCAAGACTAGCCAGAGGACTACGATACCATTTAATTCTTATTACTGAAATATATCTTTCAGCCTGAAAAAATTAAATGATGAGAGTGCCAGTTTTGCTGACATGTATTGATTATACGATCTTTAAATTCGGAGATGAGAGCAACGTCACTTCCAACGTCCAACGTTTCGACTCAAATAAGAGAGAGAGAGAGAGAGAGAGAGAGAGAGAGAGAGAGAGAGAGAGAGAGAGAGAGAGAGAGAGAGAGAGAGAGAGAGAGAATGTGTGTGTGTGTGTGTGTGTGTGTGTGTGTGTGTGTGTGTGTGTGTGCGCGCGCGTGTGTGTGTGTGTGTGTGTGTGTGTGTGTGTGTGTGTGTGTGTGTGTGTGTGTGTGTGTGTGTGTGTGTGCGTACGTGCGTGTGTGCGTGTGTGTGTGCTTGCTTATGTTCCTGCATATGCATACGAGCCCATCGAGAATGGTGTGCGCTTGTGCAAGCACAGCCGCGTTAAATAGGACTCACGTACTTGGCAACACAATTGCGGTCAGGTTCAATAAGGGACCACATGAGTGAACAGTGTATCCCCTACACACACCCTCTGCTTGCACCAGGACGGTAAACGGTTGTCGAAAAAGCTTCGCTATGCGTACATGTCCCACATGTTCCACGTGCTACAACAGGAAACATGCCACAGTGAGGAAAGGTTTGGGGGGGGGGGGGGGGATGGAGAATTGCACGGACAACTCGAATCACCTCTCCCCTGGTTACACCAGCAAGAAAAAAAAAAGGGAGGGTGTGTGTGTGTGTGTGGGGGGGGGGGGGGGGGGGTGGGGGAGGCCGTCTGTGACAATTGCTATGAATTGTTTAATTTCTCTACAAGTTCATCTCGAGTCACTTGTCTTTTATTTTGTGTGTAATCGTCTGGTGCCCATGGCGATGCACGTGCGCCGTGGCCCCTTTACTCCCGTCATCGGCGGTGCACGCTCCTAACTCCTACCGAACGCTATTCTCTGCAGTCTGCCAGGACATGTCCACCAGTTGGGGAGTGTTGCGCGTCACGGGGATGGCAGCAAAGGTAGTGGTGAGTGTGGGGTGCCACCAATATTCATAGTGGTGAGGATGACTTTTTTTTTAACTTTGCTCTACGCTGTCAAATATATTCCTACCGGGAACGTATCTTTGTGCCCACGTCTCTTTGTGCCCACGTCTCTATATGCCCAAAAAAGTGGTCTTTTGTGCCCACGTCTCTTTGACCATAGCTTGATCATTGGTCGGTTTGACCAACGTTTGACCTCTGGTCAGCTTGACCACTGGTCAGTTTAGCTATCGCTTGACCACTGGTCAGTTTGACCATCACTTGATCACTGGTTAGTTTTACCATCGCTTGACCAATGGTCAGTCTGGGACCATTGCTTGACTACTGGTCACTTTGACCATCGCTTGACCAATGGTCAGTCTGGGACCATTGCTTGACTACTGGTCACTTTGACCATTGCTTGACCACTGGTCAGTTTGGTTGTTGATATAAAGGGTACCTACCCACAACTCCCACTGGCATAGGTTTGGGCACAAAGAGACGTGGGCACAAAGAGACGTGGGCACAAAGGGATGCTTCGTTCCTTTACCCGAGGCCCACTCCTTTCCAAACGCACACACACACACACACGCACACACGCACGCACGCACGCACACACGCACGCACGCACAAAAACACACACACACACACATACACACACACACACTCTCTCTCTCTCTCTCTCTCTCTCTCTCTCTCTCTCTCTGTTAACCCATATATGCCCAATTTTTTTTTTTCAAATAAAAGTTGCATATCTGAATGGCATTTGGTCTGTAATTATGCTATTTTGTGCTCATTTGGAGTAAACCTTTGATTTCAATGATTTAGGATATAAAATATGCCCGTCCCATAAATGGGACGGTGGGCACCAGAGGGTAGGGGTTTTCTTGCTTTTTCGCATGACACCTGAAAGCAAAAATAAAGGATTTACTAATCTTTTATTGAAATAAAATCATTCAATATGCCAAGAAATAGCCACAAAAGTTAATTCTAAGCAAACTTTGCCTTTGATAAATGAAAATGAAATTGTTCATTCTTATATTTTGTACGGAATGAAACAAAATCTGAAGAAAAATTTGTCTTTTTTGTGAAACAATCAGTCTTTGGTCATTCTGAATTCAACTGAACCTGAGAAGAGAGGGCTGGTGTCTTGGATCATCAAGATTGAAGACATTAAAAGTGTCACTTTCCATGGTACTGCTGGAAGTATCTGTCATGTACCACGACCTTGCATTTTGAGCACCGACGCTTGGTCTTCAGGCTGCATGACCCGCATCTCAGCTGTGTTGGACATCTTTCCACACAGTCAAACCTGACCTCTTCTGCCACACACTCGTCCACAGGTACAAAACTTCTTGGACAGCCGGGTGCTGCATGAGAAGCCCATGCAAGGAAGACCCTGGAAACTGTCCTGCAGATGGCGAGAAGATCCAGTGGGTTGTTCTTTGCTACCCCAGTTGATCTGTAGAGATGTCACACCTGTTGGATGCAGTCGTCCACACAGTAAGAAAAATTGCCCACCACCACTTTTTGGAGCGTATGGCAATCCTGTATTTGTCCACGTTCTGGTCAGTGCCATCGACACCGCCCATGGTTTGGTTGTAGTGGTGAATCAGAAATCATTCTTACCATTTCATCTGAAGACCTGTCACCCTCAGGATCATAAATGTGCCGGCGTTGACCATGTTGGAATACTGTGGTAGTAGCAGGTGCCTGCAGCTGACGCCCATTGAGGTTGGATACTGTCTCCTCCTTGTCTTCTTCTCTGCTGTCTTCATTAGTGTCCTCATTTACAGGAGGTGGCTCAATGTAGACAGTGGCTTCTTGGATGCTGCTGTCATCTTCCAGCATTGATAGAACTTGATGAACATTGTAGAGTCTGAAAGACAAGAGTAGCAAGTTCCTTCTTTGTATGTGTTAAAAACCCCACCCCTCTCGTGCCCACAGTCCCATTTTTGGGACGGCACTTTAAACATTCACAAGTGCAAGCAAGATCATTTTCTAAAAAATCCATGAAAAGCGTTTTCAGATAACATCATTATCTCCATTATTTGTTCTTTGTTTGATTAAAAAAAAAAGGTTTTTGTTTTTTTTGAATACGAACTCACCATTTATTGCTTGCCATGATGCTCTCAAGTCCACATTCAAAGTTGCAAATGGCAGCCTCCCTTCGAAAAGCTAAGGAAGATTAATTCCCCAGAACACACCAGTTGGTCACGCGTAGCCTCCCTTGACCTGTCTTGAGCATATAAGTCACTGTATTGAGTTCAGTTGACTTAGTATCATCATTACAATATTGCATCCCATAAATGGGACCGTGGGAATATATGGGTTAATTATACATATGTTTAAACCGTATCTATTTTACCTTTTGCGACCTGAGTATATCAACAAGACAAAGGACATACGACTAAGTTTACATACAGCTTTTGATAGTTATTTTTGGTGTGAGAAAAGATAACAGGAATAACACTTCATGTTATGTGAATACGTGATATTCATTTTTTGTTTATGTTTCTGTGTTTGTACAGACGTCTCATCCACAGACTTACAGTCTAAAGGAGCGTCTCCCCTGCCTTTCTGGAAGGCTGGGAGTGGACACTATGGTGACACGCTGGGTCAAAAGAACAGACCATTTGTGTGGGCTAGTGTGGATCTGGTGTTATCTTACATAGGTCCGTACTTTGTCATGTTTGTGTATCTTTGTATTTGCTCTTTGTTTTGTTTACAATCGATCTATGATCTTCTGTTCGTAGACCTTTATCATAAATGAAAAGACATGAAACCACACAAATGGGCACAGTGCCTGACATTATACAAATATGGGTCTGGTAAATCGTAGGACACCGTTTTGTACATTTTTGTTTGAAAAGTCAGTATTTGGTGATGCCGTGAAGACGATGAGTTTTGTCTTCGACAACATTACATGCTGACAATCTTCTGTCTTCACTTAAAATATTTCTGTGTCGATTTCACTTTATTTGTAGATTGTGGGTATTAATCGAAGTCCTGTAAATATGTGGCTGTCTGAAACATCGTGTGTTTATGATACATGACGCTAGTCGGCAGTTTCTGGTAATTTGTGATACAATGTAGCCTAGAGGTGTTTCTTTTTGGTTTCAGAAGACTACACATTTTCATTCTCAGTTATTTTTTTATGGCATATTGTCTTCTCAAAATACTGCTGGTCGACCAAGCGTTCCACGTACGACTCAAATCGCATGTTATGCAGAGGAAATATACATAAAATGTGTTGCTAGATTTTAGTCATACTTCAATTGGGGGTAGGATCTACTGTCAGGTTTCATTGTGGGTTTTAGTCATACTTCAATTGGGGGTAGGTTCTACTGTCAGGTTTCATTGTGGGTTTTAGTCATACTTCAATTGGGGGTAGGATCTACTGTCAGGTTTCATTGTGGGTTTTAGTCATACTTCAATTGGGGGTCGGTTCTACTGTCAGGTTTCATTGTGGGTTTTAGTCATACTTCAATTGGGGGTAGGTTCTACTGTCAGGTTTCATTGTGGGTTTTAGTCACACTTCAATTGGGGGTAGGATCTACTGTCAGGTTTTATTGTGGGTTTTAGTCATACTTCAATGTGGGATAAGATCTACTGTCAGGTTTCATTGTGGGTAGCCGGAAGCTCAGTTTCTGGCATTATGTCTGTGGACTGATAAACAAACTTCCTGTTTCCGTTAATGTTGCGAATTTATTGCTTAATTTAGAAGCCAAATATATTCAGAATACAATACAGAATACTCTTATTCTCTCTCTCTCTTTCTCTCTGTCTCTGTCTGTCTGTCTGTCTGTCTGTCTGTCTGTCTGTCTGTCTGTCTCTCTCTCTCTCTCTCTCTCTCTCTCTCTCTCTCTCTCTCTCTCTCTCAAATGTTTTTAAACATGTGTTCTACTTTAGGACTCTGCATCATCAATGGCGATTGTAACGGCGACCTCCAGGGTCGCTATACATATGTATCCGATTCTGGGTGTAATGGTATTGACTATGTTATTTTATCAGAAGAATTATATCATACACTCTAGCCAACATGTACACTTTTTGTTGCTGACAGAACTGAAATCAAGTCATATGCCTGTTGAATTCTCGTTGTGTGGGTTAACAATTGGAAATGATTTTGATAATGTGACATCAAATGAAAATAACAGTTACATTAAAACATTGATTTAGAATCCACAGAAGAAGGCCATCTTTCTTAGATCTATTAAGTCTGAAATAATAATAGAAAAGATTGATTTGGCAACTAGACTTGTTGAAGTTGATGTAAATAAGACACTGAAAGAATTTAATGGTTGCATGATGGACGCTGCTTCATGTATTCTCGTAAATAAGCGGATTGGTATAAGTAATCAGAAAAACAGTTGGTTTGATAATGCATGTTTTGTTGAAAGACGAAATGTAAGAAAACTCCTTAGAATCTTTCGCAGCCAATGTCTAAGGGCAGCTAATGATGAACAAATAAAAAAACTGAAATCAGATAATCTGCATAATTACCGTAAGGCTAGAAGAGAATATAAAAATTTACTTAGGTGGAAAAAGAAACAAAATAAAACTAGAGTCTTTTCCGAACTCTTGGATAGGATTGATAATCAAGAAGAATTTTGGAACAAGGT
>CM031596.1:119353440-119355940 GCA_018398815.1 Conus ventricosus | reverse complement strand
TGAACTAACACCGCGACTCTGCAACTAATGAGAGAGAACAAGCGAAAACATGGATGTGAAACGTGCAGTTGTAATGCGGACAGTTGTTATCCCAATCATTTTCCTAGCATGCCCTCCACAGCAAATATTTTTTACACCCTAGATACGTTTACCTCTCCTGGACATTGACCAAAGGTAACGCTATGTTTAGTGGAAGACATGGTGTCAACTTCCCGTGATTTCTCTCTGTAACAGGTCGATTGAAATCAAACTATTTGGTTCTTTGTGCAGATTCAGAAAAGAGCAGAGCTATCTTCGCCGATGGTCTGACGGAAACCCATCAAGTATGGAGTAGGACCACCTTCCACAGTGCTCTCTCTGGAAGGCGCACCGAACTGGAGAAGTCGGCCATCTTGGACGAGCTGTACCGAAGGTTCCATTCCCTGGTGATGGGCAAAGATCCTGAGTCCTACATAAGTGAGAACCTCGTGTCCAGGATGGTTGCCAGAAAAGTGTGAAGAAAAGTAAAAGAACGGAGACTGTTGATATTACGGCTGTTCAAAGGGAAAGGTTGTTGGTGACTACGGTGTGCTGGTGACATGATTGTTTCATGGGTTCTTGAATGCGGGCTGACTTTGGGTTGTTATAGTCAATACCCACTGCTCTTTCGTACATCAAATTCATTCTTTTGACATGAAAGCAGATACTGAAAACGTATTATTCAACATAATCATATTCAAAGTTTCAGAAAAGAGTACATAATCATAATTGTTAATAAAGTATTTTACACAAGAAAATGTAATGTAAATATTTATTTTGTCACTTTTGCTGGCTATAAATCGACTATAATGGACTATGTAAAAACGTCTGGTATCACTATAAAAATGATAAGTACATAAATGCATTTGTGTTTTAAACATCTTTTTTTGCTATAAATAAAGCCTCCAAATTGTATTATGATATCATCATTGCGAATAATCCTAAGACAAAATGTTGTGATAAATGGGACATGAAATTGTTGATGCAAAATGATTGGAAATCCTGTTGTTGTTTTTTTGCACGCGCATAAGATACGTGACGTAAGGCTGCAGTGGTTTCAACTGAAAATATCACACAGGTGTTTATGCACAAATGTTGTTTTAAAGGAGATTGGAATCGTTGAAAGTAATAACTGAAGTTTTTGCAGCACATCCAAAGATAGCATTGATCAAATGTTTTTGTTTTATCACCATGTACAAGTATTTTGGAATGATCTCATTGGCTTAATGAAAGAAAAATGTTTGACTGCTGGAAATGTCCTTTTGACAGAAGCACTCGTACTATTTGGCTATGCCAATATGATTGTGGGCGACACCGTCTTTTACTTTATAATACTGTTTGCGAAGCATTACATGTACGTTTGTAAAATAAACAACACCCTGCCACAAATACAAGTGTTCATAAACAAATTAAAATTTAGATACAAAATTGAGGAACATATTGCATATTTGAAATTAAACCATGCAGATTGTTTGACTAGATGGCTGGCATACAGACCATTAATGGATACTGTTTAACATTTATACCCTTTTGGCTTTCTTTTCTTTTCAAAAACCAGTAGCACTAATATATTTAGAAGTGTAAGATGAAGTGTGTAAATGAACACATTTTTGTACATGATTAGAGGCCTGGTTTCAATATTTTGCCAAAATTAATGATGTGAAAAACATCCTTGTCAACATGATTTTTCTTGATACATCCACTGCTCTCTCTCTCTCTCCTCTCTCTCTCTCTCTCTCTCTCTCTCTCTCTCTCTCTCTCTCTCTCTCTCTCTCTCTCTCTCTCCTCTCTCTCTCTCTCTCGCATTAGATGTTCGCATGAATTTGTGAATTCACATTGTTTGGGGTGATTTCTTTTTTTTCTTTCTTTACTTATGTACACACTTGCCTTCCTTGTATATATATATATATATATATATATATATATATATATATATATATATATATATATATATATATATATATATATATGTGTGTGTGTGTGTGTGTGTGTGTGTGTGTGTGTGTGTGTGTGTGTGTGTGTGTGTGAATGCAAATAAAAAAAGTTATAAAAAAAGTATTTTACACATGCTATTTACACGAGGCAGAAGTGTGTGTGTGTGTGTGTGTGTGTGTGTGTGTGTGTGTGTGTGTGTGTGTGTGTGTGTGTGTGTGTGTGTGTGTGTGTGTGTGTGTGTGTGTTACGCCGCTGGTGTAACCTCAGTCTGGGCCTCTAAGGATTTCTGGTGTGTGGGTTATCCACTTCATATAAAACCTGTGGCGTTTGAGCATAATTTGAACAAAAGGAGTTTGAGAAAAAATACGAGAAGAAGAAATGAAGAAACAAGCTCAGCTCTAGGGAACAAAGACGATCAGGTTTCTTCCTTGTGGTTCCTTCTGGATTCAGCAACTGATCTTCATACAGTCATGTATAATGGTCACCCTGCATCTGTCATTTCAGTTTTTGAGGTCGCCCTGGCGCTCTGCGTCTCCTCCGGAAAAGG
>CM031596.1:119348440-119350940 GCA_018398815.1 Conus ventricosus | reverse complement strand
GACAGGTGAAGGACCCACAGTGGGACAGACAGGTGAAGGACCCACAGTGGGACAGACAGTGTGGTGACCCACAGTGGGACAGACAGGTGAAGGACCCACAGTGGGACAGACAGGTGAAGGACCCACTGTGGGACAGACAGGTGAAGGAACCACAGTGGGACAGACAGGTGAAGGACCCACAGTGGGACAGACAGGTGAAGGACCCACAGTGGGACAGACAGGTGAGTGACCCACAGTGGGACAGACAGGTGAAGGACCCACAGTGGGACAGACAGGTGAAGGACCCACAGTGGGACAGACAGGTGAAGGACCCACAGTGGGACAGACAGGTGAAGGACCCACAGTGGGACAGACAGATGAAGGACCCACAGTGGGATAAACAGCTGAAGGACCCACAGTGGGACAGACAGGTGAAGGACCCACAGTGGGACAGACAGGTGAGTGACCCACAGTGGGACAGACAGGTGAGTGACCCACAGTGGGACAGACAGGTGAAGGACCCACAGTGGGACAGACAGGTGAAGGACCCACAGTGGGACAGACAGATGAATGACCCACAGTGGGATAAACAGCTGAAGGATCCACAGTGGGACAGACAGCTGAAAGAAGGAAGATTTGTTACTGTGAGCAAAGACAGTACGCCTATTTTTTTCCACTTAAAGATTGATGGAACGAATTTGGTATTGACTGGGCGATTTCTTAAGCATTGACAATCGACTCACTGTGTGTTTGTTCATACATCGCGGCTACCAATTAACAAATGATAACTGGTTGATAATTCTGACCTCCTCTGAGGAAAGGTTTTGTACGGTGATGAAAGACCCACTGACCGCCGGTGATGTCCTGTTGACAGCATGAACAAGTGCAATCCAGGATCATCTTTACAGGACACGTAAGACCTCATGTGACGAGAACTCAGCCTAATCCAGGATCCTCTTTACAGGACACGCAAGACCTCATGTGACGAGAACTCAGCCTTGTCGAGTTGCGCTGTTTTCACCTGTCAGCGGAACAGCAACGAGTGGGACTGCGGAACGCACTCGGCAGTTGCTTGACAGAGGCGTCTTCCGAGCTGGTAGGACCATGAGGACGTACCCAATGATGTTCTGTCATTTCTGGTCCAGTAACCATTGCACAGTGGCATCTGCCGGAGAGCAGCCATGTCCCTTAACGTCTTGGCGGAATGCTCTGTGCTTGCCTGCACAGTGCAGGCTTTCAAGCGTGGTGTAGGGTTGCTCCCAATTGGTTGGTTTGACAGTTGACAGTACTTCCCTGGGTTCCGCTCGCACTTTCGGGGTTTCGCACTTTCATTGGGTTACGCTCGAGCCTACTCCCGGAGATACAACCATGAAGATGTATGCTGTCCCAGTCTTCAGTCTTTAAGGTAAGACTAAATATCTATTTTAATACCTGTCCCACCCCACCACCTTCTCTCTTTTTTTTTCTTTTTTTTTTAAAGAAGAACTGAAGATTGATCCCCATAAAACATACAAACAAACAAGCAAGCATCTGCCAGAAAACCAAAATCACGCCACCTGCACACCTTCAATTTCACAGATACTTCAGCCATCCATGAGCACACAAAAATCAAAGAAAAACGTTCTTATTTACTGTCTCTGAGAAATGTGTAGTTCCATTTACGTGAGAAAAAAATATTTAAGACAAGCGCATCAACGTCTATAAGCCTAGAATTAAAAATGTGATAAGTTCTAAATTATTTAAGTTTATAGCATCGTATGGAGAGCCGAGAAATTCAAACTACATCAGAACTAGAATCGTATAGGTATGCAAAAGATCACATCCTGTAGATTCAAAAATGAAAGCGAGAAGTTAGTACATCAGCAGGCTTACTGGCGCTAACGTTTTTTCTGCCGAATCCTTCAGCAATGTTTAAAGTTTTCTACCGTGCATAATGTCAATCTTTCACAAACGATTACATTTTCTTGGATATGGACGAACGGACTGAGTGGGAAAAGGAGGGCAACGTGAGCGGTGTATGGGCATTTCCATTGACGTGGCACAGAAGATGAGGCGGAGAAAAATGAAAGGCTTGTGCCAAAATGTAGCTGGTGATGGACCATAACCAGCCTACGATTGATCCAGTATCTTTGGGATACCGTTCACGTGTTTCAGCCACTGGAAATAAAAAAGACTTTTTCACTGTCTGGTGAAATCACTTTTGCGAAACATGGGGTTCCAGTCGTTATAGAACATGCACAGTTGAATGACTCCATGTGGAACGATGACTTGCCAAAACGCATGGTGCTACATTGCCTAAACTTACCGCGCGGTGTGATAACACAGTCGCAAGATCAGTTACGACGAATTCTGCTCACTGAATTTGGGTTTGATCACAATAGTGGTGCTATTATAGGCCCAACTTTGTATTTTCAACGCAATACTCTTTCATTCTGATTATTTCCCCTGTAAAATCTGTAAAACGAATGGACAAGATCAAGAGCAATAGGATTTGCAAGTAGATTACGTTTGTGACTAATAC
>CM031596.1:119325940-119333440 GCA_018398815.1 Conus ventricosus | reverse complement strand
ACACTTTTGGTACCTCTGACACGGCCCTCTCTTGGTTCACCTCATACCTCTCAGACAGAAAACAGACTGTACTCATCAATGGCACTCATTCTAGGCCTGCAAATCTGACCTGCGGTGTTCCACAAGGATCTGTCCTTGGCCCTGTTCTCTTCACTCTTTACACCTCTCCCCTGTCAACCATCATCCAGCCCCACTCCCTTAAACACCCTTCTACGTTGATGAACCCAACTTCATGACAGTGACTCACCCGACAATGTACAGACCCTCCTGACTCACACATCTGACTGTTACTCTCATGTTAAGAACTGGATGACAAACAATAAACTTCAGCTCAATGATGACAAAACAGAAGCAATTCTGATCAGCACACGTCAAAAGCTCTCTCAACTGCGCCCCCCCCTCTCTCTTTCTCTTCAGCTATGCAACACATCCATTCCAATTTCCGACTCCGCCAAGAACCTGGGTTCCCACCTTGATTCTACCGTTTCCATGCAAAACTTTGTGACCCAAACCGTCAAATCTTGCTACTACCACCTTCGTCGCATCAGCCTGATCAGAACACATCTTTCTACCGAAGCAATTGTTAAACTTGTTATTATGTCTCGTATCGACTACTGCAACTCACTCCTTTCTGGTGTCAATGAATCCTCCATTCACACCCTACAACGCATTCTAAACAATGCCGCACAGCTTGTACTCAAGGAAAAAAAAAGACTGACCACATTCTCCCTCTTCTGTCACAAACTTCACTGGCTTCCTGTATCAAAACGCATACACTATAAACTTGACACCATTTGTTACAAGTCCCTCAACAATGCAGCCCCTGACTACTAACGAATCTACTCAATATCTACACACCCTCATGCACCCTCCACTCTTCCTCTGATCCTGTAACTTTGCGGATTCCACGTACCAAGCTCAGTACCTTTGGCCCACGTGCCTTCTCTGTTTCTGGCTCACTCTGCTGGAAGAAACATCCACTCTCTGTCCGTCAACTACCTAGTTTCTCTTCTTTTAAGACTGCTCTTAAAACTCACCCTTTTTCTTCTTCCTAATAGTCCTCTCTACGATCGCTACTACTTCCACTGCAGCCTGTACCCACTCGGCGTGGGAACCTGAGATGCAGATATTTGTACATGACTCTTTTTCCCCTCTCTTTTGATAGTTTTGCTTAGCCATAGGACATGCATGTGTGTTTGTGTGTGTGTGTGGTGTGTGTGTGTGTGTGTGGTGTGTGTGTGTGTGTGTGTGTGTGTGTGTGTGTGTGTGTGCTGGTGTGTATGAGTGTGTGTGCGCTGGAGTGTGCATACAGCAATATGTGTACATAATATTTCTTCTTTTTGATTTAGTTGTGTCTATAGCCATATGGCCCACACAGCGTGTGTGTGTGTGTGTGTGTGTGTGTGTGTGTGTGTGTGTGTGTGTGTGTGTGTGTGTGTGTGTGTGGTGTGTGTGTGTGTGTGTGGTGTGTGTGTGTGTGTGTGTGTGTGTGTGTGTGTGCGTGCGTGCGTGCGTGTGTGTGTGTTTAATATGTATTGGGTTAATATATATATTTGTACATGATTCTCCTTTTCTATTCCTTTGTTTAGAGCCATAACGCATGTGCATTTGTGTGTGTGTGTGTGTATGTGTGTGTGTGTGTGTGTTGTGTGTGTGTGTGTGTGTGTGTGGTGTGTGTGTGTGTGTGTGTGTGTGTGTGTTGTGTGTGTGTGTAGGAAGGAATTCTGTTTTACGTCTCGTCACACATATAGGTGATAACAGACGTCTAAATAACATAGTGTTTACAATTGTAGACTTTTATCATCAAAGAAGAGAAGAGGACGATGTGGTTACATAGAACAAAATAAAGGATAGATGAATTATAGGACAGTAACTATGAGAAATTAGAGAAAAAATAACTTAAGTAATCTAACTTACGATTATGATTATAAAATGTTCCTTAATGGACTTTGCAAAAGTTTGGTCGTTATTTTAACAAGAGAAAACCTGGCAGCGAATCAAAAAAGTCAAACACATTAACGTACCCAGTGTCAGCACTTGGTATAACACCATTCAAAAAGGGTTTCGTTAGTTCACAATCAAAAATCACATGCTGAACTGGCAGTTCCCCACGACATACAGACTTAACAGTCTGGCAATACTTGGTTCGTAGGGAATTACATAAAGTCTAAAAGTCAGGCTTTGAAACCGGTGGGGCTAATCGACACAAAGTTTGACAGAGTTTGCTGACGAGCTTTTGATGAGGAACTGTATTGACTCAAGAAATCCCTCTAGATTATATGACTAATTTCCTTGTATGACAAAGGACAATCAACCTTAATACTACCTAATATATTCTTTGCTCCCCTTTTTGCTGCTCTATCTGCTTGATCGTTAAATACGAAGGAGGTGTGCGATGGAACCCAAGAAAATACGACATTAGTACCTTTCATGTAAAGACAGTGCAACATGTACTTAATCTCAAATAATAATTCCTCTCTCTGTGTATTTTCAAAACAATGCAAACTTTTTAATACTGACTGTGAAGCAACACAAAGCAGGATATTAAATATTGAGACTGCCAAGGCAATTAAATAATTTAATGCCATCGGACAGCAACTAGTTCAGCTGTAAATATGGAATGACCCTAACCTAAATAATATGATTTTTCAGCTTTGAAATCTGGAATTACAAAGCCAGATCCTGCACTACCATCATCAAGAACTGAGCCGTCAGTGTATACTTTTAAATAGTTAGTAAACTTTTCTTCTATGTCAATTTTGACAGATGCTGCTAACACATGCGGCAAAAACCGTTTATTTAGATCAGAAGAAAAAAATGTTAACTGTTACTTCCGTTAGTTCCCAAGGGGGCATCGGCGGAACCAGTACGCGAGACGCTACCTCGTGTGGGTCAATCTTTGATGAATTAAAAAACGTCTGAAACATATGAACGAAGCGTCTCTAATTTGAATTTTTCTGTGCATTTTTCGAAAACTCAATGTCGGATCGTGTATTTACTCTTCAAGGTCGTCCAAAAGCAATCCGTCTCACTACATATTTTACAGATCTTATTTTCCTTTCTTCATCAAGTGGCAAAAGGCCTGCGATCTATAAGCTTCAGAGGACTTTAGTGTGCACAGGTACACCCAGGGCCAACTTTACAGCTTTACTGTCAATTCTTTGAAGTTTCTTTAAATGCGATCGCGGAGCAGAAAAGAATACTTCCCGTCCGTAAGTCAATCTTGATCGTACAAGACTGGTTGCTAAATGCAACAAAACTTTGGGATCCTGTCCCCATGGAGAGTGACTGACATGTTTAGAAAATTCAAACTTTTAACTGCTTTGGCAACAATTGAGTCAATATTTTTTTTTAGTTTAGTTTTGGTTGTAAGTAGGACACCTAAAAATTTTACTTCAATTTTATAAAAAAAATTCCCGTCCCCCCAGAAAGAATATAGGCAGGTTACTTGGGTTATATCCGTTGTTAAAAGAGAACCGAATGTGTCTTTTCAACAGAGAATTGCAAGCCATTCAAATGCATATAACTATTTAATTTTATCCAGCCGTTCTGAAAGAGCTTCTGAATATAATTTATGTGACGTAATTTGTTCTTTTCTTTAAAGATACATTAACCCATATTGCAATGTCATCAGCATATTGAGCTACCTTGGGTTTATATGATGAAAAACATGTTATAAGTCATATAGCATTACGTTGAATAACAATGGGGAGATTATAGAACCTTGGGGAAATTTTCCCATATTTATAGATCTTGAGGATGATAAAGTCACGCCAACTTTGGTCAGTATGTTCTCTCACTTAAAAGGATTTCACATAATTGTAGACGCGACTAGAAAGACCAATTTGTTTAAAATTTATACAATAATCGACTGTGCCACACTCTATCGTAAGCTTTAGTAAGATCAAAGAAGGAAGCAAGGACACTTTACGTTTAGAAACCGTTTCTTAATTTGAGTAGTTAGTCGTGTCAGGTGATCAATTGTATTTCGTCCTTTTCTAAATCCAGCTTGATGTGAAGAATATACATCATTTTTATCACAGTAATAGGCCAATCTGAAATTTACTATTTTTTTCCATGACTTTTCCAGTATGAGACGTGACTGAAATGGGTCTATAGCTAGACGTCTCAGACCGAGGCTTGCCCTGCTTTAAAATAGGAGTCACAATAGACGTCTTCCATATATTGGGAATTTGCCCACATTCCAACATTTGTTAAATAATTTATGTAAAATGACTATCCAGTTCTCTGGTAAATGGTTTAACATAGTGAAGAAATCACATCCAAACCAACCGAAACCTTTTTATTTTCCCAACAGACGGATAGCATTCCTGACTTCCTGTGAAGATATTGATAAATTTATAGTACCATTGTTGTTTGGTACAGGATGTCTATAGTTATCAGTATTTTTTTCTTTCAATCTAAACGACTTTTGCTCATTAGGCAAACATTCCATACAACATGTTTTAACGTACATGGATGCAAATTCGTCAGCCTTTTCTTTGGGAGACAGAAATTCTTTACTTATTGTTTTGATTGGGTAATCTTGGAGTTTAATGCCCGACTTCATTTATTTCACCTTATCCCACACCTTTTTCAAGTCTTTACAGTCAGATACTTCATTTAGACAGAACCGTGACCAATATTGTCTTTTTGCTTGGCTGTAACTCTGTTTGCTTTTATTTTTGTACTGCACATTTTCTTTATGAGCTGCATCTTTTATCTCTTGCACAGGAACTTTTCTAACTTTTAGCCAATTACGATAAGCTAATGGTTTGCTTTAACAGCCTCCTCGCAAAAGGGTGGTTCCATCAGACATTCCCTGAGAATGTTTCACACCTTTTTTTATCCTTTTTTGGAATAGCTAAAGCAGCAGCCTCAAAACTGCTTTCTGAAAGTTATCAAAAAAGATGTTAACATCCTCACAAATCACTTCACACTCAGTCTTCTCATGTGAGGTAATTTTGAACAGTTTTCCAATCTGCCTTTATGTAATTAAATTTGGGTATAACATCATTCACCACTAACTTCAGATCCAACGGATTCTTTAAAGATAAAAAGTATTGGCACATGGTCATTACCTAGTGGATTGGCTGTATCCCACTTTGCTGTTAATGCTAAAGCATGTGAAACAAAGGTAAGATCAAGCGCCGATGCTCTATGATTGAGATATGTCTGGGATGCGCGTAGTTCTCCCCGTCGTTAAGCAAAACTAAAGATGAATCCACAACAGTTTCCAGAAATCAGGGTGAGAAACTATTTGACACCTTTATCCAGAAAGGAGCATGAAATCGCCACCAACGATCACTTTTCTTAACAGTTTAGAGAACGTAACCAATTAGTATTTTGCCCATCAGGGCCCTTAGGGTAATAAACTGATGCAAAGTGTAAAATTTGATTGTTTGAAACTTTCATTTTATAAAGGATGCCGACACATTAACCTATCTTTTGTAAAAGAAAGAGGACTAACGTATGTGTAATCTAAACCACATTGTACATAGATAGCTGTACTAACTTTATCAGAATCTTTGCATACATGATAAACTGGGGGATAGCAATAACCTTGTAACTTTGGCAATTCTGTTTGAGTGACTTTAGGGATTGAAGGAGAAGTACATGATGAAATTTACTAGAAAGATGCATACACAAATTATCAACATTAGTTGACAAGGAAAAGTGCGTTCCCTGTAGAACCGACAAATTATCACATGTGTTATTCTTTTTCTTCCTGGTCATATGTTAACCTAATGTAATGGTGGATAAGTACATATAGGTGACGCAGTACAATAACCAGATCAAAACTGCGGAAAGCAGACATTACCCAGAGAACTGGGGGGGGGATGCTTTGGAGATTTCTTTTTTTTCCACGGGGCTGATCATGGATACGTAACTGACTATCGTGAACTCTTGTATGTTGATATGGGGATGACAGGCTATCACAATGACCTCTACTGAAAACGCTTCGCACAAATGATGATGGGGCCCCATGCTGAACAAAAAAAAGACGCCCGAGCGGAAAATGGCAGATGGTTGCGCTGTTTAACACCGTAGGCGTCAGCAGAGAAGATGATTGTTGGACATTTTGTTGACTAGCCCTCTGCCAGGAAGAAGACTTGTGGTCGCCATGGTGACCAACCAATGACTTCAGGGAAGATGACTGCTGCTCACCATGTTGACCAACTGATGACTTCAGGGAAGATGACTGCTGGTCGCCATGTTGACCGACTGATGACTTCAGGGAAGATGAATGCTGGTCGCCCCCTGTTGACCAGCGGATGACTTCTTGGAGGGAATGACTGCAGGTCGCCATTGTTGACCAGCGGATGACTTCTGAAGGGAGATGAGTGCTGGTCGCCATGTTGACCAGCAGATGACTTTTTGGAGGGAGATGAGTGCTGGGTCCCTGTTGACCAGCAGATGACTTCTTGAAAGGGGGATGAGTGCTGGTCGCCATGTTTGACCAGCAGATGACTTCTTGGAGGGAGATGAGTGCTGGTCGCCATGTTGACCAGCAGATGAAATTCTTGGAGGGAGATGACTGCTGGTCGCTTTGATGACCAGCGGATAACGTCTTAGAGGGAATTGACTGCTGGTCGGAATGTTGACCAGCAGTTGACTTCATGCAGGGAGATGACTGTTGGTCGCCATGTTTGACAAACTGATGACTCATAGAGGAAGATGACTGCTGGTCACTATGCTGATCAGCTGATGGTTCTTCAGTTGACAGTGATATGGAATTTTCATAATAGCCTTCGTTTGAGTTGAAACGGAAAGAACTTTACAGCAGTTTGTGTGTGTGTGTGTGTGTGTGTGTGTGTGTGTGGTGTGTGTGTGTGTGTGTGTGTGTGTGTGTGTGTGTGTGTGTGTGTGTGTACAGATTTTTTCCGTGCGCCTAGAGTTGATTTCATCAAGATTTTGGCCTTATAAATACCATAATGATCATCATCATCATCATTTATCATCACATCATCATCATCATCATTATAATATTAATAATATTATTTATTATTAGATGGCAGGAATGGTCTGATCATATTGGTGATAGTGACAGGTTTGAATTTTTTCAGAATTCTGATATACTCATGACTTGAAAGCTTACTTGAACATAGATGTAGATCGACATTAAACATATAAACAGGAACATTTAGATTTGGAATACCTAAATGGTTGCTATTAATATAGGTACCAACGAATAATATTTGTGCTTTGACTTTCCTTCATGAAGAGAATCACAGAAAAATGTATAATGTGTTCTTTGCTGCCAAGCTCTCAGAAGAATCAGAGAACGTTCATTAAGCCCAAATATCATAGACAGACATCTTTCTTTGAACTAATTACTTTCTGTCTTTCACTTCTGCTGAAGTATCAATCGGCTCATTCTTTCCGTACAAAGCTTTGATTTAGAGAAATGTCTCTTCATGAAATGACAATGATTTGTTTATTGCTTCATATTGTATTATACTTATTCATAATCATTGCGTACTCAAATGGTTTTTAAAC
>CM031596.1:119318213-119324940 GCA_018398815.1 Conus ventricosus | reverse complement strand
AAACCAAATCCCACAGGGTTTAATTTTGGGAATTTTCCCACTTGCTTTTTGTTTTTATATGGGAAGAGAGAGAGAGAGAAGAGAGAAGAGAGAGAGAGATCTTTTTCTGGCCTGTCTTGCTTAAAATGGCATTAAAGGTAAACTTCATATGTGTATTAAATATATGTATGATACAGTAGAACTTGGGTTCGTTGTGGAGCTAAACTTACAGACTATATCAACTATTTAAGAGGGGTAAAACACGGAGATGCACGCATCCCTATTTTGATTACCTCGTATATAAACGAGTAAGCTATTCAGGTAAATGATAATGATACACACGGACATTTTCTTTCGCTTTAATGCTTTTGAATTGTCTATCCATTGGTTGGCTGATGATACCATTTTGATATCATAAATATACATATATATTATAGGGTTACAAACACAATTGAATAGTTTACAACACGCTGCTGGATCTCTGCAGTTGAAAGACAATCGCGAAAAAACAATTATAGCTTTCCGTGAAAGTGGATTTTAAGCGTGTGAGAAAGATGGATGCACAACGGTAATTCTAGACCAGTTGTCAATCGCTATAGGCATTTCAGTATAGTATTCTTACACGTTTGAGTTTTGTTGGTGGAGGTAAGCATCTGTCAAGTAAGGCTAAACATGTTCTGATTTGAGTCATGAAAAAATTTAGAAACTCTAAATGACCTCCCATTTAAGCTATTTATCAGACTCTTTGATACCCAGGTTCAGACGATTGTAGAATAATATGGTTCTGTGCTGTAGGGGCTAGAAAAAAAGCGGCTATTTACAGTGAATAAGTTCATGTTTTCGCTTTGAAGAAGTTTCTAGGTGTTGGCAAACGTACTCCAAATGATCTCATTTACGTCGAAAAAGACTGATTTCCTATTTGCATTGTTTTCTACTCTTAACTGTGTTCCATGTTGGCTGAAATACTCCACACTGAAGATACTAGAATACCTTGTATAGCGTATATGTTGTATGACTTAGATACCAAAGGCGAAAATAACTGGGTGACCAAAGTGCGCCTCTGTCTGTTTGAATATGGAATTGGTTTCGTCTGGCTGAACCAAGGGGTTGAGAACATAAGAATATGCTTTGCGTCTTTTTCTCCAGCGACTCGTTGACTGCAGACCATACTACTCTCCTCACCAGACTCCCGCACACTTTTGGTACCTCTGACACGGCCCTCTCTTGGTTCACCTCATACCTCTCAGACAGAAAACAGACTGTACTCATCAATGGCACTCATTCTAGGCCTGCAAATCTGACCTGCGGTGTTCCACAAGGATCTGTCCTTGGCCCTGTTCTCTTCACTCTTTACACCTCTCCCCTGTCAACCATCATCCAGCCCCACTCCCTTAAAACACCCCTTCTACGTTGATGAACCCAACTTCATGACAGTGACTCACCCGACAATGTACAGACCCTCCTGACTCACACATCTGACTGTTACTCTCATGTTAAGAACTGGATGACAAACAATAAACTTCAGCTCAATGATGACAAAACAGAAGCAATTCTGATCAGCACACGTCAAAAGCTCTCTCAACTGCGCCCCCCCCTCTCTCTCTTCTCTTCAGCTATGCAACACATCCATTCCAATTTCCGACTCCGCCAAGAACCTGGGTTCCCACCTTGATTCTACCGTTTCCATGCAAAACTTTGTGACCCAAACCGTCAAAATCTTGCTACTACCACCTTCGTCGCATCAGCCTGATCAGAACACATCTTTCTACCGAAGCAATTGTTAAACTTGTTATTATGTCTCGTATCGACTACTGCAACTCACTCCTTTCTGGTGTCAATGAATCCTCCATTCACACCCTACAACGCATTCTAAACAATGCCGCACAGCTTGTACTCAAGGAAAAAAAAGACTGACCACATCTCCCCTCTTCTGTCACAACTTCACTGGCTTCCTGTATCAAAACGCATACACTATAAACTTGACACCATTTGTTACAAGTCCCTCAACAATGCAGCCCCTGACTACCTAACGAATCTACTCAATATCTACACACCCTCATGCACCCTCCACTCTTCCTCTGATCCTGTAACTTGCGGATTCCACGTACCAAGCTCAGTACCTTTGGCCCACGTGCCTTCTCTGTTTCTGGCTCACTCTGCTGGAAGAAACATCCACTCTCTGTCCGTCAACTACCTAGTTTCTTCTTCTTTTAAGACTGCTCTTAAAACTCACCCTTTTTCTTCTTCCTAATAGTCCTCTCTACGATCGCTACTACTTCCACTGCAGCCTGTACCCACTCGGCGTGGGAACCTGAGATGCAGATATTTGTACATGACTCTTTTTCCCCTCTCTTTTGATAGTTTTGCTTAGCCATAGGACATGCAGTGTGTGTTTGTGTTGTGTGTGTGTGTGTGTGTGTGTGTGTGTGTGTGTGTGTTGTGTGTGTGTGTGTGTGTGTGTGTGTGTGTGTGCTGGTGTGTATGAGTGTGTGTGCGCTGGAGTGTGCATACAGCAATATGTGTACATAATATTTCTTCTTTTTGATTTAGTTTGTCTATAGCCATATGGCCCACAGCGTGTGTGTGTGTGTGTGTGTAGTGTGTGTGTGTTGTGTGTGTGTGTGTGTGTGTGTGTGTGGGTGTGTTGTGTGTGTGTGTGTGTGTGTGTGGGTGTGTGTGTGTGTGTTGTGTGTGTGCGTGCGTGCGTGCGTGTGTGTGTGTGTTAATATGTATTGGGTTAATATATATTTTGTACATGATTCTCCTTTTCTATTCCTTTGTTTAGAGCCATAACGCATGTGCATTTGTGTGTGTGTGTGTGTATGTGTGTGTGTGTGTGTGTGTGGTGTGTGTGTGTGTGTGGTGTGTGTGTGTGTGTGTGTGTGTGTGTGTGTGTGTGTGTGTGTAGGAAGGAATTCTGTTTTACGTCTCGTCACACATATAGGTGATAACAGACGTCTAAATAACATAGTGTTTACAATTGTAGACTATTATCATCAAAGAAGAGAAGAGGACGATGTGGTTACATAGAACAAAAATAAAGGATAGATGAATTATAGGACAGTAACTATGAGAAATTAGAGAAAAATAACTTAAGTAATCTAACTTACGATTATGATTATAAAATGTTCCTTAATGGACTTTGCAAAAGTTGGTCGTATTTTAACAAGAGAAACAACTGGCAGCGAATCAAAAAAGTCAAACACATTAACGTACCCAGTGTCAGCACTTGGTATAACACCATTCAAAAAGGGTTTCGTTAGTTCACAATCAAAAATCACATGCTGAACTGGCAGTTCCCCACGACATACAGACTTAACAGTCTGGCAATACTTGGTTCGTAGGGAATTACATAAAAGTCTAAAAGTCAGGCTTGAAACCGGTCGGCTAATCGACACAAAGTTTGACAGAGTTTTGCTGACGAGCTTTTTATGAGGAACTGTATTGACATCAAAAAAATCCCCTCTAGATTATATGCTAATTCCTGTATGACAAAGGACAATCAACCTTAATACACCTAAATAATTCTTTGCTCCCCTTTTTGCTGCTCTATATCGGCTTGATCGTTTAAATACCGAAGGAGGTGTGCGATGGAACCCAAGAAAATACACAGTATACCTTTTCATTAAAGACAGTGCAACATGTAACTTAATCTCAAATAATAGATTCCTCTCTCTGTGTATTTTTTCAAAAACAATGCAAACGTTTTAATACGACGGAAGCAACACCAAAAGCAGGATATTAAATATGAGAACTGCCAAGGCAATTAAATACTTTAAAATGCCATCAGAACCGCAACTAGTTTCAGCTGTAAATAGGGAATGACCCTAACTCTAATAATATGATTTTTCAGCTTTGAATCTGGAATTACAAAGCCAGATCCTGCACTACCATCATCACGAACTGAGCCGTCAAGTGTATACTTTTAAATAGTTAGTAAACTTTTCTCTATGTCATTTTTGACAGATGCTGCTAACACATGCGCGAAACCGCTTTATTTAGATTCAGAGAAAAAAAAATGTTAACTGTATCTTTCCTTAGTTCCCATGGGGGGCATCGGCGGAACCAGTTACCGAGACCTAACCTCGTGTGGTCAATCTTTGATGAATTAAAAACGTCTGAAACAGAATGAACGAAGCCGTCTCTAAATTTTGAATTTTTCTGTGCAATTGTTCGAAAACTCAATGACGGATCGGGAGGGGGGTATTTACTCTCAAGTCGTCCACAAGCAATCCGCTCCATACATAATTTTTAACAATCTATTTTCCTTTATTCATCAAGTGGCAAAAAGGCCTGCGATCTTATAAGCTTCAGAGGGACTTATGTGCACAGGTAAAACCAGGGCAAACTTTACAGCTTTACTGGCAATTCTTTGAAAGTTGTCTTCTTTAAAATGCGATCGCGAGCAGAACAGAATACTTCCCGACCGTAAGTCAATCTTGACGTACAAGACTGGTTTGTCTAAAAATGCAACAAAACTTTTGGGATCCCTGTCCCCATGGAGAGTGACTGCAATGGTTAGAAAAATTCAAACTTTAACGCTGCAACAATTGAGTCAATATTTTTTGTTAGTTTAGTTTTGGTTGTAAGTAAGAGCACCTAAAAATTTTACTTCAGTTTATAAACAAAAAATTCCCGTCACCCAGAACGAATATTTGGCAGGTTACTTGGTTATATCCGTTTTAAAGAGAACCGAATGTGTCTTTTCAACAGAGAAATTGCAAGCCATTTCCAAATGCATAGACTATTTTATTTTGCCTCTCGTTCTGAAAGAGCTTCTGATACCGAATGTTGACGTAAAATTTGTTCTTTTCTTGTAAAGATAGCGATAACCCATATTGCAATGTCATCACATATTGAAGCTACCTTGGTATATGATGAAAAACAATATTAAGTCATAAGCATTACGTTGAATAACAATGGGGAGATTATAGAACCAACCTTGGGAATTCCCATATTTATATCTTGAGGATGATAAAAGTCACGCCAACATTGGGCAGTAATGTTGTCTCTCACTTTAAAAAGTAAGTCACATAATGTAGACGCGACTAGAAAGACCAATTTGTTTGAATATTTATACAATAAGACTGTGCCACACTCCTATCGTAAGCTTTAGTAAGATCAACGAAGGAAGCAAGGACACTTTACGTTTTAGAAAAAACCGGTTCTTTAATTTGGGTAATTAGTCGTCAGTGATCAATGTGTATTCGTCCTTGTTCTAATATCCCAGCTTGAATGTGAAGAATAATACATCATTTTATCACAGATAATAGCCAATCTTGAAATTTACCTATTTTTTTCCATGACTTTTTTCCATATGAGCGTGACTGAAATGGGTCTTAGCTAGACTCTCAGACCGAGCTTGCCCTGCTTTAAAATAGGAGTCACAATAGACGTCAATCCATATATTGGGAATTGACCCACATTCCCAACATTTGTTAAATAATTATGTAAAATGACAATCCAGTGTCTCTGTAAATGGTGAAACATAGTGTAAGAAAGGCACATCCAAACCAACCGAAACCTTTTTTATTTCCCAACAGACGATAGCAATTCGACTTCCTGTGAAGATATTGATAATTTATAGTACCATTGTTGTTTGGTACAGATGTCTAGAGTTATCAGTATTTTTTTCTTCAAATCTCAAACGACTTTTTTTGCTCATTAGCAAACATTCCATACAACATGTTTAACGTACAGGATGCAAATGGTCCGTCAGCCTTTTCTTCTTTGGAGACAGAAATTCTTTACTTTATTGTTTTGATTGGTAATTCTTGAGTTTAATGCCGAGTCTTCATTTATTTCACCTTATCGCCACACCATTTTCAAAGTCTTACAGTCAGAATACTCATTTAGACAGACCGTGAACCAATATGATCCCTTTTTGCTTGCGCTGTAACTCTGTTTTGCTTTAGTATTGTACTGTCACATGTCTTTATAGCTGCATCTTTTTATCTCTTGCAACAGAACTTTCTAACTTTAGCCAATTAACGATAAGCTAATGGTTTTGCTTAAACAGCCTCCCGCAAGGCTGGTCCATCAGTCAAGCCCTAGAATGTTTTCACAAACAAACCTTTTTTTTATTATCCTTTTTTGGGAATCGCAAAAGCAGCAAGCCCAAGAACTGCTTTCTGAAAGTTATCAAAAAAGATGTGACATCCTCACAAATCACTTCACACTCACCTTTCTCAGTGAGGTATGTTTTGAACAGTTGTCCAATCTGCTTTATGTAAGTAAATTTGGTCAACCTCTTCATACCACTAACTGCAGATCCAACGGATTCTTTATAAGATAAAAGTATTGGCACATGGTCATTACCTATGGGTATTGGCTGTATCCCACATTGCTGTTAATGCTAAGAGCATGTGAAACAAAGGGAAGATCAATGCGCCGATGCCTAAGATGAGATATGTCTGGGGATGCGCGTAGTTCCTCCCGTTCGTTAAGCAAAACTATAGATGAATCCACAACATTTCCCAGAAAATCAGGTGAGAAAACTAATTTGCCATTCCTTTATCCCCCAGAAAGGAGCATGAAATCGCCACCAACGATCCACGTTTCTCTAACAGTTTTAGAGAACGTACCCAATTAGTATTTTGCCCATCAGGGCCCTAGTAATAAACTGATGCAATTGTAAAATGTATTGGTTGGAAACGGTCAAATTTAGAAAGATGCCGACACATTAACCGTATCTTTTGTAAAAGAAAAAGACGAACGTATGTGTAATCTAAACCAAACATTGTACATA
>CM031596.1:119305713-119313213 GCA_018398815.1 Conus ventricosus | reverse complement strand
CTCTCCCCTCCCTCTCTCTCCCCCACACACACACACACACACACAACACACACACACACACAACAACCCCCATGTCTTGAACATACCATTTATTTTCAAATAGACATAAAATATTTTTTTTTAAAGACTTCTGAGGTACAATGTGCTTTAACCTTTGGAAAAATCATGATTTAGTAATGGAACTGTTTCAAGCATGAAATTTAAACCATAAATTTGGGAAATCGACTAGACCTGACAGGAGGAAACCCAAAGAATGCACCAAAAAAAAAATACCTTACTCTAATGAACATGCAAGGCAAATGTGACAAAATAATGTATGCGTCAAAAAAAAATTTCCGTTCATGTTTGTGATGTTTTTCGTTATTCTTTTCCCTTTCTCAAGCACCCTAATTTGAGAAATTTTTCTTTTTCAATTCAATCAAAGCCTTTTTTTCCCTTATTGGATCTATCTGACTGCGCAGCCATTTTTCAACTAAATCCTGATTATCTGCATTCACAACAAGAGGATTCCCAGCCATCTTTCTTTCTTTTTTGGCTCACAGGCTGGGGTGCGGGTGTCGGGCAGGTTTTGTGGCTGGTTACGGCCCAAAACGAAGTTGACCAAAGGGTTTCTCCAGCCTCGGTCTAAAAACCGCAGAAATAACCTTCCCTGCAAAACAATGGACAATCTATTTTAAATTATCAAATGACAAACTGTTAAATGCATTGGCATAGTGATCAAAAACCGGAGAACTTTTTGAACATTTGGGGGAAATTTCACTTACCTACCCCCCCCCCCCCCCCACTAAGTATTTTTTTCCCTGTTTTACAGGTGTGTGGGGTGTGTGTGTGTTGGGTTTTGTGGTGTGTTGTGGTGTGTGTGTGTGCGAGTGGTGTGTGTGTGTGTGGTGTGTGTGTTGGTGTGTGTGTTGTGTGTGGCCTGTGGTGGTGGTGGTGTGGTGCGTTGTGTGAAATTTTATGGACCACCCCCCCCAAGCTATCTTTACTTTTTTTAACCATGAATTAATGAAACATATGATTTGACTTTGATTGTCTTTTTTAACTTTTTGATATTTTACATTTATGATTCATTGCAGGCAAAATTGAAATTTTGGGCTTATTTATTCCTTTTTAAAAGTCTGTTTGGGGAAATTTTTTTTTTTTACTGTTCAAATTACAGGGTGTGTTGTGTGTGTGTGTGTGTGTGTGTGTGTGTGTGTGTTGTTTGTGGTGTGGTGGTGTGTGTGTGTGTGGTGTGTTGTGGTGTGTGTGTGTGTGTGTGTGGTGGGAAGGGAAAAAACCCCCCCCCCCCCTCCAAGCCATTTTTACAAAAAATATCTTATTTATTGTATTTTTTTTTACTTTTTTACAATCTACTTTTTTTTTGGGTATAAAATTTTTTTCCCCCTTTCATTAAATTTGGGGCTCTTTTATTCCATACTTTTTTAAAAAGAGAAGATAGTTTTTTTTATAGTTAAATGTTTATACAAGTCTGTTTTTTTCATTTTCCACCCCTTGAATTATCCCCTTTGGGGTCTCTCTCTCCCCTCTCTCTCTCTCTCTCTCTCTCTCTCTCTCTCTCACTCTCTCCCTCTCCTCCTCTCTCTTTCTCTCTCAAACCCCAAATTCCCAAAAATCTTACAAGCATAAACTTTTATTCCTATTTGTATTTAACTCTCTTACTTTTACAGTTTACGTAATTATACATTTTTCAATATTATTTACTTTTGAATGGTGCATTGTTTTTGTTTTCTTTCTTTTTCTTTTTTATACTTTAAATTTTGGTTATCTTGGGGCATTCTTTTTTTTCAGTTTGGGGTTTTTATTTAACTGTTTGTTATAAAATTGCATATGTATGGTGGTTTTTTGGGGTGATGTGTGCACCTTTTGTGTGTGTGTGTGTGTGTGTGTGTGTGTGTGGGGTGTGTTGTGGTGTGTGTGTGTTGTGTGGGTTTTGTGTGATGACACGTTTTGGGGGGGTGTGTGGGGTGATTCTGTATTGGTTGGTGTGTGTGTAACTGGGGGTGGGGGGGGTTTTGGGAGGGTGAAGGATGTGGGGTGCATTTTAATTTAAATAATAGAGGGGCACAAATGGATAAAGAATTGACAAGGAATGACTGACCCAAATGCAAAAGAGTGGAATATTTTTAATATTACTATTTATAAGTGTTGCAATAGTGAATTTTGATAATGGGACCAAAACAAATTTTTTGTGTTCTATGAGGACAAATAAACTACGTGTATCGTGTACCTGAAATTTTTGTTGCTGCGCCCCTGCCCTGGGAATTGATTGATTGCTGGCCCAAAGTTGACGTGGAGGAGGGGCTGGTAAAATCTGAACAGCTTGCGCACTCTGCAATGAAATGAAAAAACAAAGAGAATAAAACTTTTGTAATGATCATGAATTGCACTTTTCAGTGTGGTGTTGGGGGTGTTTGTTTGTTTTGTGTGGTGTGTGGGGTGTTTGTAGAGAAGGGGAAGAGAGAAAGAGAGAGAGAAGAGAGAGAAGAGAGAGAAGAGAGAGAGGAGAGAGGAAGAGAGATCTGACAACCATTAGATTTTTCATTTTAAATGAAAAAATACTGGCTTCCACAAACCACTTCCAACCTTGACATTACCCTTTAGAATTTATCATTTATTAACATACTTTAAACATATGCAACTGCAAAAGATAAAGAAAAAACCCCAACCATAAATTTCTGAGTGTCTGTATAGCCGATACGTCGCTGCCTTCAGCGAAAGGTGTCAAAAACCCGAGTTCTCTCGTTCCCCTGTTAAAAAAAAAAATACATTTTTTTAATTTCCTCGCTGAAAATTTCACCCCCGACCATACATCTCTGTATGGGCACTGTAAACACAAATATTACTTTTACAAGTTGCGGGCAGTGGAAGGACATCGCCATGAATTATCACTGATTTAACGAATCACAAATATATTCACATACATACACATACATACAAATATTAGCGCTCTTGCACTCGTGCTCGCACTCTCTCTCTCTCTCCTCTCTCTCATCTCTCTCTCTCATCTCTCTCTCTCTCCTCTCTCTCTCTCTCTCACACACACACACACACACACACACACACATATACAAACAGCACACTCATACAAAAGACACCGCACGCACGCACGCACGCACACACACACACACACACACACACACTCACACACACACACACACACACACACACCACACACACACACACACACACACACACTTAATCCCCCCTACAAATACACACTCAAACAGAAACTGCTACCATTCGTAAAAACTTAATCCGCGGCCATACAAATGCAAAAACAATTAAACATTTGTGCTCTCTCGCACACACACACAAAACTGAACCTGAATCAGAAGTGTGGGGAAGCATTTTTTTAAATTTCCTCGCTGGAGAAACTACAACCAAACCCTGACCATACATCTCTGTATGGACACTGTAAACACAAATATTACTTTTACAAGTTGCGGGGCAGTTGGAAGGACATCGCCATGAATTATCACTGATTAACGAATCAAAGAACAAAGTCACACAACTCACCTCCGATGCCTGAGAACAAATTGGTGTCCGCTCCTAATATGTCGAGAATGACTGTCTTCGTACGGACCGTGGTGGAGGTGGACCTCCTCCCGTTTTGCGTTTCATTCCCTCTCTTATTTAACACAGCCCCTTTCATGGACCGCCATTTGTCTTTCAATTCCTGCACCGTGCGAACGGCCACCCCGCCGCATTCACCTTCTCGGCCATCTTCTTCCATGTTTCCGTCTTCTGAGGTTGGTAACACTCGGAGTAAAACTGCTGAATAACAGCGCACGTTCTACCTGCATCTCTTCCAGTAATACTCGAATTTCATCAGCACTGAAATTTGGCTTCCTAGTGCGCTTTGAATTCTCCATGGCAAGTAGATGTAACACAAACAATAAAAACTTCGACTGGCGAAAAACCGACGAAGCACGTACCAGCGAAAGTTCCACGAAGGAGGGTATGACTAAACCGAAAGCAGTGCCTGCTGCAACCCCGGTTTTGCCAAGAATCTATAAATAGAGCGCCGTTTCCTGCCCTCTAGACGCGGAAGCTATTCAATCGCGAATAGGGCGTCATACATACCAAAACCGGAGAGGGGCTATCCGCGTTTAAGCTCCGAATAGCTAACCGCGTTTAAAGCCCTAAACGCGAATAAGCTAATCGGGTTTGACGTGCATACAGGCCCTGGCCAATGCACGGATGAAGTAAGTGCCAAAACTGAAATTAACGTCATGACCTCAACGGCAAGGATATAGGCTGCTAATGTTCAAGGCGTCACTAGCAATGGTGAGAGCAGTTGCAGAATGTGTCCCTTAGGGCAACACTTTGGGAAGTCTCGCTGCAACAGAAGCAGAAGTAGATGCAGAATCTGCGGGAACAATGACAACAGCAGCAGCAGCAGTAGTAGCACAGCCGCTTAATAGTCGTCGTCGTCGTCGTCGTCGTCGTCGTCGTAGTAGTAGTAGTAGTATAAGCAGCACAGCAGCAGCAGCAGCAGTAGTTGCAGCAGCAGCAGTAGTTTCATTTTACGTCTTTTCACAAAACTATGTGATAACAGATGAAGTAGCTTGAGTAGCATTCATAAGAGGTCCGATGTATAGCAGAAGTAACAGGTCTGGCAGTACTTGAGGAACAACTATTACGGTATGCTAGCGGCAGTCTGGGAACCGGTAACTAGTAGTGCAATAACAGTAGTTTTAGCACAGCAACTAGCGCAGCAGCTGCAGCATCGGTAGCAGTAGCTGTGTGTCAGTACCATCGTCATGACAATCAGACTCAGAGGAAAATGACCTGATTTCAGTTCCTTTGCCCTCAGTGCTAGGAATTTGGTCCAGTCTCGCTCTGTCTCCTCACGAAATCTCTCGCGTTCCTCTTCCGTTCCGAAGATGTCGAAGACACAATCTTTGAAAGACATGTCACTGGAACCAGAGAGAGAGAGAGAGAGAGAGAGAGAGAGAGAGAGAGGAAGAGAGAGAGAGAGAGGAGTATAGCTGTTAAGCCTAAAACAGTTTCAAAAGTGCTCAACCCCTTGGAGAGCAACATTTGTTAAAAGGAGTCTAAAAGTATCTACAGATCTGTTTCAAGCTGCTGGGCTCTCGTCAGGATGAATATTTGGGTCACCCACCGCCGGTGTTTTATAGCGTGTGGGGCCCAGTTATTGCTGTTTTCACGTGCAGGTAAACTGCACGTGTTTTGGGGGGGATTTTCAGGTTATTGCTTGGGGTGTGTCCACTAACGATTTCCACTTGTGCCTGCAGTTGTTTACTATTTCTGTTTTAGTGTTTAGCGCACGCGCACACACACGCACACACACACACCACACACACACACACACACACACACACACACACACACACACACACACACACACACACGCACGCACGCACGCACGCACGCACGCACGCACGCACGCACGCACGCACGCACGCACCACACACACACACACACACACACACACACACACACACACACACACACGCATACGTGAACTCACAGTTTCTCCATCCAGTGAGTAGCAATGCTGGTGAAGATGACGTCACAGGAGCCATCGGGAACACAGCGCTTGTAGAAGTTGACGTTGGTGGCGAAAGGATAGACGTTGGTAAATTTGGACAGGTAACTACTGCTGTCTGAAGACGCAGAGAGAGAGAGAGAGAGAGAGAGAGAGAGAGAGAGGAGAGAGAGAGAGAGAGAGAGAGAGAGAGAGAGAGAGAGAGAGAGAGAGAGAGATTGATTGATTGATTGATTGACTGATCCTTAATACACAAGGATGGAGATTTTAGGCCAAAGCCTAGTCTTACAATCTGTCCTTGCCATGCATACATTATTTCAGCACATATCATTCATACTGACAATTCAACATAGCAACATGGTAATCTAATTCTACAATGATAAGCAAACTATTCATAATAGCACTAATGAGATGGGGGATGGTAAAACAGAAGGAAACTAAACTTACAAGCAAACAAGCAAAACTACACAGAGAGAGGTCAGAGGAGGGTGTGGAAGAGAGAATGGTAGGTAGGGGAGGAGAAAAGGGATGGTAGACAGAGTGGGAGTGGGGATGAACGATTTTAACGGAGTAAAGTTTTATGTTGAGACGATTTATTCAAAGTATGGTTCACTGAAGACTTTGCGAATGGGCGCTAATCATTGTAATCGAATAATTTAATTACTGAGACATAAGATGTTTATGGAAATGTTCCTTGAAAAGTTTTAAAGTATTCATGTTTTGTAGATTCGGTGGAAGTGAGTTCCAGACATATGGTCCAGAGTAAGCTGGGCTTGTTTTGTATAGATCAATGCGTGGGTAGGGAAGAAGGAATTTCGTCGAGCCAGAAAAGCTGTTCGATCTTGTAAAAAGGTCATTGATATAACATGGCATAGTATCTGTCAAGATTGTAAAAATAAATGATGCCTTGTTGAATTCCAATTGCCTATTTAGAGGGAGTATGTTTAGCGCTTTTAGTTTTTCGTCTGTTGTTAGAGATACAGCTGGATGGAGTAGCTTTGCTGCACGTCTATGGAGATAATTCAGCCTTTTTTTTGCAGACGTCACTACTTCCGTCCAACACTGTTGAGGCGTAATTGATACGTGACATTATGTGTGCATGAATAAAAGTTTAAGCACATTACTGTTGACGTAGCGCTTTAATTGAGATAACAGGAAAAGGTGTTTTGAGACTACCTTGAATATGTTATTGAGATGAGATTGCCATTTCAATTCTTTATCTATTGTTAACCCTAAAACACGATGCTCATCTACCTGCTCGATAGAATTGCCATTCAACTGAAGTTTTAGGCAAAGAGGAGTCAACTGGTGTTTTGGCGGGTAGCTATAATCATAGATTTGGTTTTGGCTGGGTGTATGACCATTGAGTTTGAATGACACCAGTCTGACACGTCGTTTAGACTTTCCTGGAGAGAAGTTTCTATTGTCTGTAGATCACTACCATTCGTTTGGAGTGACGAGTCATCAGCAAATAAATCTTTCATGACCTTTTCATCTGATACGGACAATGGTAAATCATTGATGAAGATGCTGAATAATAGGGGGCCTAGTACTGAGCCCTGTGGTACTCCATGTTTGACAAAGTCTGAAGCGGAGGTTTTGCCATTAAGCACCACATACTGAGTCCTATCGTTCAAGTATGATTGGAATTATGAGATTGTTGGGGTATGGTTCAAGTAGACAGATAGTTTCTTTAGAAGAATGGAATGATCAACAAGATCAAACGCCTTTTGAAGCCAAGAAAGACAACCTCTGTCATTTGTGATTGGTTCATATTTGAAAGCCATGAGTCACACATTCATGATAATGCTGTTTGGCAGGAATGATTTGATCGGAATCCAGATTGGAGTGGGTGAAATAGTTTGTTTCTCTCCATGAACTGAGATACGCTCGCGCGCGCGCGTGTGTGTGTGTGTGTGTGTGTGTGGTGTGTGTGTGTGTGTGGTGTGTGTGAGTGGTGTGTGTGTGTTGTGTGTGTGTGTGTG
>CM031596.1:119283027-119293649 GCA_018398815.1 Conus ventricosus | reverse complement strand
AGACGTTTAATTTTTCTTTTTCGACACTTCCCGATGATTGGGGAGTCGGGTTTCGTTTCACGTAAGTCACGAATCGTGCGCGGGGTAGCTTAGTGTGTCTGTCAGCAATTTTTCACGAGTCCTTCACATTCACTCTGGTTTCGTTTTCACGTCTTCGTATTCCATGAAAATGATTTGTTTCTTTTCGAGCGTCCCTCTAAATCGTCAGTTTTTTGTTCTAAAGTGCCCAAACCCGTCACACAGAGTTTGATTCTGCTCCTTCAACTGCTGATTTTCATGCTTTAAATCCCTCACTTCCCCCCTCAAAGATGCAACCTCTTCATGTAATCCGCACACATGTCTTTCACTTCTTTCACACTTTTTTCAAGCCATCACACTTAGAGTTCAAATCGTTGAGAGGGGCCCAAAAATTTTCCCTTTCATCATCGGGTTCACCAACGTCTTAGACGGGGTAGATGGGGATACCGGAAGACCCACCGCTTGCGGATTGCCATCGAGCTGTCTTAAGCTCTCTGCCTTCCCAGCAGGTCCGGGTCCCGGTTCAATTCCACATCCCCACAGCGATGCAGAAAAACGCCGAGGTACAAATACGCCAGGAGGAGACCAACGATGACACCGTCCCGTACCCTTTGAGATTTTGTCAGGACCTGGCGAGCAGAGAAAAAAAATCCCTTTATTGTGTTTTTTGGGAAAAAAAATAAACATGTTAAATAATAACTCCTTGACAGTGTTTCAAAAACTCTTGATGCACAGTTCAACCAGTTGCTCAATATGGCGCTGAGATTTGGGGCTTGATAATCTGCTACCATGTGGAAAAAGTTCATTCATTTGCTATTAAGAAATTTCTGGGGGTTCACATGAAAAACACCAAACGAATGTGTTTATGGGAAACACACCGTTACCTATTTATTTTTAATTCATATGTACGGTGTATTAGATACTGGGTGAGGGGAGTACAAATGGATGACAAAGATTACCACCAGAGCATATAATATCTGTTTTGGGGCTAGAATCGCGTGGTAAAAAGTCGTGGTTACAGATGTTCGGGAAATTTTTTGTTTTTTAATGGATTTGGGTGTGTCGGATGTGTCAAGGGTTGGAAATGTAAAAGTTTTTTTGAAACAACTCCGGCAAAGATTAATTGATAACCGTTGGCAAAACTGGCATGAAAATATCCAGAACAGTGAGCGATATTCGTTTTATAGAACTTTTAAGACATCTGCTGGGTTTTGAAAAATATCTCCTCACTTAATATTGACAGGCATATTTAAAATTATCTAACAAGATTTAGATTAGGAATTACAGACATCAAAGCGCATCAGTATCGATAGCCAATACTAAAAACGTTGATATGCTATGGGCCTTTATGCAAAAGCGCGAATGAAGATGAAGTGCATTTTCGCTTTGTTTTCCTGTCCTGCAAGATTTAAGGTGTGAATACATACCTCGGAATTTCTTTGAAAACCCCTGTTTGTTCCGAGCTGCTCTCCTCATGCAAATCAAAAGGGAGACGTACTGAAGAGCACGTGCATTTATTTATATAAGGGCCCTTTTAAAAAGGCGCACTATTTTGTTAAGTTAAAGGAATACAACTCTAGTATTTATTGGTACATTTTGTATGCTTTCTGTCTGTTTCTTTTTTGTCAACTATGACATGCTACCTTGCTGTATGAAGTTCATTATTGGGATTGTTGTATTGTACCCCCATCAGAAGGGGCCATGGCCTATCTGATTAAAATGTTTCGTTCGTTCGTTCGTTCGTTCTCTCTCCTCTCTCTCTCTCTCTCTCTCTCTCTCTTCCTCTCTCGCCGCCGCCCCCGACCCGGCGGACGTGTTTCTCCCGAGCTGCGCGTTCTGTTTATTTGCTGAGTGGTGTTTTATATCGTTCAGTTTTCCACCCTTGTAGAAAATTTACCACACAGTGCCTGGGGTTTCGTGCATTGTTTCTGTGAACAGAAGCTGATTTTTCTTATTTTAATACGTGTGTTTTAAGGGAAAATGTCAGTGTGAAATTACTCTTTCCCTCACGATTCTGCAACCGGTTTTTGTGGTGTTGTGCCGCGGACGCGCGGCGAGACGCCTTGATCGCTCCAGCTGTTGAGCAGTGATCCCCCAGCTCCCTAAGTGGCCTTATCTGTCGTCGCCCTGTAAGCCGATCCCCCTTTCCCGGGAAACAGAGCGCCGGCCTGAGTTTATACAAGGGACGATGTTCGTGTATATGGCCAGTCAGCGTGTGTACAAGTGGGCTGTAAAAGCCAGCTAATCAGTTTGTGGTGGAGATCAGATGGACCTCGTCAACCCGTGTTCATTTGTTACGGTTTTCCCCACTCCATCCTGTCTGTGTTGTGCTTAACACTACATCTTCACAAGTTACAACTGCAGTACATCACGTCTTCCATGGCCAGAATGGCCGTCACAGCTACATGTAACTCCCCCCCCCCCTCCAACATGGTCAAGTCGTCCACAGTAATTGACGTTTGCAGTCTGCTGTTTGTTGTGTACAGTCAGACAACCCTAAACTAAAAGCCACGCTTGACCCCAAAACAGAAAACTTTTAGATGTTCCCAACTCAGAACTCTCACTCGTTGGCGTGATGCGTTAGCTCTTCGCTACCTAAATGACCTGCCCCTGACTCTCGTTCAACATCATATGGGAAGACAGGGATGAGGCCAATAAAGTTATCAAAGTACCGCTGTGCTGTGAGGGGGTTTTCCCAAACAATTTAGCTAAGACATTTGTTCAGATTTACAAGCATGACACTGAAAATGCCTTACAATAACACTTTATTCCTAAAAAAAATAACAAAAAAAAAGGGTGCTGGCTCATGCTTAGTCCGGGGTTTTAAGTGTGAGGCATGGGCAAAGACTGAGTTTAAAATATTGTGTGCCATTGTGGGCAAACTCCAAGACTCTGGCATGGAGCCAGCCATGTGTGGGAAGAGCACAGGTGCTGGGCTACATCACCGAGGACGATACCAACAGTGACCAGCAGGACAATGCAGGAACTCAGTTTTAAAGGCCCCCGTTATCACTGAGCTCCTTGCGGATACAGCCAGCCACCACTTCAGCTTTCCTGAAACCACGGAGTCCGCATCACTGTGTGATTCACAGTCCTGTGAGGTCAACACTGATGTCACAGAGACTGCCAGTGACACTGACCCCACTACCCCAGATATTAACAACTACCAGGGGACACTGACCCCACTACCCAGAGAAAACAACTACCAGTGACACTGACCTCACTACCCCAGAGATAACAACTACCAGTGACACTGACCCACTACCCCAGGGGAAAACAGCTACTAATGACACTGACCCACTACCCAGAGAAAACAACTAATAATGACACTGACCCCACTACCCAGAGAAAAAACAATACTAGTGACACTGACCCACTACCCCAGAGAAAACAACTACCAGTGACACTGACCCCACTACCCAGAGAAAACAGCCACCAATGACACTGACCCCACTACCCAGAGATAAGAACAACTACTGGTCAGACTGACGCAACCACCACAGATGGGACCATTTCTACTGACAACACAGACCCCACCACCACCAATGCCAGTACAAGCACAGACGCTAAGAATTGCATCCAGTGCTCTCTTTCTTTCACTGCATCTGTCTGTATATCTTGCATCAAAAGCCTTGATGCAGATATTAAAACTCAGTTTGGGACAACAAACTGAAGATTTTAAAACAGACGTTTGCAGGAGAAAATTGACAGTCTGCAAGATGAGTGCAACACACTACGCAATCAGCTCAAAGAACAAACGAAGCTGATTGACAGTGTGTCTGGACCGTCAAAAGCACCTCTTGAAATCAGCACATGACTGTCAGCACCATACCACGTCCACTGTAAAGTCATCAAAAAATTCAACGCACCCAGAACTCAAACAACAGGAACAATCTAGCGACGTGTGTACTAAGCATAGTGGTGTTACGGCTGACAAAGAACAGACTGTCACTCCGCTGTGCCCGACTCCGTCACTGTCACCAGCAACAAACAGCCTTTGACAGACAGCAGACTGACTCCACCCTGTCATAGGTAATACCACAGCAGTCTCTGACCGACGCTCAATCAAATACCCAAAATTCAGGATCCGTCTTCCCCGAAAGGCAAACTTGTCAACTTCATTGTGGGGGATTCAAAACCTTCAGTATATTGACCGACAGAGACTGGAGGACGGGGCTCACCATGTACGCACAATGCCTGGGGCAAAGGTGACTGACGTCACTGCTGCCTCAGAGATTGTGCAGTACGAGAGGATGTGCAGCGGTGGCATTGCATGTGGGGGGAAACGACCTTCACAAACAATACTCTGTAGACACGCTTCAGCAGGACTTTGGTCAGCTTCGGGGGACAGGTGAAAAGAGTTTTTCCTGCTGCCAAAATTGCTGTCTTGCTCTACTTCCTAGAAAACCTATTCCTTTGAAATTCATTAATTTGTTTGAATAGGGAACTGCATGTCCTATGTGCAGAAACAAGTGCATGTTTTTTGTTTGAAACAAATTTCGTTGATCAAAATCTTAGGATCGTTCAAAGCTATTTCACATCAGATGGTATTCACCTGTCTGCCAGTGGCTTGTCGCTCTGGTTAACGGCAAATCATTCAGTTTCTGGCACTCCGTGTGAACCGGCCTCCACGGAAAAACGGGTAATGGGGCAACCCAGAGCTATGTCAGGAACAGCCATTGCAATAAACCGTAACAGATCACAGTCTTCAAAATTTAAAAGAAAACCAAGTCAAGCAGCCTGTCCCTACTGAGTTCCGTCGGAGTGTGCAGCCCATGTACCCCCAGTCAGTAGGAAATCGTCTGATTCCTATTCTACAAATTTACCCCCAGAGGACAGTTCAACGTAGCTCAAACAATCACTTGGACATGCTCCTGAAATTGTCCACCAGAAATCCAGTTGTTCTTCAAATGAAACCTTTTCCCACCATGCAATGCCACCCATGCCGTACTTTACAGACCTCCATGAATCAATGCCGATGTTTCCCCCATGTGGCCTTTCTCCCCCTTCCCTCCTCTGCCTTTCAATCCTTGGACACAAATGCATCCTTATCTCCCCTCCCCCCCTGCTTAACAGAAATGCCTGTATCCGGAATTCAGATAACAGCTTGCTGTCACGCCTTCCAAATGCAGGCCCGAGCCCTTGCCTACCTTCCCCCCGCCAAATTTACCCATCCCCTGCATCCCAGCTCACTACCCTCCCCTTCCCCCTCACCCCAGCCGTGTCTTTTTTCCTCCTGCTTGCTCCCTCTCACCTTCATCTTCCATCACGCACTGACTCCTCCCCCCTTCCCCCTCCCCCAACCCTGTAAGTCTTGTTCCCCCCTCCCGCCCCCCCCCCCCCCCCCCCCCCCCCCCCCCCCCCCCCCCCCCCCCCCCTTCTCCCCGGTATTGCTTAGTTACTGTGGATGACTGTACTATTGTGACCCGGACAGCTTGAAAGCGACATTTGTCTTGGTTGGTCATACTTCCCTGAATATTGTTATCATACACACACTTGAATTGTCCTTTGGACTGAACTTCATTGCCCTGCTTTTCGGATTTTTTGTGTTCTTCGATATTTTATGATTGCTGGTTTTATATTTTCATTGTTGTTTGTAACAGTATTGCTGATTTTATATTTTAATTGTTGTTGTAACAGTATATCTATTTTGTTTTATTGCTCAGGACTTTACTCTAGAATTAATACAATGGACCATTGTAATGTAATTAATACTGATGCTGGATTACGCATTGGTCACCTAAATGTTTATCATCTGCCAAATTAAGATTCATGATGTCTGTTTTCTTCTAAACGAATCCCCTTCTATTCATCTGCTTGGTTTAGTGAAACTCGCCTTGATCTCCGTTTCACTGATACAGCTTTATCATAACTAGCTATAACTTTGTCCGACGCGATGCACATCACTCTGGTGAAACAGGACTTGGAATATATATTCATCAAAGCATCGCTCACTGTACAAAAAGGCGGCGTGACCTTGAACTGATAATGTTGAATGCATGTGGCTGCAGGTCAACCCTCCAACTCAGCCCCTCTTCTAGTTGGATATGTGTACAGGAATCCCGCTGCACTTTCCTTTGGTATGACAACTTTGTACACATGATGGATGATGTATATAAGAGCTATCCAATATGTCATTTTCTCGGTGATTTTAACATTGATCTGTTAAAACGGCAGCCTGCCTGGGATGCGACCACCACACTCTTTGGCTTGCATCAGCTTATTCATAATCCAACTAGAATCGCAAAGACATCTTCTACATTGCTGGATCATATCTACACAAACAACAAAGCCATGGTATCTAACATAACAGTGGGCAACAAAAGCATAAGTGACCACTGTCTCATTTTGTGCACTTGGTCTTGTAAACTTCCAAAGCAACAGAATAAGGGCCACACAACCATTCAATATCGCTGCTTCAAAAATTTCAGTAAAGATGAATTTTTCCTCGACTTAAGCTTAGCTCCTTTCTACAGTGTACTCAATTACACAGATCCAATGAAGCGTATAATACCCGGTATAATATCTTTCTCTCAATCGTTGATAAACATGCCCCACTTAGAAGAAAAGGGTAAAAAAACAGAGTACTTCCCAGCTGGCTGACAAAAGACATTATTATAGAAATGGCACTAAGGGATGCACTTAAAACCGCAAAAAAGTAGATGAATATAAAAAGCAGAGAAACAGAGTATCAGATCGAGTTAGAAAATCAAAATCTGAGCATTTTAGGAAACTGATAAACGCAAACAGGGATACAGCATCATTATGGCGTGCTGTTAATGAAAAAACTGACAAGTCGAGAAAGAAATCAGATAATACTGCGACTATGTGGTCTGCTAACACTTTCAACAATCATTTCCTTCAGGTACTGAATCAGTACAAACGGCTGCCAGTGTCACACTTTTTAATCGATATGAAACTCCAGCTGTTCTTCAATCGTTTTGTCAAAAACAATTAAATACTACAGATTCATTTATCATCCCCTTACTTGCTATTAATGAAGTTGGGTTTCCCTTTAAATTTTAAACTTAAAAATAAAAAGCAATGGGTCCAGATAACTTAAATGCTTCTATACTCAAGCTTGCTCTACCTTACATTTTTGATACCCTTACGTATGTTTATAATTTGTGTATTGATCAGAATGTCTTCCATGTGGTCTAAAGGCAGCAAAGTGGTTCCCATACCCAAATCAAGAGATCTCACTGATTTAAACAATTTTAGACCAATATCCCCTTTTTATCCGTTGTATCGAAACCTCTAGAGATGCATGTTCACAAACACCTAACTAAACATATGGAACATCACAAACTGTTCCCCCCATTTCAGTCAGGCTTTCGTCGAAATCACTCATGCCACACGGCTTAACACGCCTCTGTGATACATGGCTATCAGCCATCAACGAAAGAAAACTCACTGGAACTGTTTTCCTCGATTTTAAGAAAGCGTTTGATCTTGTAGACCACAACATATTATTAAAAAAAAATGACTGCATATGTTCAAAATCCGGCAGAAGGGCACCTTCTTTCAGTCATATCTTGAAAGCAGGACCCAGCGTGTTTACTTAAACGGTACTTATTCCTCTGAAGGAATAGTGAGCTGTGGCGTTCCACAAGGCTCTGTCCTTGGACCCCTTCTCTTCTGTATTTTTATAAATGACTACCGATGCACATATCTCACAATGATGTCAGTGTGATCTGTTCGCTGACGATAGTTCTCTTCACTGTAGTGATACAAAACATCATGTCTGTACAAATATCGTTACAACAAAGTATCACTGATGTCTTAGAATTGGTGCAACCAAAACCCAATGGTCCTTAATCGCACAAAACAAAATGTATGGTCCTAGCATCGAGACAGAAACATCAACGACAGCATCTTATGTTGAGCCTTAAAATGAGTGAAACCTTGATCGAGCGGGTTTACCGAACACCGTGTCTTAGGCGTGATCATTGATGAGAACTTTAAATGGCAATCACATATAAATCATGTTTGCAAACAGTTGGCTCGCAATTTGTTTTTACTCAATTAAACTCAGTTTTATGTTGAACCACATATCCGGAAATTATTTTTGAAGCCCATTGCCTTTCTCACATCAACTATGCGTCCACCGTCTGGAGTGGTTTCCGGTGAAAATCACATAAAAAAGATCAACTCTATGCATAGACGGGGAATTAAGCTGATTCTTCCCGACATGTCTCTATCAACCACGGGCAAATTCGCAAAACTAATGATGGCAACAACGCGATATGATTCAAATAATTACATTTTACCACGTGTCCGCATTGATTTGTTCAAATCTAGTTTTGCATATTTTGGCCATCTGTGTGGAACTTCTTCCTCCGTCTGCAAAACATGTCAATCACTGCCGTCCTTCAAATCAGCAGTACTTAAACATTTACTTGAACAATAAATCTAACCCTTTTTATCATAGTCTCAACGCCCTACTTTTTTGCTTGCCTCTATATTAGCTAATGAAAATTGTGTGTGTGTGTGTGTGTGTGTGTGTGTGTGTGTGTGTGTGTGTGTGTGTGGTGTGTGTGTGTGTGTGTGTGTGTGTGTGGTACGGGTGTGGATGTGGGTATGCGCATGCGTGAGTGTATGTGTGGGCGTGTGCATGCATGTGAGCGCGCGCGCGTACGTGTCTGACTGTGTTTGTGTAATTTTGTAATGGATTATTTTTTATTTTTTTTTATAAATAATTATTATTCTTATTACTATTGTTATTGTTTTAAAATTTTTAATGTTGCTATTTTCTTCATTGTTTCTGTCATTATTTATTGTGCTGTCTGTTTAGTTGAATGTTGTAGAATAGCAAGGACAGATTGGAAGAATAGGCACTGCCTAAAATCTCTATCCCTTTAGTAATAAAGTTTTTGAGTCTTGAGTCTTGAGTCTCTCTCTCTCTCTCCGCATGGGTGCGTGCGTGCGCGCGCGTGTGTGTGTGTGTGTGTGTGTGCGTGCGTGCGTGCGTGCGTGCGTGCGTGCGTGCGTGCGTGGTGCGTGCGTGCGTGCGCGCGCGCGCGCGCGCGCGTGTGTGTGTGTGGTGTGTGTGTGTGTGTGTGTGTGTGTGTGTGTGTGTGTGTGTGTGTGTGTGTGGGTGTGCTGTTCCGAGACATGGGCACGAGTCCACATAGAGACTGTGTGCGTTTATGCATATGTACACGCGCAGACGAGTTAAGTATTAGCTAAATATGGTTTCACATACTTTGCAAACAATTGCAATAAATGACGTTGTTTTCATTTATTTCTTTTCTAGACAGTGACATCTCGTTTTCAATACCTTTTAATCTGTGTTAAATGTAGGATAGTTCGAGGGTTGGTGACCCTGGCGATGCACGTGCGCTGTAGCCTCTCTCCTTCGTCATCGGCGGTGCACGCTCCGAACTCCTACCGAACGCTCTTCTCTTCAGTCTGTCAGGACATGTCCGCCAGTTGGGGAGTGTCGCGGGTCACAGGGATGGCAGCAAAGGTAATGGTCAGTGTGGGGTGCGACCAGTATTCAGAGTGGTGTAGATGACTTTTTGAACTTTGCCCTGCGCTGTCAAATATGTTCTTACCACAGGCCCACTCCTTCCCAAACTCTCTCTCTCTCTCTCTCTCTCTCTTCTCTCTCTTTTCTCTCTCTCTCTCTCTCTCTCTCTCTCTCTCTCTCTCTCTCTCTCTCTCTGTGAATATACGAATGTTTAAACCGTATCTATCTTACCTTTTGCGACCTGAGTATATAAAAAAGACAAAGGACATGCGACTAGGGTTACATACAGAATTAGAGAATTCTTTGTGGTGTGAATAAAGGTAACAGGAATACAACTTCATGTTACATGAGCACATGGTGTGCATTTTTGTTCGTGTTTCTGCTTTTGTATAGCCGTCTCATCCACAGACTTACAGTCTAAAGGAGCGTCTCACTGCCTTTCTGGAGGGCTGGGAGCGGACACTATGGTGACACGCTGGGTCAAATGCACAGACGGATTGTGTCGGCTAGTGTGGATCTGGTGTTATCTTACATCGGTCAGTACTTTGTCATGTTCAGGCATCTTTATGTGTGCATTTTGTTTTGCTGGCAATCGATCCATGACTTTCTGTTCGAAGACTTTTATCACAAAGGAAAAAGACATTTAAACCACACAAACTTGGCCACAGTGCCTGACATTTATTTAGATATGGGTCTGGTAAATCGTGGGACACCCTTTTGTACATTTTTGTCTCACAAACCAGTGTTTGGTGATGCTGTTTCGTCTTCGACAACATCGCATGCTGACCATTTTTCTATGTCCTCATTCAATGTCTGTGTGTCGACCTCACTTTGTCTGTAGGTCATCAGTTATTTGTAGACAGTAAGTATTAATTGAAATCGTGTAAATATGTGGCTGTCGGAAACATCGAGTGTTTATGATACACGGATCTAGTCGGCAGTTCCCGGTAAAGTGTGATACAACGTAGTCTAGAGATGTTTCTTTATTGTTTTAGAAGACTACGCATTTTCATTCTCATTTTTATGGCATATTTTCTTCTCATTGATACGACTGGTCGACTGAGTTCTGCAATCGCATGCTATGCAGAGGAAATGTACATCAAATATGCAACGGCATCCTTTTATTCCGTTA